>JBAMBO010002825.1:0-627844 GCA_037044535.1 Lordiphosa magnipectinata
GGTGACATAAGGGTCATTAAATTCTTTAGACCATCTTTTGATGAAGCCAAGAACTCCCATAGCTTTTTTCGTAATAACCGATATATGACCATTGAAACATAACTTGGGCACGAATTGAATTCCCAAGTCTTCGACTTTATAGATGCTTTGAAGTGGCTTATCCTCAATCATGTAGTCGTAGAGATAAGGCGTATTGCGATGAAAAGTTAAATATTTACATTTCTCATTGTTGAGTGGTAGACAGTTAATCATGCACCAATTATTGAGAGAGTTTAAGTCCCTTTCTAGGAGAAAAGGTGATACTGGATCATCGTAAGACAGGCAATGCTTAAGATCATCCGTATACATAAGCACTTGAGAGTTAGATAACGCGGACGAAATATCGTTTACAAATAAGTTAAAAAGCTAATTTCCTAGATGACTGCCTTGGGGAACACCAGAGGATACTGAAAACAGCGAATAAGCCACGATCCAACTAAGCAGCTTAGAAGGAAAGCCTAGCAAATACAGTTTGTGTATAAGGAGCTCATGATTAACGGAATCGAAAGCTGCTGAAATCTGTATATGTATTTGATACATCCGTTTGCTGCTTGTTTACTAATCCCATATTAACAAGAGATGTAGGCCCTATCAAGTTGGTGTTGACCGACCGCTTTTTCATAAATCCGTGTTGTGATGGAGATTTTAATGAGCGACAGAAATGCTGTAATTGAGAATTGATGATTGATTCAAAAAGTTTTGGAATTGCCGAGAGCTTGGAAATGCCTCTGTAGTTTGATACTACTGACTTTGGTCCTTTTTTGTGAATAGGAATAATGAATGACTCCTTCCAGTAGTTAGGGAAATCACCAAGATCAAGAGAGAGGCTAAAGACCCTGCAGGGAAAGTGTCTAGTTTACAACCAGAAATGTACCTGTCTCTAAAAACTTGCAACCAGTTGCACTTCCCATCCAAATCAATGTATTGAAGTCGTCCATTTTACACAGACATGTCATAGGCATGTGACAATTTTCCCCGGCAGCAGCCATTTGCAACCAGTTGAATGATGATGGCATAGGCGGGAGAGAATCGTCCCCTGCAGCAGCCATTTTCAACCAGCTTAATACCAGTTCACCTTTGAGTGTTCCTTAAGACAGTCTGTTTATGTCGCTGCTCAGTATAACAGTACATCAAAATCTGTCGGTCAACTCACTCATCACCAATTCTTTTGCAACCAGTAGAAGTTCATTTGGAATACAACTAGCTCAAATTAGTATTTCAAACGAACATTTCTTCGAAAGCTAATATTTGTTGTTGCCAACTTACCCGAATCTAGCTATTTTGCTACCAGTTATATTCTACTATCATTCTAAATAGATGTAGGACAGTTTTGTTTTGTTACTAGTTGACAATTTCTCTGCAGGGGAGTTTTAGAAGGGGCAAGCACAGAGAGTCAGCACAATATTTAAGCACACAGCTTGGGACAGTATGGGCCCGGGACCAAAGGATGATTCCACCGATGTAAGACTACATAATAGACTCTCGGAGTCCAAAACCGAAGAAAAAATGCAGCTGAAATGTGCAATCGAATACGGAGCATATCCTTATATTAAGCGACTCGCCAAAACAGAGGTAATTTGTTTAAACAATCTACGAAGCTATTTATGCGCCAAGGTTCAACCGAAAACCTTAAGTTCGACAAGCTTAGGAACCGGTACTCAAACCGATCCTTGGACTTCGCGAAGGTTTCAAACCTACAAGCCAATCTGCAGAATTTTAAAGATTTTTAGAAATTTTAATTGAAATTAGAAATACTTTAAATGAATGAAAAGAATTTGCGGTGCAAGCTAAATAGAATAGGAGTCAACAGTTTTGATTTAAACCATTTTTTTTCTGAATAAGATATCGACAAAATTTAATTTTTATTTAAGAATCAATTTTAAAATTTAAAATAATAGAAAAATCAAAAAGTTTTTATTAAAATTTAGTTTTTATGTATCTTTTTTTTCTAATTTGACTGTAGCTACAAAAATCATAAGTTAAAAGAAAGTAGATTTCACTAAGCTCTTAATTACATTCAGCTAAATACAGAATGGTTGAAAGCATTTGCAATTTACCCGCTTCAGTCAGAGCAGAATATGACCCCTTTCTGCGCTGTATATGAATGTTTGTATTATCTTTTACGATTCATCGATCATTAAACTGCATTAACGCAGAAATTAAATTTTTATTGAATTGACTTAGAATCACTTGAGCATAACCATCAGCCGAGACTCTCTTAACCTGATTGTGCGACGACCCAAGACCAAAGCCAAAAGACAAGTGGCTTAAGCAAACTCTTTTCCGTTGGCTGGGGTTTGCTTAGCGCTTAGCAGAGGAGACCCTTTTGGTTGTTGTTAGTGGTCTGCAGCTGGCGCTGGCAATTGATGTTGATGTTGCGGGCGCCAAAATCGACACACTTGTCCCGGGTCCGACGGGTCCAACGAGTAGCAAGCTGCCACAGTCTCTGGCTCAAGTACAGGTTAAATGGATCACGACTGCACGGATTTGCTGTCTGTCTGGGTCTGGCCGGGCCATAAAATACGCGACATGCAAACGTTTTTGATGCAAAACGAAATTAGGAAATACGAAAAGAAAAAAGCAGCCACTGCTAACTGACAAGGCAAAGTGTTCCCAGACGGCAGTAGTTGGTACATTTTTACGAGTCTCATTAGGCTTTTGCCGGCCATAAAGTTGAAACATTTTGTTAAACGAATCTCAATTGCTTTTTATTTGCAGCGAGCACTTCGCACGGGAGCAAATCCTCATCGTTGGCCACCAAAGCAGCGTCAGCCCAGAGCAAACAGTCCGGAGGCGGAGGAGGATCGTCTTCAACGGCTTGCGCCACATATGGCGCCTCATCGACGTTGGTGGCCTTTGGGAGGCAACATCATCATCATCAGCAGCAACCAGCGACGCAGCAGCAGCAGCAACAACAACTCTATGCCTCCGGCGTCTCCAAGTTGCCATTCTCGCCATTCTTCGCCGCATCGCCATTCTTCTTCACCTATCGACGGATTAGCAAGCAAGAGGACAACAACAACAGCTGCAGCTACAACAATGGCAGCAGCTCCACAGCCTCGTCCTCCTCGTCCCTGATGCAGGACTACGATCGGAAGTTCAGTCTGTTGAGCCTGTTTAAGAATCCCTACAAATTCTCAGCCGATGCCCAGCAAACCGCCAGCAGAACGAAAACATCACCCACAAGTAGTTCAAGTGGTGGCAGTAAATCCGCCTCCTCCTCCACGGCCTGCTCTTCCAGTTGGAAAAGTTATGCGACGACTGGTTCGCCACATGCTGCCCTCAATCCGGCCTTTGGGGGCATGGCGTTGGGTGCTGCGCGCAAGGATTGCAGCAGTTTTAGTGGCATCAACTTTGGTGGCGGCGGCGCGGGGGGTGGCTCCTCCTCGTTTAGCCGAGCAGCGGATGCAGCAGCCAATGGTGGCTACAATGATCTCTCCAAGAACCGCAAGGTACACAAATGCGACACCGAGGGCTGCGATAAGGTTTACACAAAGAGTTCGCATCTCAAGGCGCACAAGCGAACGCATACGGGTGAGTTAAAGGGAGCTGAAGTGAGTGAGGGAGCAATGGAACAAACTTTAATTGCTCTTTTTTGCTCTCTTGTTCAGTTTCTTAATCATTTGCTGAATGGCACAAAAAGCAAAGTTACTCACTTTGTTCACTTACTAAGATGTGAGCAACTGAGTTTTTTTACTGTTGTACGAAGGTTACGGGTTTGTAATTCTCCAAATCGTTCTCTTTTCAGGCGAAAAACCCTACGTCTGCACCTGGGAAGGTTGCATTTGGCGTTTCGCCCGCTCCGATGAGCTGACGCGACACTATCGCAAACACACGGGTGTAAAACCCTTCCGCTGTCAGCTGTGTACCCGCAGTTTCAGTCGGTCCGATCATCTGTCGCTGCACATGCGTCGCCACTGATCCTCAGCTGCTGATCTGGCCATACATACATACTAACTATGTAAATGTAAATGTAAACTACTAATAGACCAAGCCCGAGAATACTCATTATTTTGTAGGAGGCTGACAACTGTCTCCGATTCTTGTTTATTTATATCTCTTACATGCATCAGCTCTTTCATCCCCCCCCCCCTTCGCCCCTGTAAGGCTTAAGTAGCTCAATTTAGTTAGGTTAAACATGGCTCAAAGCCTAAAACTTTAAGTTTAAAGCAAATACAAATCTTTGTAGAAATGTAAGAAGGAAAAATTTGTAAAATTTTTACCACAAATTGATATACAAACAAAAACAAAAACTATATACAAATATTCTTTTCGGATTGGTGCTAGCAAACTACTTGCGAGTGAGTGTGCGTGTGTACATAAAAAGGATTAGCCTGTAATACAAGTTGAACTAATTTTAGCACAAATTTTTATATTGGATTTTAAGTAGATAAATTTTTAAACAAAATCAAACAAACAGGAGAGGCAAACAAAACACAAAAGCCAAGCAATATATTTATACAACAGCAAAAGCAACAATACTTGTAACTTTTAAAATGGGAGAAATATATATTTAGAATTTTGTACTATATGATAAGACAGTTTGGGGAGACAAGATGATATCAATTGAAGAGATGAGTTGAACATACACTTGAACTATTAAGTTTTTCGACCTATGCTTATCCCTTTATTCTGGTATGTTTATTAAGTTTCAGGAGTTTTTTAAAAACTATATATGGACAGAGCTAGCCAGCCAAATTATTGTCGGCTATAGCTTATTATGATTTTCAATTTTCAATATGCGTCGACCAATTGTAAAAAGCAGATCATTTGGCAAAAAAGCATCACACTTGGTTACAACAACTTCAATCGCTCAACAACAGTTACTGTAAAGGTCTTCCCAAATCGGTAGTTGTTTCGTGATGTAAAGACTTTCTTGGGAATTAATGACAATTTATGAGGGCAACCATTTATATATCTTTTATAATTCGAAAATTTTAATAAATCATTGTATAGGTACGAAAATTTTTACACTTAATTCCATTTTGTTTTATTTGAGAATCGCTTAAAACAATTCTGGAGTGGGAAATTATGTTGAAATTATCAAACGACTTGAATCTATTAATTTGAGCCCGAAAAAGTAATCCAGCTTATGGATGTCAAAATAAAAGAGTCTTTATAGCACACGATCGTCCGATTTTTCGGTTTTTTGATTGGTAGAAAATCATTTGTTTGCCAAAAATGTTCTACGATTGGCTTAAATCAACAACGGAAGTTGGCTTACACAAGGCAACAAAATGAGACTTTTTCCAGTATATTGAAAAATTGGTGAGGATTATTGATGATTCCGACAATCTGAGTGATTGTAGAGTGTGTAATATTTGTACTATAAATTTTCTTTTTCAAGTAAATATGTATTAAGGGAATAAAATACTGCATATTTTGAGGAGCATTTATCATGATTTTGTTTTGTGTGTAATTAGGGCACTAGTTTCACAAAAAGTTGTCAATTCAAGATATTCATAAAGGGACAGCAAGCCCATTAAATTTTTCGAACCTCCACATCGCGGCATGACTATGTTCGGAAATTTTAGGTTCGAGGTTTTTGAAAGACGGTTTTAATTCGAACCTTGATTGGGCCCAAGTTTTACCCAAACTTAACCCATTAAGGACTGCCCATAGATCGGCTCGTACGATTTTGATGAAATTTTGAAACGTGTACCTGGGAGAATAAAGAAGTTGATAAAATAAAAAAATTTTCAAAAATGTTAAATTTAAAAATTAAAAGTATAAAGAAATTAAAATATTATAAATTAACAGAAATATTTCCGAATAAAGTCAAAAAAAAAGCATTGCAAAAAAAATTGTATTTTTAGTACACATTATGGGCTGTCGGTTATTTATAACACCCATTATCACTAAATCGGGTGTGAAAATCAGTTGTGTTGACACATCGCTGTATATTTTTCTTCATTGCATACAGAACACCTCAAGGTATCTGATACCTTCCTTTTCTTAATTTATTTGGCAGCACATCTCGTCAACATTTTCCATACAGAAAAATCCGAGATTTTCACCTGTAAAAATCTTCAGTTAATCCACGGAGAATTCATCTTCCTCTTTACTAAGCAACAAATTTTGCCACGTGTCCACACTTTTTTGGGTATTTAAATACCCATTAGCTTGAAATGGGATAATAGAAATGCAATTTATGCGATTAGTATTCAAAATAATATTCCGAATTTCTGTACATTTGACCAGACAAAATAAGTTTTATGGCCCTATCAACAGAGACTTCATTCGATGGTACTGATAAGACAATTAGCGCAATAGCTTTAAATTGCTTACATTGATTAGCTGTCGAAATTTTTTAAATATTTGATTTAGTCGGTTCTATATTAGTCACATCAAAGACTATAATGATGTCAGTAATCGCTTAATTATTTAAAATTATTTGGTACGCCTTAAAATTGCACAGATTATTTTCGTCATCTTGTGAATGTGGAATAAAGGATCTAAAAAATAAAGTTTACTTTAGAATTTATATTGAAAATCCATTACACTCTCGCATAATATTAAAAAGATAACAACAATAGCAAGATTTCACAATGTTTTCAATTTTGTTGTACCGAAAATTTACGTTCGAAGTTTCTGAACTTTGGTTTGGCTTAAGATTCGGTTCGCAGTTTAATAAAAAGTGGAAATTCCGGGCTCAAATTGGTTCGGTTCATAGCTGAACATCATTACACCATTTTGATAGTTAAACAATGATACCCAGAGGGAAAAAATTTGACTCACAATGAGCAGAAACGTCGTCAAAAACAGTGCAAGATTAGACTTTCCAATTTGTAGTACAACGTTCTCACTTCAAGACCAATTTCTCGATCGGACGAAAGAGTAGAACTTTCTTCATTTTAAGAACATTTGTTCTTATAATATTTAAGAACATTTCGATCTTGATTTGAGTTGATTTAAACTCTTTTTCTGTATGCTTTTTTTCCCTCTGTGTAAGGGTGTTCTGGAAATCTCTAAAGATTTCCTTATAATCGATTGCACTTCGATCTAAACTTGTATGAAGAAGAATATCGTCTGCTACAATAAATTATTAGATAAAATGAACCGACTATCGTAATCGAGACGCAATCATTAATACGGAAACCTCCACAGATTTCCGTATATGGCATGTGCTTAAATTGATGTGCAATATGGTTTACAATTTGAAAAATAAAATGTTCGAATTTGTAATTCAAAATTCCAATTCTTTCTAACTCAGAGAAAGTTTCAACATAAATTACTATTTAAGGCTTTTTAAATACAAACAACATTTTCGGGAAGTCTGAGCCGTACCTAAGCCCAAGCAAATATTTTTTTATAGAACTTAAAAGTATTTGGTCCCCAACTAAACGCCAAAGTCGTGCAGAAATGGAAGACTGGCCTAAGTTCCAGCTCAAAGCTTGCAATGGGCATTACTTTTATAATATTATATACCATTTCTAGAGAGTCAAAGTGGTTTATGCCCTTTCAATAGTATTTCAGAAATAATGACAACTCGAATTTACAGATATTTTATTATTATTATGGTTTGCAAGCAAATATAAATAAAAATTTTCGAATTACTTCAATCACATAAATCAAATACATTTTATTGTTGTCAAAACCTCATACCAGCGGGTATTTTATTGCTATCTTTTCTTTTGCAAATAAAAGGCACGAGTCTCAGTGTCTCACAGAGCTTTCAAAACCAACTGCTTTAATTTCCACAAGTTTTCTAAGCAAGGAGTAAAAATTAATCTGAATCCTGGTTCGAACCTGTATTTAGAGGCCAGCTGAATAAATTTGAAACACCAATTTTTTAAGGTAAATTTCATTAAACTTCAAAATCAAAGTACCCTTACTTCCTGAGATTTGGAATTGAAACATATTCAAGCCGCCTTTGAAATCATATCTTTGCCCCACAAAATAAGATTTGGAAATTCAGTGATACACTATATAGGTAGTGGTTTTTGTTCTGTTGGGCCAAGTTTTTTATTTATGAGACCAAGTTTTTTTGTTTCTAAATGCCGTCACAAGTTTTTACGTTGTATTAGGACCCTCAGTTATATTTGCTTTGACTGTTAATAAATCTCTTACCATCTCGAAGGATTAATATTCATAGATAGATTGCCTACATCAATTGAGTGTTTTTCTAATAACTAGAAATTCAAGAATGAATTTAAAAGATATAAAATCTGTTTAAGTGCTGAGAGTTTTTGAATACGCCTTCCAACTCCCAATACTTGTTTAAGGCCAGACTTAATTCTAGAAAAATTTGAGAAAACTTTCTGCCTTTTTAGTTTCAATCACACTTCAATCATATCATCATCTTACCCTGAACTGTCGCCTAGTTTTAAAATGCAAAAAAATGCTTAAGAAACCCAAAACAAATTGTATTATTTTTGTACGCCCATAACTTTTACATACCAACTTTTTTTATACGCTGAAATAAAAAGAAACCACAACATTTTTGTACCATACATCCATATCTCTTATCCATTTATCTTAACAAAGGAGCAGCTCATTAAGCGCAGCCTGCAAATCCGCTGCGGATTTTCATTTGAATGAAAAATCAATTGAGCGCACACAATGGGGGCTGTGCAGTGGCTCCGGCGGCTGCTTTCAGTGTCCACTCCTAAGCCAAAGATGTGTGTGCCAGTTGCTGTCAGCAGCCGCCGCAGCAGCAGCAGCCGGCTTTGTGGGTTAGGCACGCACCCAGACCCAGGCCAATTGTCCAAGGGGAGCATTGTGGTCGTTTGTCGTCGGCTCGCGTTGTTTGCAATAATAAAGATGACAAATTTCTCGTCATTTGTAATTTCAATGCGCGGCTGAAGCTGGCAGCGAGGCTTTTTGCTAATACGCATAACTGGTTGGTGGGTTGGTTCGGCTGATTCGCTGGCTGGTTGGCTGGCTGGATGACACCTGCAGCGGAAATCAGTGCATGAATAACGCGTCGGCCATTAAAGCACAATTGTGAAATATTACGTATACGCTGTGGCAATTTATTGGTAAATTAATAACACAAATCCAGTCGACAGACAGTAGCAGTTGCCGCTGCCGCAGTGGCCATCACCGTCACAGTTTAGCATAAAGGTTAGACAAATATAGCCGACCGGTTTTTTGGGTTAATTAATATGCCTTGGGTCAGGTCAATATTGCGTCGAGGTTGCCGACGAGGATGAGGGGCCAGCCAGGTTTAATGACCCGCTGCATGTAAATGAGTAAAAGTAAATCGAGTGAAAGAGAGAGAACGAAAGAGTTGGGAATGGAGCGTTAAGTGCCCTGGAGGAAAACTGAAAAGAAAAGAAATGGAATAAATTATAAAAGATATGAGAAAAGAATCAATCAATTAGCAACTAGAACTGAAAATCAGCAGTGGCGCCAGTTTGCTGGCGGCATTGTTAGACAATGAATGTAAAACAATGGACTAAAGTAAGTATAATTCATTATATTGAACTATGTAAGAACTATATAAGAGAGCGAATATTGGAAAAAATTGTTAGAGTTGAACATTTGAAAATATTATCTTAATAAATACTTAAATAAACTTATAGGTTTACCCTTGGAATATATCAAAAAGCTGTCTTTTGAAATAAGTAATATGGTCCCATTTTGGGGAATGAGCCTCTTAAATGTAGAAGCCAATGGTGACCGATACCGATTTATCTTCATTAAGTTTACAAATAGAAGAGAAGAGAAAATCTTCCCATTGAGGTATTAGAAAGTGTTTGATGGAACCATAATCATTGAGATAAATCGGAATGCAGTTTATCGTCTCCAAAATGGTCCAAAAAGTTTGGTAAGATATCAGCAAGCCGAGCTTTATACTGTCAGACCAAAACCAGCAGAGTTCCAGAGGCTTGCCGCAGCTGTCCCAATAATAGTCGGCCTTTTTCTAACGACCCTAAGGTGAATTTAACAGAACAGCCTTTGGTTCACGGAAGACCCTACTGGGGCTGTTCACAAGGAAATACAAGATCCATGAGTTCACACCACCATCTCTTGGAGGAACGCAACACAACAGGATTTTGTACTGCGAAAAAAAAACCAATCTAAAATCATCGCTGAAAATCTCTTTTTCGAGAATCAAACATTATCACAAATATTGTCATGTCGTAACTTATAAGCCATCCTACAATTTTCTGTAATGCTTCAATTGAAAAATTTGATGATATATAGATTTATTTTGTCAAAAAAAAAAACAGAAAAAAAGCACCTAATGGTATTCGAACCCATGACCTCGCCGTTCTAAGACTCAGTCGAAGCATTTGCACCTCGAAATTTTGACCTGCTGAAAGGTTTTACTGTAACTGGTGGCTCCGAAAAAGTGACGGCCGATGGCGTATCGGTCCCCCGTGCAACTGAGTTCGATTCCCAGATTAAAAAAAAAAATTCAAAAATAAACAAGTGTTTCAGAAAGAACAGTCAGGGGACCCAACCGCCGTAACCAACAACATTTGTGTTATTGACTAAAACACTCCCCGCTCCCATTCGCCTAAAAATAAAATGAGATTGTTTCATCTTAAAGTCTAGTATAAACGATGTTTATCCTAGATTGTGAACTTAGATTTAAATCTAGTATATATTCGTGGGTTAAGATTTTCTCGTCTTTGTTCACTTTGGAAACCGTTTCTCTTGGTTTTAGATTGATTTTTTTCTCAGTGTGGAAGTTAAGAATCTGGGTGTCTTTCTGTACTCGAAAGTCTCTTAAAAGATTGTTCGCGTGCTACGTTATAGACACCGGTCTTTTGGCCAATTCTAGCCTAAGGAGCGTTGGTCTGGTGGAAGGCTGCCAACATCAAATCCCAACTTAACCACCTCCATTAGGTGCACTTTGCAGTTTGTCTGGATATACCAGGAACCCTGGCCGAGGTATGCCGCCGCGAGATGGGCAGTGAGACTCCGGGAACCTATTGGAACTAGCAAATGATTCTGAGGCTAAGGGAAGCGACCAGTTCAGATATAAAGTGACAATTTAAAAACCTGGATACCAGAGAAAAAGCGCACTAAAAACTTCTATCAGGAAGAACGAAATAGGTAAATAGGTTCCCAAGTGCTAGGGACTCTGCTCTGTAAGTAAAGATCACAGTCTGACAGGAGACAAATTTGAGTGGGAAACTAATCTAATTTATTCATTCTATCAATTTGATTGTCGAAGTGACTATTAAAATAACATAGGCTTGAGCTAATTACTGTGTTGATCCTTAAAACGCTTTAAGTCAAGGAAATACAGAAAGCTGTCGCACAACTGGCATGCAAATAAGGTACATGATTGCTATTCAAAATTGATTATAAATGACAGCATTTTATTTAACACACAACAAACCAAATTAAATTCTAGGACCCTGTCACCAGTAGACTTTGCTATCAGCTTACATAATTAGGTCGCTAATTTTACTGTTTAAGAAGTTTTAAAAACTTGTCCATATCGCTTTACTACATTTGTATCTAGGCCAAGAGCAAGATCGAATATGTGGAATTTGACGCGTTTCCCGACTACAAAATACCCTGTTCAATTGAGAAACACATACAAACACACTCGCTTACACACACACACATGCGTGCGGATACACACGCGCTCACACGCGGCCTGCTGACTGCATACCGCTTCCTTCTGGCTGTTACATACATTTGCACATCTTCATAATGCCCTTTTTCCCATTTTTAATAGGAACAGGGTATATAAATAAAAAATATATTTTTCTGACATAAAATTAAAATAAAATGTGTAAGTCCCTGTAGAAATTTTGGGAGTCTCGGAACACATATTTGTTGTACTGATTTCTGAGAGTCTTTGTTCTTTTTCCGTACACTTTTGTTGAAATTTCGATGAAACCTCAAAGTTTTCGTTGGATAGTTCACGTCATTCAGTTCACAACATTTTCGGGTAGGTGGTGTTGGTGTTAAACCATGCTTCAAAAGGCATTTAAAAAGTACCTTTTTTGTACCTTTACCTTTACCTAGGTGCTGGAATTTATGTATACCTTTTACCTTACCTTAAGGTAAGAAAATCCAGTACCTTTCCAGTCACTGAGCACAACACTCAACCCACCCACCCCCTGATGCCACGATGATGTGGATGTCATAAAGTCGCCAGCACAAAGGGCCCCTTTCTCTTAAATGAACACGAGTACAACAGAGTGTGTTAAATGAATTGAAATTCCCAAAGCTTATTGAGTGATAAATGAATGGGAATAACGATCAGTTAGACATTTAAATATAATGGGAGGTTTCATGCATGAGTTTGCTGCACAAATGCAAAACAATTCGGAGCTAGAACGCATTGGAATCTGATTTTCAGCTAGTCCAAGCAGCATACTGAATTGGTGCAGAGTTACCAAGGTCCTAAAATTCTGTGTGGTCCGGTTCCTAAAGTTTTGTTTCTTAAATCGTTGAAAGCATCGGATTGGAGACGGCAAGCAAACTTGAGAGAATATAGTTGAACGCGCACTCACAGTTTCGTTCATGATACAACGGAACAAGCTATGGCGCTCTGCCAACATTTTGAACTAAGCGCTTTTGCTTTCGCATCAAGTGACAGCAGCTCACTGAAGTTTTTTTTTTTGGAACGAGCTGAAAGTGCACTGAGAGAGCGCCATACCTTACCGCCCATTACATTTCTTAGATTATTATATGCAGTTGTAATGGGTCTCCGAAAAGCGTTCGGCTATCGCCCACTAGTCGATTACAAGTAATGAGGTTTCGAAAGCGAGCAGTCCACTAAGCGGCCATGCTAATGTAAAAGTATACTGAATGGCACACAGCCTTCAAAGTGTTTCAGACGGACTACGTCGGTCGGGTTGGTCGTCTCTCAAACCCCCGCCCCAAAAATATTCTTCTTAAAAGTTTTATTTTGAGAATTATTCCTACTTGGATCAAGTACTGAAACTCTTGAATAAAGAATTATTCGTACTTGGATCAAGTTCTGAAACTCTCAAAAATTCACTCTTGGATCAAGAATTTCGCTCTTGGATCAAGAATTTTCACTCTTACCGTACTTTTGAGAACGAATGCTCTTGATTCAAGAGTGAAATTCTCTATTTTTTCTCTAAGTGTACACCTTTGGTCATGTGGCCATCAGAATGCGTGTGTCCCACCACAACTTCTGTTGTAGCTGTGGGAAAGAGGAGATAAAAAGCATCCAGTTTAAAGAGAGCAAACAGCTTTTAAGTCGTTGACCTGCGATCGATGAAGTAGGTGGGAGCTGGTTTAATAGAGACTTAGCATAGAACCGTACCGCCAAAACATACTTCAGTGTCCGATAGTGATGAAAACTTAAATTCTAAAAAATCGTATCTCTTTTAAGATGCGGTTGATTCCTACAACCTTAGCCACATTCATCTTGGAACAGAAATTACCGAGGTTAAAATTTAGTTGAGTCTTACTTGAGTCTTTGTGGTTGGAAACTGCAGTTAAAATTTTCACTTCCCGAACTGAAGACTTTCAACAAAGTGGTTTTTCACTTCGGGTTTGAGTATTAGGAATTTGTATTTATTGTAGCTGTGTCAGTGCTTGGTCAATCACTGGTTCAATATATGGAATCTCTGATTGCAAAATCATAGGCGATATTGGAATTCTTAATCAAAACGTTATGTCGACTAGTTAAGGAAGTTTAGGAAGTCTGCAGCCCAAATTGATTCTCTTTATTCATGCTATTCTTATCGAGAGCCGATTTAAATAGTCTTCCACCACCAACGAATCCATCTTCCACATTTGCTCATACATAAACGCTGGTCTAGTGTTCGTACCACTTATAAACATGTGAGCTCATTAAAAATCAATAAAGTCGCTGACTTTGCCGGAGCAGCAGCAGCAGGCACTGTGTCCATCAAATTCACTTCAGTTTTTGGCGGATGCAATGTGTTGAGCCTGTTGCCTGTCTGGCGGGGATCGAGGCCTGTCCATCAGCCCCGAAAAAAAAGAGAAGAAAAACCAAAACGCTCCAATAACCAAATCCGCAGACTTCGGTTCACAGTCCTCGTCCATTTTTAATTTATTGTTATGCCTTTTTGGCTTTTTTGTTGCTGCTGGTCGGCAGGTCATGTGCAATTTATGAAACGGCTTTGCATTGGACGCGCGGCCTGATTTTTGAGACACATTTGGACTGTCGCAAGTTGCAGTTGCAGTTGCAGATGGAGATGGCGGCGGAGAGCTGCGGGTCGCTCTCTTAGCTTCTGTCCATTTGATTTGTGATCGATTGTGTGTCGTTAGTTTGCGACATGGGGCATGAAATCTTTGACACCTAACGGTAACTGCCGTGGCACAGCAGTGGGTGCCCCTTTCTAGCTTCTGCATCAACTGGGAACTGAACTGAAGCTGAAGCTGAGCTGGCCAAGTGTTGGCAGTTTGCCATTTATTTTACAGGTGAATGAGCATAATGGACAGTTGAAAGACCCGAGTCGTTTTTGGGGCCTTGGAATAACACGCTGTGCGCCTCTTTGGTTCAATTAAAAGAAAAAAGTGCGCTCACCAAATAGAGGCAACGGAAAACCGTTTTGTCTCTCTTTATCTCTCTCTCCCTCTCTCGGCCTGGCGGTGCCCGGTTAATTTTGTTTAGCAAAAATATGTTGGAAATTAAAATTCCCATCACACCATAAAACCCATAAATCATCTTTTATCTAAGCAAGTCTATCGGCGCATGCGCGCGCGCCAACTTCGGAAGAGAAAAACAAAAACAACCGCAACAACAACAGCAACAACTTTACATCCACAAGAGGCAGCGACAAGGCTTTGTCCAGGTCCAGAGTGGAAAATGGATGCGGCCAGTGCCTGTGCCTGTGCCTGTGCCTGGTGGAACCTGCTTTGGCCTGCCTTAATGAGAATTTAATATTTTTCAATAAAAATTTGTAAAAGGCGCGTTAGCTTGTCGACCTGCTTCCTCTCTCTCCTGATCCCCCTATATCTTTCTCTCTTTCGCTTTGGAGAGCTGGGGCCGCCGCCTTGGCCATGTGTGTCTTGGCTATTAACGCACTTTATTTTGTGGCCTGGTCATAAGCCATAAGCATGGCAGTCGGATTTCATACAAAGGCGTAGAAAGGATAACTCGAATAGATTTAAAATAACATTTAAACTAAGTTCACATTAATGCTCAATAATTGACAAATTAGGATTAGGCAAACTGGAAATAATCGCTAATGGGAGTACGCGTGAACAAAACGATGTCGCCAATACCTAAAAAGAAAATATTAATTTCTGGACAAATGCACTTTTACTTTTTTTTACAAACAGCTCCAGCTTTAGTTTCGCTGCATACAATTCACGGTTCGCCAATATTCTTTACATTTAACTCATAGAATTCAATTCCCGGTCATATGCTCTTTTTTCTATCCAAAACATTTATCACACGGCTCTCATCTCACTGCTCGTAGGTCACAAGTGGATTTTTGTTTTCCAATAGCTTTTACATTCCACCCATAGCACTCAAACAACTGTTGGAGTACGTGGACTAGACCTTATAGGGAAACCACGTATAAATACGTCCTGAAAAAGAAGTCTCTTGGCTTGTGTGCTTTCAGTTTTCGCACAAAAGGGAGGGAGCAACATCAACAACCACGTTCGGCGGTCCGGTGGTCGTCTCTTCCCCCCTCCCTTTTTTTTTTAGAAAAATTTACCTCAAACACAATTTCTATTTTTTTTAGAAAATTTTCTTATAATGGGTTTTAGCGACCTGTTTTTGATATATATACACTCAGAGAAAAAATAGAGAATTTCGCTGTTGAATCAAGAGCATTCGTTCTCAAAAGTACGGTGAGAGTGAAAATTCTGGATCCAAGAGCGAAATTCTTGATTCAAGAGTGAATTTTTGATCCCGACATTCCTGATTCAAGAGTTTCAGCTCTTGATCCAAGTATGAATAATTATTGATTCAAGAGCTTCAGTACTTGATCCAAGAACGAATAATTCTCAAAATAAAAAAATTAAAAATAATAATTGGGGTGGGAGAGACACGACCGACCCGACCCGACCGACCTGGTCAGCGTCTCGTCTCCCTCACCCGTCCCACTCTCACCATTATCAACCAAACCAACCCCAACCACCACCACCCACCAAACTTTGTTTTAAACTGTGATTGATTTTGAGATAACCACATAGATATTTTTTTTTTTTGTACTTACTATTCTGGGACTTGAACTCGGTACTCGGCTGCCGTAAGGTAAAAGACGCGACGAAATCACACTTATAAATAAACGCAGTTGCCTTTCGTACGCATCGCACAACAACAAACTGCGCATGCGCTCTCACTCTCTGCGCTCTCATTCTGCGTAATTGTGTAAATAATTTACGCGACACAGCTATTGAGCACTCCTTCTGTTTACCCCCGTAATTTTTGGCGTAAATCAGCTGTTTTTGACTGGCTGTGAATTTTGCTATTAATTGAGACTCAATACTTACTATTTACAACTGATTTCAGGCGCCTCAGTGGCGTAGAGCACTGCATGCATAACTCGTAGACGGTAAGACGTGTGTTCGAACCATCGAGCTAACTTTTTTTTTTTATTTCCATTTATTATCGTTTGTGATTGGCATCTTTTCTGACCCACCTTCCTTTACCGGGACTTGAGCCGGAATATCAAAAAATACAAGGCGACAATCCTATCCACTCAGCCAACGGCTACACATAAAAATAGGTATCTAAATTTATATATCAGATAAGTACGATACTAAGTCCTTTTAGCCGATACTTTGAACACGTAAATTTTTTCCACTTTTACACTTTTACGAGCGATTTTATAAACATACCCCAGGGCAACAAAAAGTTGGTAATTTTTTTCCTATGTGTTTTGTTGTTGTGTCGTAAACTTTGGGAGTTTACGCTTTTTTTTAAGCTGGTGAATACCCTAATAGTCAAAGTTTTAGATTGTGCTGGCTCAAAGGTCAGGATTAATTATAATTTAATACAAATCAATACCATTTTTAAACAGAGATAACTCACAACATTTCAGAATAGCAATTGGTTAGTCTGGACAGGCTGTTTTGGAACTTACCACAATTCACTCATCAGCAGACGTTGTTGCTTTTCACACTTCAATCCCTAGTCCAACTCTCTATTTAAACGGTCGAATTGGCCGAATAAAGACTTGAGAATTAAACTTTATACAAATTTCAGGCTGAGACTTCTGTTTGTTAACAGCCTGAAATTATGCTATGGGTTTTGAGGTATGTTTTTCCAATTTGTTACGAGTTAAATCTGTTTGTTTTTGGCTTGTTGCTTGATGCTGAAAAATCTTTTTCAGTGACATTTCTATCGTTGCCAAGGGCGAGATACACAGAGGTATTTCTGTTTTTTTGTTTTTAATAAAGAAATCGTACAGATTTTTATTACAAACATTAATGGAGTGCCTTCCATTTATTATACTTATTATGGGTTCTTGCGACCTGTTTTTGATTTAGTCAAAGTTTTTGATTTCTTAAAAAAATATGGCGAGTTTTTAGGGCGATATTCTAAAAATTAGGTCGAAAATTACACTTTTTAGGGCGAGTTGTTTTTTGAGTGTACTTACTTAGCAGCCGGCTTAGGTGACCGGTTGTGTAAAAGTTTTAAAAGAACAATTTTTTTTGGTTAGATCTTCCAAAGCAGGATCGAATATACGTCCTCTCTATTTTTCGTAGATACAGACAGTGGAGCAGACGGACGGATGGACAAGGCTCAAACGACTCAGCTCGTCATGCTGATCAAGAATATATATACTTTATGTGGTCGGAGTTGATTCCTTCTATGCGTTGACAAACTTCTGGGCAAAATTATAAGAAATTTTCCAAGTGTATAAAATGATCAATGAATGACCGCCAAATATTATATTTAGGAAGAAAGACAGACTGTAATATACTCTGTAACTGTGTACACTAGGGTGCTTTTTTTTAAAGCAAAAATTAATATTTAGAGAGGGCGCCTTTCTTTTGTATAATAGATAATAAAATTTCAAAAGAAAAAAAGGTTTAATGGGCGCGACGAGGCCAAAAATGTAAACTAAGAGAGTAAAAAAGTCGGTCAAGCCCGACTTTAATATACACTGTACCTGCAGTAGCAGCGCAAAGCGAACTTTATTTTGGTCATAACTTGATCAATAGATGTCGCCACTACTTGATTTTCAAAACTGACAAATAGATGGCGCCACTACTGTAACCATTTTAGTTGTCTTTGGTTAAAGTGGTTTGATATGTAACTTAAGCTAACAATATAGTTGAGTCGAACGGAGCGATCGGGCGCGAACCGCGCTGGCCGAAGCCAAGCCAGAAACTGAGCGCCAGGGATGGCGCGTGTTGGCGTTCTGCTACTGCGTTAGGGATGGTGGTCGATGAATAGTGTGACCAGAGGTGGCCAGGGCTGCCACACCATTGTGGCAGCCCTGGCCACCTCTGGTCACACTATTCATCGTGCATCACCCCTAACGCGGTAGCAGAACACACACGCCATTCCTGGCGCGTAGTTTCTGGCTGGCTTCGATCACGCGCGGGTGGCGCCCGCTTCGCTCCGTTCAACTCAACGATAATTGTTAGCTAAAGTGATATACAATAAAGTTAGTTACTTATGTCAAACCTCGTAGCTAAACCATTGTGGCAGCTCTGGCCTCTCTAATCATCTAATTAGTGTCTGGCTTGTCCAACGCCGCGGCTGGCGGCAGCAGTGCGCTGTACACTCATACAATTGCAATTGTTTGCATATAAGTTATATTCAATAAAGTTAGTTACACCTATCTAAACACTTCAACTAAAGTGGTGGCCCCGTATATATAAAAGAACACGAACATTTTGGGGCATTTACAGACACACACACAAAATGTGATCCTCCTCTCATGGAGAGGAACAGCACACAGCTTGCGATCGCCGAGGAAGCATCGCTCCAAACGGGAGTCGCTTATTCGCATCCGGCAGCAGCAGTCAAGGTGTGGTTTTGCAAAGGGAATTTCTTCTGCAAGTTGTGGACCGGCGGCGCCAAGCACACACACACATACGTTCGGGCTCTGCCAGCGAGGCCAATGCCCACACACATGGATGCAAGCGGCAAGGGGTGGTTTTTTTGTGCAAATGACACCGACCACCTGTCTGTCACCCCCTTACACGTCTAGCTGTCCACATCCTGCTGCAGCCCATGCTGTCGACCAACCGCTGCCCACGCCTCCTTTTCACGTGCCGAAAACATTCCTCGCCCAGCCAGCCCAACATCCAGCCTGCCCTACACCTGCTGCTCACGCCTGCTATTTACGTGCGCCCAGCCGGCCTGGCACCTGCAAGTCGGCCGTCGCAACATTGGTCAGTCATTCACCAATTCCGACGATTTACACTTCACTCAGCCGACTCTGCACCTAAACGTAACCGATTTGTAAAATCTTATATTGTACGCAGCCTGCCAGACGATCGTTCCTACTTATGAAAATACGTCGCGCAGCTGAATTTAGATCTTTATCGCATCTTTCATCATCGCCGATGTTCATGCAAAACGATCCCCATACCTGATCGACCACAAGCCGCCTGCTACAACTCTAGACGCTCTTTGTTTGTCAATTGATGCCAGCCAGAGTCTACCTACAAGTTCTCGAACTCAACACAAAGTCCATAACGAGAGGCAAACGAGTCTACAACGAGTGTCAACCAAAGTCCACAACGTACGGCACACGAATGTCTGTATTCGTGGTACATCACCCATTACTATTGACTCTTCAACCTCAACCCTGCTTGGGCGAACTTGCTTGTCGACGCCCATCGTTACCAACGACGCAACAACCCAAGTCTGTACTCAGTGCACATGCTCAATACTACGGATTCATCAGTTTCTACACTCAACGAAAACAGTTCATCGACTCAATTGCAATACCAACAAAATTCATCACAGCGAGAATCATACACATATTCCTCCACATTGGGACTTGTGAAAATAGTGTAGAGATCACCCTAGAACATTCATCCCAGCTATACCACAAAACTTTTAAAACCATTCGTTTCCTCATGGTCACTAGAGGGGGAGTAATGTGGCAGCTGTGGCCACACAACTGCGGCGTTGGGCAGCTTGCACCATCCCTAACGCGCGATTAGTGTCTGGCTTGGCTTCCGCCGTGGCTGGCAGAACCATCGAGCTGTACAATCATAAAAGAATTGTTAGCATAAAAGTTATAATCAATAAAGTTAATTACACCTATCTAAACACTTCAATAACGCTAATTAATAGCTATCTCTAGAAGGTACGAACCGTATATCTTCAAAGCTTTGAGAGATATGACGTATAAAAAGCAGTCTAGTGTACTCTGCGGAATCGTAATTCCACTTCCACAAAAATATTGTGATTTAAAACCGTTTTCAGTACGAGATTTGGACTCTAAATCACAAAACTTTTGTGGAAGTGGAATTAAGAACATGGCTGATAGTTTCGAAACCGAAACGAAAAGTTATCAAAAGTTAACAGAGACGAGAATATCTCAACCCATGAATATATTCTTAATTTAAATCTATCAGGCCCGTTACTCGTAGAGCAAAAGGGTATACTAAAGTCGTGCAAATGTATGCAACAGGCAGAAGGAATCATTTCCGACCATATAAAGTATATATATTCTTGATCAGCATCAACAGCCGAGTCGATATAGCCATGTCCGTCCGTCCGTCTGTCTGTATGAACACCTAGATCTTAGAGACTAGAAGAGCTAGAGCAACCAAATTTTAAATCTAGGCTCCTATTGTCTGCACGCAGATCAAGTTTATTTCAAATTTTTGGCAAGCCCACCCCCGCCCCCACAATAAAAAATGCTGAATAACTCTCAACTAACTCACAATTTTTAAAATATCGATCTGAAATTTAAAACGTACATTCATATTCGCAATATCTATAATCCCTGAAATTTTCATCAAGATCGGATGATAAATAGCGGAGTAAAAAAATGGTGCATACTTTTCGGCCGTCCCACCTCAGGCTCACAGGAAGCCTATTAAACATTTGTTTCCATGAGTAACGGGTATATCGAAGTCGGTTAGAGCCGACTTTAACTTACGTTCTCGTTTTTCTGTGTGTTTATGTTACCCTAAAACCCGTAAGTAATGGGGGATTTTTTGGCCGCCGACTTATTTGTTAAGTGGAAATTGCCACGGCAACTGTTGGAAGTTTGCTGTTTTTCCATTTAATTACAAATCTATGTTAATTTCCTCTATGAAGTCGAAAATTTTTTGGTAGGCGTCGATGCTTTTCTGTTTAAAGAACGTGTATATGTTGTTGTACAAAGTTAGCGATGGGAAGCGTTGTCTTGTCGTGCGATATTTTTCACAATTAAAGATTATGTGCGAGGCGTCATCGAATTCATTGCAAGTATCGCATCTGTTATCGTTTTTCACATGCATCTTTGTTAGTGTGTAATTATCGAAGGCATTTCCACTTAACAGTCTGTTTATTAGTTTTATTTCCTTTGGTTTGTATTTGCACCTTTTATCCTTGAACCACTTGAACTACTTTTTCACTTTCGTCAAAAAATGTCGAATTTGTTAAATGTGCTGTTGTATCAAATTGATTGGGTTAATCAGATTAAAAAGTCATAATTTAAATCCGCCGAGCAGGGAGTAAGTAGAAAATAAAGGTTTGATACGGATTTTCTTGATTTTTTAATAGGAAAAAAAAATGTACAAAATTAGAATTCACTTTAGTGGAAACCTCTTTACCTCTGAACTTTACTATAAGATGAAACAATCTAATTTTTTAATACGAACAAAAGAAGTCAAAAATAAATTATTTAAATCATTTTTCATTTTAAGTTGGATAGAGCGGGAGGGGGTTGTGGTGCTGATGTTGTTAAATCCACTTAATATTCTTCTTTTTTAAGAAAAACTTATCAAAAATTGTATTTCTAACTTTACCCTACCCTGGGATTCGAGCTTAGGACCTATTGGAACTTAACACACGGCATGGCAACTAAGCTTGTGCAGCGTTGCCGCTAGCCACAGTAAAAGCTTGCAGCATGCAAAAAGGCAATGCTTACTTAGCACAGTGTTTTTTTTTTGGCCTTTTTTGGCATAAACCCGTTTTTTGTGAAATTGGCAGAAAATATTTTCCAACTTTTAGTGCGTCTGCTTAAAAAGTTCGAAACAAAATAAAAATTGTAAAAATGCAAAATTTTAGTCCAGATATTTAAGATTATAAGTTGATAACGCGTTTGTCATTTTTGTTTTCGGTCGCCCAATTGTGCCGCGTGTTGTTAATGTGTATTTTAAGCTTGACCCTAACCAGTGTAGCTGTGTTTTGTGGAATAATAGTTAAGAATGGCACAACGCTGCACAGGGTTTTAAATGCAAAGTTGTTAACGAAAGTGTGCAGATTTATGAGTAACTAACACTTCTTGCTACAACGTGCGGCTTTTCGAGAAAATCGGCTTTATTGCAGATGAATTCGTGATTAAGTTCAATAGATTACATGAGAAAGAAATAAAAAAAAAATTTTGCTTGGCAGCGTCAAACACATAAAAGTCTTGTAAGTCGTATTTGGAGCTAAAAATAAAAGTACAAACCAAAGTTCAGCTCCAGTACCACAAGTACCACAAAGTTGGAGCAAATCTGACAGATCAGTTATATGGCAGCTATATGAAATAGTATGCCGAATCGAACCATTTTCGAAGTCGCTAAAAAAGCTTAAAATACGTGTTCAAACTGAATTTCAGTTCAATATCCTTAAAACCAACCAAGTTTGGTGCAAATCGGCCAGATCGGTTATATGGCAGCTATATGAAATAGTGTGCCGAATTGATCAAAGTTCAATAAGTCGCTTCAGGAGCTTAAAATACATGTTAATACTAAAATTCAGTTCAATAGCGTACAAACCAATAAAGTTAGCACAAATCGGCCAGATCGGCTATATGGGAGCTTTATGAAATAATGGTCCAAGTCGAACCCGATTTTGTAAGTCGTAATAGTAGCTAAAAAGAAGAGTACAAACCCAATTTCAGTTCAGTAACATAGGAAACAACAAGGTTAGAGCAAATCTGCCAGATCGGTTATATGGCAGCTATATAAAATATTGGTCTCAATTGAGTGAATCTTTGCAAGTCGTCCTTGGGGTCCAAAATATGCGCTTAAGCCAAATTTGGGGTCAATATCTTAACAACTAGAGTTTAATTAGCAGCCGTGCAAAGAGAACTCGTTTCATAAACTTCAAACCTCTAGCTCTCTGAGATCTCTGCGTTCATACACACAGACGGACATTGCTAAATCGACTCGGCTGTGAATGCTGGTCAAGAATATAAATACTTTAAAGAAGGAGGTACGTTAAAAACAATTTCAAGCTCTTTTATGACTAACCAAGGATTATCCTCTTCGTCTTATACGGCCACCGATGTGAATATTGACAACTTTATTCAAATAAATTCCTTGTCTAGTATAATTGAAGAACGAAAACTATTTTAACTTTGAAAAGATTCTGAATCGTATAAGTTTATTTTTGGAAGAGTAAAATGAGTACATGTAAGTATGAGATTTAAGAAATTTTTTCTTTTTTTCTTTGAAAGTCCATTTTAAATACTAATATATGCAGTCGGGAGGAAAAAAGTTCGGAGCTCGTAACTTTTGAAAGTGCGATGAAACCCTTGGAGGAAGTATCGTTGAAAAATTCATTAGAAAGAGAGCATAACTATAATTCTATACTAGGCCATGGAGTATTTGAAACATGTTTTAGTTGGAGGGAGTTAATTGTAATCATTTTATAGAGATACCTTCCCGTTGACACCCCCCAGGTGAGGCCATGCCTTTGCTCAGTTGGTTGCTTTGGTTATTCGTTTGTTTTGTTATGAGTTTATTTTTTTTTTAGAACCAAACACTTCTTAGCCTAAATGCACACTTATTGCATACAAAATTGGCTGAACTTCAATTTAGAAATTGCCAACAAGAGCGCGAACCCGTAAAAACCGGGAGCGGGTGCTGACTTTGACGCCAGGTTGGGTCGAGGGTATGGCCTGGCCTGGTCTGGGTCTAAGTCTGGCGGCGCGTGCAGACTGTGCGACTGTTTTAATATGCCAACAATGACAATCAACTGTCACCTCTGGTGCGCCATGTCTAGACTGCGGTAACTGCGACTGCGACTCCGATTCCCACTTCGACAGGCCAAAAGAAATTGCATGCAAGTGAGTGCCGGGGCTGATTGCAACTGCCACTGCAACAGCAACAACTACAACAACATATAAATATGTCATTTGGCTCATTATAAAGATAGCAAAGAGGCCTCTTGACCAGCAGAACCTGAGCTTGCGCCCCCAGAGCTGCGTCACATTTAAACGTTTAATGATAATTTATGAATGTTGTTGTTTTTTATTGCAACAACAATGCCGTAAACCAATAAATCTTAAGGATCACATAAATCTTGGCGCTAACTGCAAAGACGAAGCAGCAGAGCAGAGCTGGCATCTTGCAACAAAATGGTTGCAAGCCTACAAATGGAATACCCTTTGGGTGCAAAATAAGGCCAACAAAAATATCTTCAAGTTTAAAATTCTGAAAAATATTTGAAAATATATAAACATTTTGAAATCCTTGTCATCGCTAGACGTACCAATGATTTCAAAATGTGGTCCCTTTTATGTAATTTAACATGGAAAACGTACATTTAAAGTTTTTGTACCGGGATAGAAAAAAGTTTAAAATATTTTAACGATACAGGATGCTATGATCTAAGGTACGAACCAAACCTTAGGTTCCCGAATTGGGAAAATTCAATAAAAAAAAAATACCCGAAACCGTTTGTGAAGGACAATATTTTGTTCCTCACCAGATCGACTGTATGCTAAGTATGGTTTAGCGTTCAGGTTTATGGAAATTGCCTTTTGCATTTGGATTACTCTGAAAATAAGACAATTGGTTGAATTCATCACATTTTCACATTCCGCAATTTTCATTTTTAACCGATTTATGATAAAAAAAAAAGTTTTCAAATATTGGGAGATCCACCTCCAAGCTCGCCAATGTCGGAATCATCTAATTAATTTACATTTTAACTTGATTTTGAAATCTTGATTGGAAGTTGAACAAAACACGCCTGCCAATTGAAAGAAGTTCCAAAGATATATTCCTTACTTAATCCATTCAAGAACACTCAGAAAAAGATGACTGCTTGAGTACGTAATAAAACGTACTTAAATTAAGTACAAATCTTTAAAAAAAAATGAAATAAGAACACGCGCTCTTGTGTCAAGCACTTATCTAACTTAAAGTCGAACAAAAAATGTTGGAAAATGCGTTCAATATTCAAGAACCAAAACATCTTGGATCGAGTATAAAATTGAATTACAATGCAATCTCCTTAAGTATGCAACGAAAAATGCGAATTATAATCTTGAAACAGTCCTTAATCAACTAGTTCGGTATTGAAATAAGAGTTTTGTACTTGAATCAAGAATTTTCTTATTTAGCGTTCTATTGACACCGCTTGAAATTGATTC
Organism: Lordiphosa magnipectinata; assembly: GCA_037044535.1. NCBI lineage: Eukaryota > Metazoa > Arthropoda > Insecta > Diptera > Drosophilidae > Lordiphosa > Lordiphosa magnipectinata. Next base: position 25,407 of record JBAMBO010002825.1, read on the forward strand.
AATTGATAGAAAAGCTAATGCTATGTTTTGAGTATTAGATTGAAGAACGGGTTTCCCATTGTTTTAGATCAAGGCAATAGTGCTCAACTTATATCAAGGTTCACCCGGACTATTTGAACATTTTACAGGCAGAAACGCTTGTATAATCCTATAATTTATTTCCATAACATCGATCATTACCCACAAATTTCGCTTAAAAGCCCATATACCCCTCCACCGATTGGCAGGATATACGCCAAATATTTTGGCTCCCTGACGACTCGGCACACTTGATCAAACGGCGGGAGTTGCTATTGACAGCTGGAAAAAACCTTGATGTTTGAGTGCTCTGCTGTGCTGTGCTCGGTTGTGCACTCCTGTGGTGCCTAATGTGTTAATAAGCCTAGACTAGACTCTGCTCTGGGAGATTACCCAATTTCGTGTGTTTTAGAAAGGCTTAGGCTAATTTTTTTGCAGCGGTCGCTGCTGGTGGATAATTTAATTTTGCTTTTCATGCTTCGTTAACATATTTTGCTTATAAGGATTTCCCGTAACCAGCAAAAAGAAATCACAACTGATCAGTGAACATGCCGCCAGGCAGCCGCTTGCAGCTTCCAGCCTCCAGCCTCATTGTTGCAGGTGCATGTTGCCGCAACAATGCCATAAATTGTGACATTGGTTTTTGCTCTCTTCGCCCCAACCCCAGGCAAAAAATAAAGAAAAAAAACAATCGCCAACGTTGCTGCTGGCTAATTCTTTTTTTGTAGTGCAGAAAAAGCAGAAAAAAAATGCTTAGAACGAGTTTTGGCATTTACGACTCACTCACTCACCGCGGCGGATCTCTGCGGTGCAGCAGCAGCCACCGCCACCGCTTTTTTTCAAACCGTGCCGTTTGTTGTTGTTGTCGCTTGCCGCATTATGTTGCTGCTTAATTGGTTATAAATTAATTAAACGTCGATTAATAATCCGGCTTCTTGTCAGTTAAAACCGCCGCCGCCGACGACGACGACGACGATGTTGGTTAGAGTTGTAGGTTCTGGGCTTGGGAACAGGAACACGAACACTCCAGCTCCAGCTCCACAGCCAGAGTAACAATAACAATAACAGGCAGCATCTGACACACACGTGATGAGTTGGCAATAATGAACTTGTTGTTGTTGGCTTCTTGGCAACAGCAACAGCCACAGCACTAACAACAAACTCATTAATGACTGACCGGTGAGTGTATCAATGACCATTTGGGCGTTTAGGGTTAAGCCACATGGCTGGCTGTCACCGTCTTGTCAACGGAACAATTGTTTGGGCCATGGGAATATTTATTAATAAATTAAATAAATGTTATTAAATTTAACAGAAGCTGATTGTAGAAAAAGACCAAATTAACATAAATAAATAATTCAATGCAACCAACGATAAAACACAAAAGCATTAAAGAGTCAATCAAAGGGCATAAATTAACTACTTAGTATCTACTATACACAACATTTATTCCAGTTAGACCAAGCGGAAATTTATTCACCCATAAATTGTGGCTGCTAATTTGAAATTGTACATTTTTGAGATAAGAATTTTTGGAATTTTTTTAAAATGAATGAAAATATCACTAGAAAATTAAACGAAATTTAAATTTGATTTTCCTTCACTGGACGTCTTAGTTTTAAGATAGTACACTGAGGGAAAAATACTCTGAATTTGTAATATTTACACTTTCACACTTTTTGCGGATGACACTGCGATCCTTTGCTCAGGAACATTCTCTGCTGACATAACTGCTAGCCTTCTGGACGCATTTCATGATCTTGGGTGCTACTTTACAAATTGGAAAATACAAGTAAACTCCGAAAAAACGCAGGCTATATTCTTTTCGAAAAAAACCTAAGAGCATATCCTCCCTGACAGTCACATAAATCCTAACCAAATAGACATAGAATGGGAAAAAGGTGTGAAATATTTGAGAATCATGTTAAATACAAAACTAACCTTCAGAAACTACATAAATTACTCCTTGAAAAAATTAAACATCTTAATCAGAACTCTTTACCCATTCATTAATAGGAACTGACACCTATACATTGAGAACAAAATGTAACTGTTCAGACGGATTTTTCAAACGGTTATATTTTATGGTGCCCCAGATTGGGCTGATATTGCAAAAAGTCAAATCGGTAAAAATCCTAAATCCGAAATCCTAAAACACCAGACCACCAGACTTACACCAGAAATCGAATATAGAGTTAGTTCCGGAAAGACTGGCTCGACTACAACTCAATTTTAGAAATAAAGAAAAGAATTAGAAAAAGATGCACGTATTTAAAGTATCCTCATATTGTAAACATAGATTGAGTCCTAGAAATAAGATAAAAAACAAATTTCAGGGGTTTTTGTAAATATTTTCTACCCACGTATATGTTTAGAAAAAAGAGGATATGTTCAAATCCAATTCCAAAAGAAATCCCTAGTCTAAGTAGAAAAGGCTAAATTGCTTGTAACTCTTTATTTTGTAATGATAGGATCTCACAAGTTTTTAAGTCTAAGCGAAGAGAAATAAAATTGAATTGAATTGAAATATGCCATTGCGCTGGCAAAGCAAGAGACCACTTGTAATTCTCAAGTTCGAATTAACTTGATAGTTCATATAGAAGAGGCAAAACAAATTTGTTACTTTAAAATTTTTTAAGTTAAATCAAAATGCATATTAATTCATTTATATAAAAAATTGGCAAAGTAAAATTAAATATGATTGTCTTAGTTCTTACTCTGCGATTTTCCCTGAGTGAAGGAAAGCTAATGTCAGATGGGTTCAAAAAATTTAAAATAAATAAAATAATTTGAAAAGTTTTGAATTTGGTTGGTACAATTCGCTTGAAAGTTCCCTACATTTTACATAGCTTTAAAACAAACTTGGCGGATACCCTGGTAAATTCGGTTTCTAGCTTTTCCCTAACCAAAAAATCTTCAACCAATTTCATTACAATCGCATAAAAATACAGTTGATAAAACATCTAAAACATCTCTTCCTTAGGTCTGACTAAGGTGGAGAAGCTCTACCAACTTAAGAAATATTAGACGCATACGCCACAGAAACACAGAAACTATTCTTTCAGCAACTTCCCACAAATAACAATGCAGAATTATCACAAAAATATTTAGAAAAGAAACGATCATTTCAGGAATGAAAATCAAATGTACTGGAAACACTTAAACCTGACTTTGACCCGACTTCTTGCTGTCTCTTAAAAGATAGTTGGATAACTTATACATTATGTCATAAACGAGAACACGCTTAATGGTTTCATTAATTTGTTACATCTACGGTTCAATTCAGTCTTTTTATGCAAAATGTTACCAATAGAAACCGGTTAAAAGATAAAAAAAATATTTCTTATTGCAGGCTTAGTTTTTTCATTGCTTAATTAATAACTTATTGCCAATTTACACCATAGAAATGTTGCAACATTTCTTGAATATTGAATTATTTAATTGAAAATTGAATGTAAGACATTTCAACATTTTCTCAGCAGCTTTTCAAAAAAAGATGAAACTTGCACCGAGCAGAGGTGGCCACAAATCGATGTTTAGGGCATCGATTGATTTTTTAATTCAGACCCTCTAATCTCAGGGCTGTAATGCCCGTTCGTTTAAACCAGGCATGCCCAAAAGCAGCAAACGACAGAGCACTCACCAATACTCACAAAGATAAGCACCAATACCAATAATGAAATTGTTGTTGGTCAGTTTGCTTGCGCTCGCAAACGCCAATCAAAGAAGAGAACAAAACCGGTTTTTGTTCTACGCGTCGCATACACACGAAATCGCTAGCGTGTGTGTCGTTTTGTATGCCTCGCGCCCTGCATGTATACGATCATTGATTTCCTATGTTTGGTGGAATTACAATAACAAAACGTACCCAAAGAGCATACGGCTGGGCACCGCTGGTTTAAACTATAGCTGGCATTCTCATATTTTCCCATCTCACTCTGTAATTAAAAATAATTTATTTACGTTCCTAAGTAGGCCTTCTTAGGGTTAAGCGTAGTACGGAGACGCTGACAATTTTTGCGGAGCGGAAATTGTTTGATAATTTCCAGAGCCGGCCAGACAATGAAGTGTGACCAGGCAACAGACATAAATCAGCTGTTGTGTGTCAAGCCCGACTATAACATACTCTGCACCCTTAATGTCGCTGCTCGCATTTGCTCACGAGTCAAACGGCCAGTTAACACACAACGCACAACGCAGTGCGCTCTCTAAGTCTCTCTCTCTCTCTCTCTCTCTTTCTCTCACTAAGATTGCTTCTGCTGAACGCAATGCCTAGGTTATGGGTGGGGTGGGTGGGGGGTTGTTAACTGACCGTTTTTTGCTCATAACTTGAGTATCGTTCATCCGATCTTTATCATTCCTTCAGCAAATCGATAAATAATTTTGAGTACTAGATATCTCTAGAAAGTACAAACCTTCTATCATCAAAACTGTAGGAGATATGACGTTTTTTCCAAATTGCGGGGGCGGGAGGGGGCGTGGCAAAAATTGAAAATAAACTTGATCTGCCTGCAAGTATAAGAAATATATGTCTCGATACATGTCAAACCTCTATCTCTTACCATCTCTGAGATCACTTCGTTCATACGGACGGACGGACGGACGGACGTATAAAAAAAAGCGGGCTAATTCAAATAAAATAATAGAGTGTATAAAATTGAAAATGGAAGTCACTAGGGGAAATTCAGTTGTCTGCGCTAATGCCATGGTCTATTTAATGGAAGCGTTTTGTGTGGGGAGGTAGAAGCCGTGCCCTTTTTTTTGGGTTGCGGGAGCAGAACTTAGCCACTTAGACATACTGCTATAACGACAACACAAAACGCATCTGGAGATTAAAATTGCTGGGCCGCACATTAAACCAGAGGTAATATTCATAGCCACAGCCAGCTCCATAGACTGGAGGCGGAGTATACTCGCCGGGCGTATTAGAGGAGGATAAACTAAGTGAATACGGACTTAAAGGTGGCCACCCAGTAGCAACGGAAGCTACCACAGTAAGCCAAAGAAGCCACTACTATAATGGGCTTGGCCGTTGGCTGTAGGGCCGTCCCGTGGGCTGTGGAGACTGCGAAGGTTTAGACTCGGGTGGTGTGCATACATTGGGCAAATGGCATGCCGGGAGAAGCATACAGAGAAGGATTCTCCGCCACAAATGATGCAGCTGCTGGTATCGAAATGCTTTTTATTGGCCAGATTCCATAAAATTTGATCGATTGTTTGTCCACCTCTCAGTTGTCCAAATAATTGTAGTTTTGTTTTTGGTCTTCTTTGGTTTATTTTTATACATCGTGTACTCGAAGGCTACATAGAGTAGCTATTACAGTTTGTGCAAACAAGTATGTAACAGGGAGCAGGACATCGTTTCCGACAACCTATGAACTGTATTCATATATTCGAGTTGGCAGGTCCAAGCAATTAACAGCGCGAGTCGATGATAGCTCCCATGAATGAATAAACTTATAGTCTGTCCGTCCGTCCGTATGAAACGAAGATGCATCTCTAGAGATGGTAAGAGATGAAGAAGGTGATATGATTTCTTCCATGTAAATTGTTGTGGCATTTTACCCTTCATTTCCTTCATTACTCAAAAATGCATGGCATGCATCAAGATGTTATTTGGTCAATTTTTTAAAAGCACACGCCACCCTCCCGCACTGCCCGCAACTCTCTGGAAATAGAAAGCGTCATCATCTCAGTAAACTAGTGATTTGAAGATAAAGATACGGTTCAGTTCCGTTCTAGAGATATACTTGTAAGTCAAAATTATTTATCGTATGATAGCTATCGTGCTGATTATTCAGGAATGATAAAGATGCGTTCGCCCATGGTAATCGCATACCTGCAAGTTATGAGCAAAAAACGGCCAGTAAACACCGCAACACCCCCCCGCGCGCCCGCCCGCCACGCCCGCCGCCCCACCCACCCACCATCACAGCATTCTATTGAACGGCAATCTTAGTGAGAGAGAGAGAGAGCGAGAGAGAGAGAGAGAGAGAGAGAGAGAGAGCGAGAGTGAAACTTAGAGATGAGCGCGTATAGCTCGTGAGCAAATTCGAGCTGCGACGTTAAGGGTACAGGCTTGACCGACTTTCTTTCTTGTTTTTCATTGTGTGCTCAATTCTCTAAGGTAGCTCTGACAATTATCAAACAAGTTTCATAATTTCCAGACCCCCCTTCGACAATTTATCAGCTGTTTTCAAAAAAAACGAGCTGGCAGGTCCAAGCAATTGTCAGAGCAAATTGTTGGTTGCTCCGTACTCGCTCGGACAATGTGCTCTGACAATTTTCATGAGCGGATTTCCTGAGCTATGTAATTAGATAGGCTCCGCAAAAATTGTCAGCGTCTCCGTACTACGCTTAACCCAGAACATTGTTGACGAGCAAAAAAAAAAATTATTAACACTATTGTTTCGTAGTGAAAATTGCACTCACAGGGATAGGGATGTCGAAAATATAATCGATATATCGAAATATCGATATTTTTGCCCAAAATGACAAATATCATTATCGCATATTTTTCTGAGGCGATATATCGGAAATCGAATATTTTTTGGCGATATTTTTCGGTGATGTTTTTGGTTTAGCGTTCGGTCACACTGTTGCGAATAACAGTTTCTTGTGCTCTGCTTAAAGTTGATGCACAGAAATCGCAGTGCAATAAAGTTGTTGGCAACTCAACGAATATAAAGGCGCACTTAAGAGCAAAGCATAGAAATGCTTGGCTGCCCATCTTTAGAAAAGGTAAATGTTAGGCCGCCCGCACTACGGCTCGTATCGTCATCGTAGCAATTTCACGAATAAAAGGCCTGAAATTTGATGACGCTCTGATGTCGCACACTGGACTTGGAAGTTGTTCTCCCTTTAAACAAAAGTGTGCGACATCAAACCGACATCAAATTTTAGACCTTTTGTACGTATAAATATGTATGTATAAATGATATAGACTTGGAATTTGTTGGAATTTTAATTTACCGTTGTTTACGCTGGAACGGGACCCTATTATGTTCTGGATGGAAAAGAAAGACGCACTGCCAGTGCTTTCTGACTCGACATTGTCATATCTTATTATACCGGGAAGCTCCGTGCCATCGGAACAAGTGTGGTTTCTGACACCAGAAGCCGAATGACTGATGAGCAAATAGCTCAACGGGTCTTTCTAAAATCTTTGTCCAACGATTATTGTTAAAATCAGAAGTTCTTACGTTTCGTAGATTTAACTGAAAAAGTTTTTTTTATGCTTTGTAGTTCGAATGCTCTATTTTGAAAGATGATGAATTTAAAAAGTAAACACTTCTTTCGGTCCATAAATTTAAATTTATGAATAAGTTTGCAGAACTTCTTATGTTATATATGAAATAAAAATTAAATATCTTTTGTTAATTTAATAAATATACATTAAATCCATATTTTTAAGTGCAGTCAGAATGTAGTTCATATTACGCGTCAAATGACGCCTCAATAACCCCAATAGGCCAGTTCATTGTTAAGATACGGGTTTTTATTGAGCAATATCAAAAATATCAATAATATCGATTTTATTTACACATTTTCTATATCGTCAAAAATATCGATATAGATATTTTGGAAATATTCGACAATGATTCGCATATGAGAGCTCAGACAAGTGAAATACAGCTTAATGCTGTTTAGCACGGTAAAAAGATAAAACACAAATTCTAAACATTTTTGTCGGTATTTGCGGGTCTAAAGCATCTTGAATGCATCATACAAGAATTGGCTTAAGTTGTAGGCCAGTTGGGCTTTTGATTAGTGTTATTGATTACGTATAAACTTTGACCTCGAGCAGACTATCAACAATCATTTAAATATATTTTAAAAAATACCTAACTAAAACCGCCAACTAAATTGTATAAAATAAACTTTTTCAACCAATTCAGTTAATTTTCGGTAAGCACAAACGAGTGAACATTATTTTTTGTCAAAACTCTTAAGGTCCATTTAATTCAGGAAGTGGTAGCTGCCGACCCAACACAAGCACCTGCACATCTCCTCTCCCTCCCTAGCCATACTCCATGGCATTCCCGCTGACACTGACCCACCAGCCACCACAAAAACATACACTTTAATCTGACAGATATTTGATTTGATTGCTTGGCCACAGACCAGCGGGAAAGAGACAGCCATAGAGCGGGTGTGTGTGTGTGAGTGTGTGCGAGTGAGTGAAAGAGCGGCAGATGTAAATATTTTCTAACCGTAGTTCATTTCAACACTTTGCCCCGGCATATCCACTTCAGGCGACAACCAAGTGATGCCTTTTGTTGATCGAGTGCTTGCTACGCACTTCACTCGCCACAGCCACAAAAAAAAAAAAAAAAAAAAAATGGAAAAAATACGGTTAACTGCTACATATTCCAATGCTACTTTAACGCTCACGAAAACAGCTGGAAAAAATATGGTACATATTTCTATTTATTGTATTGTGTGTTATTTGGGCAGTGGCGATTAAAGCGGGGTCCAGCCCCAAACAAAAAAAAAACGAAGAAGGCCACCGAGCACTGTGTAGGCCAACTCAAGTGTCGAGAGGGCTCTTCAGGTTGATTGTTGTTCAACCCAACGACCGGGGCCGATCCAGAAATCGACAGCAGGCAGCTTTCTCACGTTTTCTGCAACAAGTGCAGGCCATTCACAAAAGGCTGTAAAATGTCAAAATATACGAGCGCACAGCGATTTAAACTGTCAACGCGGCAGTAAACATTGTCAGAGCCAAGTCCGAGTCGGAGGGAGATATGCCGAAACTGGAACTGGCTACTTGTTGCCTCAAATTTGCTTATGAGCATCAGCAAACGCAGCGTTCGAGTCCGAGTCAGCCAGCGCTAATGTGGCTCGTAAATCCTGGCCAAGTGAGGCCGAGAGACAAGAGCCGTGATTCGGGGAGTTGTGGGGTGCTGAGGGGTAGTCACTCTGATGAATGTTGTGATGTGGAGCAACCAAGCAGTTAGTTAGATTTACGCCTCACAATTAACGTTCTAATCGTCTCAATTTGTTGGGCATTTTGCTTGGCCAGCAGATAATCAGGCGATACAAGTCTATTAAAATTGTCGAGTTGACTATGTTAGACCATTTACTGTTAACCAAATGGAAATAAAAAAAGGAATGAATAATTGAATGTTACTAGTGTGACAGCAAGGTCATAAGATGAACTGCAAACTGAAAGGATGCATGACACTCGTTTTTGGCTTAGACATTGGGATTTGATCACTGCACAATGTAATCAGACAATAAGAAAAGACAGTGAAGTAAGTATTGCGATAATCTGTAAGCCAACCAGTATTGAGAGTTAAATTTAAACACTTTCTCCTCTATTTATTATCGGATCTTAATTAAAATCGGACAGGTAACTCCATCGAATATAAACGGTATCAATAAATTTTAAAACTAGAGGCCACAGGTAGCAACACTTTATACCCAGTTTTTCAAGTTCAAGTTCGAACTTGCGATTAATGGGTACAACAGCTGTTGCTAGCTGAAAAGAGATTAAGGCTAAGATGATGAAAAATTAATCAAATACACTACAATTGATATACTTAATGCCCTACTCAAATGGTCAAGTGGGTATTAATCCACCCGTAGAGTTTAGACTGAAGAACTTGAGTCGCTGCCATAGTGTGACCTGACACTGTCAACGAATCAGCAACACCGAAAAGACCAAGAGCGAAGAACTTTTCTGCGGCTGAGGAACATTTGTTTGTAGACTTTTTGAGTCAAACAAATGCATTTTGGAGAGCAAAAAGAGTGATGCGGAGACCTGAAAGCTGAAGGCCTGGGCTTGGAGATCAGTTTGCCGGAGATCATCGCCCTTGGAAAGACTTACGGGATAAGTACGAGAATCTAAAAAAACGATCGCGAAAATAGTTCGCAATTAAGAAGCGGGAGACTTCTCGAACTGGTTGCGGCATTCCCAGCATCGCTGGGCTCTTGTCTATTTTCAAAAAATTCGTGGCATATTTAATTGACTTCTAAAATTTTGGAACAAATCAATCAGTCAGTGTCTGTTTGTGATGGCCAGTAATGCAATCGCATGGGAATCTTGATTAACTGCACGGTTTGCCGAAGGAAGTCTGACTCAACAGAAGTCGCCCGCAATGAAAAGGAAGATGTCACTTGCATAAGAGAGCAGTGCCACCATAAGTTTTCTCTCTGACCACAATCCACTATTCCTGTTAAGGTTTTACCTGTAAGTTAGCATAGATATTTGATCTCTAGTCCTTGAAAGAATTATTTGACATGCTGAGTTTGGTAGCTTGAATCGTTCAACAATTTTGGCATCATCCAGATCAGTAAAATAATAAATACTCTCCCTGTAATCTCTCGCATTATTTATTCATTGCTCCTTCTTGGGTTCTGTGGGTATAACCACCACCATGTTGGCCATTGTGGTAATACCGTTCCTGGTGCTGGCCGTGCGTGTGGATAATATTTTCATTATGGTGCACACGTTTCAGTGGTTGGGTCACAATCGGTATACCACATCGCATGTGGCAATTGGTGGGGCCATTGGCCAGGTGGGTCCTTCGATTTTGCAGACGGCGGGCAGTAAGTTTGTCTGCTTTGCTCTTGTCAAAACATTTGCCATAAATGCGGCGGCTGCTATTCTGCTGAACAGAAAGTTCCACATCGCTGAGCCTGTGTCTTGTCTTACCGCCTGAATCTTCCATTTCCATTGCGTGGATGTAAGAATTTTGTTTGTTTATAAACATTTTGATTTGGCAATTGACAAAGTAAACAATACAAATTTTAGGACACAGCTTTTTGTCGATCGATAAAAATATCGATAATTCTATCGAAACTTGCCGGCATGTTAAAAATTGACCCTATCATGAGGCAGCGGTTAACTTTGCCGCTCGGTTCTCGCCAAAGACAGCATGAGACACACAAATTCGGGTAACCTGCCGCTAAGTTTGACTAGCCGGACATTCAGAAATTGGGCCTTAGACATTTAAGAACACGTTGTACATTTTTTACATTGAAGTTCATTATACAAAATTACAATAATACACACAGAATTTGTTTTCTATACTCCAGGGGCCGGCAAAAAACACATGCTCATTTTGGCGTTGACAACGTGAGAACGCGCTCACTTAGCATTTCTTTGTTGTTGCAAAAGAAAGCTCACGCGCTAACACGTGTTTGATTTATTGTTGTTTGTTTTTAGTCGTTCGCGAGTTATAGCGTCGCAAACATGGAGCAAAATAAAGAGAAAATACGGCATATTTTACAGTACTACTACGATAAAGGCAAAAATGCATCTCATGCTGCCAATAAAATTTGTGCAGTTTATGGACCCGATACAGTTTCCATTTCCACCGCACAACGATGGTTTCAACGTTTTCGTTCTGGTGCAGAGGTGATCGAAGATGCGCCACGGTCCGGAAGGCCTGTCGTCGAAAATTGCGATAAAATCTCTGAATTGATCGAAAGAGACCGGCATAGTAGCAGCCGTAGCATCTGCCAAGAGCTGGGCATGAGTCATCAAACCGTTATAAACCATTTGAAGAAGCTTGGATTCAAAAAGAAGCTCGATGTATGGGTGCCACACGACTTGACGCAAAGAAACATTTTTGCCCGTATGGATGCATGCGAATCGCTTCTGAATCGCAACAAAATCGACCCGTTTTTGAAGCAGATGGTGACTGGCGATGAAAAGTGGGTCACTTACGACAACGTGAAGCGCAAACGGTCGTGGTCGAAAAGCGGTGAAGCTGCCCAGACGGTGGCCAAGCCTGGATTGACGGCCAGGAAGGCTCTTCTGTGTGTTTGGTGGGATTGGCAGGGAATCATCCACTATGAGCTGCTCCCCTATGGCCAAACGCTCAATTCGGACCTGTACTGCCAACAACTGGACCGCTTGAATGCAGCACTCATGCAGAAGAAGCCATCTTTGATCAACAGAGGCCGAATTGTCTTCCATCAGGACAACGCCAGGCCACACACATCTTTGGTGGACGCGCCAGAAGCTCCGGGAGCTCGGATGGGAGGTTCTTTTGCATCCACCGTATAGTCCGGATCTCGCACCAAGTGAGTACCACCTATTTCTGTCCATGGCGAACGAGCTTGGTAGTCGGAAGTTGGCCACAAGAGAGTCCTGTGAAAATTGGCTCTCCGAGTTTTTTGCCAATAGGGAAGCGAGCTTCTATAAGAGGGGCATTATGAAGTTGGCATCTCGTTGGGAACTCGTCATCGAACAAAATGGCGCATATTTGACTTAAATCGCATTATTATAACCAATTTTATGAACAATTGAAAATTCAATAAAAATACCGCAAGACTTTTTTGACAACCTATATATAAGAGCACCTGCAGACATTGCTGAAATTACAGATGCACATTCTAATTCCCCTAGTTCATTGCTTAAGCTAAGTTAACACATCCAATTAATTTGGCTAAATTTTGATTAAAAAGCCATGATTAAAGATTTTACAGGATTAAAAAACTTAAGCTGTGGTTCCATACTCAAATAATTTGATCAAATCAAAGCCGGAAAGTTCCACAATTTGGCATATTTAGCCCAATTTTCATGAAAATTTGTCCAAATTATTTGCCTGTGTGAACATGGCTTTCGACCTACTGCTTAATCTTCCATCATAGTAAGAAGTCGTTCCAAAAGAAAAACATTCTCCTCCTCTATTATAAGCACGTATACTGTCGGTGTGTTGACGTCGCTGCCGCACAGCGAAGTCGTATACACTTCAGATAGGGAGGCGCCGGACTCTGCACAAAAAAAAAAGCGACCTAAAATCAAGTCCAAAAAACTTGATTTGATCTGGACCTTCGGATTGAAATTTCAAGTATGAGTCGTGCTAGATTCACTTGAATCAAGCACGGAAGGATTGGAACAATCCGAAAACACTCATTTCAAGTACGGATCCTACTTGAAAATAAAATGATCCGGACTCGAGATTGGAGTAAGTACGGATTTCCACTGTCAAAGCGAAAGAGTGAAAAGAAACTGAGAGTGAAAAGCTCTCTCAGGCCTTGGAGTTCCCTACCAGTTATAGCACTTCCAGCATGAGAAGGTAGCTGCTGAATTGCAGTTGATGGGTCAAGTCTACTGAAGAGACTTCAATAGCGACCAGCCTCCATTGTAATGTTGTTTGTGTCCTGTTTTTACAGCTGTATGCAAACTAATGACCTCGAGCCGGTTAGATCTTGCTGGTTTGATAATCAAAAAGGTCGTTAAACAAGTAGCATGGTTCTTGTGAGATGCTTTTTTGGGGTCAAAATGAGTTTAAACATCGAGCTAACGTCAATCTCATGTCATTTTTGATGCAATCATTTTTCGGATTGAATGTAGTTCGAGTTTCGAGCTCAATTTAATCTCGGGTACAGTTGCACCAAGCCGACTTTGAGATCCAATCAAGTACGAATAGCGAGCTTAAATCAATATTGGACCTTCTTGATTGGATCCGACTGAGGGATCAAATCGAGCTCAATGCAGTGTGGGATAAAAATTCCGTACTCAAATCAATCCTTCTCGTAATTGGCTTGTGAAAATCCGGGCTTGACCGACTTCTGAAATAGTTTGGGATTGATTTCAGCCCGGATATCTCGGAATTTTATCTGTGTACTCGACTGCGGTGCCCTTTAGACTGATGTTATATTTCCCAATGTAAAGCTGCTTGACATTTACTTGACGTTTAAGTCACCAACTCCAGCTTTACATGTAGATGTACAGCAAGTTGGTGTTGTCGCCAACTCCTCTAACTTCTTTACATATATATGTAAACATGAATTTTCCGTGGCAAAATCTACGACCATTAATAATGTTAATATGTTGACATTAATGTCAATGCTTGTGAGGCTATTATATAGGGTGGGCTATTAAACATTGTTTCCCCTGAGTAACGGGAGTATCGAAGTCTGGCAGAGTCGACTCCCTAAAATATGGTACACAGTGCGCTTCAGCAATATTTATGTTTAACTAAAATGACGCCATAAACTGTGAGAACAATTGGATTAGTACTTCATTATAGGTCATAAAACTGTTTTTCGTAAACTCGTAGCTGCTTGGGTCCGAAAAAAAGAAATTTGATGAAGGAATGAGAAAGATCGGATGAAATATACTCAAGTTATGATCAAAAGAAAGTTCGCTCCTGCAGCGCCATGGCAATGGCGTCATCTATTGGTCAATTTTAAAATGGTCGCAGAAGTGACGCCATCTATGGGTCGGTTTTGAAAATCAAGTAGTTTCGCCATCTATTGCTCAAGCTATGAAGGCTATGAAGCAAAGGACCAAAATTTTATAAAATACATAAGCACAAACAGCATGTCAAAAACAATCAGATAGATTAAATATTATTTCAATCGCGTGTGACTCAGAATTGTCTAGAAATTTTCGTATCTTCAATCAAATCTGTTTTTATATGGGATGTGATACTAAAATGCTCAGTTACTGGATCAGTTGTTGAGTGTTAAAGAGAGCACGCTTATTGAATGCTCGTGAACACATGTCTTTGAAGATGGAGTAGAATAACGTTGCCATCGGGGGTGTCCTGGAAATCTCTAGAGATGTTTATATAAACGAGGGTAAATTAACCTAAAATTCGATGACTTTATTGCAGTGGTGTCCAAAATGCCAAAAGCCTATCCCATTTGATAAGAACTTATAATTTTGCCGGCGTCGTAGCCGACACACGTATAAAGAGAGAGAATACGTGTGTTCTATAAATAGCACGCACGGCGGCTTGCTCTCTTACGATGCGAGTGTTTGGCTTTCTGTTTAACTTCACGAGGCATTTGTTCTTGGCATTTGTTTGTTGTGACGTCTACTTCGTGTTTCGCTGCTAGTCACACAAGCGCAATGTTTGATTGTGTGAGTTTGGACACCACTGCTTTGTTATAAAGAGACTAGAAAAGTTCTATTACTAGATTATATGGCAGCAAAACCGCACGTTTAAAATCTACTTGGCTTTGAACACTCGGCTTAAAATCACTGAACTCGGTTTCAAATCACTGAACGTTTGTCATCTGATCTAACAACCCAGAATATATTAGTCCCTCCACATATAAAAAGAAACAGTTTTAATTCCAAAATCAAGAGTTTATACGAAAATCTCTGGAGATTTCTGAGACACTGAGTCTGGGTATGCAAACAAAGACTCATTGATTGCTGCAATTATGGAAAAGTAGATTAAAATTTCGCTACAATTATTGCAAAACCTGTACAACTCATTACAAAACAGAATTTATAAAATTATTTTATATAAGGGAGGGAATAAATAGGATGACTAGCAAATAAAACAAACAAACAAACAAGGGGGGATCCACAAAATACTAACCAAAAAAAAAAATTGGTGATAAAAAACCTGTAAAACATCAAATAAATGCCGTTTTGTTAACATATTTAAGTAATTTTAAAGCTGAACTTATTTAAGTGATTAACAAATATGCGGATGTGTTCCAGAAATATCAAGAATTTTTTCTGTAAACGATTTGTATTGGAACTAAACTAAGAGGACTTTATATGTGAAATGATAAGAATAAGGTCGGCTACTAGATACTAGGTCGGTAAATCTACTTGGCCTTGAGCAGTCGGTTTCAAATCGCTCAACTTTTGTCATCTAATCTAGTTACCGGGAATTTTTGTGGTACTTCACATAAAAAGGCAAGCATATACCAAAATCTCTAGAGATTTCTGGAACATACCCGATGGACAAGAAATTGATCCTAATAACAAAAATATTTCTGTTCAATTACTAGGAGTAATAAGAGGTTTATTATTTTTGTGTACTGATAATCACCTAATAACCTCTTTGCGAAAACTTGTTTGGCAGAGTTTTGCACATGCAGTTGGAGAGATATTGCCACTTTTTATGTGTATCTGAGATGATGAACCTATTTAAGTGACGCGCAGTGTTAAAAATGATTCATTCGGAAAATAAATTAACCGCCAGCTTTTAAATGTCTTCGTTCATAATTCCGCAGCGACTTCCAATCGTTTCGAAATAAGTCTTTAGATCATTTACGAGACCCAGAAAATCAGTTTTCAAAAACATTTTTCCAAAAAACGGCAGCTGCTGCATAAATGCTTAGCGGAGACATGAACCACAAGGAAAAGCTTTGCCATAAAAAGCTCTCACACTGCACAAACATGTGTATAGCACACTTTTGAGCGCACATTTAAGCACCGCCACAAACACCACTCCACCCACCACCCCCGCCAGACTCCATACCATTCGTGTGGTCATTAATTTTTAAACTTTTGCCTGGGGGCATTGTTGTTTAAACAAATAAAACTAAACTAAGCGTAAATACTTAAGAATGGAATAAATGCCACAAGAAGATGTCGATGTGTGAGCAGAGCCAGGACAATTGTCCGGGTTAGGTTGCCTCTTGCCTCTGTGTGTGTGTGTGTGGGAGCTAAACTTTAAATTGTCCATGGCTACGTGCCCCGCATGCGGAGTTCATAAATCCAAGCGCTAAATGTAAACATCAACAGTTGCGTTCCACGAGGACTTTGGACAGCCAACACAGTCAACAACAAAAACTTGCAAAAGTTCAAACGCAAACTAATGCAGCCCAGGACCTGTACCTTTCCTTCCCCCTCCCGCTCCCCCTCCCGCTGCCCACAACAGCCCTTTCTCGGATAGCCACTTTCACCGTTGTTTCTATTCTAGTTGCTGCTGTTATTGTTGTTGGTGTGCTTAATGCGCGATAGCCAAATGTGTGTGTCTGAGTGTGTGTCTGTGTGTGTAGGTGTTGCTTCTCCATGGGCTTCCAAGGCAAATAAAATAAACTTTATTTTTGTTTTCGCTTGTCGTATAAGCAATGGCTTTAAGCACTCGTTTCGTCCTGCATCCTTACGCGTGTGTTGGCCAGTGGTAATGACCTGCTCACCCTCTCTCTTTCTGTGACCTTAAACTAGCTAGACTAGCCACTTGCCTAACCGATATCGCCAACTGCATACAGTTTGTGCAATTTTTGGTTGTTAGATCTTTCGTTAATTAAGTCAAACCAATTTGTACGACTTGAATGAAATTATCTAATCGACTTACATTGTCATTGATAAGTCAATCTAAGTGCTTCAGTATCTTTTCATTAACAAGTGTATTGCTCTAGTGTTTAAGATTCCAGATTATTTTTAAGATTACATTGTCTGTTAAAATCCACTTGAGTAATTTAAATAAGTCGGCTGCTAGCAGTCGTAGCGAGTCCCAGCAGCACGCTATCACTTTTGTATGGGTACCTCGACAAGGAACGAATCAGAGCTACCAGCGACGCAATGACATTTAAATACCCGTGCAGAACATTCTACAGCAAGCCAGAACTAGGAAAGAACGATAATGGGAATTCGCTTCTGGTTGTTCCAACTCCCAATCTTTATCCAAACGAAAGGCTTATAAAAGTTTTTTCCGACTCGATCAACATCAACAGCTGAGTCGATATAGCCACAGTCAAACAAGAACAAAATCTATAAACAAATACAAGAGCTGTCGGCAATTAAGTGTTAAAAAAGTGGTGCTTTTGAATATTTCTTCTGATCTCGCTATTCGCCCAGCTCTAATATTGACCATTGTAGGCGAAGAAAAATGTAAGAAAAATTTTCTAAGCACTTAAATTACTCAAATTTGACTGTTTGTTCCTTCACTTAAATTAATCCAACTACAATATTTATTCATAGATTTTTTTCATCAAAACCCATAGCTCGTAAATAACTCTCTCCCTTTTTTAAGTTCGCTCTTCTCACGTCACTGGCCAAAAAACCAACGAAAAAACGGGCTCGGGCTTCCTTCAACCGAATGTGTTCTGTTATCGCGCTCACTGTCAAGTGGCTGTGGTTGACCACACAGCACTGATCGGTCAGACAGCAACCGAATAACAGGTCCTACTCAGTCAATTGGTCTTAAATTGCGTGCTTCTCGAAGACCAAACTGTCAAAATGTTATTTGAAAAGGCTGCAGTCTCAAGAGTTGCGAAAGAGTTTAACATAAGCAGAGAAAGAGTCAATGCGAGAGAGAACGATAGTTCGTCGCATACACTGAGAAAAAAATCAATCTAAAACCAAGATTATAATCTTGGAACGAGACGAAACGGTGTCAAAATTCGACAGAGTCGAGATAATCTTAACCCAAGATTATATTCTCAATTTAAATCTTAATCCAACAATATTGAATTAAGATCGGTTATACTCGACTTTAATATGAAACAATCTCATTTTTATACTCTGTACCGAAGGTACATAGAGTATATTAAGTTTGTGCAAAAGTATGTAACAGGGAGAAGGAATCGTTTCCGACCCTATAAAGTATATATATTCTTGATCAGCATCAACAGCCGAGTCGATATAGCCATGTCCGTCTGTCCGTCCGTCCGTCCGTCCGTCCGTCCGTATGAACGAAGAGATCTCAGAGATGGTAAGAGATAGAGGTTTGACATGTAGTATGGGACATATATTTCTTATACTTGCAGGCAGAATCAAGTTTATTTTCAATTTTTTCCACGCCCCCTCCCGCCCCCGCAATTTGGAAAAAACTTCATATCTCCTACAGTTTTGGAGATAGATCGTTCTAGAGATACCTTGAAAACAAAATTATTTATCGATTTGCTGAAGGAATGATAAAGATCGGATGAACGATACTCAAGTTATGGGCAAAAAACGGCCAGTTAACACCACCCACCCCCCCCCCCCCACCAACAACCACAGCAACATACCCTAACCGTTCAACACAGGCAATCTTAGTGCGAGAGAGAAAGAGAGAGAGAGAGAGAGAGAAACTTAGAGAGCGCACCGCGTTGTGCGCGGGGTGTTAACTGGCCGTTTGACTCCTGAGCAAATGCGAGTGTAAGGGTACAGAGTATGTTATAGTCGGGCTTGACCGACTTTCTTTCTTGTTTAATATAAAAAAAATACAAAAATAAATTAAGCATTTTTTATTTTTAGGTGATGGGTGGTGGGGTTGAAAGGGTGGTGTGATTTGGTGGTTACTTGTTTAGCTAGTTGTTTTAGTTATTAATTATTTAATCATTAATCCGCCGATACTGGGACTTGAGCTCAGTACCTTCTGCGCACTGAAACACTGACACCACCACATTACTATCGAGCGGCAACTGTTAGGCCCAACCAGTTGCAGTATAAGGCAGAGATTTTCGCAGCCTGAGTTCTTATACTGTAACTGGCTGCGCTTAACAATTGGCCTCTTACGGCAAAATCGACTAATCGGCCGTGCCAATGTGGTATTGAACAAAAGAGGTCGTGGTTCGAGTCCCAGGAGGGGTGGGTGGGTTGCATTGCAACCGAAAATTGTTTTTTTTTTGTTTGATTTTTAGTAAAGTAAATCTATATAGCTTAAGATTGCAAGGTTCTTGAAAACGAAATTTTCAATCTGGATTTTAGATTCATATCGTTAGCCGAGCCTTACACACCGATGCATACATACGAAGAAGACCTTTTGAATGCGGGAATTTTGGCAAACGGTCCCAAAAAGACCTTAGAGGAAAATAAACAAAATAATGTGATTCTCTCCTCTCACAACCAAATAGAAGCAGAGAGCGTAGTTAAAGGTTGTTTCGGAACCTTTTTATACCCTTGCAAAGGGTATTATAATTTTGCCCAGAAGTTTGCAACGCATAGAAATATTCATTTCCGACCCCATAAACTATATATATTCTTGATCAGGGCGACGAGCTGAGTCGATTGAGCTTTGTCCGTCCGTCTATCTGTCCGTCTGTTTCTACGCAATCCAATCTCTCAGTTTTACTCGACTACAGCGCTCCTACTTGTTTATTTTAAATTTTATCTTTCTTAAACACGACGATTGTTAATTTGATATGTTTTAAAAAAAAATCGCGAATTTTGGTCGAAATCAAATGTTTATCTGTCGGAAAATGGGTTTTAGTAACAAAAATTTTTGATTTTTATGTAAGCGTTTAACAAACTCTGACTTTAACTCCTAAACTCTGACATTTCAAAAACAGCATTTGCAAGGGTATAAAAACTTCGGCACAGACGAAGTTAGCAATGTGGTCGCACGAAAGCTGTCGTTTTCTGACAAAGGACCTCTGTCAAAACCTTATTATCTTTGTACAAGTGTGATTGGATTTATTTATATTTTTCCTAGGCGATTAAAAATTAAATTTCTTGTATTTTCGAGCAAAAAAACAATTTTTTTTTAAAAATATTTTTGGTCATTGTATTCAAACTTATAACTTGACTTGAAAACAATATTCTACGAAATTATTAACAATTTAATTACCTTTCGACTCATATCTTGATTGACGATTATAAAGTGATATATGGCTTAAAATGTAAAACGGAAAAATTAAAAATCTTCAAATTTAAAAAACGTTGCCATGAAACAATTTTTTAAATCAATTTTTGAGATCAACAATCCAAACTACTCTTAAAAATAGTTCCAGTAGAACTGGGATATTTCATTTTTATACTCTGTACCGAAGGTACATAGAGTATATTAAGTTTGTGCAAAAGTATGTAACAGGGAGAAGGAATCGTTTCCGACCTTATAAAGTATATATATTCTTGATCAGCATCAACAGCCGATTCGATATAGCCATGTCCGTCTGTCCGTCTGTCTGTCTGTCCGTCTGTCTGTCTGTCCGTCTGTCCGTCCGTATGAACGAAGAGTTCTCAGAGATGGTAAGAGATAGATGTTTGACATGTATGGGACATATATTTCTTACAGAGCGGGCAAACAAACGAAACGAAACGTTTCTGAATCGTTTCGTTTCTTTCTTTGCACAGAGCGAAACACTAACAAAACCCGATAAAATGCAACGGTAAAAAAATGAGTTCCGTTCAGTTTGCGTTCGTGAGAGCAAACTAAACGTAAAGCGAAATGCTCTCATCTTGTGAAGGGAACAAAGGGAATCGGAACGATATGCAACGAGGGCGAATAGTTCGGAAACGTTTGCTGCTCAATTTGCATACACTTCTTTTTTTTTACTTCTTTGATTCTCTCAGCTTTGTTGTTTTGCATATATTTCATTCCCAAACGTTTCAAGGCAGCGCAGCTGTCGCGAGAACAATATTCCAATCGTTTCGTTTGCGCTCTTCGGCAATATAAAGTTAGTGGTTTCGTTTTCCCTGACTATAGTAACCGATACAAAACAAATGAATAGTTTCTTCTCTTTCGCGAACGGTTCGTTAAACGTTCCGTTTGTTTGCCCGCTCTGATTTCTTATACTTGCAGGCAGATCAAGTTTATTTTCAATTTTTGCCACGCACCTCCCGCCCCCGCAATTTGGAAAAAACGTCATATCTCCTACAGTTTTGAAGATAGATCGTTTGTTCCTTCTAGAGATACCTTGCAAACAACATTATTTATCGATTTGCTGAAGGAATAATATAGATCGGATGAACGATACTCAAGTAATGAGCAAAAAACGGCCAGTAAACACCCCCCACCACCCCATCACCACAGCATTCTATTGAACGGCAAACTTAGTGAGAGAGAGAGTAAAACTTAGAGATGAGCGCGTATAACTCGTAAGCAAATGCGAGCTGCGACGTTAAGGGTACAGAGTATGTTATAGTCGGGCTTGACCGACTTTCTTTCTTGTTTTTTTTGTTATTGCAGGCAGATCAAGTTTTTTTTTTTAATTTCATACCTCCCACAAGTTTTGTAGATAGATAGTTCGTACCTTGTTGATTTAAAATGGTAAATCTTCGCTAGAAAAATCGTAGAGATGATTGGGATAGTGTATTTTAAATTTATCCAAGATAGTCAAAACAAAAATAAAGGTTTCCCATAAAACGCGCTGAAAAAAGTATAATTTTGTTGCCTTGTGTAGTAATTTTATATTATGAAATTTCGTTAAATTAACACTTTTGTGAGGCTTGACCTTTTCGCAAAACTATGAACCTGTTTTGGGTACTGATTCTAAAAGTGGTCTCGGTTGGGCCCTATTAACTCTGGGTTTAAGATATGGCGAAAAATACGCGAATAAACAGATCTCAGAAATGGTTAGAGATTGAGGTTTGACATGTATGGGACATATAATTCGTATACTTGCAGGCAGATGAAGTTATGTTCAATTTTAACCACGTCCCCTCCCGCCCCCATTATTTGGAAAAAACGTCACATCTCCTACAATTTTGTATACACACACCTGATCATATTAATAGGTATACACCGGAATTTTTTAATTATAGATGTTTTTTCGTACTTTTAGTGACGACAACTTTTTGATTTTTGGGTTTTTGTTGTTGTCAATGTCTGGCCACACTGTGACAAAGAGTTGAAAGAGGGGCTGCCCCGTATATCAAAGCTTTTCTATAAATTGCGAGTCCACCACACATTTCGCCTGATCATAATAATAGGTACAGTCTCCGTTTCTCACAAGTATCAAGTGAATAATTTTGTAATCAGTGATCTTTTGGTAACTAAAGGTAAATTAAGTATAGCTCCTGTCAATACAGAGAATTAAATAATTATTTTTTTTAGAAAAAATGGGTCGAAATTCTCATTGTACTAAAGAAGAAGCTCGATTGGTTCTTAGTCTGAGAAAAGAAGGCAAATCTTTACGATCCATCGCCAAATTAATGAACAGGTCTCATAATTTTGTTAAAAATGCATTAGAAAGAAAACCAAGACAGGAAACCCGTGGAAGGCCACAAAAAACAACAGAAACCCTTGACCACTACATAGTAACTTTGAGCAAAAAAGGACCCATTTAAGTCATCGAAGGCTATTGCAGCCGAAATTGGGAATTCAGTTAGTGCTCCAACTATCCGAAGACGACTACAAGATGCCAACCTACCAGGAAGAATTGCCAGAAAAGTCCCACTTATGCGCATAAAAAATATCACCATGAGGCAAACTTTTGCAAGTGACCACAAAGACTGGTTAGGATGCACCGGGGAGAAAAAATGGAGAAACATATTATGGAGCGATGAAACCAAGATTAATTTGTTTGGGAATGACTGTGAAAGGAATGTTCGACGCCCTAATGGAAAGGAATTCCATCCACGGTTTACAAAAAAAACAGTCAAACATGGAGGTGGCAAAATAATGGTATGGGGTTGCTTCTCCTTGTACGGCGTAGGTCCAATTTATCAGACTACGAACAAAATGAATGCTGAAGGGTACAAATCCATATTGGAAACAGTTATGGTACCGTATGCTGAGGAAAATATGCTATTACGTTGGGTATTTCAGCAAGATAATGATCCTAAACCCACATCAAGGCTGTTATCTAAATTTTTCGAGGACCAAAAAGTTGACGTTCTGATGTGGCCAAGCCAATCCCCCGACCTTAACCCCATTGAAAACTTGTGGGGAGACTTAAGAAAGAAATTGGCAAAGCTTTCATTTTCAAATAAACAAAAATTATGGGAAGGTGTCCAAAAACTGTGGTATGAGACACCAGTAGAGACCTGCCAGGCTCTTATTAAAAGTATGCCAAAAAGAATAGCAGTAAAAATAGAGGTGGATGCACTGGACACTAAGTTAGGAAATACTAATTTACCTAAAAAAAAACACAAAATGGAAATTAAAATTTTTATACTCTGTACCGAAGCTACATAGAGTATATTAAGTTTGTGCAAAAGTATGTAACTGGGAGAAGGAATCGTTTCCGACCCTATAAAGTATAGATATTCTTGATCAGCTTCAACAGCCGATTCGATATAGCCATGTCCGTCTGTACGTCTGTCCGTCCGTCCGTCTGTCCATCCGTCCGTATGAACGAAGAGATCTCAGAGATGGTAAGAGATAGAGGTTTGACATGTATGGGGCATATATTTCTTCTAATTGCAGGCAGATCAAGTTTTTTTTTAATTTTTGTCACGCCCCCTTCCGCCCCCGCAATTTGGAAAAAACGTCATCTCTCCTACAGTTTTGAAGATAGATCATTCGTACCTTCTAGATATACCTTGTAAACAAAATATGTAATATATAAATATAAATATTTATCGATTTGCTGAAAGAATGATAAAGATCGGATGAACGATACTCAAGTTATGAGCAAAAAACGGCCAGTAAACACCAGCACACCCGCCCCACCCACCACCACAGCATTCTATTGAACGGCAATCTTAGTGAGAGAGAGAGAGAGAGAAAGAGAGAGAGTGAAACTTAGAGATGAGCGCGTATAACTCGTGAGCAAAAGCGAGCTGCGACGTTAAGGGTACAGAGTATGTTATAGTCGGGCTTGTCCGACTTTCTTTCTTGTTTTTCTTACCAACACATGAAGTGTACCTATTATTCTGATCACACTGAAAACGTATCTGAAACACAAAATGATCTCTTTTATGTTATATTATTAGTCTATGTTACAATTAAGTTTATTTTATTAAAAAAAAATAGCTTAAGAACCAATGAGTACACATTTTAAGTTTGAAACAATGAATAAAACTGTTTTCTGTTACCTTAAAGTCAGAGTTGATGTGTGTACCTATTAATATGATCAGGTGTGTAGATGGTTCATACATTCTAGTGATATTTAGACCAGATATACAGGCCTGTTCCCAATTCCGAAAACGAGTGGAATTGTCGCAAACCGAGACGATTGCTGTTCTGAATTCCGCAAATCGACAAAATGTATCGTTTTCAAAAGTTTTGCTGAAGAGCCGGCGAAATTAAAAGTAATTTATATTTGTGATAATATGAAATACTCAAATTGTTACACGGTGAAGCAAACTTCATGAAGTTCCTCATGAAGTTTTTGTTTGTAGGGAAGAGGAGTAGGGGGGCAGTCGAAGCAGACAAAGCTTCATGGCAAGCTGGCAATGATGTTTTTCGATATGTATATGTATAAGATGAAAAATTTGTGCCTGTTTTCTCTGATTTGATGTCTGTTTATGTTCTGTACCAAAGGTACAATGAATATTTGTGCAAATGTGAGTAACCGCCAGAACAAAGCATCTCTGACCCTATAAAGTGTATACATATATTCACTATCGCATGTGCAAAGTATATCATGGTCTAGCTTGACCGACTTTCCGAATTGTTATATTTCTAATTGTCGACTCTGCTTAACGTGTAAAATCTTTTTTTTTTAACCGAACCAAAAGCTTGGGCTCGGAACGGGTTCGCGTTCATCTATTTTCGTCCTCGCGGTTCGGTTCAGGGTTTGGTTCACAGTAAAAATAAACCAGAATTCCGGGTTCCAAGCGGTTCGGTTCAAAACCGGTTTGCTGCCCTGATTAAAATACTGTTTTAAATGAAACGAGAAGGCCAAGCTAACTTCGTCTGTGCCGAAGTTTTTAAGCCCTTGTAAATGCTATTTTTGAAATGTCAGAGTTTAAGAACGCCTACATAAAAATCAAAAAATTTTGGAACTAAAACCCATTTTCCGACAGATGAACAACTGATTTCGACAAAATTTCGCGAATCTTTTTGAAAACATGTCAAATTAACAACCGCCGAGTTTAAGAAAGATAAAATTAAAAAAAAAAGTTTTTCTCACTAAGACTCATTTTCCGACCGATCGGTTCTATGGCAGCCTTAAGATATAGTCATACGATTTTGACCAAATTTTGCGAATATATTTGAAAGCACATAGAATTAGTAATCAGTGAGTTTAAGGACGCTAACATTAAAAACAAACAAAAATTCTTACTTAGATCCATTTTCGACCGATCGGTCCTATGGCAACCTTAAGATATAGTCACCCGATGTCGATCAACTTTTTTAAATTAGTTCGTAAGCGCTTAATATAAATAATCACCGATCTAAAGAACGATTTACTTCAAAACAATAAAGTTTTTTCATTAAGACCCATTTTCCGACCAATCGGTCCTATGGTAGCTATAAGATATAGTCATCCGATTTTGACCAAAGTTTGCAAATCTGTTTGATAGCATATAATATTAATAATGGACGAGTTTGAGGACGCTAACATTGAAAACCAAAAAGTTTTTCTCACTACGACCCATTTTCCGACCGATTTCGTATATTTAGGTGGAATTAATTCAAATTTTAGAATTAAAAGAATGAAATTACTGGTACGAAATTTTCGACTTATAATAAAACAAAAATAAATATTTTTCGACTTAATTTTTTAATAAAAAAATAAATTTTTATGAAAAAAAACAAATTTTACATAAAAAAAATTTTTTAGTTTTGAACTTTAACGAACACTATAATTTTTTTTTAGAGTAGTTTGGAGTGCTGAACTAGAAAATCAGTTTTAAATATTTTTAAAGCGAACGTTATTTTACATATTTTTTTTTTAATTTTTTCGGTAGGAACACTTACTGTTTAAGCCATATTTCAATTCAGCAACTTCAGATTAAGTCAAGCAAGATACCAATCGAAAGGTTATTAAATTTCCCATCATCGCGTAAACCATTGTTTTCGAATCGGTTTACTAGTTTGAGCACAAAGATCAAAAATATATGGAAAAATTGATTTTTTGATCATTGTACCTGAAAATTTTTTTTACAAGTTTAGGCAGGAAAAGGCAGCTAATGTTTGTTTTTTTAGTATCCCTATTGACGTACACATTAATTTAAAAAAAAAAACCACAGCTGAAACAGGCTGCAGTCACAAGATCTAAGCCACGAAACATTAAGAAGTGAAATATTTTCCATAAATCGATGCACTCGCAGATACATCACTTTATTCAACTAAAACACATACTCAACTGACTTTAAATTTGAAATTTGAACTAATTCCACCTAAATGTACCAAATCTCCCACTGTGCGATGGTTCCTATGACAGCTATAAGATATAGTCATCCAATCCGGTCGGTTTCGACATATTAGCAGCGTGCAGACTTCTGGGCAAAATTATAATACCCTTTGCAAGTGCATAAAAATCGATAGCTTTTACTCAAGATATATTATAGCATATGGGCATATTTTTATTTGTTTATAACTTCAAAAATTAATATCTTTGGAACTATAAAAGTCTCCATCTTTTTGAAAGCACCGTAATTTAGTTATGTTTAGGACAATAAAATGTATATTCTTAGAAGCTATATCATGGTGGTTACTTAATATTATTCAATAATTTACAAAATTATTAAATTATTATTTTAGTAGATACATTAAAATACTATTCAGCAATGTCAACACGAGACCTGTCTGATAAACCAAACCTGAGAAATCCAGTTTTTAAAAAACCCTTTTTTTCCATTTTTCCGTTTTTGACGATTTTTGAAATTGTTTATAAAATTAACAAAAAATATTTTTGCAAATCCGCAAATTACGTTTTGGTGGGCATGTCGAGATCTAATTTCGGATTTTTTTTTTATTGAAATCAAAAATGACCCATATGTAAATATATGCTCACACGTAAATCAATCTGGGAAAGACCTAAGTCTTTTCAGCCAGCTTTATTAGTTTACGTGATTAGTTAGCTTTTTACTAATCTGTCTTAACGTACACTTAATTCAATCCTGCTTAAGCTTGCTACTACTTGCTTAGACAGAACAACGCTTGTAATAGAAATGTAAAAAATGGTTCTTAAAAACTAAGCGTTGGTTCTAAATATGTACATAAATAACACAGGTTTACAAATAAAGGCCAACTTTTGCACCAGAGAAAATAGCAAACTTTTCATATGTATTTTTGGCGGCTGAAATCAAATCAATTTTCCGTTTCACCCAGCACGTCAGGTTTACGAGATATTTGCATAAACTTGTGTTGAGCGGGGTTTGTATACATTTGTAGGTTAAGTACATTAAGTAACACTTTCAAACTAAATTTGTTTTATTGTTAGCTGCATTGTATAACGTTACGGAAAAACCAAACAAGAAGTTTTGATAATGTTTATAATCAGCGGCGTCACAGAAATCTCTTCCAACAAAATTCCAACCCAAAACCAATTCTCGGTGTCACAGAAATCTCTTTCGGTTTGTTTCAAATCTCTCGTGATTTGTTTGGAGATTTAGCAATATTCACCAATAAAATCGTTTTTTTTGCCAAGCTTAAATAATTCTGATGTATTTATTACTTATATTAAAAATCTCAGATTATAACAGTTGGTAGTCCTTTGTCTCCTCTAGTTTACCTCATATTCAGTTTATCGATATCATCAGCATTTAAAAGTTATAGACTAAAAACTACAAAAATTTACGACTATTTATGACATTTTTTAAATAATATTAACCTCTAAAATATATTTAAATCAACCAAGATCTATGTAAAATAAATTTTTAATGTCCACTCTCTTGATTCACAATAGCTACTTTGCTATTTTCCAACTACAAGAAATTGTAGTGGTAAATATTATGCAAGAAAAAATAAATCGAAAGTTTGTATAGTTTTAGAAAAACTGAAAATTTAATAAACTAGAGGAGACAAGAGACTATGACTAGTAATTTTAGAGAATTTTTTTTATTATCAGAACATTTTTCAGAATAATTTAAACTTGGGAAAAACCGAGACTATAAAAAAATTACCATATTTTCCATTTTAAAATCCAAAAATTTTTATCTGATAAACAAAATCAGAACTTCGCGTTTGGTTTTTCTGTAACGACATTGAATTCAGCTTATATTAAAACAAATTTGGTTGGAATAGATAAGTTTATATGGCCACAGAACCTACAAATATAAGCAAACCACGGTCAAAACACGTTTACGCCAATATCGGGTAAACCTGACGTGCTGGGAGTAAACGGACAATAGATTTGAATTCAGCGGCCAGAAATACATATGGAAAGTTGTCTATCTTCTCTGGTGCAAAAGCTTGTCAACCTGTGTTATAAACCCACACGCCAAGAGATTGCGGGAAGCTTGGCTTGGCCCTTTGGAGCTGTAAGGCGAATTTTACATAGAAGATATTCAAGATATTCAATTTTTTTTTAAATTTTCTGTCACCTTATATAATTTTGGCATCTTAATTTAGATTGTGTAGATTTCCTCATAACTTATCTGTTTATGTAAGTTTGATTTCCGGTGAAATGTCTGATTATGGGCGAGATGTTTTGTGATGATATAAAATATGTTTGGTGTCAAGTTTATTGAATGGGAGGTAGTTGCTAAGTTAGTATATTTGTCTATTGGGAAGTTCCCTAGGGAAAAGTTTTCTGACGCGTCGTCTTATTCTACTTCCTGCTTTCTTTAGTCTGCGCAGGAGTCTTCTGGCTAGTGTGTTGGGGTCATTTCTTAGTCTCTCCACGTACCAATAAACACCTGCCTGTTTATTGATTACTTCACCAATCTTGGGCACACTGAGGTCACTCTCCAAATGTCTTGTGCGCAGATACCTTGTCTGAAGGACACAGAGCATTCTCAGATGGGATTTCGCAGCTATTCCATATACTTGGATCCCACATCTCCAGGCAGGTGCTATGATAGCTTTGTATATATGCACCTTATTTCGGAGTGAGAGCTTGCTAGAGAGAAGCCATCCCACTTTCTTTAATTTGCCATACAGTGACCTTACGAGCGCGTTGATATGGGTTCCGAATGTAAGGCGCTTGTCCAGATGTATTCCCAAGTATTTATGTCTAGGTAAGTGACGTAATAGCTGATTGTTGAAGAATACGCCGGGACACTCATCATGACGAATTGTGTATGTTACACTGACACATTTAGCTAGGTTAAGAATGTTCCATCGTTTCGCCCATCTGCTAAATCGATACAAATACTGTTGAACGACATCAGTGGCATCATAGTTACATTAGTCTCTCGCCATAATAGCTGTATCGTCAGCAAATGTTGCAATGAGTAAGTCTTGGGGGTCTTCAATGGGTATTGTTCTTCCGGTAGGCATATCACAAGTGTAGAGATAGTAGAGGGTTGGAAACAGCCCTTTCCAATACTACCGAAAGGGTCCTGTCCGATAGAAAGCTTCTCACAAGGGTGTATAGTTGAGGCGGTAAGATTTATTTACCTTACATAGTAGTCCAGCATGCCACACTCTATCCAGGTAGACTATGTCCAGGTAGACCGCAACCACGTACTCCTTAGCCTGGAATCCGTCGAGAATGAAATTTGTGACCCTATTCAACTGTTCAGGGGTTCCGTGTGACTTTCTAATCCCGAACTGAAAAGGAGGTATTCTGCCTATCACCCCATCGATGGCCATGATTCGGGCTAGAATACACCTGTCGAAAATTTTTGCTATTGCGGATAGGAGGCTGATCGGACGGTATGAATCGACCTCAGACGGGCTTTTCCCAGCTTTATGAATCATTAGCCGGGTGTGGCATACCAGTTGTATGTGTGGCTGCTGGTGCGGGAGGTTGTGGGTTCGATCCCGCCTCGGACCATCTAATAGAAAAAGTTTTTTCTTTCTTTAAAAAAAAGCTTTTACACACCCGGTCACCTTCACCAGCTACTGGCGACAGCTGTGAAGTAACTAGCCATGAAAAAGCAATAATTCTCTAACTATTGCCGTTCGGATTCGGCGTTAAACTGTAGGTCCCTTTCTCTTGTGCGAAGAATTATAAGCACACACGCCAAGAGATTGAGAGAAGCTTGGCCCTGGCCCCTCATGGAGGTGCTGTTTGAGCCAATTTTACATTTTACATAGATCATTACGATCTGAGCCTTTTGCCACGCCTTCGTGACCCATTCGCAGTGCCGCGTTGAAAATTACGACCAGATAGAGCTCCGCTTTTACTGGGAGGGCTTTGATGACCTTATTGTCAAGTCCATCCTCGCCTGATGCCTTTTTATTGTTAAGGTCCTTGATCTGCCCCTGAACCTCCTCCAATGTGATTGTTGGGACTGGGGGCGTTAGCTGCCCTGGGGTGTCAAGAATTGAGTGAATTTTTATTATTGCGTTCCCAATGGGTCTGTCCACATTTGCTGAATTTTTCAGATTATTGTCTTCGATTTATTTTTTATTAACTTAAATTTTCTTTTAGTTTTTATACCCTTGCAAATGTTTTTTTTGAAATGTCACAGTTTAAGAACGCCTACATAAAAATCAAACATTTTTCTAACTAAAACCCATTTTTCGGCAGATAAACAACTGATTTGAAAAAAATTTCGCGAATCTTTTTGAAAACGTATCAAATTAACAAACGCCGAGTTTAAGAATGATCAAATTGAAAACAAAAAAGTTTTTCTCACTAAGACTCATTTTCCGACCGATCGGCCCTATGGCAGCCTTAAAATATAGTCATCTGATTTCGACCAAATTTTGCGAATCTATTTGAGAGCATATATAATTAGTCATCAGCGAGTTTAAGGACGCTACCATAAAAAACCAAAAAAAATTTCTTACCTAGACTCATTTTCGACCGATCGGTCCTATGGCAACCATAAGATATAGTCACCCGATATTGATCAACTTTTTCAAATTAGTTTGAAAGCGTTTAATATTAATAATCACCGTCTTTAAGAACGATTTACTTGAAAACAAAAAAGTTTTTTTCACTAAGACCCATTTTCCGACCGATCGGTCCTATGGCAGCTATAAGATATAGTCATCCGATTTTGACCAAAATTTGCAAATCTGTTTAAACGCATATAATATTAATAATGGCCGATCTCGAGGCCGCTAACAGTGAAAACAAAAAAGCTTTTCTCACTAAAAACCATTTTCCGACCGATGGTTTCTTTCGCAGCTATAAGATATAGTCATCCGATCAGGTCGGTTCCGACATATTAGCAGCGTGCAGTAAAAAGAAGACTCTGCAAAATTTCAGCTCGATAGCTTTAAAACTGAGAGACTAGTTTGCGTAGAAACAGACAGACAGACGGATTTTTTTTTTTCACCAAGTCTTGACCCACTTTGTCCGATATTCCTTGATAACTGTTGAACCGATTTTGATACCTTTTTTTTCAGTGAATGCATTTTGGAAATCTATTAAAAATAATTTTTATTTTATCGAAAACAGTTGTCGAAACTTTAAACGCGATTTTCTCGAAACCATGTTTTTCAAACATGTTCGCACGATACCTCAAGTTATTCTGGACCGATTTTGATGAAATAAGGGCCAAACGACGCAGAATTAACGGCGCTATCGTGTGAATCACGATCGTATCATCGCCGAAAACATTATTTTTACTATTTTTTTGAACACTGGACTAAAAAAAAAAGTGAATAATCAATTTTTCATTTCTAAAAAAAATTTTTTATTTTTTTCTAGAGGTTCACACGATGAAGGCTTTTATGCTAACTCATTCCCCGTCTTTTTTTTTGACGGATGCGGTATACTCCCGCAATCGAACATTGGACATTGGGCATACTTTTTTTTTGGAGACCCGTCTTTGGAGGCCGAGAACTTTTTTAACACCCCTCGCATTCACACATTTTTAATTTTGTATGTTATTTTATGAATTGCCCTACAAAATGCAAAAAACAGAATTAAAAAATTTTTACGCGTTTTCTTTCCACGTTTTTTTATAAAACATGTCAATTCGGCCGTATAAACTAGAAAGCCATAAAAAACTAAGATAAAATTGTTGTCGCTGTGTGTTGCAAGTACAAAAGTATGCATGGAACGCGAACCCAGGCTTTATTTGAAAAACTGGGTATGAGATAATGCGTACAGAGGTTCCTTTATCATAATTTAAGGGTCTTATGCCGGGTTTTTAAAACAAATTTGGACTTTGTAGAACTGTAAAATATAAGCTTGTGGTATATAAGTTTTGAACCATTCTTTGAACAGAACTTTGAAACTCATAGAAATAACCTTATGCGACCACATAAAATATCTGTGTCGATAGATGTTTATAGGTTCTTTAGTCTGTTTGTTTGGAAATATAAGGAAATGGCTCTCATCGGAGGACTACATATATCTTATGCTACAGTTGGCATAGGACAGATTGGTCTGAAAGTGGGTTGGTATGTTTTCAATGTAGACATTTTTAAGCTATTAGTCAAAATATATAATTTTAAATTGTTTTAAATATAAATTTATGTAAATTGCATGATTATTGCTCCATTTACCATTTACATAACTGTAGAAATTTACATTAAAATGTTTGGAGCAAATAAAAGTTACAAATCAAGGAATTAAAATAAATTAACTAAGCATTAGCTTCAGTAAGCTGGTTGATTTATTCAACCATTATTTCAAGACGAACCAGTCAAAAGAAATTGAAATCCTGGGACAAATATTTAATCATACTACACATTTATTTGCATTCTCTTCTTGGGCAAACAATTAAAATATGCAAAAAGTGTGCTTATGGATTTGTCTTGAACGCAGTTTGCTTGCACATCAGTTTGTGGGTATTCTTAATGATTTCACTTGGCCGCATTCAGCAGGTGCCAGTGTCATTACTTCCACTTGACTAGATTTACAATTGCTTATTGATAACTTAAACCGACTGTCGGCTGTGTCTTTATGGCACAATTGTTATATACGACTATGTGTGTGTGTGTGTGTGTGTGCGTGTGCCTTCCATCTTAAGCCCTGTAACTTGTCGCTGGTAAGTCAACAAAGGAAATAGCTGCCTAATTTAGTTGTTATTTGCGTTACTCACAAACAAATATGCAAACACAAAAAGCCAAATTGGCATATAACAAACAAAGCAGAAATGTTTCGGAAAAAAGGACACACGTGTAAATGTCGACACTCTCTTGAGTTGGTAAGTGCGGGGAGAGTGAGGGCGCACTTGAAATGTTTGCACTGAGCAAATATTAACAATAAATATTCGACAAATCAAATGGAAAATCCCGCCACTTCCTTTTTAGCTACTTAGATAATCTTATCTGTGGGTCTTATTAAATTAATTAAAAGCCAAATAGAAATTCGTTGAACCAATGAACGGATTACGAGTACGCCAGAAGGCCAACTGCTTATCAATACACAAAATACCTGTTGTTGCAGTTGGCAACATGTGCAAATGGTCCCCCTGCCAACCCACACAGCCCCAGCAACATGTGCATAGATGTTGCCAGCAACATTTCGACACGACAACTTCTGTTGCTGTTGCTGGCTTTGGGGCTTTGGCGGCTGCGGCTTCGTTTGCTTTGGTTTGCCCTCGTGCGCCGTCAGTACGTTTTTGTTACTCGCTCGGCTCGGCCAACAACGCGGCGTCGTCGTCTGCCCATTTCAACATAAAATCATTTCGAAAGTGTGATTTGGCTTTTGCTGTGATTTGATTTCTGTAAGCGGGCGGCGATCTTCGCATTGAAATCTAAATTACAAAAATAAACGTTTTCTGGTGACCCGCTCCGAGGCAGCGGCAGAGGCGGAACGCAATGTTAAAAATAAGATGAAAATTTACGAAAAAGAAAAAACCTGATTTCGCACAGACCACAGGGCAGGGCGGCGATCGTGTGAGACGAGAGAGGCTCGTCCGACTGCATATTTTGCCCTCACGTGTGGCCCCTCCCTCCTGTGCGCCCAACGAAGATCCAAGATTTGGGTGCCGTCTTTCTGTTTTTGTTATTAATTTAGTTCGAAATTCGCTTTACAGTTGAATTTTCGTCGATCTCCTTTGTTTCGTTAAGTGTTTTGTTGACGTCGCCGCAGATCACCGATCATTGAAAATTCAATTGAAAATGTACTTGTACTGGTACTTACACATGTGCAAATGGACTAGGCGGTTGTCGTCTGCGTTATGGCAACTCACTAATTGATAGTGCAAAACAATGCACATTTTGCACCGCACAAAAATGAAAATGCATGAGGCAATAAATTTGCTCCTAATCATTTCGACCTTACCAGAATCTATTCTTATGCGGTGTCCCATAACTGACCTTTCCCGCCAAATCGGTTTTTCATGTTTGCTTTCGATTCGCCAAACATAAACAACTACTTGAAAAAATGTGTCTAAAAAAAGAAACATGTTCATTTGTTTATTTATAAATATGCTAAAAGCATCTGGCGCACATCTCTTGTGCATAAGAAACAACATAAATATAAATATGCATTTACATGTTGAAATCATAAAATCACAAATAAATTGCAGTTGCAGCAAGCAATGAAAAAATTTGCGCATCAAATAAATTAAAATCAACACTCTGTCTTTTTTTGAGTTCTTATTTTCAATATTCTTTTTTGTTTTTTTTTTTTTTCTGTGCTGTGCCAACTTTTACCCGCCTACGCAATGGCAGGTGGATGAGCTGCAGGCAACAATGATGATTTGAGCATTCCGTTCGGAAAAAATAGTGCAAGCTTATTTTGTGGTGTTTATTTTAAACACGAATTTTAATAATGAAAAATATTTAAAAATTTTGTTTACACTTTTTGCATTTTTTTTTAGTTTTATAAAACTCTGAAAAGTTTTTGAAATTATTCCAAATAACATTTTATTACATTGTATTTATTTTAGTTTTTAAAAAATTTTACATTATTTTTGATTTGTTAACTTATCAGCATATTTATTCTAAGCAATCATTCAAGTTTGACAGTTTAAGGCGAAAGATTTTGTTCACGTGACAGGCTCGAATAAAAAGTAGTGGGATTTAAGGACAATCATTTAGCCACTTCAACCACCGATTCTTACTCAATTTGAAACGGGTTTTATAAGTAAAATTGAAAAAAATTTAAATTATAATAAATTTTAATACTTTTGGTTGTATTCCACAGAAAACTAACCCCGACTTAAAGACCTTATTAAGGATCATTCCATTAGCCTGCAAGTCCAATTTGTAGCATAATGACTCATGTACTATCAGAGGTTTGAATATAACCACTTTTTGAACGATGTTTCCAATCACTGTTTGGCGGCTGCACGAGTTCAAAACTGTAAAGAAAGTTCGGTTGGGAGGTTCGAACCTGGCAGGACTGTAAATCGAAATTATGATTACAATTGTATGCGTGATTAAAAATTTAATTACGATTACAATTACAATTATTTCGTAATTAAAAATTTATTTACCATTACAAATACTTTCATGTAATAAAAAAAAGAGCATCGGAAAATATTTCAACTACTTTTGATTACCAATAATTACATTTTTAGAACATTTTATTGAAATAATTGTAATAGTGGTTGTAATTAATTACGAAATAATTGTAATGGTAAGGTTATCAAATTCGTAATATTTAAAAACATTTTAATGGTAACATCGATTTACAGCCCTGGAACCCTGGAAATCGAATTTACCTAATTCAAATTCGTATTCATTACAACTTTCGTAACGGAACGTGTCACTAGATGATGCACCGACTTAATAGAACTTTTTTTTTCAACATTATCTTTTTTCAAAAAAATGCAGTCCGGTTCGTGTTTAGTTACTGGTGGTTTGTAATTTGAAGTAATCATTTTAAGGGACCCTTTAATCTCGAACTAAATCGGTTGTTAGAAGTTCGGTTTCGGACCGGTTCACAGTATTGCTTTTAACATTCATTGGTTTGTTTGATTGGTTTGAAAACAAATTATGTGACCTTATGCGCCTACACTCCTCAGCAGAAAACTAAGTAGACCAAGTATCAGCTATGTAGTTTGATTTGTTTGGTCTGGGCGTTGATGTGTCATTCTGACAAATAAATAGATTTACATAAGCGCGATTATTATTCAATGAAATATCCGAGAAAATTAGTTGTATTTAACTTTGGCTGTACCAACATTTATATGCCCTTGAAACATTGCAAAAATATTGCATGTGTCACTGTGGCCACGCTCATCCCGCACTGCAACAAAAAAAACGTTAAGTTGCCCCTGGAAGCTGACAGATGTTTGCGATTTTCATAATGATCGTATCAATATATAGTAAATAAATAAAGACATGTGTGTTACAGCATATTCACTGCCACCATGCTCCAGCTCTGTTTACTTACTAATAGTAATGCGCTGTATATTGAATTACGTAAAGGGAGAAGTTCCCAGAGTAAAGGGTATATCAAAGTCGCAAAATTGACTAATTACATGGGTAACTGCTAAGATTCCATTAATTTTTATACCGTTACAAAGGGTATAATAATTTTAACCAGAAGTTTGCAACGAATAGAAATATTCATTTCCGGCCCCATAAACTAAATATATTCCTGATCAGGGCGACGAGCTGAGTCGATTTAGCTTTGTCCGTCCGTCTGAACGTCTTTCCGTATCTACGCAAACTAGTCGCTCAGTTTTGAAGCTATCGAGCTGAAACTTTGCACAGAGTCTTCTTTTACTGCAAGCCGCTAATATGTCGGAAATGACCGGATCGGATGACTATATCTTATAGCTGCCATAGAGATCATCGGTCAAAAAATGGATCTTAGTGAGAAACACTTTTTTGTTTTCAATGTTGACGTCTCCAAACTCAGCCATTATTAATATTATATGCTTTTACACGGACTGCAAAATGTAGATCAAAATCAGATGATAGCTGCCATGAGAAAATTTTTTTTTTTCAATTTTATCGTTCTTAAACTCAACGATTGTTATTTGTATATGTTTTCAAACAGATTCGCGAAATTTGGTCGAAATCAGATAGCTATCTTTCACTTTGGTATTTCAAAAACAGCACTTGCAAGGGTAAAAAACTTCGGCGAAGACGAAGTAAGCTAAGTTTGAAAAAAAAATCCCAAGTGGAGGATAGATTTATATTTTTTCTAAGCGAGCATAAGCTTTGTACCATCAGAGAAGATCTCTGTATCAATTTTGTACCAACGCCAAGTAGATCCGAAATCCATTTCAAGTTTTATTGTCATTGGTGGGATATGAAGTGGTAGATCATTGCAAAACTATTATTAAATACCCCTAGCTAGCTTACCACCGGTGGTTACCGGTCAATTATCACCACTTGAACTAAAGGGTAGGTTCTAAAATTTCTTACCAAGGCACCTATAAATTGTAATAACTTTTATTAAAATTTGTCTTTATTTAAAGTAACTACAACATAAACATAAATTTATTATTTTAGATCTTACACTAGAGCAACCCCAATTCAGACATCTATTTCTTTAATATTTATGGGATATTCCATGTCAATTCGGCCACCCCATTTTGTTTTTGTTTTCGAAAAAATTATTTTATAATAGTTCTCGAGATAATCCGGAAAACAAAATAAAAATTAAAAAAAAAATCATAGTTTGTGAACGGTTTTTTAATCGATTATTAAACCCTGAGCCGGCCAAAACTTGAAAGTTTATTTGTGAGATTAATTAACGGTTATTCGATAGAATGCCACACAGTGATAGGTATATAGAACGGACACATTGGAATTAAACAGAGTCATACGATTTCCCCAGCAATACACTCAAAGTTTGCCTTTGTTCCACAAACTGCGCAAATTTGCAGTCATTGTCGAACCAAGAGTTTGGTCAAATATTCAGAATATCATTTCGATTTCCGATTTTAATTTATGATTGACGACAGAATACAGTTTACTTGTTTGGATTACTTCCAGGGGTAATAAAAGTCTTGCCCAAGATATGGCAATTTAAAAATGCTTATTAAAAATGAATTTTTCACAATATCTTAAGTATTTACATGGCAGGCTTACATTTCCGTGCTCACAGATTGTCTTCCATCTAGAAATAAATTGTAAAAAGTACATACAAATAGGCTCTATCTCAAAAGAAATATTCGTATAAAATATCGAGTGGCCCTCTTGAAGAAAAATAAAAAACTTTAAAAAAATATCGGTTAAATCCGCAAAACCTTTTACAAGGTATGATTTCATGTGTCTCCCTATCTCAAGAACCATTGACGGTGGGTGAAAAAATGTTGGGATTTTTTTTATTTATATATAGTACTTCATAATAATAATTAGGAAAAACATGGAATATCGCATTTATCCAATCGAAAATTTCAATAAAATTACTAAGAAAACATTTTGGTTATTTGTTAAAAAATTCTCTAGTGGGGAATAAAAAACCTTTTCAAAGTAGTTATAAATTCAAATTTGCTAATTGCTCAAGTCAAGACCTAATCGGATGGCATGAGGTAAGCCCTGGTGTAGGCTTGTAATTGCAGTAATTAAAAACATTTTTCTAATATTTAATGCTCATTTATTCAAATTATATTTAGCGAATTTGAACTTTTATCATCTACCTTTCATGTAAACAGGGGGAGAAAAAAACCCAAATTAGAAATAGAACCCAAACAAAACAGCATTTGACGCAAGTTCGCTTTCGCTTTTCTCAACGACTTCGTAGACACTCGTGTATTTTTAGCTCATCTCGATGTTTTCTATCGCGTATTTCTTTTACTGCGTCTCGATCAAATATAAAAAAGATATAAACTATAAGTAAAAGCGCTATTGCATTTGGGGGCGTGTTACATGGATTTAAAATATGATTTCTCATTCAGCCAGAACCAGTTGGTGCGACGTCACAAATTGTGTAAATGACTGCAAACTGAAACTGAGTAATTACAAAGCAAACAAAAGAGCCAGCAACAACACCAACAACAACAACAGAAATGCATCAAAGCTGGAGGCAAAGCTGGAGCTGGACTTGGCTGCTCGTGGCGGGTGAGTGTAAAATGTGGCCTGATGTTGAGTTTAGCTTATCTGGCGCTGCTGTCAGTCAATGTAATTGCCCCAGTCGTGACTTCCGCGATAGGTGGAACATCCGACGTTTCGGGCATAGACAAGAGCTAAACTGACTCGAACCTGACCGAAAAAAGGAAAAGTTTCAAATTTATGAAATGCCAATTTCACTTACGCCCAACTTTATTACCCTTGACGGAACATTTGCAACTTTGTTGCATCGTCTCGCAGTCTCTCGGTCTCAGATTGCCTTTTAGCTGTTTGGCTGTTTGTTTATATAGCGTCGCTCTCGTCTCGAATTTCCAGCATTGCTGCTGGCGCTGGCAAGGTCAGAGGAATGCGGACAGGAGGAGTTTACCAAGTGCGCCGAACCACTTGAGATGCTGCATTTAACGTCGGAATTCTCGATTGGTCCGGCCAAGAAGGAGGAATTGGAAAAACTTTGTCAGTAAGTTGCTTAGCCCCGGCACCGAATTAACATCAAACTCAATCCATTTCCTAACCCAACACGCAGTGAGCTTAGAAAGGGAGTCAGATGCATACAGAGCTACACACGTCGCTGCATGGATCTGCAGCAAAGGAATCAGTTCAATAAGCTGTATCATGGCACGAATCAGTTCATTCGGGATTTGTGCAACAAGGGCGCTTTCCAAGAGGGTTGGTATTCAAGAAGCAGTTGATTAATTCAGGGATCTTTATAAAATTTGTATGCCCCTTTCCTCGTTAAAGAATATCTGAAGCATGTGCCCTGCTCGGAAATGGCGAAAAAAGAGTTTGAGGTGTGCGCCAATCGCTATAAGGAGACAATGGTATTTCTCAAGCCCAACAAAAATCAGGAGAATCAAGAGAATGGCACTCTCAATGAAAATATTAAAACCATTTGCTGGTAAGTTGAAAAGTTGTTGGTTGTATTTACATACAAAACCTATATAAATTGTGGTCTCTTTGTACATAGTTCCATCAACGAACTGGTGGATTGCTCGGAGAATGCTGCTCGAAAAATATGTGGAAATGAGGCGGCCAAATTCACACGAGAGCTGGTGGACAAATATGCCAACAGTTTGACCAAGGTAAGAAATAATTTTCCATGTTGGTCGGTGTAGTTTAAGCTAATACGAAATATTAAATCTATCAGCCATGCTCCCATTTTCGCTTTCGCAAAATTTTTCCGATTTCGAGTCCAAAATTGGTAAAAAAAAACCGGTTTGAAATCGCACAGGTTTTGCGAAAGTGAAAATGGGAACATGGCTGTATGTATATAAAACAAAGTCGTGTGTGTTACACCACTTATATCTCAAGAACGGCTGGACATTGGATTTGATTTCACCCTGTATAGCAGAATGGCATCCAATCGGTCCAAAAAAAATCCCAAAAATGTGCAAAATGCTATAATTTAGGTTTTCATCAAGATTTAATAGTTGGCAATTGTCAACGGGTTAATAGGGCGCTTAGACGGTTCCAAAAAATTGAGAAATTTACAAAATTTTATAATAAGTTCAAAATATAATTGGCAATTGTCGACGGGTAAATGGGAAAAAAGAATCGCGAAATTTGCAAAACATTATAATAAGCTTAGATTGTCATGAAGAAGGGTAAATATTAGGGTAAATAGAAGGTATCCATCGAACGGTCCAAAAAATCTGGAAATTTAACAAATTCATATATGAGATTAGATTTTGATAAGACGGGTAAATAGGAGGTGTAGATCAAACGGTCCAACAAAACGCAAAATTGTATAATGAGTTTGGATTGTTATAAAGACGGGTAAATAAACGGATGTTCTAAAAAAAACAAAAATTACTCAATTTTCGTTTAAGTTTAGACTATTATGAACACGGGTGAATAGATAGATGGTGAAGATCGAAAGGTTCAGAAAATCGTGAAATGTGCTAAATTTGAAATTGAGTTTAGATTATCATAAAGATTTGATAGATGGCAAATTTATTGTAAGCTTCACTTCTTCGTCTTGTGCTTAAAATACTAAAGGGGCGAAACAGCGCGCGCCGCGACATCTAGTTTTATATATAAGAGCTTATTTTCAATTGATCTTGGAATCTTATTTTTTGTTTTTGTGATTTTTACTTAAGAATATTATGAGGCCGTACTATAACTTATAGCACTCTCGAAGAACTTTATTTGATGGTAAATGAGAGAGCACACATAGTGGTGGTTCTAAGATAAAGCGAATCAAGAAGCGATTCGCTAGCGACAAAAAATGGATGTGGTGTTTTTGGCCATCAATATTAAAGCCAAACTCTGTGAAATCTGACAAAACCATTTAGTGCGACTAATTTTAAAATGTTGAATAATTTTACTGTATTAAAAAATTTATTTGATCGAACAATTTACTTTATTTTTTTTATTTAAAAAAAAATAATATGATTCGATATGTGACATTGCGAAAGCGACACTTTTTTATATCATTATATTTACGTGGTTTCTGTTATAATGCAAAGTAAAAACTTACAGGTAATTGCAATCACATGGTTTCATTTGCATTCTTTTTTAACCCTTTGTACCCTCTAAAAGATTTTAGATAGCAAAAGTACGTGCAATCTATAGGCACTTTTATCAAAAAAAAAATGTGTAATAATATTGTCCAAATAAGAAAAATTGAGCTAGCGCGGCCGTGAAACCGAATATTTCGAAATGGGTTATGAAAATGTGATAAAACAGAGTGGTTTTAAGCAAAATATAAATATACTTATCGAAAAACATTTTTATGAAATCGATTTAAAAACGACATAAGTTTTAACGATTTGAGGGCTAAATATTTGTATACCCTTGCAATGGGTACTTTATTAAATATTCTAGATCAGGGCGATGAACTAAGTCGAGTAAGATTTGTCTGTCTGTCTCTCTGTCTGATTCTACGCCAACTAGTCTCAGCTTTGAAGCTATCGTGCAGAATTATTGCATATAGACTCTTTTTACTGCATGCTGCTTATATGTCGGAACCGCCCCGGATCGGATGACTATATCTAATAACTACCAAAGATACCCTTTGTCGGAAAAAGGGTCTTAGTGAGAAATACTTTTTTGCTTCCAATGATAGCGTCCGCGAACTCGGCCATTATTAATACTATCAGGCCTGTTCCGGTTTTTGCTTTCCACAAAAATTGTCGAATTCGAATTTGTTAAATGTGCTGTTGTATCAAAATGATTGGGTTAATTAGATTTTAATCTTTTTAATTTGAATCCGTCGAGTAAAGAGTAAGTATAAGCTTAGGGTTTGATACGGATTTCCTTGATTGTTAAATAGAAAAGAGTACATGTAAAAAATTCGAATTCACTTAATTGAAAGCCGGAACCTGCCAGTATATGCTTTCAAACAAATCTGCAAAATTTAGTCAAAATCTGAAGACTATATCTTATGGCTGTTGACTGATCGGTCGTTAAATGAGCTTTACTGAGAAAATCTTTTTTTTTAATGTCAATTTCATACGCTTTTAAACATATTCGCAAAATATGGTGAAAATCGGAAGATGATCGGTCGGAAGTCGTGCCCTTGCAACGGTATAAAAACTTCGGCACAGACGAAGTTAGCTAAGCCTTCTCCCCTAATGTTTTAAGGTCCCAATACCTTTTACTCGAAATGTTAGCCTTTTTGTAATGGATTTCGCTGTTTTTTTTCTAAAGTTTCTATAAAGATTCTATAACTGTCGCTCAAAAGCATTCTGCTTGCTGTTCAAAAGTGTTTCTATTCAAATGAAGTGAAATTAGAAAAGAACACAGGGCTATGATCGTTTTTTGACCTGGTAGCCACGATTGAGCTAGTTCTAATAAACCGATTTTTATAAGACATGATGGAATCGATGCAGAATTGATGTCATTTGACTAAATTTCGGCCATTTAAAAATGAAAATCGCCTTTACGAACTTTTTTGTAGTTCAGTGTACAAAAAAATATTAAAAACAATTTCCCGAATGATTGGGGAACCTGCCAGAATGACATCAATTCTTATCAAAATCGATTCAGTAGAACTTGCACAATTGTAGCTACCAGGTCAAACAACTTCGTTTCGAGTAAACACATTGCTCCACTAAAATGGCTTTATCTCCCAAACTTTTTTGAATTATTGGTTAGCTCTCTATATATATATTTAATAATTTTAAGAATATATTTCAATATAGAAATAGAATTTTTTCTTACATCTGCATATTAAGGAATGTTTCGAAAAATCGCTTAAATTTCTATATAAATTTGGTTACAAAGTGGGCGAATAATCTTTCTTCTCTGTGCAATAGACTGGTACAGATTAAAAAAATTCTGGAATTTGAAAAATATACCGAAGGATTCTGAAAGATTGACACGAAGAAATATTTTCCACATTTTTCTCGGAATTTTCGTTGTGGCCATGTTTGTTGACGTACCCATTGAGCCAAAACTTAGCTTTTTCGCAGAAGACAATTTTTTGCAAAACACATTTCTCACAGAGTACACATAAAAAGATAAGTTATGAGCATATCTACACAATCTAAATTAAGTTGCCAAATTTACATAAGGTGACCCAAAATTTAGAAACAAAATAAATAAAAAAAAACAAAAAAAAAATCACCGAGCACGAATTTTGATAATAAAATTTAATGATTGCAAGCGCTGTTCGATTGTTGGTCTAATCATGGCGAAATGGCAAACCTTACAGTTCATTCTTGGCGTTGCCACATGCTACGAATCACGCGTGAGGTGTCAAAAAATGTACTCTGAAAAATCAAAAAGCATCAAAATCACCCTTTACATATGTATATGAGCTGAAAATTTATATACTTTAATCAAACCTAGAACAGGATTACATATGCATTTTTGACTTTGCCAATCTAAAAGTGGAGCTTCTAAGCCCCTGCCAATTTGCAAAAATGTTCAAGCTCTTTTGAGCAACGGAACAATGGGAGGCCCAAAACAGGGAAAAGCCTAGCAGCTAACTAGCCACCACAAGCCTTTCGCAGGGAGATAGAGGAAACCAAAGTACAACGCTTGACCAGCAAATCGACCAGTGCGCTTTTTAAAGGAAGACAAAGGACAGCCACGATTACAAATGGGCACTGGGCTGCTGCCAGATTTCATTTTGGGTGCACCAC
The DNA here is from genome assembly GCA_037044535.1 of Lordiphosa magnipectinata. Lineage (NCBI taxonomy): Eukaryota > Metazoa > Arthropoda > Insecta > Diptera > Drosophilidae > Lordiphosa > Lordiphosa magnipectinata. Next base: position 69,706 of record JBAMBO010002825.1, read on the forward strand.
GAAATCATTCAAAAATGGGTGCAAATCTAATTTTTAATTTCACAGATTGATGTTCTCATTGATGGTTGAAAAAGGAAACTCTTATGAGTCAATAATATTGCATCGTATGCTTGGTTAACATTTTAATCATATAAATATGAAAATTAAGAAGTTCCTAAAGTAAAAAAAACTCAATTCAATTTTTTTCATGAATTGTTTTAGTAGCACATAAGATCACCCACAAATACAAAGTGAACTTGCAACTGCTGGTCTGTTTGTAAGATGATAATGTAATGTTTCCTTATGATCATGACATTAAACTGATAAGAATCTTTCGAATTATTCCAAATTTTTTTAATACTCAAAAATTTATCCAAATACTTAATCATTTCATATACAAAATGAAATGGACTTATTTTTAGCTTTTCGAATTTTCCCTTGCTTTACAAATTATAAAAAACTAAACTTGAAGGAAACTTCAATAAAAAGCTTATTATGATCGGTGTTTCAGTTCGAAATCTATGGTTAAACATAAAAACTGAGCACTCGAAAAAGTAAAAAATAGCATGTAAAACTTAATAAAATTCTTAAAATCATATTTGTACCCCAGAAAAATGTTTAAAAATATTTTAGTCATCGGACAAATTGATCTAAAACTGCAGGAATATCACTTAAGCTTTGCTTTCAGCCTAGCATAAACAATGTTTAGAAAGAACTAAAATTGTAATACTATTCTTAAGGCAGAATCACATTATAATTAAAATAAGCTAACCAAACTAAACTTGTTTTTATTCTTTTTAACAGATCTATTGCGAGGACTTTACGCGCCATCCGGAATACTGTCGAGATGGTAAAGGTGATGGAGCTGGCGCTTTGCAACAAAATAGTCTAGGGATTCTATTAGCCTTAATTTTAACACTGCTGGCCAGATAGATGAGTTGAATTTTGGTTTAGAAAACCACAAACAGTTAAGTTTATATTTTTGAAGTAAAAACAAAACGCACACCAATGAAATTATACACAATAGTTAAGGTTTCCAGCATACAAACACACACAGACACACACAAAAAACTCACACAAAAATATCAGCAATGATCCATAAGTGAAATTCTGTTGCATACTCTTGCGCGGGGCTTGTCAAAATGCCTCTAACTAACAAAAATAACTAACTACATATAAAGTAATAGCGTAAATGTTAAGTATGTTAATTATTGTGAAGGTGTATACCATAGCTAAGAGTCGTATTTCTAGTTAGTGTCTATGTTGGTGAGCAAAGCAAAAGTTGTTGGCAATTACTTTTCACATTCGAGTGCAATAATTTGTTCGTTGAGTTTTTCGCGGCTTTAATATTATTACAATTAAATAAATTTATATACGATTCTCAAACACACACATATCGGCAATAAAATGTAAAAGTGCATTTCTTTTCGGAAATTTGATAATTATTTCTTAGTATTGCGAAACGAAGACACAAAACACAAGACACACACACCAAAATGTAAATACTTAAAAACTGTATTAAAATTGATAAAGTCATCAAACCTACAAGTATACATATAGCAACATTAGTTTAATTTTAAACTGTGAATATATTATTTTAAGGCAAAACACACCATGAATATGCGAAGAAAAAGAAAACAATAAAATGAAAATAAATTAACAGAAAAAAAGTTACGGAGGAAAACCGTGCCAAAATGCTTTTTACTGCAGGGGCCAAAAATAAAAATGGGATAAACCGACCGAGTATGCAACGCGGCTGCTATGGTGCCCAGAAGTATGCTGCGCAAATATGCAACCGAAAGACCAGCAGACTATAACGTCTGACTCCACTCTCCGAGCCTGGCCATAATTTATGTTTATGTGGTGCGTTCATTAGACCAACGGCAACGATGACGGCGACGATGGTTTGGCGAGAAGCTAATTTATAAGGTCGGCACATGGCTCAAGGACACACTTACATACAACACTAACGTGAAAGTCTGTATATACATACGAACAATTGAAGGGAGAGATAATTATGATGGTTATTATATGAAGGCGCTTAGGGTGGGTAAACTTGTGTATACCTTGAATAACTTTAAATTCATTGATCGCGCAGAGATTGAATAGAGTTCGGCCGACTGCAAGGACAGGTCCTGATGAACTGGCAGCAACACGATTTAGCCATTGGATTTTATTTAAAAGCTAATAGATAGGAGTTGCCGTAATTAATCACCTCAAGTGCTCCCAATCGCAATCGATAGCCACCGTAGGCCGAAGCGCCTACGCACAAGCGCGAGCCTAACTTATGATTGTTTAAATTAGTGAAAACAGAAAGCAATTTAATCGGTTGAAGTTGAATATAAGAAACAATTTCGAAAATTTGGAAATTTGTTTTCTTAATCCTAGAAAAAGGTTGTTCTGAAAAGTAAATCACAAAATTAGCATTCAGCGGGTTACACACCAAATCTTTCATTGTGGTGGAGTACGAATCGCTTTGGATTGGAAATGCTATTTACGCTAAAACGCTGGTTCCACGATATTCCATCGGATCAGAAGATATCTCTATACTTCACCACGGCATACGCTTACGATGGTTGAGTAAAGTTGAATTGTGCTTATTTTTCAGAAAGTTTCTTTTTTATTTTGAGTTTATTCTCTGAGGAGGTTGTTATTTTCTGCATGGGACTCGTTTTAAGAAAAATATGTTATATTCAACGCACGTTTTCTAAAATCAAAGATTACCATCTCCATATGTTTCAGAAAATTATTTTCCGAAAGTCTTTCAGTTTTTTAGGTAATTGTAATAGGAATTTTAGGAATTTTCAACCTGTTTATAAGAAATTAAATGGTTAATTAAACGGGTTTTTTTAACCAAAATGAAAGGTAAATTTTGAAAAAGATATTAGAAAAATGCGCACTATCTAAATATGTACAGTATGCTCAATATTATAAAATATATTTGTAAAGCTATTCTCATATTTTATTGTTTTTCACTATGAAGTACATTTGCGATGTGACCGCAACAATTATATATTGTTAAGGACTTCTTAATGAAAAACAAGTAAGAAAGTCAGTCAAGCCCGACTGCAATATACTCTGTACCTGAAGTAGCAGCTGAAAGTAGCGCAGCTGAACAATAGATGGCGCCACTACTTGCCTTAAACAATGAGGGATTTTCGGAGCTGACCAATAAATGACGCCACTTCTGCCAGGGCGGGGGAAGTAACTTTCTTTTTGTCATAACTTGAGTATCGTTCTTGTGATCTTTTTCATTTTTCGGCAAATCGATAAATATCTCTAGCAGGTACGACTATCCATCTACAAATCTGAGGGAGATATGACTTTTTTCCAAATTGTGGGGGCGGGCAAAAAATGAAAATAATCTTGATCTGCCTGCAAGTGTAAGAAGGTTATGTCCCATATATGGGATATTCCATATCAACTCGGCCACCCCAATTTTTTTATATCCAAAAAATTATTAATGGCTATCATTTTGAAGTTCTATATATAGATTTTTTTTGTTTTTATACTCTGTACCGAAGGTACATAGAGTATAATAAGTTTGTGCAAAAGTATGTAATCAATCAATTTTTGCCACGCCCTTTCCATAGATGTCTAGTACTCAAAATTATTTATCAATTTGCTGAAGGAATGATAAAGATCGGATAAACGATACTCAAGTTATGAGCAAAAAACGGCCAGTAAACACCCACCACCCATCACCACAGCATTCTATTGAACGGCAATATTAGTGAGAGAGAGAAAAAGAGAGAGAGAGAGTGAAACTTATAGATGAGCGAGTATAACTCGTGAGCAAATGCGAGCTGCGACGTTAAGGGTACAGAGTATGTTATAGTCGGGCTTGACCGACTTTCTTTCTTGTTTTTTTTAAAAATCTGTTAATTTTATTTTTGTTCACGAGGGCCACTCTGTATTTGATCCGAATATTTTTTTACATTTCACAATTTATTACAAAATGGAAGACAGCCTGAGAGCGCGGAAAACGGTATCAATCTAAAAAAGAGAAGGAATTGGAGGAAATGTTGGTTGGTTTAAAGGCTGAATTCCACAATTTGCAGACATACTCCGAACGCCTGCAGATTTTGACAGTAGCCCCGCGGTCTTGAAGTACATGAAGGGTCGCTTACGAATTCGATACGAACCAAAATTAAATGAAATTTGATAAATTGTTAATGTTTTGGGCCACTCCGATACATAATATTTGAAAAACAACAGTCGAACTCCAAAAAATTAAAATACAAAAAAAAATACTTCAAAATATTCACGTGATTATCGATAAAAATGGTTTTTTACCGTTCAAGAGTTATGATTTTTTAAACTTTCATGTGTTTTCCGCATTATCTAAAGAACTGTTGACGGTAGGGGAAAAACAGTTTGGGGTATTTTCATCTATATATAGTACTTCAAAATGATAGCCATTAATAAGTTTTTGGAAATAAAAAAAATTGGGGAGGCCGATTTGATGTGGAATATCCCATAAGTAATACCTCTATCTCTTACCATCTCTGAGATCTGTGCGTTCATACAGACGGACAGACAGACGGACCCTCATAGCCCCCCATAACGCTCTCTACTCCAATAGCGATAAGCAGTCTAAAAATGCAGAAGAGTAAAATTCTCAGTGATGGTAATCACATATTTAATTCTTGTGGTGATACGAGTGGGGGCAGTTTTTGTATGCTAATTCTGCCAAGGGCGTAGCCAGCTTTTCGATAAGGTAGGGGCATCATTGCCTGAACGTTTCTTAAACATTTCTTAAATTATATTTTTCAACATTAAATAATTAGATCATGATGCATTTGATATTAAATGAGAAAAAATCTTCAATATTATATTAGAAAACTTAAGATATAAATGACTACGTACATTTTACGGGTCAAAATATATAGTTAAGGCGGGCTAGCTGTTGGGGCAGCTGCTATATATTCTTGATCAGCATCAATAGCCGAGTCGATATAGCCATGTCCGTCTGTCCGTCTGTCTGTCAGTCCGCCTGTCCGTCTTTCCGTCCGTCCGTATGAACGAAGAGATCTCAGAGATGGTAAGAGATAGAGGTTTGACATGTATGGAACATATATTTCTTATACTTGCAGGCAAATCAAGTTTATTTTTTTTAATTTTTGCCACAGTTTTGATGATAGATTGTTCGTTCCTTCTAGAGATATCTAGTTGTCAAAATTATTTATCGATTTGCTGAAGGAATGATAAAGAGCGGATGAACGATACACAAGTTATGAGCAAAAAAAGTTAACCGGCAGCCCCTCACCCCCCTCGTCATTCACGCCAATCACTGCTGTATTCAACCAAACACAATTTTTGGGAGAGAGAGAGAGAGAGCGAGAGAGAAACTTAGAGATGAGCTTATAATAAAACGAGAAGGCCAAGCTAACTTCGTCTGTGCCGAAGTTTTTATACCCTTGCAAATGCTGTTTTTGAAATGTCAGAGTTTAAGAACGCATACATAAAAATCTAACAATTTTTTAACTAAAACACATTTTCCGACAGATAAACATCTGATTTCGACCAAATTTCGCGAATCTTTTGGAAAACATATCAAATTAACAAACGCGGAGTTAAAGAAAGATAAAATTTAAAACAGAAAAGTTTCTTCTCACTAAGACTCATTTTCCGACCGATCGGTCCTATGGCAACCATAAGATATAGTCACCCGATGTCGATCAACTTTTTCAAATTAGTTTGAATGCGTTTCATATTAAGAATCACCGACTCTGAGAACGATTTACTTGAAAACAATAAAGTTTTTTTCACTAAGACCCATTTTCCGACCGATCGGTCCGATGGCAGTCATATGTTATAGTCATCCGAACTTGACCAGAAATTGCAAATCTGTTTGAAAGCATATAATATCAATAATGGCCGAGCTTAATGCCGCTAACATTGAAAACAAAAAAGTTTTTCTCACTAATACCCATTTTTTGGCCGATGGCTGCTATGGCAGCTATAAGATATAGTCATCCGATCCGGTCGGTTCCGAGATATTAGCAGCGTGCAGTAAAAAGAAGACTCTGTGCAAAATTTCAGCTCGATAGCTTTACAACTGAGAGACTAGTTTGCGTAGAAACAGACGGACAGACAGACGGACAGACAGACAGACGGACAGACAGACAGACGGACAGACAGACAGACAGACGGACAGACGGACAGACAGACGGACAGACAGACAGACGGACAGACAGACGGACAGACAGACGGACAGACTGCCGGACAGACAGACGGACGGACAAAGCTCAATTGATTCAGCGCGTCGCCCTGATCAAGAATATATATAGTTTATGGGGTCGGAAATGAATATTTCTATGCGTCGCAAACTTCTGGGCAAAATTATAATACCCTTTGCAAGGGTATAAATATTGCACGATAACCGCGTGACTCCTTGGATATATTATAATACATATTATAGTCGGGAGCAAATGAACTGGTAGAGAGTATGTTATAGTCGGGCGTGACCGACTTTCTCAGTTGTTATACTCTGTACCAAAGTTACACAGAGTATATTAAGTTTGTGCAAAAGTATGTAACAGGGAGAAGGAATCGTTTCCGACCCTATAAAGTATATATATTCTTGATCAGCATTAACAGCCGAGTCGATATAGCCATGTCCCTCTATCCGTCTGTCTGTCTGTCTGTCTGTCTGTCTGTCCGTCTGTCCGTCCGTCCGTATGAATGAAGAGATCTCAGAGATGGTAAGAGATAGATGTTTGACATGTATGGGACATATATTTCTTATACTTGCAGGCAGATCAAGTTTATTTTCAATTTTTGATACGCACCCTCCCGCCCCCGCAATTTGGAAAAAACGTGTATCTTCCACAGTTTTGATGATAGATTGTTCGAACCTTCTAGAGATATCTAGAAGTCAAAATTATTTATCGATTTGCTGAAGGAATGATAAAGATCGGATGAACGATACTCCAGCTATGAATTATGATTATAAGTGCGGAAATTTTGTTTCGTTTTGGATGAAAATCAAAGACGTAAATTGGTGAATTTACCAATTAAAAGTTCTGACTACTACTCTCTTTTTCTTTTCGATCTATCTACAAAATTGTGCGAGATATGATGATTTTTCCAAACTGAAGGGGAAGCAGACAAAAATTTTAAATATATATAGGAGCTTGTCATTAATTCACTTGGTGTAGCATTTTCGTAATGCTCTGAAATTCATTAAGTCCTGACATCCCGAGTTCCCAGTTAACATCACATTTTGTCGTCAATGTTTAGTCCTCGTCTTGATATCCTTGCTTAATTTTATTATATCACTATAAGTAAATTATTATGTTAACATCCACAGGGATTGACAGAGGCAGCACTTTAGATGTCACAGTGCTGACGTTGAAAAACTCGAGATAAAGCAGTTCGATATTTAGTAATTCCGACCAAAAGAAGCTTTGCTATTTAATCAACAAAATAATGTTGATCGGGATGAATAGATCTCATTTGAATCGTTCATTATTAACAGATGGCCAATATATATAAGACAACTATGCCGTCGCGATCACCTGTAAGAGCTGAATTTGTTCAGCTTGACAAAATATGTGGCCGGCTCAGAAACCAGAGGAACAAATGAGCAAATTAAAAAAATATTATATTCATGGTCAGCTTTTCCGCTCTCTCTGTTTCTCTGGGTATTTTCTAAGTGGGTATTGTAGCACCAAGTTTTAATTTGCTTATAGCCCCACATCTTTCTTGTCTGATTACTATATTTTCCAATAAAGACAGAGAGCAAAATCTAAAATAAGAGAACAACATATTATACCGATTTGTGCATCAAATATCCCAACAACAAGCACATAATCTTTTTAATTTAAGTTTACTTTAAAGGTATGCAGCCATGTTCTATTTCAGTTCGCAGTGGAGTCAAGTTCATATGGAGGCCAGTCACCTATACCACAGCCATTTAGCCATCTAAAATGCTAAGCGACATGCCGGAATAGAGCACAGGCCAAGTCAGGTAGAGATCAAATTATTAATATTGTATAACAAATGCATGTGCCTCTCAATAGTTCTTCGAATTGTGCATTTGAAAGTTCATTCGAGCAATGACATAAATAACTATTTGCATCACTTAAGTCCTGCTCCTGTAATCATTTCAATCTTGTTCAAGTTTCTCTCTAATTAACTTTGATTGGTAGACGATGCAGCCGGCAGTCGGCAGGCAGCAATAGAACAAAATCCAATGTGAATTTTCAACTCACACACACATTCTCACTCATCCGCCCTGTTGTCCAACTGGCAGTTGAAGCTGTTGTTGTCTCTGATAGTTTTGTGTGTGTTTTGTTTTATTTCCGAAAATAGACTGGGCAAAACTTTGGCAAACTTTTCTTTTGTTGCTTTTTTTTCGATGTTTGTGTTGCATGTGATACGATTTTTATGTAAAACATAATTGCAGATTAGTCGCAGCGGAAATGTGAAAATAAAAGTAAAAGCAAACAAAAACAAATTGTAATCGTTTCAGTTGCCGCTTAAAGGGGATTAAAACGAGGCGAGGATTACAAAAGAGCAATGGCAGGGAGAGGGAACGAGATTGGGCCGGAGCAGCATTCAACACTTGTCAATGAATGAAATGAATGCAGAAAGTCTGGCACTTGCCCAAGATTTATTTTCAATTAATTAAAAACCAAACAACTAACCAACGAGCACAACAAGTGGATCTTGAAACACAAAAAGAACTTTTGCTAAGAGTTATGAGTACAAAATTAACACACACACACAAATACACAAAAGTAATGGGTGGAGGGAAGGTGGTGGGGGAGCTATCGCCTATTTGCACAACAAATGAAGTTGAAAATGCCTTTCGACCAGCATATGAAGCAGTTGACCCTGTTGCCTGCCGCCTGCTGCCACTTTAAATGGAACGTAAATATTTGAGCTGCATTGGCAGTCAGCACAGGATAGGAAAGGACTGGACAGGACAGAGCAGTCTCCTCCTTTCACTCAGGTAAATGGCAAACGCACAGTTCATATTGATTTGTTAAGTACTCGCAGCCGAAATTGCACACAGGCTTCTTGTTGTGTTCATTGGCCTTTCTGGCCGTTGCAATCGCAATTGCTTCAGTTTTGAATAGTTTACCAAAGCTTAAGTGCCAAATCAAAGTAGTTACTTATGAAAAGGTCTTTCAATCTTGATATGATCAAACATCAAAGAACATTTCAAATGGAAATTAACCAGAGCAGAAGATGGGCATAGCTAAATACACAGAAAAACGAGAAAGGAAAGCTAGCTTCGTCTGTGCCGAAGTTTTAATTCACATGAAAAAGCTCGCTCCAAAGGTTAGCGATTTCGACCAAACTCCGCAGATCAGTTTGAAAACATATAATTTTAATAATGACCAAGTCTAAGAACGCTAACATTGAATAGTTATTCAAAATAGTTTTTCTCACAAAAAATCATTTTCCGAACGATCGTTTCTATGGCAGCTACAAGAAGTAGTCATCTGATCCGGCGGTTCCGACATATTATATTAGCAGCGTGCAGCCAAAAGAAGACTCTGTGGAAAATTTGAGGTCGATTGCTTCAAATCTGAAACTAGTTCGCGTAGATACAGACAGACGGACAAACGGACGGACAAAGCTCAATCGCCTCAGCTCGTTGCCCTGATCAAGAATATATATAGTTTATGGGTTCGGAAATGAATATTTCTATGCGTCGCAAACTTCTGTGCAAAATTATAATACCCTTTGCAAGGGTATAAAAATGGCGTAGCAAATAGTTATTAAGCATTTTAACTCATGATCAATCATCAATTTTCCCGAGCCTTTAACTTTTACAAAATTAAGAAGAAGTACTTAAATGTTGGTCAGAAAACTCGACAAAGTTTCCACAATTGTATGTATCCCTTTGAGAAGAACGTTTTTTTGTCGGGGTGCCATTATTATGTTCTCGCTAAGCAATCTGATGGACGCAAACCCAATGACCGATCTTTCTTTATTTTTATTATATTTCTTAGCTGCAATCGAAACATGGAACCGACATTAACAGTAAACTTTCTTTCGGAAAATCGTAGCTGAAAAGGCAGAGCAAAGTTATCACACAATTTCTTTTTCACCCTCATATTCTCATGATTTATCACATCTTTCGCTTTTCTTAAGCCTGAAATAACAGGAATTTGTAAGACGGCTTTCTATTCTCTATATTATACAAAACATTGCCAAGCTCAGTGTGAACAACAGGAGCCTGCTTGGGCAAAGCAGAAACGACTGGCCGAGACCGTTAAGCGGCTGTGATATTTGTATATCGTGGCAAAGAATAAGTCCCATGATGAACCACGTTTATTACGATTAATGATTCTGAGCTTATTAGTCCAGATGATAGCCAGTTCGCCATCGGTCGTAGTTTGTCTTTGTGCAGTCCATGTGAAACTCAAACATTTATCTCTTGTGCAATTTTAGGCCTGCACCCAGACCAGAAGGCGTATGAAAACATTTGAAATGCGTTTTAGAAGCATTTACGTGTCGATGTTTGTACTCATCATCATATTCACTTTGATATTTTCGTTTCAATTTCAAGTCACTTTGGAGAGATTAAATGGGCAACCTGCCACTGTGGGGATGCAAATGTAGAGGCTGTGGCCCATAAATGCGCTTGTGGTTTGGCCATGGAATGGGGCAAGTTGGGGGCTAACGTCAGCTGTTTGGTGGGCTGCCCGTTTATTGCTGCTGCTGTTGCAGTTGCATGCGTTGCATTTGCAATTCAGGTTGCTGCTGCAGCTCGGCCTCTGTCCGGCTTGGTTCTGCTGTGGCATGTCGTGGTGTGGTTTATAGCAACATCTTGTCCAATTTATTACCACTTTCATTTGGTAGCATAATAGGCAAGGCATTCATACACATACGCACACATACACATGGGCAAGCACTTGCGGCCAACGTTGCATATCTATAACACGTAGCACTCAAAAATACTAAAATGGCTTTCATATATAGCAAACCAGAGGCGTATAGTTTTATAAACATTAAGGGCTGCGGAAGCCATCCAGAAGGCTACCCTCGCAACCCAAGGAAGTAAAGTTTTCATTTTCTCAGAAAGTCAAGCAGCACTGTTATATTAACAATACGAAAACTCTTACGGCGTGCCGCAGATCTCTTAATGAGATGGCGCAGCGCTTTGAAATTAATCTCGTTTGGGTGCCTGGACATTGCAACATTGAAGGCAACGAGATGGCCGACCACCACCTTGCTAGACTTGGCACCACCCTCAGCTCCTACCGGATAAGAGCGACATAGAGGTGCCTCTTGCGCCCTTTAAGCTACAAACAAAAGAAATTATCTATCGAATAACCATGAATCGATGGCAAACAATTCACAAATGTGAAGTATCTAAACTTATAAGGCCTACTCTTAATATTAAACAAGTAGGAAAGTCGATCAAGCCCAACTATAATATACTCTGTACCTGCAGTAGCAGCTGAAAGCAGCGCTGCGGCAGAGAACTTTCTTTTGGTCATAACTTGAGATCAGTATAAACGATCTTTATCATTTCTTAGGCAAATCGATAAATAATCTTGATTACTATTAAATATCTCAAGAGGTACGTATCTACTACTTCTACTATTTACAAAACTGTGGGAGATATGACGTTTTTTCGAAAGTGCGGGGGTTTAATTGAAAATAAACTTGATCTGCCTGCAAGTATAAGGATTTTATGTCCCATACATGTCAAACCTCTATTGTTTATCTTCTCTGAAATCTGTGAGTTCATACAGTCGGACAGACGGTCATGGCTATATCGACTCGGCTGTGGATGCTGATCAAGAAAATAAATGGAGATTTCCACAGTCGCAAACGCGACATTCGGACTCCTTTAAAGTGCAAAGAAATATAGAAAAGAAAAAGATTTATTATTCTTGTTTTTTTTTTGGTAGCATTTTGGTAGAAGTGAATTTGGTGCATAAGTTAGGTTTAGTCAATTTGACTCTTAAAATATACTACCACAAAAGTATGAGATTTATCATGCGACAAAAATGGAAATCGTTTTTGACTGCATCTAAAAAAATTCATATATCATAAATAGCTTTTCATTGAGTCATATTCAATTATTTTAGTTAGTAATTATAAGATTTAGTATTATGAAGAACGCGACATTTAGCACGCATTATTAAGCACGCGACATATTAAAACAAGAAAGAAAGTCGGTCAAGCCCGACTATAACATACTCTGTACCCTTAATTAAAGCTGCAAAACTATCGATGGTGACACTATTCGATTTTTTCGATAGTTTTTAGACAAAAAGTCGATAATAACGATTATATCGGTTTCTGAATGAATAAATAAAAATAATAACATAAAAGTAGAAAGCATAACAACTTAAATTAAATAACAGTTTTAAATGATTAATTAATTAGAGCTTACATATTCAAAATGTTCTTTTTATGAGTAATATCAACTGAACGTTTTCTGAACAAAAAAGTTTTTCTCACTAAAAGAAGTTTTTCGACCGATCGATCCTATGGCAGCTATATGCTATAGTCGTCCTATTTGGCGTACAAATGTTCAGCGAATTTGTACTAAAAGACGGTCACGATAGCTTTAAAACTGACGGTGGAAATAGCCAGACGGACGAACATGGCTATAACAACTCAGCTCGTCATGCTGATCAAGAATATATATACTTTATGTGGATGGACATGCTTCCTTCAATGCGTTACAAGCAGCTGGATAATTTTAGAACACCGTCTACAATAAAAAGCTAAGAGTGAAAAAGGCATATCTTCAGTATTCAGGCCAATTTCCTCATAGTAAGGACTAAAAAGCTGTAAATACACAGAAAAAAAATCCGAGATTTCCGAGCTACAATCAATTCAAAATGGTGTCAAACGTCGGCCAAGGCCAGATTTTCTCAAACGAAGTATGTGAAAGATCGATTTGAGTAAGGATTCTTGCCTTGATCCCGACGTAAACTCGGGAGAGCTTAATTTTAGCTTGATATTCGTACTTGACTTTATCTCGAAGTCAGCTTTGTTCAAGAATACCAGAGATTAAAATGAGCTCGATACTCGAACTACATTCTATCCGAAAAAGGATTGCATCAAAAATGACTGAGATTTACGCTAGCTCGATGTTTGACCTCATTTTGAACCCCAAAACAAACATCTCACTAGAACTCCATGCTACTTTTTTAAAGACCACACTTTTTATCGAACCAGCAAGTTCTAGGTGGTCGTCCAGAAATTTCTAGTCATAGATTTTGTGGTCCTAATGGGGGCGTATGTAGTGAGGTAATGCTGCTGACTGCTTCAACTTGGCGCCTTCCTGGCTTATTACGTCTCAAGTCGACTCACACCTTCTCGTTGGGGACCACCGGTAACAGAACGCTTTGCATCCGCGAAGCCGAAAATTTTATCAAAAGTTTAGGCGACTAAGATAAGGTTTCAAACCCGGAATCACACAATGCAAGGACGAAAATGGAAATCGGGTGACAGATCCGCAAGTGACGCTAGACAAATGGAGAAGCTATTTCGCCACCCCTGCTGGGAAGCGACGACGAACACAATGCCGCTTCTGGAGAAGTAGCGACGCCACCAATCGACAACATAGAGATAGACCCACCGGATCGTCACGAAGTCTGCACGCCCGAAGATTGGAGTCTAAGTGTACTTTGCCCAATTTTTAAAAAAGGAGACCCTAAAGCTTTCGTCAACTACAACTATATTAGATTCTGTCGTGCATTATTTGTGAACGTCTTAAGCCGCTTATTATCACACTGATTGGACCTTGTCAGTGTGGCTTCAGACCTGGTAAATCCACCACAGACCCGATATTCACATTACGACAAACCCTGGAGAAGACCTATGAGAGAAATATCAAAACCCATCATCTTTTTGTTTATTATAAATCAACTTAGACGAAGTACCTAGTATTTTCGGTGTATGTTTTATGAACAATGTTTAAATTATAATTATAATTATAATTATAATAAATTTAAGTCATATTATTCAAAAATAATATGAAAAATTTTAAAATATTTTTGCGCCACTCTTGAAGTATAACTAGGCAAGCCTTAGCCTGTGTGTTGTCACACAGATCACCATCACATATAGATGACTGGTTTTGCCTCAAAACTTCAATATATGTATAAATAAAATGTTTAAGTTTGTTTCAATTTACGTACATGTTTTCTAAACACAATTGTTTCGAACCTATAGGTTCAGCGACCTTCTGAACCCGCTCCGTGAACCCGAGCTCATAAAAATTGGCGGGTTCGAAACCCGGAGTGAGCCCCAGCGAATTTTTAGGAGGTTTGCAGCCCTGGTCAAAATTGTTTGTGTGTTTAATTGTGCCAAATCAGCTAACCAAATAATGGAGGTTTGAAACCAACCAAAAGAAATTTCTGTGGCACCTTAGATATGGAAATCGGTTGGAATTTGGTTGGAGGATGATACTGTGGCAATTCGATTCATTTTCCTCGATTTTATGTACTTATTCTTTCTACTACTTTTCCGCATCTTTACACATTTCTGCCTCTTCGTGGGCTGGCACATCTTTCTATTGCTTTCGTCTACTAGTTCTAAAAAATCCAGAGGAATGTATCAAGCGGATTTTTTTTATCATTCTTAAATAAGTGTCAAAATTTAGTTTGTTTTTTCCCTAAAATGTTAGTCCTTTTTTTCTATACACAAAATTAATAACTAGTTCGATAGGAAGTAATCCTAGTTGTAGCTTCCATTAAACGTGAATAAATAAAGATATTAAAAAAACTTGTTCCGCATCTTATCGGATCACCAAATAAGATTAGTGAGCTCCGTGAAGGTCTAAAGTATTATGAAATGACAATCTTCCGCTTCCAAAAATGGCGGAAAAAATTTGATTTTTTAGTACGTTTTTTCCATTTCACTTTTAGTTGCTATATTAACCGAAGCGAGATTTAGGTTCGGAACAAGGTCAGGTTCAATAATGGTCTCTTACAAGCAATAATCCGCTTAAGGTTCGGTTCACAGTTAAAGAAAAGATCGGATTTCATACACTACAACATGGGAAAAACGATTGCATGCAGAAGTTATGCCTTTCTGAGTGTCAAAAACTTGCAAGCGCTTCCCGATTTCTGTCACTTATATTTTTACAGCAAACGCAGTAAAATTAATATTGAGTAATCCTTTCTTCATGACTAACTCATTTTTTATACTCGTGCGAGCAGAAAACGTGAGTTAATGGAACCACCAAAAGATTTTTAACAACGCTCTTTTAAATTTGTCGCTCCCTCATTTGTCTCTCTTGTGATGTTACTTCTTTGAAAGCAAAAGGTAGCGAGAGCAATAAAACTTATACATATTACTTGTGTGTGCGTTGTGAGCGTACGATTGCCACTCGAAGACGAAAGCAAAAAGAGACGTCGGGTAAAGCAGAAACAACAAATTTTACAGACGAGCACACAAAACACTCAGTCACAAAAATACTAATAATTAAAATATGATTTGACTTCAAATTTTGAGTGCCTGTCACATCGCATTATAAGTGTTCTTGAGTGTTCTAGTAGTCAAGAAAAAACACACTCCTTTTTAATTGTTTTTATGGCGTTTATAACTTACGAACCGATAAAAAAGTTTATGATTAGACCGTTTCACCGTATTGTCTTGAGTTCTGTGTTACCGCAAATTTAACTGACTTTCGTTAAAGTTGAAAGTTTTTTGATCAGTATCAAAATCCTTCCCACAGAGAGTTTAACGCCTCTCTCTTAAGCCATCCTCTTTCCGCAGCCCTTGTGCTTGATATAAAGAAATTTTGTAGGCCTTATCTCGTCTGTTGCATTTCTGCTTCATCAGTTACATGTTTTGAATAATTGAAGCGTATTTAGTCTTTAGAGCATCTCTGACATGTTTTTTTCTTTGTTTTTTTTTCACCTACTGCCATACAGATGGCATTTCTGCAAAAGTTATTAAATTATTTTGGTCTTTTTGCTTTACTTAAGCCACAAAGGCAAAAGAATTTTCCAATCCTTTTGCAATTGAAAAATTTGTTCTTTACTTAGGATAGTTGCTGATTGGTGCAAAATTGCAATTATTGCATATTAAGCAGGCTTCATTAGCATATATGTACACAAGTGCATGTGTATGCGAGTGAGAGTGTGTGCGTGTGTAGGGGTAAGAGTTCAACATCTGCTTAAAATGCCATTTTTGCTGCATATCCCCAGGCGCGGTTAGAAATTTCGCTCGCACACAAACAGAACGCCGACAGCCGACAGCAGCAGGCGTCAAGTGTTGGACGCGGCACTTGTCGCCTTTTTTTGTTGGCTTTTGTGTGCGTCTTTTGTGGCAGCGGCATTTTTAATTGCACTGAAAACAAAATGCTAAACACTTGTTGGCTACCGCCTGGCTGCCTTCCAGCTACTAGAATGCCGCATGGCATGGTGTCAAACTACTCCAAAGTTGTCACTAAAAATTGCAATTGCAATTGCAGTTGCTTTGCGCTCCTCTGTTCTGTTTTGCCTTGCTTTTTGCTTTGATTGTGTGCCATAACCAAAGGCACTTTTCAATTGTGCTCTCTCGAGTGTCTAAAGTTTTGCTTTGATCGCCTGGCGCGCATTTTGCGACAGTTTTAGGTTAGTCAGTGCGATTTGTTTCAATTAAATCAACGTCAGAGCAAGCAAATTCGAAACCGAACAGATGATAATATCAATTGAATATTTTAGTAAATTTACACACATGCTTGCTTAATGGCATATTGCCAAATTATACTTTATAATTTAAGCCACCGCACAGATTTGCTGTTTTATTTTTTCTCTTAGACCCCCGGCCATTACACTAAGCCGGTTAAATCCATGCACAGTCATGGAAAAAACTCAACACAAATATTTTTTGACAGTTTCATCATTATACTGGAGCTGACACACACATGTATATACATACAACAACGCGGATTTAAATTTGTTTGGTGTTTAGTAAAATGGCGAATTAAATGCATTCACTGTTCAAGCGAAAAGAACTAAAAAAAAAAAAGGCAGAGGATTGCTTCAGTGATGGCAAAGTTTTTATACTCTTGAAATGGATTTTCTTTTTTTTTAAATTCATTTTATGGATATGTTAAAAATTCCGGAATGAGGGCAATAAATACCGAGACATTTAAAGTAGAGTTTTGATTTAAAATTATTTATAAAACTCAAGATATGTTGAATTTTTTGAGATATTATAACATCTCGGAAAACTTAAATTATAGAAGGTACACAGAAATATTTTTTAAGCCTGAAAAGTGTGATTTGATCCCGACAGTAGGATTAAATTTTTAAGTACGAGTGGGCATTTATCATTCCGAAAAGGATTGTTTTATGTACGGATCGTACTTAACAACCAATTGAGAGAGTGAGAGAGCGAAAATGCTGAGAGCAAAGGCAAATTCGCTCTCTTTGCTTCTCTCATCGTTGTTCGATCTCCTTTTTGCATGCAGCATTGACCGCTTTTCGGCTTGCCAGCATTCTTTGTGTGACGCTTGCTAAAAGCAGTTGAAGTGAAAAGTGAAAAAACTAAAAAAAATTAAAATGGCCGATGAAAAATCAACAACTGGAAAAAGCCACAACAACTTGGACCATATAGTGAAGAATTTGACAGGTGAGTGTAGAGTGTATTGTGCATAGTGTTGTAGTTACTGCGGCGGTGTATGTACATACATATGTGAATTCACGGCATTGCTTCGACACCGGGCTATACATATGTATGTATATAGGTCTTCACACCCAAGCCGAAAATTAGACGCACGCACTAAACACCAAACTAGCGTTTGCATGTACACACAAA
The DNA here is from genome assembly GCA_037044535.1 of Lordiphosa magnipectinata. NCBI lineage: Eukaryota > Metazoa > Arthropoda > Insecta > Diptera > Drosophilidae > Lordiphosa > Lordiphosa magnipectinata. Next base: position 87,427 of record JBAMBO010002825.1, read on the forward strand.
AATACTTAAATGCAAGTTTATTAAGTATTTTGTTTATTTGTCATTACATTTATCACATTATTTCCATTATTTACAGATGAGGGTATTAAGTTCGAGCTCTTAAAGCTCTTAAAGCGATTCCTGATTTAGGCCCTCGTATGGACCTTTGACAGAAGCTGTTCTGGTGGAATCAGACTGAAGTAAGTAGACTTAAATTTCTGTATCAAAATCGCAACCAGATCAAGAATGTTTTTGTGTTTTGCCACCCCGCATGCCACAATTGTTCGAAACTTCTAGATATTTTTAGTTATCTAAAGTATTAATCTAGACATTTATAGTTATCTGCATTAGTTATCAGCTTAATCTTTAAATTTTTATACTCTGTACCGAAGGTACATAGAGTATATTAAGTTTGTGCAAAAGTATGTAACAGGGAGAAGGAATCATTTCCGACCCTATAAAGTAGATATATTCTTGATCAGCATCAACAGCCGAGTCGATATAGCCATGTCCGTCTGTCCGTCCGTCCGTCCGTCCGTATGAACGAAGAGATCTCAGAGATGGTAAGAGATAGAGGTTTGACATGTATGTGGCATATATTTCTTATACTTGCAGGCAGATCAAGTTTATTTTCAATTTTTGCCACGCCCCCTCCCGCCCCCGCAATTTGGAAAAAACGTCATATCTGCTACAGTTTTGAAGATAGATCGTTCGTACCTTCTAGAGATACCTTGTAAATAAAATTATTTATCGATTTGCTGAAGGAATGATAAAGATCGGATGAACGATACTCAAGTTATGAGCAAAAAACGGCCAATAAACACCCAGCACCACCCCACCCACCACCGCAGCATTCTATTGAACGTCAATCTTAGTGAGAGAGAGAGAGAGAGAGAGAGAGTGAAACTTAGAGATGAGCGCGTATAACTCGTGAGCAAATGCGAGCTGAGACGTTAAGGGTACAGAGTATGTTATAGTCGGGCTTGACCGACTTTCTTTCTTGTTTCTACTTGCAGCTTGCCCAATCTGTCCAATCAAAAGTGGCTAAGCGAGAACGAGTATTATAGCGGAAACTATTTATAGATTTAATATTTATTACAAGAATATTTTATTTTATTAAATGCAAAAACAATATCTATATTGCCTGTAAGAAAATATCAGAAAATATATAAATATAAAAAATCAATCTCTACCGAACTAGAATATTATCACCTATTTAACAAAGATGAGTTCGGATATAGGGCACAAATCTATCTCTACTGAACTAGAATATTATCTCTTATGGGACTAAGTTATGTTAGAAAAGGAGGATGAGTTTAAGTTCGGCCAGGCTAAAAGCGGTACTTAAATTGTTCCTGTCGGGAATGATTTATGCCATTCCAGGATCAACCCATTTTTATTACCATTTCGGCATTAAATTGATACCCGGAAACTCTCCGGATTTTTTTTCAGTGTAAGTACCTTTTACTAATTAAATTGTTGATTGGCCGGTAGAGAGTTAATGTACAAATTGGCTTTACAGCCCCCAAATGGGCCAAGCTAAGCCTCTCTCAATATCTTGGCGTGAGTGCTTATCATTTTTCGCACAAGAGAAATGGACCTACATGCGTTAACGCCGAATCCGATCGGCAAAGTTTGAGTAAGTCTTTTCCATGGTTAGATAATTCACAGCTGGCGCCAATAGTCTGGTGAAGGTGACGCGGGTGTGTAGAAAGGAATTTTCTTAAGAATAAAACTATTTATTATATGGTTCGAGGTGGGATTGAACCCAACGCCTCCCGCACAGCAGTTGCCTACGACACACGAGGCCGGTGATTACTAAGCTGAAATTGTACTGTATGATCGCTTCGATCTCAGAGACTATAATAGATAGAGGCAGCAAATTTGTGCATGTACTGTAGATGTATACCGGTTGTAAAAGCCCATTTCCACCAAAGAAATGAAGAAAATGATATCATTTCTTCCAAACAAATTGTTGTTGCATTTTGCCCTTCATTTCTCAAAAACGATGGCATTCCGCCACGAAGGACATTTGGTATTTTTTACAAAAGTACTCGCAACTCTCTGGCACTACTCGATACTCTCTGGAAACAGTAAGTGTCATCACCAATTAACTGTTGATTTGAATTTAAAGAGTATGCACAATTTTGTGTTAACAATACAAATTAGTCAAAAAAAGTTCTGTATTTAGCTTTCTGCAGATAATGCAGGGCCATAACAATGCGTTCGCCCCTCGTAATCGGGTAAGTCTTTTTTTTTTGGATAAATATGCAAATCCCCCCCGCTGCTACTGGGACTTGAACTTAGTAACTCAGGGGACTGACAGCCATCGGGCGACTTTTTAGGCGCAACCAGTCGCAGTATAAGAGCTAACTGCAACTGGTTGAGCCTAAAAAACGAGCTAAGAGGCCATACCAAAAGCTTTAACCAGAGCTGTAAACTGCAATTACAATTACAATTACCATCACAATTTTTGTATATTTAAAAACTTTAATTACAATTACAAGTTTTAATTATGCAAGTTTTAATTATATAACAAATTGTAACACAATTTTAGTTACCTTTATTACCCACAACAATAAAAGTTATTAAAAAATAAATATATATTAACATGTTATATTATATTATTATGTAATTAAAACTTGCCAGAGAAATTAATACAATTACTTCAATTACCAAAAAAATTGAAGTAATTGAAATAATTATTGAAACGATTACGAAATAGTTTTAATTGTAATTGTAATTAAAGTTTTTAAATATTTGCATTTCCACAGAAAAGTCCACCGAGACCAACAAATTAAAAGTATTTAAAACACTATTTTTTATCATTTTTTCATGGGGAAATAATCAAAATGAACTAATATGAGCCAATTTCAAATATATAAACCATTTCGAGATTTTCGAATGCAAATTCGCGCAAGCGCCATTTTTCTCATTTGGACAGCGCGCTGCCTCGTGTGCATAGGAGCTCTGCCGCGGCCGACTGCACAAAATCACACGTACGCTATAAGCATTGAAAGCTATTTATAGAACACGAATGGGGCGCACGCAAATTGTGCTTGTATGCGTGTGAAAAGTGTGTCGATATGTGTGCATGCCCATCTCTGCTTTAATTGCATTGATTTTTGGTCTCTAAACTATTTCTAAGGGTACAAAGAGTTAAAAAATAATGCAGAGGACACCATAAGAAACTATATGATTGCAATTAACTGTAAGTTTCTGCTTTATATTATAATAATATATTATTTATTTTATATATTTAACTCATTATGATCGATTGATGTCATTGTTTTTGCTGATTATAGTGCTACTTAATTGCCACCCAAATATAGATCAATCTTTTTAAAAATCCAAGATTTTAATATTTTTCAAAAAGATCTTTTCGTACGAACGTAACGTCACGTCAGTTTGGAAATGCCCATATACAAAAATTGTAATGGTAATGTTAATTGTAATTGCAGTTTACAGCTCTGTCTTCAACTACGTGTCTTAGAACGACGAGGTCGTTGGTCAAGTCCCAGGATGGGTGGGTTGCGGTGCAACGAAAAATTGCTTCTTTTTTTGTTGATTTTTTAACAAAATAAATATTAATATAAATCATAAAATTTTTCAACTGAAGCTTTACAGAAAACTGTTGATAAGTTGCGAAATGTTAAATCTTATTTTTTAGATTTCTAAGCTCATTTCAAGGTTTTTCACGTGCCGAAGTTCAAGGTTTCGACTGTGCCGAAGTTCTAGTGTGTATGACAATAAAAATTAGTTTTAGCTGGGATAAAAATAATTGAAATTAAAACTTTGGAAAACAAGGCAGAAATAATGAAACGAAATATTTCGAAACACAAATTTTAATTAAGATAGAAGCTAAAAATGTAACGAAATCAGTTGTCCTTCTTTAATACCAGTCCCTTACAGGGACCCTAAACGAACGAACTGAGAAAACTTTGCCAGAACATTCAGTCAAACTGAGCTGCCTGGCACACTTGAAGAATGTAAACAGATGATAAAAGATGCGCTAAGCAGAGCGCTTCTCAAATCATGCCCGGTCAGTCGACCATCTAAGCCTACCATAACGTGTTGTGGATTATAGAGCTCGAAGATAACCAGGAAGCTGTCGAACAGGGGAAAATCGTCCAATAATCCAGAAAACTGGAACGCTGACCGACAGGGTTTTCCAAATTCAAAGGGGCGGGCAGAGAGGCAAGCAGAGATTTCGGGGTTGAAATGGTCCGAAGATCCGTCCAAAGAGGAGTTTCTTTGTAATCCGGACTGTACATTACATCAGTTGGCGCAGTGGTCGAGTGGGCAAGACATTCACTTAGAAAACATCGAGGCCTGAGAGAGATCTCAGAGATGGTAAGAGATAGAGGTTTGACATGTATGGGACATATATTTCTTATACTTGCAGGCAGATCAAGTTTATTTTCAATTTTTGCCACGCCCCCTCGCGCCCCCGCAATTTGGAATATATCTCGTACCTTCTAGAGATATCTAGTAATCAAAATTATTTATCGAATTGCTGAAGGAATGATAACGATCGGATGAACGATACTCAAGTTATGAGCAAAAAACGGCCAGTTAACATGAGATGTTTTTAACATTGTCTTTATTTTATAGTACAATCCCTTACTTTTTCACACTTCAAATGTTCAACATTAAATAAATCGACGGCCAAATCAACGAACGAATTTGCCTCGATTACAAGAGGGAAATTCTTGAAAATTCAAGAGCGAATAGAATTTTTCAAAACCGTTTGAACCAATTATTCGTTTTAATTTTTTCTTAGAGTACGCTCTCGTTTGGTTTGGATTTTCCCTATTATGCATATCTTAATTTAAGTTTTCCAAATATAATTTTTTGTTTTCCCAATTTTATTTGCCTAAATTTCTGTTTTCCTAATTTTAGTATTCAAAGATTAGGATGTTTTTTATTTTTCTTATTTAATTCCAATTCTCTTGCTCCAAACTTTAGACTTTCATTCTTTTGTTAATTTTTCTTTTTTTAGTTCTTATTTTATTCCTTCGAAAAAAATTCAGAATTCGTAAACTGTTCGCAATACTTTATGAAAAATACAAAGCCAAGATTTTCTAGCAAATGTTTTACTAATCTGTAAAACATTTTTGTAGAATTATAGGGTTCCGATTTGTCAACACTTTATCATCTTAGAGGCAGCGTTAGCTTCAATTTTTCATGGCTTTTCGAAGGACCAGCAGCTATTTACAGATAGCATTAAAATTAAGAAAGAAAGTAGAATGAGAGCTCTCAGTTTACACCATCTCTCTATCTCTTGTATTGTTCTCACCTACAATTTTTAAAACTTTTCCAGCTAACTTATCAATACTACATTAAATGATCGGTAAACTTCTAACCGAAATAAATATTTCCTTTGATGTCAGGGTATAAAAATGAATTTGTCAACCCTTGGGCACAACATTTCGATGATTTGCATGTCAAACCGGCTAGCCAGCTGGCAATGCTTGCAGATTAAAAAAGATTACATGTGAATTATTTGATAATGGTTTGGCATCGTACCAGAGTCACGCATCGCATTTATTTCATCAATGGGAAATTTATTTTTGATTTAGATTTTGGCATTGCTGCGCTTTGTTGGCCTTGTTTGCCGCTTTAAAAGAATTGCTTTAATCGAACCAAGACTTGAATTATAATTAAAATTATAGTCCAGCTTCTGTCAAAGGGGAGAACTTCTGCATCATTTAAATGTTATTCTTGCTTTCAGCTCGCTTTCAATTCGCCTTAGCCAAATGCATTGCCCAGGTTGCCAATTTTCACTAGAACAGCAATTACTCAAAGCGACAACAACTTCCACATCCAAAACGACTTTGGCTCCTGGTCCCTGTTTACCGTTTTACAGCTCCTCGGCTGGCATTTTGGGGACAAACAGAACAATCCACTATGGGCTAATCGCCCAATATTGTGGCATAAACTCTAAAAATAAAGCTAGACACATGAAATTTTGTGTGAATGTTACTTATATTAAACTTTACCTCTCTTCCCACCCTTTCCTCTACCTGCCAATTTATTGTAAGCAAGCAGCGATGCTGCTGAGTTTCGGCAGCAAACATTCTTTTGCTCATAACTTAAGTATCGTTCTTCCGATGCGTATTATTCCATCTGCAGATAAATAATCTTAATAACTAATTGTCTCTAGAAGCTACGAACCATACATCTGTGAAACTGTGGAAGAAATGCTGTTTTTTTCCAAATTGTGGTGGCAAAAATCAAAACTAAACGTCTCATGCATATCAACCCTCCATCCCTTACCATCTCTGAGATCTCTTCGTTCCTACGAACACACCGACACACGGACATGGCTAAATCTATTCTAGCCAAAGGGCTTTAATTTGATTATTGATCTTTGCTTTTATTCGGGTGTGTCCCGGAACTCTAGAGGTTTTCGTATAAACGTTAGCATATCATTTTAAAGCTGTTTGCCTTAATGTGAAGTGGTACAAATATGCCCGGCTACTAGACTAGAAGTCGAAAGTTGAGCGATTTGAAAACGTCTGCTCAGAGCCAAGTTGATTTAATGCATTCGGTTTGCCTTCCATATGATCTAATAGCCGGTCGTATTCTTGTCACTTCCCAAATAAAGTAGTCCAAGTTTAGTTCGAAGTGAAATCGCTTATACGAAAATCTTAAGAGATTTTTAGAGAGATTTTTTTCACGGCATTTTCTTGGACCCAAATTATAATACCACGCTAACCGCTGATCAAAAAATTAATTGGTTAACTACATTGCCAGATATGTATTCAAGAATTTGATCCATTTCTGTTCAAGTGCAACTAAATGAGGAAATTATCTCGGACACTTTATCTAAAAGTGGAGACGAAGTCGATTTATATTTCGCGCACTTACATCAAAACTGTCATAAATCCAAATTAACGATTTTGTGAAAATAGCGTTTATAGTTCTCTATGGAAAATACATCTTTTAGTTTTAATCAATCCATTTAGAAAATACGCCGTCTTGACAGCCGAAGGATCTTTAAACGATAGTGTCTGCAGGACAACTAAGTAAACCTGTTAAATGAAATGACATATTCTCAGAGTATAATCAATAAATATATCAAAATGAAAATTGTCCACCATATAGAACACGATATAGCGAATATTTCTGCATCATTAACTCAAAGATCGTGATTTTTGAGCAATGACAGTCTTAAAGTAAGTCACTATCTTCACAAATCAGTTTAATGGCATTAACCAATTTTTTTCTGAGCGTACGACGGTCACGATCGACATCATGGAAATACCCATATGGGCATTTCCTCAGCTACGAACGTGACAATCGTACGATTTTTTTTGCCTTTGTTGTAAAGAAAAACATTGATTTTTGGATAGCACTTGAGTAGCACTTTATTTGATGTAAAAGCTGAGAGTTGCAGACAGTAAGGTCCCAAGACACAGGCACACAAAATGGCATACGCAACGTGACAGAATACGGAAGAGCGTTTTGTCTGCTTTCACAAAAAAACAAAACTCTGCGGAATGCGTTCGAGGCTTTTAATGCAACTAACTTTAATATGATCTGCAATATTGTAACTATATATATATAGCTGATTCTTGTGATGCTTTTCAAAAATGTATATATGTTTCCTTTTGAGTAATCCTAAAAAACGAACAAATTCTGATTCAGGAACTTATATTGATATACATAAGATAGGTTAGCTGCATAAAATGAGTCAATGATTTCGGTTTTTGGTTTACCCTTCTGTGGAAATACCCATATGTGAAAATTCAGCTATACTCCAGACCAAGTTGAATTTACTATAAAGCTCTCTTTCGAGGGGGCTTATTTTTGACAGTATGAAATCAAACGAAAACAATATACTTCTAATTAATTGAAAATCTACATATATTTAATAAACTGTGTGTATTATCGGTTTATATGTGTGTGTTATTGTATATGTATTTTATTCATTATCAAATATCAACATGTCTACGAAATATTGCAGGTTATGCCATTCGAGAACTTCGGAAAAGAATGCAGCTGTACATAAAGACGTCAGCAGAAGGGAGCTGTGGCAAATTAGCACAGGTGTTCGAGCTAAAACGCAAAGTGCAGGGCGTAAAATATTTGCTATCTGTTTCAAGCATTTGCCTCTCAGAGCAGCTGACATCTGTCTCAGAGAGCCAGGAGAGCAAATTGAAAACAATTATGGCCCCTTACCTCATCGGAGTACATCACCTTCATAGTAAATTCACTTTGCTCCAGACAAAGTGAATAAGAAATCTTGACACACAATACGGATGTATTCGACTTACATCAATTTTCAATTATATTTGTAGCTAGTTTCCAGAAAAGTATTCTCATAGTTGTATTGTATTCATTAAATGATTAAAATTTAATTTTTTTTTTATAAACTTCAGAGTGGAACGTACCTTAACGATAGAAGCCAAGCAGTTGTAAACCAATTGGAATCTTCAACTTTTCTCGAACTAAAATCGGGCGTTCCACAAGGCTCTGTCCTTGGACCATTATTGTTTAGTCAATGATCAATGATCTCCCCAGCGTTTTTTCTAAAAGTGAAGTCCAAATGTATGCCTATCATGTGCAAATGTATGTTAGTCGTCCGTTAGCCCAAATTTCTAAGTGTATTTGTATTTGTAATAGCGAATAAAGTATAATTAGTGACTGGGCTAAGAAAAATGGGTTAAAGTTTAATCCTAAAAAATCAAAGTGCTTAGTTATATATAAATAAGGTTATAAAACAGACACATTGCAAAAGCTTGAAATTGATAGTACTTATTTTGAATATGTGGAAAAGACTGCTAGATTAGGATTCACATTTAACAATACATTAACATGGGATGACCATATAAACCTAGCACTTGGAAAAACATATGGAGTTTTAAGGCAATTAAATTTAACAAAGCAGCTTATACCGACGACAACAAGAAAAATTATCGCTAAGACTTACCTTCCACCTAAGCTATTTTATGGCATAGAGGATTTTGGCAACTGCAACTCAAGATACAAACATAAATTAAATGTTGCATTTAGCCACACAAAAAAAAATAAGATCCATATTAACTTGATATGGACTGGTTAGTTTGACATTTTTTTCATATCATTTCTAAACGATAAAGTTTCTTTTCAGCCATGAGTAATATCAATTCGTCAAATGATATTAGAAAAGGTCAAAAAGATATCTATTTAATTCTCGAAACTCTCACAAGGGGAAAGGGATGTATAGAAAATGAGAAAAAGGAAAGAGACAAATAGTGTTTCACATCGAAACTTTAAGCAAAGTATAGAAATATATAAGCAGGCTCTCAGCCATGTGACCACACGCATAGCGCAGTGCGCTAAGATGCCATGCCAATTTGTAACGTGCAAATGGTCCCGAGTTCGATCCCTGGTCAAGGCGGGGTAAAAAAATTATAAATTCGTTCTTTTTCTGTTTCTATAGAACAATAAATAATGAGCGCGTTCACCAGCATAAATCGATGACAAAAAATCTACTATTTTTGTTACATTGTGCTGGTGAACAGGCATAATGTGCAATCATGATTGCTAATTTTCGTGATTGTGTTAGATGTGAATACATCAAAGAAATACTTTGTTAGAATTGCTTGATTGTGCTTTGTTATCGATAGCACATAGCTGTCAGTTGTAAACAAACAAGTAATTTTGTCAAGGCAAATGCAAAATGAATGTGGAACCCTCTTTGTTATTAATAAATGAATTGGCAGAGGACGTGGATTCGCAAGTAGCTCACGGAAGTTCGTGCAAGGCCCTGAAGTCTTTACTGGTTGATGCGGAGGAGGAAAACTTTAAAAGCCGCCTCTTCAAAAAGAAGCACCCCTCGTACTCAATTGTTGTGACAGTACAAAAATATAGAATGGACAAATTCAAGGAGCATTTCATGATATCCTGTGCATCGTTAAGGACTTTTAGCTCATTGCCCATTAAATACTTTATTAAAATGAACATTTGCAGACCCTTTGCGTTGCCCTGGATGAACTAATAGCGAAAGTAATTCTTAATAAAACACAGCGTTATGTAATTTGGCTGCTGGCAAACACACATTAGTTCTTGATATTACTAAATGACCGTGTCGATATAGGAAAAAGATCTGGCCATCAGATAGTCGAGTTTGTTGTGTCCATTCTCGCCGGGATTACAACAAATATTAAATGGCTAACAAAGTTCAGTTGCTGCTATTGACGACGGTCATATAAATTTAACAGTCTGTTCTAAATTTTATTTAGCTATTAGTTGCCAAAAATTCAAAACTTCCGCAACAAAAATATATCGATGACTCTGCTGCCTTAAAATTCTATCAAACACGTTCACCAGCAGCCAAACACTTTTTTGTTGATTGATGATTTATGTTAGATGATTGGTGTGTGCTGGTGAACGCGCTCATTAGTACTTGGGTAAAAAAAATTGGTAACATTTCCAATTCATTTTTTCTTTGTATAATAATTAAATTATAAAATATCAATTTGATCTTAAACGAGAGCGTAAGTTAAAGTCGGCTCTAACCGACTTCGATATACCCGTTACTCATGGAAACAAATGTTTAATAGCCTTCCTGTGTGCCTGAGGTGGGTCAGCCGAACAGTATGCAACAATTTTTTAACTCGGCTATTTATCATCCGATCTTGATGAAAATTTCAGGGCTTATACATGTTGCGAATATAAATTTAAGTTTTAAATTTGAGATCGATATCTCAAAAATAGTGGGAGTTTTTCAATATTTTTTAAATAATACATTTTTTTTTTTTTTATTTAATAAACTTGATCTGCGTGCAGACAATAGGAGTCTACATTTCAAAATTGGTTGCTCTAGCTCTTCTAGTCTCGGAGATCTAGGTGTTCATACAGACAGACGGACAGACGGACGGACGGACGGACAGACGGACATAGTGGTCTGTTGATGCTGATCAAGAATATATATACTTTATATGGTCCTTCTGCCTGTTACATACATTTGCACGACTTTAGTATATCCTTTTACTCTACGAGTAACGGGTACAAAAATATTATTTTGATATGGTCGAAAATTTCACTTTGATAGTTTCGAACAGGTCAATGTCAAGTGTGTCATATCGGCTTTTTATTGATATGGAAAAATATAATATTGAGCCCCAGATCATATCAATATTTTTTTCTGTGCATAATAAAAAAAAGGAATGATCACATATCAACTTTTGCTAAACAGATATAGAACATCAACCTTAACTCCTGGATATGTCTACGGGTCTAAATATTTCTGCACAAAATTATGAACTCTGAACATCCCTCCTATCTCTTTGTTAAGTTAAGGTTTGCTTTATCGCTAAGAACCAAAAACATAATTAGCACGAAATATAAGCTTTCCACTTTTGATCGACAATTCTTTCCGCATGCCATTCGACTTTGGAATTATCTTCCACACGATCTTAAGACAATTAGGAATGCACAGGCATTTAGGGAAAACCTCACAAGCCACTTACAACAATAACAAAATTCAAGCATTTAAAAACCATCAAATTAAATAAATTGTACTCTTACTTAAAGTAAACTATATTAAATTAATAGTACTTAATAGTAATAACTTAATGCTTCTGTATCAGTCGTGATCATATCTAACCGAACTGATTATAAATCCTTTGTTTGCAAACCCATTAGTAACTAAACTAAATGATGAGAAATTGCGAATCGTTGTGATTAGTGTTATAAAAATAAGTAATTAATTACTTGTAGCACTAAGATGGAAAATAAACCAAATCACTTACTGGAAAATAAATGTTGTACGCGTACTTGGGTAGCTGGAACAGCAAGAAGAGCTTTGTCGACTTTTTATCTTTATTTTGCAAACGTTTTAACCAGTAAACAATTAGCTTAGCGTTTATATGCAATAATTTTTCATTTACAAATTTGTGACAACGGCCAATGTGAATAAGGATTTGATAGAAAAAATGTTTCACGAAGAATTTAGTTACCACCTGAACGCAATTACTCTACTAAGCATTTTCACTGCTACTAAACAGCTTTAATTGAATTTCTTAATTTTCTATTAGCACCTTATAACTTCGTTTTGGGTTGATAAGTTGTTAGCATGTTTGGAGATGTTTTGTTTAATCCAATTTCAAAATAGGCACAATATGTTTGTCAAAAAAAAAAAGAAAATAAGAATGAACAGTAGCCCAATACTGAAAGTTAATAATTATTATTTTTTAAATAAAGAAAAATATCACCATATTCTCTGCAAAATAGGTCCAGGCTTTTATTAAATTAAAAATCAAACAAAATAAGAAAAAAGTTACTTCGTCTTTTCAGCTCAAGGCTCAGCAGACCAATGAGAAAACTGAAATACAAAATATTAAACTAACACATTATTCAAACAGAGCCAACTTAGATCATCCAGAAATTTTAGAAATTACAAAGATTACTCAGTTCATGCTAGAGCCCTGCATGAATAGAGCCAGAGTGCCCTTAGATTCATGTTTAGAAAAAAAAGGTTCAAGTAAATCAAGTCAGAAATTGTTTTGTTTCAAGTAAGTCAGCTCAAATTCCCAGTGACTCCAAACAGATCAAGCTCAAATAGATGAAGTATCAAACAGATCAAGTTCCAGTTCTTCTGTAGATCAGATCAAGTCCAATGTATATTTACCTGCGCAATTAGCTATGCTCCGATCCTTCCTCGAAGCACGCTGCTTCATGGTGGAGCTGAGGGACAACCGCTCAAATAACTACCGCACTAGAGCGGGTATGACCCAAGGAAGAGTATTTGGGCCAGTACTGTACACCGCGGACTTGCCGGTTCCAGACGCCCAAGCCACACTGAAAGCCACTTATGGACCTGAGTTATCTGCCTTTTGGGCAATGACTGTGACTCATCCTTTCAAACGGTCTAGACGATGCAGTGCAACATCTTTCGCATAATGCTCGTTACTTCCTGGTATCTCCGTAACTCCACCATCTAGAGAGACCTTGGCACTCTAATAGTTTGCTCCCATATGAAACGACACAAGAGCAGATGTAGAGATCGTCTCAAAATTTAGATGGCGACAAACAAGATAAGGAGACGGCTTAAAAGGCGTCATCCAACCGACCTACGGATTCACTGAAGGCTACAAACAGGTTGTTACCAAATTTATACTATCATAAAAACTCACACAAATATAATTAATTACGTATTGATTTTAAGCTTGCACCTATTCAATAGATTGTATATTAAACAAATATCAACATATACACATAAAAATATTACCTGTCGACGGTGCTCCTTTCATGGATTCTATAGACAAGAGGCGGCTTATAAGTTTTCCGTGTAAAATATAATTCATTGTCACCGACACATGTACATATTTTGCAACATTGTCGGTGCACCCATCTGTTGTTACATTATATCCAATTTGGTTATTTCTGATGAGAGTAATTTCGTTCTTCACCTTTTTAAGCATATCGGCATATAATTGGTTTACGTTCCTTGATAATGTGGTAAGATGTGGAATTATTGATTTGGTTTTTAAAATTGTACCGAACTCAGCTCCCAACTGTATCATAGCATCAGCAAATTTTTCTAATCCAGAACCTGCCATCAATTGAAAAGGTCGGCAATCTTCGACTGCCCACTCAGTCGCAATTTTCACTTGTCTCTTGCTCTCCGTAGCACTTTCTGCAGCCAACAAAGTGGCCGACCTCATTGCTTTGATTATCTAATATTTTTCCGAAGGTTTTCCACACTTTGCTTTTTTCGCGTATTGGACTAAGGCCTCGGAACACAATTAAGACTATTTATGAATTAAGATAAAACTTTAACGAATTAGTTTAAATCATAAATCATAATTAACATTATGCTTCAATTCTTTCAAATAATTTTTGAGTAGTAGTAAACAATGAAATTGAAGAGCTTTATACTAAAATTTGTTCAGAAATGCATGACATTAAAGCTTTGAGCTGTTTGATCTATTCATTGAACCCTTTGAGCTATTGGAGTTGAGCATGATTGATCTGGTTGCTTTGTTGAGCTGATCTGAGCTGAATCATTTCATGGCCCATGTCGTGAGCTATAACTCAATGAATCCATAATTTTGTGAGCAATGAGTAGAAGTTCATAGATAGTTTAAATCAGAAACAAAGTCAGGGGGATCTTCGATTCAATTCATACAGGGCTCTAGTATATACCGCATTTCATACAAACTCAAACTCAAACTATTTTTCCATTTGAAGCTTCAAAATATGGGCGGGTCGGGTACATACGAAAAATTCTAAGCATAGAACAAGCATTTCTCAGCTGCTAAGGTTCACTTTGTTTCGGTATTAAATACCTTCATAGCATTCCCGATTGAGGATCAGATTTTCAGAGTCTTTGGTGGCGTTGTGATCTAAATGTTTGTATCATACTATAAACTGGAGTTTGTTTAAATCCTGGTACTACTGACAAGCAATTATTTTGAATTATTTGTTTAAATTGCGTTCCAAAATGGCAAAAATCAGAGCGAAAAAAAGTTTAAGCAATAAAGAAAAAAAAGAGAACTAGTCTCAATCGGGATTCGAACCGGCAAATAAAAAGTGAAAGGCAAAATGGATAAAATTTCATTAAATTTTACCGGTACATACCGGCAGGTACCAATACGGAACCGAATACCGGAATAAATTAGAACCAAAACAGAACCTTTTATCGAAACATAAGTTTCGGTACGTACTAAACAGCAAACCCATTGAAAGACCAAGGCCAAGCTTCTCTGAATCTCTTGGCGTGTGTGCTTATAATTTTTCGCACAAGAGAAAGGGACCTACTGTTTAACGCCGAATCCGAACAGCAATAGAGAATACAATAGAATTTTTGCTTTTTCATGGCTAGTTACTTCACAGCTGGCGCCAGTAGCTGGAGAAGGTGACCGGGTGTGTAAAAGCTTTTTTCTCAAGAAAGAAAAATGTAATACTCCATGAAAAACATTAACATCGGTTCATTTTTTTTCCCTAAAAATACAAAACTCAAAACAGTAGACAACAGCAACAATACAGAAATTAATTTCTTATGACAGCAAATATCTATTTTACATACCGTAAGCATCGTTTTCCATATTACACTTGTTTAATTAAATGCAGCTTTGCTTATTCATTAACTTTGGAAACACAATAAACTTTTGGCGTCAATTTTCACATACAAGTATTATGATGAATCAGCTGACTTTAGAGACTTTCCGCCCAGCCGAACTAAAAATATTTTTTACTCTAACTGAAGTATTCAGTTTTAATCAATAGAGCTACTTTCTGATTTTACGACCATCGATTTTTTGAGTTTATGCCAGAAAAATCGACCTTTCGCCCAAAGTGCAATCGTTGACAAAAATATTTGCATGCACTTTGGGGTGCACTTGTCTGGAATCTGTATTCTGAATCTGTTGCCATCGGCGGCGGCGCATTAAATATGCAACACCTAGGACTGCAAAAAATAGTCACAGTAGGGTTGGCGTTGAAGTGGGCGGGCTGGGGTCATCTGTCAGCAATTTGCTGCAAAATTTGTCACACAAAAGTCGGGGAAAAATTAGAAAAATTATGACTTCCGCAATTGTTAGGGCGAACAAAAGGGATCTAATGTAACGCAAGCGAAGGAAAAAGTTCCGCAAGGCAACTGTTGCTCTCACGCAGACACACGAGCAAAGTTTTCAAATAGAAAATGTTTAATTTCCCCAAAGACAACGTCGATGCCAAAACGCAGCGTTTTCAAGCCAAGCTAAAGCAAACTTTCTTTACATTTTCACAATGGCTGGGTGTAGGGATGTCTGTATTGTATGTATGTATGTATGTAGGTGCAACAGTGCAGCCAGAAAGTTTCTGGGTTTTGCCCAAAAGTTACCAAGAAGCAGAAAGCAGAAGCAGAAGCGAACGCCTTAGCGCCAAAGTCGAACTTGTTAGTTTGCCATAGCGTGGAAAATTATATTATTTTAAACTTTTCAAATGTCACCAGAGAGTCAGAAATTTCTGTGACAAAGTGTTGTTGTCGTCGATATGGCGGGGCAGCATTAATTAAACATGTGCAGCTAATCAAACAGTGTAATACATCAATTTTTAAGCAATGTTAAAAAAACTGCCTTTAAGTAGATCAACTCACCGTGGTTACACGTGATCTACAATGCCTGTCTGATTGCGAGCTATATAAAGGAGGGAAGGACATCTTATGTTGTCCTAATGCCAAAAGCAGGAAAGTTATAAAGCTTTACCCCATTCCAAGGGAAAATACTAGATCTACCCATAAGACAAAGAGAAATACATCTGATGTAGCCAAAGGGAAATCGGTTAAAATGGCGCTACATAGCCTTGTAGCATCCGTAGAGAAAGCGTTCTACCATAATAAACCTTCAAAGAGTGACCAACTCAACCTGAAACCTGTAGCTTAACAACCTTTTTGCATTTTAGACAGGTTTCATCGGAGAGGGGCACCGCGTCCATAGCAACCACCAGCTCCATAATCGACCGAGCGTGTGTGAGCGGACGGACCTCATTCTTTTCACCAAGAATAGGCAACACTATGCAAGCACCAAAGCAACTGGTCAAATACCTGTTTATAGCCGTGGATAGCAAAATGGGTTGGAAACCAATTGCGAGGAAAAGGTGTAAGAGTTCACAAGAGCGCCGTATGAACAAACAGATCTCAAAGATGGAACGATATTCCAAAAAGATCTTGGACTGTCTATCGACGATTTTGGAGCAACAATTCTTTGATTTTGTAGACGTGTCTCGTCCTCAACGCTTTCTCGACTGTCTTTGAACATTTTGTACCACTCATCAACTATTGTTTTCGAAAGAGAATGCTCACCGAAGGCATTCTGCAACATTTTCAACACAAAATTTGATAAAAAAAAAAGACATTATAAAATACGAAAAATTCACTATTAGGTATTTACAAAATTACGCGCATCTAAACACTAATAAAGATTTTGAGGTGTAATTTTGCACAGATGTCAGTGACAGTCAAAAACATTTGTCGCTGTCGGAGCCCCAAATAATTTAAATTCAAATTTCCCTGTATTTTTTGCCCACAGTAGTACATGCAGGCAGACTTCATGTGAGTTTTCAATATTGCCACGCCTCCCCCCCAACCATGAAAAAACGTCACATCTCCCTCAGCATTATTTATCGATCCGAAAAAGAATCGGTAAAGATAAGCGCTGATTTCTGCTGCTAGAGCAGCAACACAATACATACTGAACATATCCTTTAACAGAAACACAAAAAAAAAAAGCAGAGATATCCAAACTAAAATTTATCCCGGAGTTTCTCAAACCAAGTACTAGAGGATTGACTTGAGTACGGATTTTTCAATCCCGAAAATCATGTCTTGATCCCGATTTCATCTGGGAAGAGCTTGAGTTCAGCTTGATGTAGGCTTATTTCAACAACGCACGGGATTGATTTTATTGTTATTCGAGATCGGTTTAATCTTTCATTCAGTCCAACATTGATTTAATCTCGATTTTCACACTTGATTTGATCTCGAAAGCGGCTTGTTGCAAGAATACCTGACATCGAATTGAGCTCGATATTCAACTGTATTCAATACGGATAGATAGTGCAGCAAAAATGCCTGAGATTGGCTTGAGCTCGATATTTCAACTCATTTTGACCCAAAAAAAGAATCCCAAAAAAACACGACGCTACTTTTTAACGACCTTTTTGATTTTCAAACTTGCAAGTTTTGGACGGCTCGAGGTCATTAGTGGTTCGCATACAACTGTAAAAACAGAACACAAACAACAAAGTAAGTTGGTTGCTGTCTTTGCCCATAGACTGCAATTCAACAGCTACCTTCTCATGTCAAAAGTGTTATAGCTGGCAGGAAATTCAAGGTAAAATTTGTGCAAAAAACACTCACCGCAAAAAACCCCTTAGTTTACAGAAAAATTTAAGTATGTGTTTGTACCCATTTAACCTGACTGTATTAGTAAGAGAGATTTTCTCTCTCAGTTTGGAACTAGCTCTCGGTTTTATTTCGGTTTGACCTTGGAATTCCGTACTTACTTCAATTTAGAGTAAGGATCATTTGATTTTCAAGTAGGATTCGTTCTTGAAATGAGCATTTTTGGATTGATACAAGCTTTCTAGGGTTCTTTCAATCCTTTCGTACTTGAAATTTCAATCGCGAACATATCATTTTTTTAAATTTGATTTTACCTCGCCTTTAGTTTGTGTACTGAGTATACTACCGTCGGGCTGTACCAACTTTCTTACTGGTTTAGGATCATCATTGACTACGAATCGACTTAAAAACTCAGGCTTATTCCTTGGAAAACATCCATTATAACATCCTCACAACGCTCTTTTTGGTCAATAGTCAGTTAACGCGGCAGCCAACTTTCGAAGAGCTTCTTCAGAAGACAAAGACAGTTCCAGAGAAGGTTATGTTAAGTATATTACTCATCTGGAAAAAGAAAATAGAATCTGGCTTACGTTTGTTTAGACTTTGGAACATTATTGAACAAATTACGATAATAAAAACTGAGTATATGTATTCAGTAGACTGCCTAAGAACCCCTTATCTCTCTCTCTCTCTATAGCAATTCGTATAAAGTAAACTCAAATAAATTGATATTTTAAGAATTAAGCATGAAATTGTACTTCCTCATTTTGTATTACCATAAATTGTATGCACTTTTTGCCATAACACTTTCAAGTAAATGTGTTTGCTTTTTGGTCCCGACCAAAATCACAGTCCATCGGCTCAACTCACTTCACGCTGAACGTGGCAATGCAAATGTGTCCGCAAAACCCTTTGGCCACTACTTGCATTATTCATCTGTGTAAAAAAAAACTCAACTAGGAATACATTTTGGCAGCTTGTTCGATTCCAGCCCTCCGGGTCATGTACTTAACTTAATTAAAGTTTATTTTTTGTAGCTCTCTCAGCCCAAAGACAAATCACAAAACCGCAGCTCCAAGCCATGTGATATATGGATAAATGTGGAGCTCGGCAAGAGTTGGTGTCATTTATAAGAGCTAACCGCGACAGGTAATGAAGACAACACATATAAGTCGGTTCTCTGGGCAAGGGACGGACGTGGCAAGGACTTTTAGGGAAAATTGAAAAGTTTTTTGTTGGCACTTTCCAAGACAAATATGGGCAGCTGCTAACATGAAGCAGAGACATCGACACGAAAGCCGTTTTGACCATTTATCAGAGTGTTATTGGCCGAAAAAAAAACACACACACACACAAGCCATGTGGACGAGGGCGAGTGCAATAAAATGCAATGTTTCTATTACAGCGATTTACGTTCCCCCCACTCTGTGGCACTATTTCTGTCTCTCTTCGTGGCATGAGCCACATTTTTTATTGCTGCTAGCAAAGTTTCACGGGTTGTTGTCCTGACTATGACTTCGCTTGTTGCCGAAGATAAGCAGCCTGATTGCTGTTGTTGTTGCTGTTCTCGTTGGCCAATTGCATTTATTTCTTTTTGGCAATTTTAATTGCTGTTGAACAACAATAATGACAACAACAACTACAAAGTCGGGCCATTTATTTGATTTAACTTGTTGGAGCTGCACTTTTTTGCGCTTTTAGTTGCTCTTTGTGTTTGTCGCGCAAATAAATTAGTTTTTACCCTTTAAAAACTATTGCGAGAATTTAGAGATTTGTGGCTGAACATTGTTTTTTGACCATATCTATTTAACAGTTTAAAACAATTTATGGCCTTGAGGGTGGAAACAATATACAAAGGATACTGCTTCAATTTAATGTGTTGAGTTTCATTTGAAGTTATCAAAAGCTAAACGATTTTTTTCTGGAAAAATATTCACTTCTCAACAGGGAATTAATCCCGATAATTTTCGATCTCTCAAGTATTCTGATAGATTCGGCTCGTTTACCTTTGAAATTAACAAATTAAAAATAATTTAGATCATTATACCCTTGTAGAGGGCAGAAGAAAAAAATAAGATCCATATCAATTTGATATGGGCTGGTTAGTTTGATATTTTGACAAATATAATTTATTTCATATCATTTCTAATTTATAACGTTTCATTTTAACCATAGATTATTTTAACTTTCTCCAATGATATTAGAAAATGTAAATATCTATTTGATTTTCGAAACTCTCACGAGGGGAAAGCGATGTATATAAAAAGGGCAGCATGTCCGATAGCGCAGTGCGGTAAGATGCCATGCCAATTTGAGACGTGCAAATGGTCCCGAGTTCAATCCCCAGTCAAGGCGGGGTCAAAAAATTATAAAATCGTTCTTTCTCTGTTTCTATAAAGCAATAAATAATAGCACTTAGGTAACAAATAAATAGTGCTATTTCCAATTAATTTTTTTATAAAATAATAATTTGATCTTAAAAAAAATATTATTTTAAAATGGTCGAACATTTCACTTTGATATTTTCGGACAGGGCAATTTCAAGTGTCATGTTGGCTTTTTATTGATATGAAAAAATATAATATTAAGCCACAGATCATATCATTCAGGCATGTTCTCAATTCCACTAATTTTTGAAAAGTAAATCGAACGCAAATCCGTTTCGGTTTCGTTTTTGTTTTTTCAATTCCGAATGAAATTGCTTTAGTTTTACTTTTTGCAAACCACCGGTCCAAGCGGGATCGGCACTAGATACATAAGAGCGAAACCACAAATCCATGCGAATCGATAGAAAATGGAACAGTCGAAAATGAGAGAGGCGCACTTTTTCGTTTTACTTTTTTCGATTTGACTGGAACAGGCAAAATCTGGACACATTTAACAAAAAACTCTTTGTAAATTAATTAAAGACTTAAATGGAAACTAAATTTCACTAACAATTTCAAAATTGATCACAGAATTGAAGAAAATTCACTTTATGTACATCTAGCAACTGTAAGAGTGCGTAATTTGGCAACTACTTTTCATTCCACCGACCAACAAACATTACTTTTCAAAACGAAAAACTTTTTCGTTTTGGTGTTGCGAGAACACGAATCAATTCCACTTTCGAAAAGTTGCCGTGGAAGTGGAATTAAGAACATGCCTGACTATTTTTTTCTGTGTATATTAAGACTGACCACATGTTTGTAACGCATATTTAGAAGGAATCATTCCGGATCACATAAACGGAACCGGCCGGATCGGATGACTATATAGTTAAGACTAAAGCTAAACCTAGCTAAAGTAGTTTTAGTTAGAAAAACTTTTTTGTCTTCAACGCAAACGTCCCAAAGCCTCGTCCTTATAAGTTTTCTATGCTTTTACATAATTACACCAAGATTGATGAAAGTCGGTCAACTATATATTATAGCTGCCATACAAAAGTTAGTTCAGAGAAAAAGTCGTAGTAGAAAAAACTTTTTTGTTTTCAGTGCTATCGCTCTCAAACTTGTTACTGATCAGTATTATATGCTATCACACAATTCTGCCAAGTTTGATACAAATCGGATCACTATAGCATATAGCTGTCATAGCTGCCATACTTTTTTGGTCGAAAAAGTAGTTCTAGTGAGCAAAATTTGTTTGTTTTCAATGGTAGCGTCTTTAAGTTTTCCAGCTATGAGTATTATCGGTTTCCACACAGTTTTTGGAAGTTGGGTCAAAATCTGATGAATATATCGTATAGCTACCATACAACAAACTGGCAAGCAAATTGTGAAAGTAGTGGCGCCATCTCTTGTTTAACTCAGCTAAGAATGTTCCCCTAAAATAATTTAGAACCTTAATTTATATAAATTATACTAGGTACTAGGGAGCAACTAAATTGGAAATGTAGACTCCTATTGTCTGCACGCAGATCAAGTTTATTTCAAATTTATTTCACGCCCACCCCCGCCACCACAATAAACGAGAGCGTAGGTTAAAGTCGGCTCTAAACGACTTCGATATACCCGTTACTCATGGAACCAAGTGATTAATAGCCTTCCTGTGTGCCTGAGGTAGGATAGCCGAAAAGTATGCAACATTTTTTTAACTCGGCTATTTATCATCCGATCTTCATGAAAATTTCAAAGCTTATAGAAGTTGCGAATGTAAATGTAAGTTTTAAATTTGATATCGATATCTCAAAAATTGTGGGACTTAGTCAACATTTTTTTTATCGTGGGACGGGAGTGGGCTTGGCAAAAATTTGAAATAAACTCGATCTGCGTGCAGACAATAGGAGTCTACATTTCAAATTTGGTTGCTCTATCTCTTCTAGTCTCTGAGATCTAGGTGTTCATACAGACAGACGGACGGACAGACGGACATGGCTATATCAACTCGTCTGCTGATGCTGATCAAGAATATATATACTTTGTAGGGTCGGAAATGATTCCTTCTGCCTGTTACAATGTTTTACTCTACGAGTAACGGGTATAAAAATGTTGAATAGCTCCCACAATTTTTATACTCTGTACCAAAGGTACACAGAGTATATTAAGTTTGTGCAAACGTATGTAACAGCCAGAAGGAATCATCTCCGACCCTACAAAGTATATATATTCTTGATCTGCATCAACAGCCGAGTCGATATAGCCATGTCCGTCTGTCCGTCTGTCTGTATGAACGCACAGATCTCAGAGATAGAGGTTAGAGATGTATGGGACATATATTTCTTATACTTGCAGGCAGATCAAGTTAATTTTCAATTTTTGCCACGCTCTCTCCCGCCCCTGCAATTTAGAAAAAACGTCATATCTCCCACAGTTTTGAAGATAGATTGTTCTAGTATTCAAAATTATCGATTTGCTGAAGGAATGATAAAGATCGGATGAACGATACTCAAGTTATGAGCAAAAAACGGCCAGTAAACACCACCCAAACATAACCATAGCATTCCGTTCAACAGAGGCAATCTTAGTGAGAGATAGAGAGAGAGAGTGAAACTTAGAGATGAGCGCGTATACCTCATGAGCAAGTGCGAGCTGCTACATTAAGGGTACAGAGTATGTTATAGTCGGGCTTGACCGACTTTCTTTCTTATTAAGATATCGATCTCAAATTTAAAACTTACATTTATATTCGCAATATCTAAAAGCCCTTATCATAAAGATCGGATGATAAATAGCCGAGATAAAATAATGTTGCATTCTTTTCGGCAGTCCGCCCTCAGGAACACAGAAAGGCTATAAAACATTTCTTTCCATGAGTAACGGGTATATCGAAGTCGGTTAGAGCCGACTTTAACTTACGCTCTCGTTCTATATTAAAATTGTCGATATATTTGTAACGTATAGAAAAAAACATCTCCGACATACAGCAGTGCCCAGAATGAGCTTACGGGAGCGTGCAAACCATTACAAATGCACAAACTATATCTCAAGCAATAACAACAACAAATAAATAGAAAGAGAAACCTGACCACATCGGTCGGGTCGGTTGTGTCTCTCACAACCTCACCCCAAATAATCTTTTTAAGTCTTTTATTTTGAGAACTATGCGTACTTGGATCAAGTACTGAAACTCGAATCAATTTTTTCTCTGAGTGTATCAACTTAAACGACTTCAACGAGTCGATGGCCCACTTGATTCTGATCTCAGCGCATAAACAAATTTCTAATAATTATTAAAAAGCAAAAAAAAAAACAATGCCAATGTGGGGATTTATTGTCTCTAATCTTTATTTAATTAATTCTTGATAATGTCGGCCAATTGTGTGTGTCAGTGTGGTCACACTTGGCTGCAGGAAATAAGTCCTCAATGAAATAATGCCCCAAAAGATAGAATGACATTAGGCTGTGGCCTCATAATAAAATAGTACCCCAATTTCCAAAATGAAATAACACGCCAATTTTGTTGTTTTTTTGTACATTTTATTGCTTATATTCAATATATTGTAAGAACGAATTTGTAAATATTTTTAAATTTGGATTTTTAGTATAATAAACTATCTATAACATTAATGAATAATGGAAATTTGTTTATACAAATTTTCGGCTGCGGCGCTAAGATTGAAACCATTTTTTTAAATTAAATAATGAATATTTCATAATTCCATAATTTTACGTCTGCTTCGCACAATGTAAATCACTAAACTGATCAACATACTCAAACGCGCATCACTGAACTAATTTTAAAACGGTACTTTTGCACATCGGTACAAAAATTGCGCGCATCAAATATGTACTTAGTCTAAAAACACCTGCATATAAGAAGATTATCCTTAATTAGAGTTCTTGGATTATATTCCATATTTTAGCAAAAATAAGATAAATGAAAAAAGAACCCAAAAAATTCATACTCAAACAAGAAAGAAAGTCGGTCAAGCCCGACTATAACATACTCTGTACCCTTAACGTTGCAGCTCGCATTTGCTCACGAGTTATACGCGCTCATCTCTAAGTTTTACACTCTCTCTCTCTCACTAAGATTGCCGCTCAATAGAATGCTGTGGTGATGGGTGGGTGGTGTTTACTGGCCGTTTTTTGCTCATACCTTGAGTATCGTTCATCCGATCTTTATCATTCCTTCAGCAAATCGATAAATAATTTTGTTTACAAGGTATCTCTAGAAAGTACGAACGGTCTATCTTCAAAACTGTAGGAGATATGCCGTTTTTTCCAAATTGCGGGGGCGGGAGTGGTCGTGGCAAAAATTTAAAATAAACTTGATTTGCCTGCAAGTATAAGAAATATATGCCCCATACATGTCAAACCTCTATCTCTTACCATCTCTGAGATCTCTTCGTTCATACGGACGGACGGACGGACGGACGGACAGACGGACGGACGGACAGACGGATATGGCTATATCGAATCGGCTGTTGATGCTGATCAAGAATATATATACTTTATAGGGTCGGAAATGATTCCTTCTCCCTGTTACATACTTTTGCACAAACTTAATATACTCTATGTACCTTCGGTACAGAGTATAAAAAATAGAGGAAAGTTAACTTCGGCTTGACCGAAGTTTTTATACCCTTGTAGCTTGTATGATTTATATAAATTAGTAGACACAATTATGTACACTCGGCCAAATGTACACATTTTTGACCAGGCCTCCTATATACATTTTCTACACCCAATTTCTATGCCAGCTATACTATATAGTTGTCCCATTAAACTTGGTGGAATTATGTGAAAGCATAGAAAACTTATAAATACGAGGTTTGGGGACGTTTGCGTTGAAGACAAAAAAGTTTTTATCACTAA
Source organism: Lordiphosa magnipectinata (assembly GCA_037044535.1). Lineage (NCBI taxonomy): Eukaryota > Metazoa > Arthropoda > Insecta > Diptera > Drosophilidae > Lordiphosa > Lordiphosa magnipectinata. The sequence goes on from JBAMBO010002825.1 coordinate 112,462, forward strand.
AACAACATTTTCGGCCGATGGTTCCTAGGCAGCTATATGCTATAGTCATCCGATCTGGCCGGTTCCGACAAATGTGCAGCGTATTTGTACCAAAAGACTTCGTGCAAAGTTTAGTTAAGATAGCTTTAAAACTGACGGAGGAGATAGCATAGAAACAGACGGACAGACGGACGGACATGGCTATATCAACTCAGCTCGTCATGCTGATCAAGAATATATAAACTTTATGTGGTCGGAGATGCTTCCTTCTATGCGTTGCAAACATCTCTACAATTTTAATATACCCTCTACAAGGGTAGAATTACGGTCTTATTTCCTAATAAAAATTAAAAAAGACCCCAAAATATTCATATTAAAATTTGGGGATTTATTTTCTAATAAAAATGAAATAGGACCACAACACTTTCATAATGAAAGAAGACCCCAATTTTCTTTAGGAAATAAGGCCCCAAAAAAGGAAATAATGTCCCAAATTTTACTAAAAATTGTTGCTGTTGTTTTCTGTATAAGACAGAGCCGTCACACTTGGCTAGAAACTGTGCAGCTCTTAGAAAATATCTCGCGGAACTAGTACTTGTTAACGAAGATGCGTCGTTGCCATACCAGGCTGTTGGCGCTGCATTGATATAGTTTGATCTGACGAAGCAAACGATGGAAAACGAGCAAACGTTCCGATATTATTATTTTTTTTAATCTTTGAAACCAGAGAGTGCACGGTTGTTTCATTAGACCTACCCTAAAAACCACTTAAGTTTCTCTACATCTATCAAAAATGTAGTAGTAATGTAGTCGATGGCCCACTTGATTCTGATCTCAGTGCCTACACAGAGAAAAAAAAAGTTCAAGCTTATATTGATATTCTCAGGTTAATATGAACTTTTTAAAATATCATTGTTTTCGGAATTCAAAAACGGAAAGCAGCGGCATGCTTATATTAACTGTGAGAGAGTAAGATAGTAGGGCCGGGTGTGGTGCAGCGGGTAGTGTGTGAGCCTACTGTGCGAGAGGCGTGGTATAAATCCCGCCTCGGTACAGTTTTTTTTTTTTTTATTATGTTATATGTTCGAAAATATCGTATAGATATACCCGTCGGGATTGCCATCGCCCTGAACTATCAGCAGAAAGCTAAATACACAACTTATTTCGACTAATTAATATTTTAAGCAAAATTACGCCTACTTTTTAACTTTTTTCTTCATCATTTTGTAATTTTTAGAAATTAATAGAAATGAAAGGCAAAATGAAATGTCAAATCGTATTTAAGATATGATATCATTTTCTTCATTTCTTGTCATTTCAAGAAACGAATTTTCATTTCTTTGGTGGAAATATGTTATTAGTCATATGAGGGTAAAATTGTTATGAAAAAATGTCGAATTGAGTGCCATTTCATACCATTTTTTTTCTCTGTGTAGACATATTTCTAACAATTGGTACTGAGTTAAGTAGCATTTAGGTCAATGAGTCCTTATTAGATGGTCTAGAGAAAGCTCTCACTAAGATGAGAAACGGCCATACAAGTGAATGGCATGTGCAAATTTGCAATGTGGACCTTCGATTTTACATGTGTGTATGAGAAGTCTGCCGAACCAACTTTGCACACAAACACAGCGCCCATAAAAATTCTATTTCAAAGACATTTACTTGTAAGCTCAGAGAAAAACCTCATAGTAAAAACTATAGCAATCATAATTGATTTTACTATGCCATTTTGTATTAAAATCAATTAGTATGCACTTTGATTTGACTTTAAACATCAAATTTCAGTCGCCCCCTTTATATTGATCACGGAACAGGGCGTGCAACGACGCAACGCGTTGAGACGGCGTTAAAATCGTGCTCAACCAAGTGCCACGATTTCGATTTCCCCCAGAGTAAGTATAAATTTTCAAATACAATTTAATATAATTTGTTGTTTTTCAGATCCCAACAGGTGGTGGGTCTCTTTATCATTTGAATTCTAATGGCATTTCTTCTCTGGACTCAGCACAACATAATTGGTTGGAAAATTTATTTTAAAAAAATTTTTGTATAATTCCCATCTTTAAATTAAAGTGTACACACTATACTACGAATTCCATATTTAACGCTGATCAATGGTGAAAATGTTGAGGAATGTTCCGAAAAGAAACTGCCCACTTTGTTTCATTTGTAATTCAAAAGTATTTTCACACATTAAATATAGATTCATAAACATTATACAAGGCAACAATATTAGACTTTTTCCAGTATATTGAAGGGTCGGTAGTGATCCTAGATGATTTGCGTGTGCTGAATACGAATCTGTTTTCAGAAATGGTCCATCACGTCGAGATTAACTGTTATAAAGTTAAAAGGAAAGAACGACTCCTTAACTTTAAAATAAACTATGCCAAACAATTCTATAGTTTCTTGCGATGAAGATTTACCATTTTTAGTTATTGTATCCGAATTCACAAGACCCCAATATATTGTTGCTGCCCCAAAGTATACAATGGGTTTTATTGAAAATTTTCATTGAAATTCTATACAAATTACTAGCCGGTTGTACTGTTTCTTTAAGGCATACTTTTGTGCAGTAGACAGTTTTTTAATTTTATTATTATCGAGACTATGTTTTCAAAGTGGTATATCTTCGCTTGAAAAAATCGTACAATTCTTTGGAATAGTTTATTTTAAAGTTAAGAAATATAACTTTACGATAAAATCAAAACAAAAGTATTGGTTTCCCACAAAACGAGTCTAAAAAGGGTCAAATTAGGTACTTTTTGCTACTTTAAGTTCAAATTAATAAAATTTCGACGTGATGGACTATTTCTGAAAACAGATTCGTGATCAGCACACGAAAATCATCTGGAATCATCACCAACCCTTCAATATACTGGACCTTGTTGCCTAGTGTTATAAATAAACAAAATATTTTGGTAAAAAGTCAAGCGCTAATTTTAAGGCGAATTTTTAATTTTAACCCCCTTCACTAGGCTTTGGTTACTTTCACTTATCCAGTTTTTTTCATCTCATCCATGTTTTCGGCAACTCTACCGTCCTTCCTTAAATTTTTTCTAATAATAGCCCAATATCACTCTACGGGTAATATGTTTTCGGCAAGTCTTTAGTGTTCATGTCTACTATTTGAACTATTTGTACCAACTTTAAAGCGTTTAGCTAATCTTCTGTCCAAAATTCATTTTTTGTACAATACTCTACTCGCAGAAATCCATTCAGGTTCCGTTTTGAGGGCAGAGTCTATTGAACGAATCCGTTTACGCCTTGGTAAACGTTGCGACAAGCACATATGTATATCTATTTCTACACACTTAGTTATCTTTACTCAGCTATTGTTAATATTATATACTTTCGAATAGCCTAATGGTTCTCAATTTTTACTTAATTTCTAATAATTCTGTGGCAATAAGGAATAACAGTACATGTGTGTTTTTCCTATTTTACAGGAAAGCAATTCTTCTTCTTTTGCCCTAAATTATAATCACAACCGCTTAGCGCTCTCGGCCGCTGCTACCAATGTCGCTTCTGCTTCGTGCCAGCTGACACTAGTTGTTCACAGCTTCACAAAGTCTTTCACATCCCGTTTGTAGACCTCTTTTACTGTAGCTTGTTTATCCATGCGGGTGACAGGTCCAATCCAGAGCAGCCGCTGTTGTTTAATACGCTTGACTAGACTAGTGTCCCCATAGATCTCATACAGTTCATCATTCATTTGGATGCGAAAATTGTCGACAACTTTCAAAAGCCCATAAATCCTCCGAAGAATCTTTTGCTCGAAAACGCCAATCGCCGCCTCATCCGCTGATGATATTGTCCATGCTTCTGAGTCGTATTGCAGGATTGGGATGATGAGCGACTTGTATAGCGCTACTTTTGTTCTTCGAGAAAAGGCTCTGCTCTTGAACTCCCTATTGAGCCCGTAGTAGCATCGGTTGGCCAGAGTGATTCTTCTCCGGATTTCCAGGCTGATGTCGCTGGCTATCATCGTTCCGAGGTAGACAAAATCCTTTACAACCTCAAATCTGTACTCTCCACTTGTAACAGCATCTCCACAACACTAGTCTCGTTTACCGCTAAGCCCATCTGTCTAGACTGATTCTCATTGGCATATGCGAGTAGCATTACATCTTTATAGAAGATGGTGTCCGATCTGTTGGCATGTGGACACTGGAGCAATATATACTCCATCAGCAGATTAAACGAGAGCGTAAGTTAACGTCGGCTCTAACCGACTTCGATATACCCTTTACTCATGGAAACAAATGTTTAATAGCATTCCTGTATGCCTGAGGTGGGTCAGCCGAAAAGTATGCAACATTTTTTAACTCGGCTATTTATTATCCGATCTTGATGAAAATTTCAGGGCTTATAGATGTTGCGAATATAAATGTAAGTTTTAAATTTGAGATCGATACGATTGTGGGAGTTATTCAACATTTTCTATTGTGGGGGCGTGGGTGGGCGTGGCAAAAATTTGAAATAAACTTGATCTGCGTTCAGACAATAGGAGTCTACATTTCAAAATTGGTTGCTCTAGCTCTTCTAGTCTCTGAGATCTAGGTGTTCATACAGACAAACGGACAGACGGAAATGGCTATATCGACTCGGCTGTTGATGCTGATCAAGAATATATATACTTTATATGGTCGGAAATGATTCCTCCTGCCTGTTACATACATTTGCACGACTTTAGTATACCCTTTTACTCTACGAGTAACGGGTATAAAAAGTCACACGAAAGGGTATCACCCTGCCTAAAATCTCTTTTGGTATCAAATGGCTCGGAGAGGTTCTTTCCTATTTTGACGGATCTTTGCGTGCTTCTCAACGTCATCATACAAAATCGAACGCACATTGCTGGTATACCAAAGGTAGACAGGGCATCAAAGAACCTTGACTTTATCGGTGTGTCGAAGGCGGCTTTATAATCGACAAAAAGATGATAGTTTTTTTTTATTTATCTCATAGTACTTCCACAGGATTCGTCGCAATGCGAATATCTGGTCTGTGGTGGACTTACCAGGTCTGAAGCCACACTGATAAGGTCCAATCAGTGTGCTAATAAGCGGCTTTACACTTTCACAAATAATGTAAGACAGAATCTTAAATTCGATGAAAAGCAGACTGATCCCACGGTAGTTGGCGCAAACCGCAGGGTCTGATTTTTTAAAAGTTGGCAAATTACACTCCAATCTTCGGGCATACGTTCGTCGAACCATATTCGGCATAGGAGTTGATGCATGCACCTTACCAATTCCTCGCTTCCAGCCTTAAACAATTTAGCTGGCAGGTCATTCGCGCCCGCTGATTTGTTGTTCTTTAGCCTATTTATTGCTAAAAAGACTTCGTGACGGTCCGCTGGGTCTATCTCTATGTTGTCGATTGATACTTCTAAAGAGGCTGCATTGTGTTCGTCTTCGCCTCCCAGCAGGTTGGAGAAGTAGATTCTCCATTTGTCTAGTGCCACTTGCGAATCTGTAACTCCGGGCTTGAAACCTTCAAACCGGGCTTAACCTTCTGATAAACAGGAAAGCAATTATATACATTCAATGAATCAGTGAAAAAAGTGATTGGTCTCAGAGTGGAAATTTTCTACAGATTAGAAGCCTAATTAATCACTCAATTTTGACTTAACTCGAGCTGTGCTGTTCTTCCGTATTGCCAAACCATTATTCTCTCTGAGTTAGATCAGATAGAACAAGCAATTACAAGAGTATTTGGACTCGTTTGTCGACTAATTTAATGTCATTCGTTCCTAATTTCCTTCTCATTAACTTAATTTCGTTTCCATTGCAGCTATACAAAATTATTGCAATTCTACTTTAAGCAAATATTCATTTTCCAATTATATTTAATATGTTTTTAATACTTGTACAGGGTTATTTAATTGAATTTGTTATGCAAAACAATTTCCACTGCGCTTCTTTTTTCGGGCTCGCTCAACAATTAAATTTCTGGTTCATTTTAAATGAGGAAAATGAGCAGGGAAAAAAAGGGCATTTAAATTAGGATTAGTTGACTATGTGCGAGGGCATTTAAATCGGAAAAGCATATGCAAAATGCAAATGGAATGCATAACAGCGGCAACAACCATTCATATTTGGCCATTTTGGCAGATTTCTTTACGCTTCGGGCATATTGATTTGGTACAACCAGGGACAGGGTCACATAAATTAATGCCTAACGACATTTGTAACTGAGCAGGCGGCACCAGTCGCTGCCCTTCCGAACAGTGTTGACCATTTCAGCACGTCCAGTGCGCATTTTGAAATTATTTAATTTTGAATGGCTTTTTAGAAATTAATAATTACACATGACAGCAGCGGCGAATGTGTGTGCGTATGTGGGAGGCGTATGCATAATGCTTCCTGCATCGCGAAGGGGGCGTGGCTGTGTACGTGGCATTTAATTTTTAGTTGTATATACTATATATTTTATGCAATTGGCGGCAAGCAAGCAGCTTTAATGCATATTATTCCATTCAGCAAAATGACAAAAATTAAAGTCGAAATGGTGCAGTGGGTGAAGTGATAGGAAAACCATCAAAATGGAAAGTGTTGTTCTAAAGCGACTTGTAATTTTGTGTGTTAGAAACTATGCAAAAGGTACATTTCGGATATTTCTTAATAAAGTTGCAGTTAGTTTTTCTTCTGCTGTTACCACTGTGCCTCCAGCTTCGTTAGACAGTTTACAGCTGTGTTTTCAGGCATTCTACCGCTTTTCCGTCTACTTTGTTTTTTCTTCTTTTTTCTTTTTTTTTGGGCCCATATCACATTTTCTATGTCCGTATATTTTTCTTTGGACCATTTTTGGTCCCCATACGCAGGCCGCCATCTCTGACTACATTGTGGGCCCATTATTAATTGCTAACGTGCGCTGATTTCTTTTACTAGTCTTTTTTTACAGTAACATAGGACCATTTCTTGCCATTATTTGTTGCCGGTTTCCCTTTCGCTTTGTCCATGTTCAATGCTGCTCGCTGCCTGCTCGTTTGTTCGCTTGTTCGTTTGGTTGTCTTGTCCATTTGGTTCAGCAGTGACATTCATGCACCGGCGAACAGAGCAGGCGGCCGAGCAAGGCAATAAATCAATGCATAGTTGTAGACCAAAAGCGCCTTTTTTAAAGCAATTTAATGCACTCGCCAGGCGGTGGGGAACAACTCTGTTTTGTTTAATTACTAAGCAGGTCCAGGCCGGCTAGCTGGCTGGGAGGGTATGTGTGATAATGTTTGTAAACAAGCCAACTAATGGGTGTGGCTACACGCCCCTGGGCCTTTAGCTAGTTAATTAGTTGAAAAGTGTACACTGGATATCACACGCATTGCAGCTGCGGTTTTGGTGTTTGATGTGACATTTATTTAGTGCATGTCAGAAGCCTCAGTAACTTGACTTTTTACTTAAAGAGTAGTAAAACATGAAATGAAGAGTTAACCCGATTTTGGTTTTGTCTTCCCTTGAACTAATTCACACACACACACACACACTGGCACTTCGGCGCGTTGCTCGTTTTGATTTATGTCAAAAATCGTTGCCTGCTTTTAAGCGCACACTCCTTTAGCCTTTTAATTGCCTTTAATTTCCAACACCAGCGGCCGAGACACGTCTTCAGCTTGGCGCTCTGTCCATTGTTTTGCCGCTTAAGGCCTTTTTGTGGCGTGTGCTAAAATAAACATACGGCTGCCAACTCAAACATACACACATAGCACACTCGCACACTCGCACACTTAAGTTGCCAACAAGTCAGCAGTAAGGCCGTGTCTTCGACGTGGCCACAGAAGCGTTACCGTAACCGTAACGCGCTCCTTTGGCACTGCTCAAATATTTACATTCCATTTAGGCGCCGTTGCCTGTCTACTCGTCTGCCCGTCTGCCGGCTGTTGACTAAAGTACTTCATCTTCATTTCACAGTTATTTTCAACTTCATTTGCGTGGTAAATAGGTGAACAAATACGCTCATCCGCCAACCCGCCCTCCGTCGCCATCATACTTAGGGAACTTGAAGTTCTCGGTTTTCAGTCTGGCGGGCAGCACGCCGCCTTGGCATTAATATATGCTCCTTGTAACTGTGTCACGGTGTCGTTTAACTTATTAGCCTGGCCCAAACTCGGTGGCCTATTTGCATTAGCTTTAACAGTTTGCCTTGATGTTGCTTAAGGATACCCTATGACGAACCGGGAGAGTTAAAATGATACCACGTTGGAACATAATTTGTGCAGAGTTGATTAAACTACCTATAAGCTATAGTTATAAAAATTTTGGGTGAATTCATGTTGGACAGAAAACGTTAAATTGCTTAGACCTAAATTTCCAAATAATACGCTATAATATACGTTATACGCTGAGACTGGCCTGAGACTGGTCGTCTGGCCATACAAAACTATGTCAGTTGACTTTGAATTTGGGACTGTCGTAGACTCTGCGACCGAAAAAAATCAGTGCTGCCAGGCCGCTATTGTGGAGGAGTCCCAGATTTCGGTTCGCCGCTCTGGGTACGTGTCGTAGCTGTGACCGTGGCCGTTGCCATCGCCTCCACGGATCTCCACGGATTTGTCTGTACGGGAAGTACCGGCTCATGCTCCTCATCCGACTCGGTGGTCTCATGGATGAGATGCACCTCCGGCCTATAGGCATATGATGGCTAGCTAGTGTTACGATTTTAATGTCCACCATTTTGCCGCCCCTTTGGAATTAAATCATCTCGTCCGAAGAGGAGTCGATCCATGTGTCCCATGTATCCCCGATGATGGGTATGTCTCTACGCACATCTTTGATGCGATTGATCAAAGATCGCTTGGTCCAGCCAAAGGATTGCATCATGATGTGAAATGCGGATTCGTCGGTGATGTGCTCTGAATTGCATTGATTTCCTAAGTAAGTAAAGACAAAAAAAAAAAAATATTTTAATGCAGAAAAAAAAGGTGGTCATGGGAGGATGATTTTATGATGGGATTGGTGGGGGCATCAACAACAACAACCACGTTCGGTGGCCGGGGGTGGACCCGGTGATCGTCTCTCTCTCCCCCCCCCCCTCCCTCCACCCTTTCTTAGAAAAATTAACCTGAAATTTATAACACAATTTTTATTTTTTAGAAAATTTTCTTATAAATAAGGCGAGTCGCCTCTGGCCCTTTTTTTAGGACGATTTTCTACAAATTAGGGCGAAAATTACACTTTTTAGGGCAAGTTGTTTTTTGAGTGTGGTTCGACTTGGATGGCGTTTGCCGTTTCTCACATTCGCTTTAAATGGCGATTAAGAAAATTTTCCAAAAGCATTTCATCCCCACTAGCCAAGTTTTCAATTATTTCCATTATGTTATGTTAAATGCAGCGAACTGGAAAATGTTTGAAGAAAAATATTCCAAATTTAATACCGAAATTCCAATTTTATTTAAAGTAAACAAAAATCAGCTGATTGATGTTTTCGACTATTTGCGACTCTTCGCTCAATGTAAACACCTAAAAGGTCGTAGCCCCAGAAAAAGTCGTTCGACCGCAGTGTAAATTCGATTTTTTACGAAACACGCTATTTTAAATATTTCAATTTGTTTATTAAGTAACAGAATTGGTTTTTATTATGTAACAAAAGCTTAGAACGAACGGAATGGTTTGCTTTCCGTGAATGCCACACTGTCTGGGAATTCAGTATAAGCGCATGCTTCTAGGGTATATCGGTATCTTATGCATTCCCCACCGTCAAGACAATCCTAGCATACTCAATAAAATGTCTTGAAATATTATGAACAATAGGCCAAAGTTCCCGAAAAATGGTCGAAAATGGATATATAACGTCATAGCTGCCCAGGGGCTGCTTCTAGAGGGGTCAAATGTACCAGTTACCCACATAGTTTTGCCCTATGCGATAATTCAAGCAGCAATTTCGAAGAAGATGAGAAATCTGACGATTAGCACGGCGGTAATGATAAAGAAAGGGCATAATGGAAGACTATGATGATTTCTTATGCCGAAACGAAAAGGAAAAACTATTTTTATTGCAGGTCGTCAGCGCCAATCGGAAGGCATTTTCCATATGTAATAAAAATAAATTAATTTGATTAATAACATGAAAATTAAATTTAAATCTTTTTATTCAATATGGTTTTTGTGCTTTTAAAGTAATATGTAAATGTAACTTTTTCATGGAAGCCACCAAAGTATATTGCCATAACATTGTATTAGTAAATCCATACAAATACGCATTTATCATCAATTTTGCATGGGAGCCCCCCTAAGGAGTGGAGACCGGGGGTGGATGCCTTCCTAGGAAGTGTTTTAAGGTGTTGGAGGCCAATTTTATAAAAATGCAATTTTTGATTGGGCCCCCCTAGGGAAGAGAGATAGGGATAGGTGTCAAGAAAAAATATCCGGAAAGCATTTAGCAGTTGATAGATACTAGGACTAAGTGTGGACATCAAAAAATTTAACAATATTATACTACTATGAAAACACGACATTTCCGACCGTTTCAGAATAACACGGGGTCTCAGTCTCTGTATTGAATCAAATAAGGCTTTATAGACTTGAATTAAGAGCTTGATTTCTAGAATTTCAGTTAACGCTCGGTGTTAAAGCGGTAGTGTTAGTGTTTCATTGCGCAGAAGGTACTGAGCTGAAATCCCAGTATCGGGGGATTAATAATTTACAATTTATATAAGTTTTTTAGAAAGAAGAAAATGTTAATAATTAAAACAACTAACTAAACCAACCAACCAATCACACCACCCTTTCCCACCCATCACCTAAAAATAAAAAATGCTTAGTTTAATTTTGTCTTTTTTTCATATTAAAAACTGAGATTGTTTCATCTTAAAGTCAAGTATGAACGATATAATATTATTGGACTAAGACTTAAATTGAGAATATAATCTTGGATTAAGATTATCTCGTCTCTGTCGAATTCTGACACCGTTTCGTCTCGTTTCAAGATTATAATCTTGGTTTTAGATTGATTTTTTTCTCAGTGTAGGAACGAAAATATCTTGATTTAAAAAGAAATACAGAAATTTCGTAAGTAAATCAAGAATTTTCAGCTTCATGACTTAAGTTCGAAATTCTGGATACAAGGGCGTTTTTTAAATCTTTTAATTCTAGATTTCATAAACTGTTTGGATATGTTTAGCATGATTCGGAATTGTTTTAATTACGTTTAGAGCTCAACAAAAGCCCGTATTAGACTAAACTTAGTCCTTTATGTGCTAAGTTTATGATCTAATTAGGCTTATATAAAAAAATTGAACACAAAAACGAGAAAGCAAAGCTTACTTCGTCTGTGTCGAAGTTTTAATACACTTGGAAAATCTCGCTTTAAAGGTTAGCGTCCGACATTCAAAAGAGGAGTCTGTACAAAATTTCAGCTCGATAGCTGCAAAACTGAGGGGCTAGTTCGCGTAGAAACAGACAGACGGACGGACAAAGCTCAAGCAACTCAGCTCGTCATGCTGATCAAGAATATATATACTTTACGATTCCTTCTTTGCGTTGCAAACTTCTGGGCAAAATTATAGTACACTTTTCAAGTGTATAATAAAAACGAAACATTCCTAATTGAAATCTATAAAATTCAACATTTAATCCTCTTTGATCTGAAACTTACACTTTACACTCTACTGTTGTGCTCTTAGATCAGTCCCGTCTAATGCTTAAATCAATCATGATTTATTCCCGAATCTATCTCAAGTTGTTCTTGATTCTAGAAGTTCCGTTCCCAAAGAAAAAAACGTTGTCGATTTTATATAGTTCTTAAGCTAGCTACAAACGATTTGTTCTAAAAGTAAGAGCTTGTTTTTACTTTAACATCGAAATAATCTCAATTTAATAAATTTGTATTTTGTTTCAAGAGTTAAATTTATATTTTTATTTCAGAAGAATTTATTTTGAAACTAAGAACATCCCAGAATGAACCGTATTTTATAAAAAAAAAAACTTTATAAGTTCCTGAACAAAAAGGGATATACTCCAGAGCGTTTTTATTTAAAGCGAAAGTCCTTTGTTACAACTTACATGGTCTCTTGTTTCGAATGTAATCAGTCTTAAGGCGGGTTATTTTCAATTCGAAAACTTTTCTAAATAAAAGACAACTAAGTTCATCAAGCTTATAAGATGATTATTGAGAGATGTCTACGTATCCGCTAAGTCCGAGGCAAAGTTTTTTTTAAAGAGGGACATAAAAAATGGGCATATTACAAAAATAGGAAAAATAAGTTTAAGAAAAAGCGATAAATAAAGAGTGTATACGTGCATAAGGATGACTCCGAACTGATCAATGAAAGTAAGTTATGTGTAATCAGCATAGTGGACAGAAAAGTGTACATGCAGGCTCCACTTAATAGATAGCGCGATGGCAAAGAAAAACATTGCTGTGCACAGATTGTGACAGGTTCTGCCTTAATTATTTCAGTCTTTGAAGTATGCAGTGCTGAGTATAATAAATGTGTTAATTGTTATTTCCGATCTCTGTTCCTGGAAATAAGGTAAAAATACCATCCGCCTACTCGTTTTACTTCCATATCCAATTTTCTAAAGTACTAACCGCTTCGGCTTAACTCGGCGCCAAGCCAAAACTTAGAGCTACATTTTATGTTGCACACATTTCTGATGGGGTTGACAGGTCGAGCGAAAAAAGAATCTCGGTTAGCCGAGCAAAAAATTTCATAGCGCCAAAGATGCAAGCACAGATTAAATAATTCATTAAGAAAACTTGGCCCAGCTCCTTCACCATCAGCATCATTGCCATCATCTCCGTCCTCCCCTGTAGATGTTTTGATAAGCAAAAGGGTAATTAAGCGCTGAGCAAGGCACGTAAATTGCGGCGCCAGTAGCAAAAAGTGACAAAAAACTTTGTCGCTGAATTTAAATAGAAATTAAATTAAAATGAGTAACAGGCCAGGACAATCAAGGCTTAAATTGTGCCACCAATTTGACTGAGGGGGAAGGGAAGAGGTCAAATATATTTAATAATAGCAGCGCGAAATTGGCGCAGCTTGTAAACAAGAGGAGTGGAAACTGCAACAGCAATTAAAAGGCCGCCCGGCTGGGAGCATGTGTGCGTGTGTGTGTATTTATGTTATGCACTTCATATGCATGACAATGTCATGGCAACTTGTATGCCCTCCCCCCGGCGATCCCCACCCTTCTTGGCTTTTTGGGAACCCCCGACTGCAGATTTATTGCAGCAGGAAAACAGTCGTCTGTCTTTATGCCCCATCTCTCGCCCCGCCCCTCTCCCACACTGTGGCTGTTTATTTGTGCGTGTGTTTGCCTTGCAGTTTTTCAATATATTTCGGAGATTGCCCATTGTTGGCCTTGGCTCTGGACCCTGACTCTGGCTGCAGCGCGCCATACTTGTTTTTTTTTTTCAATTTTATTCCTTTGCCGGCGTTAAAACCGCTGTAAGTAACTAAGTTGCAATCCGCCTGTGATTTTTTGCTCTGTCTTTTTTTTGGCCCATCCGCTCTGTTTGGTCTGTTTCAATAACAATTTTACAATTTGCTGCTTGTTGCATGAATTCAGTTTTTTTTTTTAAGTATCAGTTGAAAAATATTCATTTAAAACACATTTAAGTGAATTTAAAGCAAGGCTGAGGGGCGTGAAGGGGTTCGAACCAACAGTGAAGCTTTAAGTTGGGAAAGTGAATCGGTTACCAGACAAGATTTAAGGTAATCACGCAATATAGTCGATGGGGTTGCAATCACCGTTTGATACAATTAGAAGAAGCGAAAAAAATGGTATGTTCTATAAGAAGCCTGCATACCGAAGCCAACTGTCGTGTTCGACTCAAAGGAAAGAAGTGTGATGCAAGGGATGCACATTTCTAAAAAAGGTATATATATGTTGGTCTAATGTTATGGTTTTTTGATTTTGAAACAGTCCATTTTTAACTAAAGGTAACGGATACACAAGAAAGAAAGTCGGTCAAGCCCGACTATAACATACTCTGTACCCTTACACACGCATTTGCTCACGAGTCAAACGGTCCGTTCAAGACAAGCAATCTTAGTGAGAGAGAGAGAGAGAGAAACTTAGAGAGCGCACCGCGTTGTGCGCGTGAGAGAGAGAAAATATTAGAGCGCACAACGCGGTGCGCTCTCTAAGTTTCTCCCTCTCTCTCTCTCTCGTACTAAGATTGCCTCTGCTGAACGGTTATGGTATGTTGCTGTGGTTATGGGTGGGGGGGTGGTAGGTGTTAACTAGCCGTTTTTTGCTCATAACTGGAGTATCGTTCATCCGATCTTTATCATTCCTTCAGCAAATCGATAAATAATTTTGATTACTAGATAGATAGATCTAGAAGGTACGAACCATCTATCATCAAAACTGTGGAAGATACACGTTTTTTCCAAATTATAGTTTCTCTCTCTCTCTCTCTCACTAAGATTGCTTGTCTTGTTAACTGGCCGTTTGACTCTTGAGCAAATGCGTGTGTAAGGGTACAGAGTATGTTATAGTCGGGCTTGACCGACTTTCTTTCTTGTTTTGTCATCATTTTTAGTAGATTGTACGACTGTTTCGGGATATTTTAAGTACGTTTCGAGCTGTTATAAAATCTTTTTGGTCGTAGTATTAGTTTGTAATGGTCTTAAGTACAGCCCGATTTACTCTCAAAATAAGTGCATGTTCTTCATCGAAGTCTAATAAATTCTAAAGTCAACCCCAAAACATTCTAGAAACAAATTAATGTTTCAATGTTACAATATATACTTATACTGTAGGTCAGAAATCTACCCTCACTCCATAACCAAATTGTTAGAACCAGGAGGGAATTTTAAGAACAGATTCGACTAACATAATTCGCATTTTCCGTAGCACAGTTTTTGGAGCTTGGATTGTAAGTTCATTTTGTCCTCAATCCAAGAAAGTTTGTACTTGAACTAAGAACGATCCTTTCTTAAAATTGTTGGATAACTGTAAGTACGACATGTTCTTGATCCAAGAACGTTTGTTCCCATTTTAATGATATTAACAGTCGTTTTTCTATTTTAGAATGTTTTTTTAAGTACGTCCAAGAATAAAACATACTTGAAATTCTAAGTACAAAACGGTATAAATTCTATCCCGATCGATCTACAACTCTGTCGGTAGTTTTTTTCTGAGTGTAGTTGCCATATACTTTGTACAATTACTATCGGTCAAAAAAAAATGTTTGTGAGAAAAACTTTTTTGATTTCAATGCAAACTCCAAACCTGTGTTTATAAAATTTCTACGTTTTTTCATAATTCCACCAAGTTGATGAATATCTAAAAACTCTATAGTAGCTACCTTAGAAAAGATAGGTCTGAAAAAAAGTATTAGTAAAAAAAACTTTTTTGTATTCAATGCTATCGCTACCATTTTGACTTTATATTTGTATTCTTTTAGTCAATACGGAAAAAATTTTTTTGGTATTTATTCATTTAGAGGAGGAAAAATTCGTGAATATTTATTAATAATATTACATTGATTACCTTTAAATTTATTGATTATGAAAAGAATATTGATTGATTAATATCATAGTTCTGCCAAGTTTGATTCAAATCGTATGAAGTATCGGTTGGAAAAGTAGTTCTAGTGAGAAAAACTTTTTTGTTTTCAATAGAAGCGTCTTTTTACTTTCCAGTTTTGAATATTATAGGTTTCCACACAATGTTGGGGAGTTTGATCAAAGTCGGAGGAATATATTGTAAAGCTGCCATACAACAAACTGGCAAGCAAATGGTTGTGGCGATTCCAGTTCATCTTGCTCCAATCACAGATCCAGTTCATTCAACTAGTTCGCACATCAATAACAACTATCGATACTCACACACACAATCACTTAACTCTTGTCCATTCTGTAATTTATTACACAGAGAAAAAAAATGCAGAATTTTCACGGAAATGTAGGATTTCTACACGTTTTGACGGGGATTTTTAACCCACTACATTTGTGTAGCTTTTCTACATGCCGCGACTACGTTTCTCATTTCAACAACATGTTGCTTTTCTGCATGCCGCATGTTGAAACGAGAAGGCCAAGCTAACTAAGTTTTTATACCCTTGCAAAAGCTGTTTTTGAAATGACAGAGTTTAGAACGCTTAGATAAAAATCAAAAAACTTTTGTAACTAAAATCCATTTTCCGTTAGATGAACATCTGATTTCGACCAAATTTCGCGAATCTTTTTGAAAACATATCAAATTAACAATCGCTAAGTTTAAGAACGATAAAATTGAAAACAAAAAAGTTTTTCTCACTAAGACTCATTTTCCGACCGATAAGACCTACACTCAGAGAAAAAATAGAGAATTTCGCTCTTGAATCAAGAGCATTCGTTCTCAAAAGTACGGTGAGAGTGAAAATTCTTGATCCAAGAGCGAAATTCTTGATTCAAGAGTGAATTTTTTATCCCGACATTCCCTGATTCAAGAGTTTCAGCTCTTGATCCAAGTATGAATAATTATTTATTCAAGAGTTTCAGTACCTGATCCAAGAACGAATAATTCTCAAAATAAAAAAATTAAAAAGAATATTTGGGGTGGGTGGGGGGTGGGGGAGAGACAGGACCGACCCGACTGACCCGACCCGACCGACGTGGTGGTCCGTATCGTCTACCTCCCCCGTCCCACTCACCATTATCAACCACACCAACCCCAACACCACCACCCACCACCGACCGATCGGTCCTATGGCAGCTATAAGATATGGTCATCCGATTTTGACCAAAGCTTGCAAATCTGTTTGAAAGCATATAATATTAATAAGGGACGAGTTTGATGACGCTAACATTGAAACCAAAAAAGTTTTTCTCAGTAAGACCCATTTTCCGACCGATCAGTCCTATGGCAGCTATAAGATATGGTCATCCGATTTTGACCAAAGTTTGCAAATCTGTTTGAAAGCATATAATAATAATAATGACCGTGTTTGGGAACGCTAACATTAAGAACAAAAAAGTTTTTCTCACTAAGACCCATTTTTGGACCGATGGTTCCTATGGCAGCTATAAGATATAGTCATCCGATCCGGTCGGTTCCAACATATTAGCAGCGTGCAGTAAAAAGAAGACTCTGTGCAAAATTTCAGCTCGATAGCTTTAAAACTGAGAGACTAGTTTGCGTAGAAACAGACGGACAGACAAACGGACAGACGGACAGACAGACAGACAGACAGACGGACGGACAAAGTTCAATCGACTCAGCTCGTCGCCCTGATCAAGAATATATATAGTTTATGGGGTCGGAAATGAATATTTCTATGCGTTGCAAACTTCTGGGCAAAATTATAATACCCTTTGCAAGGGTATAATGAGAAATGTGAACGCGGCATGCAGAAAAGCTATATGAATGTATACACGCAATCCGGACACACTCGGCGAGACGCCAACTGCAATAAACCGAAACAAAACCTAATCTGTGTCTTACAGTAAATAATTAAAATGGCTTAAGTCGCCACATGGTCAAGTAGTGGCGCCATCTATTGCTGTGTTTGAATGTAACACTGCTAATACAGTTCAACCATTTAAATTATTTAATCACTTTAAATCATTTAAAGCTTTTATTTATATAATTTATACAAGCTACAAGGGTATATAAACACACAGAGTATACTAAGTTTTTGCAAAAGTATGTAACAGCCAGAAGGAATCATCTCCGACCCTATAAAGTATATATATTCTTGATCAGTATCAACAGCCGATTCGGTATAGCCATGTCCGTCTGTCTGTATGAACTCACAGATCTCAGAGATGGTAAGAGATAGAGGTTTGACATGTATGAGACATATATTTATTATACTTGCAGTCAGATCAAGTTTTTTTCAATTTTTGCCACACCCCCTCCCGCCCCCGCAATTTGGAAAAAACGTCAGATCTCCCACAGTTATGATGATTCGTACCTTCTAGAGATATCGAGTGTTCAATTTATCGATATTTATCGACTTGCTGAAGGAATGATAAAGATCGGATGAACGTTAAATAACCTCCCCCCATAACCACAGCATTCCGTTCAACAGAGGCAATCTTAGAACTCGTGAGCAAATTCGAGCTGCGACATTAAGGGTACAAAGTATGTTATAGTCAGGCTTGACCGACTTTCTTTCTTGTTTTAAATTGCAATATTTCGGCCACCAGAGTAGCTAGAGACATGAAATAAACTGCCAGTAACAGAAAATTGAACAAGGTGGTTGAAAATGGAAAAACTTCTGTCTAACTGCCATAAACGCAGCTGTAAAGTAACGAGAAGTAAAGACTGAAATAACTCAAAAGAATCGATTGCTTTAAAATTGCATTAAAAGTTCTCAATGGATTTATCTCAGGGAAAATAAGCCTTAGTTTCGAGTAAATCTAGTAAAATATTTTTTATTTAAAATCCTTATTCAAGAAGTTGGAAAATATGATGTTTTAAAATAAAGCCCAAGGATCTTCGCACAATATCGTCTGCAGCACAACTGAGATATGTCGCGTTTATTGGAACATGAAAATGTCCCGTAAAATGTTATAGCGACAAAATCTTATCTCAGCTGGAGAGTATAAAAGATATCAACATGAAAATTTTACATAATATATAACTCGTTATAGCGAATATATCTGCATCGTTAGCTCAAAAATCGTGTTTTTTGAGTTATGACAGTCTTGAAGTACGCCAGCTATATGCATTAGTAAGAAGAACAATCTGTACAAAATTGCAGCTATAAAAGTGGGTTCAATCAACCTGACCAGCTAAGCAACTTAGCTGAGAAGTAATAGCTTCTCAAATTTCAACGCTTAGACTTGGTTATCATACCTGAAGCTTAAATTTAAATCCACATGCCAAGAGAATGCGAGGAAATCTGCTTTAGCTTTCTGGGAAAATAAAGCACAATATTTCCATTTATTTAGTTTTATCATAATTGCAGCAATTTTTAAGAGAGTTCTTTAATAAGCTATCAAAATACAATATTTCTTAACCTGCAAAACATTTGATAAACTTGAAATGTTCTATGCAGCTTCATTAACTAAGGCAGCTTAAGAGCAGGAAGCACTTTCACACAAACAATTTCTCCTTGAAAATTTGAAGCATTTAGCATAAATGTGAGTATTTTGCTAACATTTAGCCACATTAAACGTCAATTGTTTGATGGCCAAGCTGAAGCGGGGAAAAGTTGTGGAGAAGCAGAGGGGGAATCACCAACAGACTAAGCCAGACAAAAGGCATATAAAAGCTGCAGCGAGAAACAACAACAACAACAACGGCAAAAATGATTTATTCTGTGCGAAAAAAGAAGCTGAAAAGAATCAACAACTTTGCGCACAGTGAAAATTTGCTAAAGTTGCGTTTCTTTTTTTTTGTTTTTGTTATTTTTTTTCAGTTGGAGTTTATCTTGCGGTTGGGCACCTGGCTGTAGACCACACCGAGGCCATTGCGGCCTGTGGTCACGCTTTTCTAAGCGTTTTCTTATCAACTGCAAAAGCTGAACAAAAAAAATGGCAACGTGACCGCACGCCGCTTTTGAGATTGCACTAAAAGATTTGGCCTTTTGTTTTGCTTTTGTGCATTTCGCATTTTGCGCCTAATGGCCAACTGCGGCTAAGCCTTAAAGTTGGAAAGGCCTTGAAGAGAGTGCACTTGTATTCAGTTTTCGTATCTTTTTGTAATTAATAACACTCACTGCTGGCCGCACATTTGCATAATTAAAAGTCATCGTCGAGGTCTTTAAGACTTCAATTGCAATTGTCAGCCGGTTGGAGCACAAAGAAATCCTTGCATTCCTGCTCGTAAAATGAATTTAATTTCATGCAGCTTGAAAGTGGCAATAAACCGAAGGATTGAATGCCAGCACGAAGGGCCAAACACAAGGTGAAGAAAATGGTATCACGACAGAAGTCATCAAAGTGCATGGAAGAGGCGTAGGTCCAGGGACTTGCACGATTCTCAAAGGATTGCCAGCCCCCGCCCACGCAAACGCCCCTGACTGGCCGTAATAAAGCAAATGAAGATGTGGATGAGCTGGGGAGAGCCGCTTTAGCCAGAGGCAAGCTTTAAATAACAGCAGAAATCTTTCCATTTGCCTGATGCCCAGCAAAATGTTCTAAAAGCTGGCGCAAAACGCAAAAAAAAACCGGAAAAATGGCAAGTGGCAAAAAATAAATACTCAGCGAAAGACAAAATCAAACGAGAGTGCAACGGACACAAAAAACAGAAGAAGCACCGAGTGGATACAACTAGCCAGCCAGCTGTCGTGGAAGCAGCTCAATTGCAGGACAATCAGCACAATTGATTTCCCCAAAGTGCCCCGACCAGTCCCAGGCACCCACCGGCACCCCCAGCATTAAAAGGATTTAATGCCATTTAAGCCAAACAATGTGAAGACAGCAACCGTCAAAGGATCCACGAGTCGAGGAGTCAGTCATCGTGTTCCCGCCTTCGCCCTCGCGCTCGGTCTCTCCCTCCGGTGCCACTCCACAAAAAGTTTATCAATAAAATAACTTGTCGGCGACGAGGACAGAACCTCGACAAGTCCTCGCCAAGTCAAGTCGAAAATTGCAGCAAGTTTTTGCTGTCATCGTTTGTATCTCTATCTGTGTGTGTCCTGGCATTCTGATCCTGCCGACTGCCGCCTGCTGCCTGTCTTCGACAAAGGACATCGAGTGCGGCAATCTTGAGTTGCCAGCGGAACTTCAATTGCACTCATAGTTTTCGGTACACACACACACAAAGACTTATTACCGAAGCGCATGACGTATACGCCATGTATGACAAAAGGGGAAACCAACCAAACAACCAACGCACCAACCTGACATGAGGTAACTTTTCGGAGCCCTCAATTAGAGGAGCTTGTTAAGGGCGGGCGCCGGCTATGCGAGGCTTGTGAATTTACACAAGATTTGGTTAACTAAAATGAAAATTTTAAATCTTTTAACGATGCACCTTAAACAGGAATATTTTTGTCGTAATGTCCATTTAATGGCAACAAACTATTTTGCTTACCAACTTAAAAGTCGATGAAGCCTGACTATGTACTCTGTACCTGCCAAATTTTGAAAGAACCAAAAATAATATAATATACTCTGATCCTGCCAACTTATCTTGTGTCGATCAACAGAATAGACTCACAGGCTGTGATTTTGGTTTTGACTTATAACCTTGATCCGTTGGCACATTCTCGAAATTTTTTCTTATTGTTAACATAATTTCTGCGAAATTTTTAGCAAGAGGTTAATGTACATTCAGGTGTGCTAAAGATCAAGTCACTGTAACAGGATGTAGCTGTTTTCCGTTTATAGGCTATATTTACAATGTTATCGAATCAGTCAGGTTTCAGCAGTAAGAACAGCTGATTCTGTCAAAGATGGAAGGCTATAAAACAAAAGGAAGAAGTTTATCCCAATTTATAGTTAAGGTAAGAGTTGTGGAAACATTCACATTTGGAGAATGTTGCTGAATGTGAAACGATATTTTTAATTGACTTATTTAAGGACCGCAGACAGAGTAATAAAACAAGTAAGAAGGTCGGCCAAAACCGACCATAAAATACTCTGTACCTGCGAAAGGGTATGCTCAGAGATCATGGGATGAAAATGAATTCCTTTACTCATCTTGATCCAGCTATAGTATTCAGCCTTAGATTTTCTTTACTTATACCTTTGTGGTCGGGTGTGACGCACGGGTAGTAGTGAGAGGCTGCTGGTGCGGGAGGTTGTGGATTCGATTCTTCTTCTTTAGAAAATAGCTTTTACACATCCGGTCACCTTCAACAATATCTGTTATCTATTCATGTATCTGTCGTCAACTATAAAGTAACTTGCCATGAAAAAACCAAATTCTCAAACTTTGCCGTTCGGATTCGGCGTAAAACTGTGGGGGTACCTTTCTCTTGCGCGGAAAATTCTAAGCACACACGCCACGGGATTGAGAGAAGCTTGGCCAGGCCCCCTCTTTTTGATGCTGTTGAGCCAATTTTACATTTACATACCTTACTTTCTTCGTAGAAGTGCGATTTCTAAGTAGGAAAAATAAAAAAAAATTTTTCCAGTTCTGTTGGAAAGACAAAATACTTAAATGTTCTTAATATTTGAGGTCGATTGGCGTGGGCTAGGAATTTATTTTAGACCCATGGATTTTTGGTAAAGTTTTCTTAGAATTTTCCTTAGATTTCGTTTTTGCTATACTTTGACTTTTCCTCCTATACATATTGACCCCCCGTTATGCATAGTCTTGTTTCAGAAAACTAAGTCACTAAATGCTTAAAGTTATCCTATTGAAAAGATAAGATGTAACGGCCACTAGAAATGGTAATTAATAGTCTAATGGTAAAGACTTTTATTAAAAACTTTTCAGTTTCCTTAGCTTTAGTAAATAACGTTATATCGATGTTTTTGGACCCGATACATCAAATATTGATACTGAAAATTTTGATTTTTGATATTATCGATATTGATATTTTGAGACAACCATAGTAAAAATGAGGTGTAGATCAAATGCTGGAAAAAGTAGCGAAATTTGCAGTATCTTATTATAAGTTTAGATTATCGTACACATAGATTGAATATTTGGCAATTGTCGAAGACTAAATAGGAGACGTAAGCCAATCGGTCCAAAAAAATCCCAAAATTTTAAAAATTTAATAATGACTTTATATTGTCATGAAGACGGGTAAACATTCGCGTAAATAGAATGTGTACATCGAACGGTCCAAAAAAGCACGAAATTGTTAGAATTCATATTAATAGACGGGTAAATAGACGGATAAATAACAGGCGTATATCAAATGGTCCAAAATAGCGCGAAATTTCATATCTTGCTTGACACCATCTGACGATTATGAATTGAGATATGGCATAATGTGTACGTACACCTACCGAAAAAATGAAAAAAAATTCATATTTAAAAAACGTTGCCATGAAAAAATTTTTGAAATTGTATCCAAATCCAAACTACACTTAAAAACAGTTTCAGTAGAAATGGGTCATTTAATTTTTTTTTTTTGTAAACTAGTGTTATTAGTTCGGGATTATTAGACGGGTAAATTACCGAGGGTAAAATTTGAAATTTGCCACATTTTAAATTGTGTTTAGATTTTCATGAAGATTTAATAGACTTCTTCGTTTTGTGTTTAAAGTACTAAATGGGGCGTAGCAACGCGAGCCGGGACAACAAGTTTATAAAAATTTAGATATAGAAAAGATAACTGCAAATTTTAAAGGTGGAGCCAAACGAGCTGTGTGAGCAGCTGCAAATCTATTATTAAATTTTCCCTTACAAAAATTAAAAGAGTTTCTAGCTATATATATAGTTTATAGTTTGGTGCCGGTTAACTTTTTTGCTCATAACTTGTGTATCGTTCATCCGATCTTTATCATTCCTTCAGGAAATCGACAAAAAATAGATTTCTCTAGAAGGTACGAACAATCTATCATCAAAACTGCGTGAGGTGGCGTGAGGGGGCGTGGCAAAAATTGACTTGATCTGCCTGCAAGTATAATGAGTTTTTGTCCCATGCATGTCAAACCTCTTTCTCTTACCATCACTGAGATCTCTTCGTTCATATGGACGGACAGACAGACAGACTAACGGACGGACGGACAGACGGACATGGCTATATTGACTCGGCTGTTGATGCTGATCAAGAATATATATACTTTATAGGGTCGGAAACGATTCCTTCTGGCTGTTACATACTTTTGCACAAACTTAATATACTCCGTGTACCTTTGGTACAGAGTATAAAAAAATTGACTGAATTTTTGGAAAATATACCCCCAAAGTCAGAAAATGGTGGGAAAATTGTTGTATGAAACTTTTTTGCTTATGATCCAATCAGGTTCAAACTCAATTTTAAAGATCTAGATGAAAATTCAACAATAACTGCATACCAATCTTTCGGAAAAATCATCCCCAAGGTGGAAAATGGGTGGTCAAAGTTGAATCGGCGAAAATATATTTCCCAGCAATTAGCTGTAAACTCATTTTTAAAGCGACACATAATACGTGACTTTTAAATTTTGAAAAGTCCACCCCAATGTCGGATAGTGGAAGGAACATTGTTGTATGAAAATTTTAATTTTTTATACTATCAGATCCAATCCAATTTTCAAAGCTTCACACTACAAAATATTAGCAATGTTATTCTGAAAATTGTTCCAAAAACATTTTGGTGTTCCATTCGATCGGATTTAAAATCATATTCAGAGCTCTATATGGAAATTCTATTAAACTGAAATTAATTTTTTGTTTTTTGGAAAATCCATCCTCCCATTGGTGCGGTCAATTTTTAAATTCCGCCCGATTGCTTTGAAACTCATTTTCAATCCCACTCATACAAAAATATGGAATAAGTGACTTTAAAATTTTGAAAAATCTCCTCCAATGACCGGGAAACTGCTGTATAGGCTAGGTTAGGTTAGGTTGCGTTGGCTGAGAGCGACAAGTCGCTCTCCCACTTAGGCCGCAAGGGCCCGTTGCGATGCCATATATTTCCTGTTAACCCTTTATTCCATAGGGGGGTTAGTACTGAACCATTGTGTGGACAGAATAAAATTAAGTAGAGCTGGGATCTCTAGCTCGGATGTCTCCGAGAGATTGGTTAAAAGGGGTTGACCCAGAATTCTAAGTCTTCTCCTACTCAGAGCAGGACAGTGACACAGGAGGTGCTGTACCGTTACCTCCTCTTCCTCATATCTGCAACTTCTACAGAAATCGTGGTGTGCTACGCCTAGGCGTGCTGCGTGTCTGCCAATAAGACAGTGACCCGTCAGGGCACCCACCAGAAGGGCTATGTGTTCCCTTCTGTAACGCAAAAGTGTGTTAGTGCGTCTTAGGTTGAATTCTGGCCACGTGAGTCTTGCCACCGAGCACGAGGAAAGGTTTTTCCACCTATCCGTAGCAAGACGCAGTGTTTCGGCTTTTATGTGAAGCTTGTAGGTAGCCATAGGCATCCCTATCGTGCTCTTCTCTGGAAGGAGCTCGATGGTTGTGCCTAGTCTGGCCAGTTTGTCCGCAGACTCATTTCCGTCTATGTTCCGGTGTCCAGGCACCCACCCATATTAGGTGTATACTAAAATGTAGTGCGATCTCGTTTAGAGATAGAGATTGGGGGATAAGACACCCCCTCCTACTTTTTCGTCGAGCTTAGAGCCATCCGATATTTATGGCGTTAGCTCTGCTATGGGGAAGGTTTTCCCATTCGCTTCTGCTTGGATGTAGACGTCGTACGATTTGTCGAACGTCGTTCGAGGTATACAGTAGTCCGTATTTGACGGTATACCCGCTTGGTGGCCGAGTATAGTAGAGTGTTCGAAATTACCTCCGTTCCAGGTGTCGGATTCTCTTAGTCTGAGGGCTGTTGTGATAGCCATCTGTTTAGCTACGAGTTCTAGTGGTGCGAGAGGAAATATGGTGTTGAGCGCGCCGTATCATACATATCTCTGCGCTTCTCTGTACCTTTTTTACGTTGTTCAGGACAAATTGTTTCCCGAGTGCTGGCCACAATACTAGTGATCCATATAGTAGTATAAAGCGTACTACGGCTGTGTAAAGCCAATGTACTATAAATGGGGAAAAACCCCATTTTCGGCCTATAGCCTTTCTGCACGAGAAAAGAGCAATTGTTACATTTTTTATGCGGTTATTTATGTTGTCATTCCAGAGTAGCTTCCTATCCAGAATGACTCCCAAGTATTTGGCATTGTCTCCAAATGTTAGGCTTATTCCATTGATTTTAGGAGGGATAAGGTTAGGAATTTTGTATCTCCTGGTGAAGAGTACTAGTTCCGTTTTGTCTGGGTTAACACCCAGACCACAACATGTCGTCCACTGAGACAGTGTTCTCAGTCCAGTCTGCATGGGGTCACAAAGCGTCTGTGGGAAGATTCCACATTTAAAAATTGCAATGTCGTCCGCGTAGGCCACCACCACGTGTCCCTCCGCTTCCATGAACCGAAGAAGTTGATTAACTGTTACGATCCATAGTAGAGGAGAGAGAACACCTCCTTGGGGAGTGCCTCTGCTAACAAATCTGTGAGCGGTAACGCCTCCAAGCAGCGAGTACACCGACCTGCTGGTTAGCAATTGGTCGATGAACCCCATCAGTGTCGTATCCGCTCCCACATTTCCCAAGGCAGAGGTGATGGCACTAGGTTTGATGTTATTAAAGGCACTTTCTATGTCGAGAAATGCAACTAGAGAGTAGTCTCCCACTTCAAGAGATTTTTCAATCTTTGAGACTAGGGAGTATAGGGCGGTTTTAGTTGACCTTCCTTGCTTTACGCATGTTGTGTGTATACTAAATGAGCTTATAGTCTGCCTTAGGTAGGTGTCTATAAGTCTCTCTAGGGTTTTGAGGAGGAATGAAGATAGGCTGATTGGCCTATAGTCATTTGGTTTTACATGTGAGGTCTTGCCAGCCTTTGGTATAAAGACTACTTTAGTTTCTCTCCATCTGGTGGGGATATAGTTAAACTTCAGACAGCTTACATATATTGTGTAAAGCCAGTTCATTGTATGCCCAATTGTGTGTTGCAATTGAGCAGGAAATACATCAGTCCCTGGTGACTTAAATGGTTCGAACGAGTCGATTGCCCACTTAATTCTGGTTGCTGTTACTATATTCTTATTGTGTGTTATGGACAGGTCGGTAGACCTACCCATTGTTGGTGTGTTTATGGAGCATTCATGAAAATGAGTGCACAATAGAAGGTCTAGAGATTCCTCGCTGGACTCGGTCCAGGTTCCGTCTGCTTTTTGCAATAGCCCTGGCGATACTGGTGAGCTTGCCAAGCTTTCCTGAGACGAGATGCCTCAGAGGTTGATTCTATATTGCTACAGAAGTGGGCCCAAGATGTACGATTAGCCCGTCTATTATTTTTATACTCTGTACCGAAGGTACATAGAGTATATTAATTTTGTGCAAAAGTATGTAACAGGGAGAAGGAATCATTTCCAACCCTATAAAGTATATATATTCTTGATCAGCATCAACAGCCGAGTCGATATAGCCATGTCCGTCTGTCCGTCCGTCCGTCCGTCCGTCTGTCCGTCCGTCCGTATGAACGAAGAGATCTCAGAGATGGTAAGAGATAGAGGTTTGACATGTATGGGGCATATATTTCTTATACTTGCAGGCAGATCGAGTTTATTTTCAATTTTTGCCACGCCCCCTCCCGCTCCCGCAATTTGGAAAAAACGTCATATCTCCTACAGTTTTGAAGATAGATCGTTCGTTCCTTCTAGAGATACCACGCCCCCTCGCGCTTTTGGAAAAAACGTCATATCTCCTACAGTTTTGATGATAGATGGTTCGTACTTCCAAGAGATATCTAGTACTCAAAATTATTTATCGATTTGCTGAAGGAATGATAAAGATCGGATGAACCATACTCAAGTTATGAGCAAAAAACGGCCAGTAAACACCCACCACCCCCCACCCATCACCACAGCATTCTATTGACCGGCAATCTTAGTGAGAGAGAGAGAAAGAGAGAGAGAGAGTGAAACTTAGAGATGAGCGAGTATAACTCGTGATCAAATGCGAGCTGTGACGTTAAGGGTACAGAGTATGTTATAGTCGGGCTTGACCGACTTTCTTTCTTGTTTTTGTATATAACTGTTGTATAGAACTCTTTTGATTTTCTTCCGATCAGGTTCGAACTTATTTTCAAAAATGTTTATAGAAATTCAACTATGACTGCAAGCCAGTCTTCCTTACAATTTACCTCCTTGAATAGAAAATCGATGGTTAAGATTGTGTGGTCGAAGCTACAAATATGGAACACCTGACTTACAAATACTGAAATCTACCCCCAAAGTCGGAAAATGAGTAAAAACTGTTGTATGAAACTCTTTTATTTTCATCCGTTCTTTTGTTTTCCACTCGATCGGACTCATCATACTATTCAAAGCTCCAGATGCTAATTCCATAAATATAATATTGATTTTTTCTACCCTTACAGAGTGTTAAAATGGTCCAGATGTATTATATTCTTGATCAGCATGACGAGCTGAGTTGATATAGCCATGTCCTTCTGTCCGTCCGGTTGTTTCTATGCTAGCTCCCCCACAGTTTTAAAGTATTTTAACCAAAATTTGCACGAAGTCTTTTGGTACAAGTACGCTGCACATTTGTCGGACCGGCCGGATCGGATGACCATAGCATATAGGTACCATAGGAACTATCGGTCGAAAAAGTAGTTTTAGTGAGAAAAACTTTTTTGTCTTCAGCGCAATAGTCCCCAAACGTCGTAATTATAAGTTTTCTATGCTTTCACAAAATTCTTACAAGTTTGATGAAAATCGGAGAACTATATAGTATAGCTGCCATACAAAAGAAAGGTCTGAAAAAAGTCTTAGTAAGAAAAACTTTTTTGTTTTCAATTCTATTGCTTCCAAACTTGTTACTGATCAATATTATATGCTACAACCCCAAGCATCCAAATCGGATGACTATTGCATATCACAGTGCGTTGACATATAAATAAACGTTTATTTTGACTTAAGGGTGTTCTTAACTTCCATCCTCCAAAGACCCACACTTTATGCCTCTCCACTTAATTAGTGCTCAGGATATGCCCATATAATCAACTTCGGACTTAAGCAAATTGAACAATGTCCGGGCGAGTCTTACGAAATATACGCTCATAATTCTATGTGTTGCATATGCACAATCGTCACTCAATTCCACTTATGGCATGTCCCAAGACTGCCACCTTCCCCTTCCTCCTATTGTCTCCAGCTCTAAGCCAAATACCAAAATGGTAAACAATGTGCAAAATGCTTTTCCTGAGCCTGTGAGCAAAATTAAAACAATAAACGTTGCTCAAAACTCAACTTGGACTTTGGATTGGTGCTAAACTTTTGAATACCTCAACTGTAGCCTGCAACTCTGGCTGCCATCCACCACCTGGATAGGGGGGTTAGTGGGTCAGGTCAACTCTAGCATTTTACCTTTTAGGCAGCTCTCATGCATGAAATTGGAAGAGTAGCAATTGATTGAAAATTTGCAGAGAGCTGCCATCAAAATACAAAACAAGGAGGCCAGCAGCAGCAGCAGCAACAATAACATAAAACCAAACTAAGGATAATGGCTGTGGCATGAAAATTGCGGTTCACATGATATTTTGACGTAATTTCAATTTGCAAGTGAATTTTATCGATAAAAGGCTCAAAAGAAAGCGCTGCCAGCAGCAAATGTAAATTGATAACGCAGCATTATTACGCAGCGTACATGCCCGTACATATGCCCGGAAGATGGGCGTGGCACTCACTGAGCTCTGCCCACTAATCCGCTTGGCAAACATTAGCGGTGCGGAGCGCATTTTCGGCGCATTTCACTTTTCAGGATTATTTAGAATTTATGCATAAACAAGCAAAGGGACGTTACCCAAAGTCATTTGTTTAAGTCACTGAAGAAGTTTCCCAAAAGCCATTTATAGTCGTCTGACTGACTGACTGACTGTCTTCGTCCATGTCAGCCATTTTATTGCCACTAGTAAAACAATTCCACATGCAAATTGGGGGCAATCCCCACTCACTCAAGTGTCATGCGGCACCACGGAGAGAGCACAGAACACAGTTCAAGGCTGCAAATTAGGCCCGTTAAAAATGCAAGTCGAAAGATTTGTTTCACAGTACTAACAAGCGCCTGCAGTTGGCCCCTAGGTAACAGCATTCTCACCTTGGCACTGTCAATGACAATGCACGTGGCAGAGGAAGCAAGGTCGCCAATTGAGCACTCGGATAAATAATGAAAGTGAATAGTAAATTGTGTTGTATAAAATTGTACAAATGCATAGTTTATATTAATTTAACTCAGAGCCAGGCGTAGACATCAATGCAATCGAAGAAAATATTTCTGACTCAACAACAACTATAAGAAATAGAAAGAGAAACCCGATTATTGTGCGTTATGGTGGCTACGCCGCAGACGACGCATTCGTATTTGTTGTTGCGCTCGACTTTGCAAATGGTAGAGGAACGAATAGAGTATCTGTGGCATCCACTCGTCATTGAGCAACCGGTGTGAACTGCTTAAGAAATTCTGATTTTCCTCAAACCTGATCTACACACAAAGAATTTTGTGGGTAAATTAAACCGATGGGAAATGCGGCAACCCACAAAGTCGGTAAAATTAACCTAATTTTACAGTAACTTTCTCATAAACCTTTACGTAAAGAGAACTATTTCTATAGTGAATTGAACCAAAAATCTCGTTTAGAAATGTGTCCTACCCACAATGTTTACAGTAAGTATTTTTCTTATTGTGTTCACAGTAATTTTACCATACAATTAGTATTTTGACAGCTGTTACTCAACTGTAGAATGGTAGGGTGGGATACTTTTTTAGCTGACACAAGTTGCCAATCTACTTGAGCTCTTCATCATCCATCCCAGAGCAGAAGAGGCAACCCCAACTACCCTCGTACCCAACAATTTTGGTTCTGAAACATTTGTTCGAATTAATTATATTTTCATTTTATTTTAAAAGTTTTTACTTACTCTGTAGGGGATTCGAACTCGCGGCCCTTGGACCAGAGCTGGGAACACTAACACTAGAGCTAAACACTAATCAATTCTTATATTTAAATTATTTAGCTGCTTCAATTACCATTAAATCCTGTTGAAATTTGCAAAAGTGCCTATTTTGACCATTTTCAGACGCGCTTTGTTTTGATTTTTTTGTTATATTATAATAAATTACCATTTCTTCATTTAAAAAAAACTGTCTCAAAGAATTGTACGTTTTTTTTAAACGATAATGTACCGTTTTGGATACATAGTCTCGATAATAACAAAATAGCGAAACTGTCTACTGCACAAAAGTATGCCTTGAAGAAACATGCAAATTTTCAATAAAACCCATTGCATCCATTGGGGCAGCAACAATATATTGGATTTTTGTGATCTCGGATACAATTATAAAAATGGTTTTTCTTTCATTGGCAAAAGTCGTATTATTATTTTGGATAGTTTATTTCAAAGATAAGGAGTAGTTCTTTCCGGTAGTATCAAAGAAAGTCAAAACAAAAGCAAGAAAGGTTCTCCACTAAACGCGTCTAAAAAGAGTTAAATAAATCATTTTTTGTATCTTTAAGCTAAAATTACTTAAAAATCTCGACGTGATGGCTACTGTAGTAGCAGTAACTTATTAAAATATTAACATTTGGGAAACATTATTTGTAGTTAGATTTTCAAAAGCTGCATAGGCTAAGTTTTCTAAATATTTAGAGTTATTTGCTTTGCTATTACACTATCGTCAGAGAGTCTCTTAGATATATGAGATATATGAGAAGTGTAAGGGCAGCTTAACCAAACAACAACAAAACCTCATGCATAAAAAATTTGGAAAAAAGTTACTGTCAGTGTCGTTAATTTTACCCACCAGATTTGTTTGTGTGCATACATGTCAACCTCTATTTTTACCATCTCTAAGATCTGTTTGACAGAGAGACGGACTGGCGGACATGGCTATATCTATATCGACTCGGCTGATGATGCTGATCCGGAATATATATATACTTTATAGGGTCGGAAACGATTCCTCATCCCTGTTACATACTTTTGCACTAACTTAATATACTCTGTGTACCTTTGGTAATGTAAAATTGGCTTTACTGCCCCAAATGGGACAGGCCAAGCTTCTCTCAATCTTTTTGGCTTGTGTGCCTATAATTTTTCGCATAAGAGAAAAGAATCTACACAGAGAAAACAAGAGCGTAAGTTAAAGTCGGCTCTAACAGACTTCGGTATACCCGTTATTCGTGGAAAGAAATGTTTTTTAACCATCCTGTGTGCCTGAGCTGGGACAGGCTATTTATTGAAGAAAATTTCAGGGCTTATAGATATTGCGATTATAAATGTAAGTTTTAAATTTGAGATCAATATCTTAAAAACTGTGGGAGTAATTCAACATTTTTTATTGTGGGGGCGGGGGTGGGCTTGCCAAAAATTTAAAATAAACTTGATCTGCGTGCAGACAATAGGAGTCTACATTTCAAATTCGGTTGCTCTAGCTCTTCTACTCTCTGAGATTTAGGTGTTCATAGAGTCAGACAGACAGACTGACAGACGGACATGGCTATATCGACTCGGCTGTTGATGCTGATCAAGAATATATATTTTTTATATGGTCGGAAATGATTCCTTATGCCTGTTATATACATTTGCACGACTTTAGTATACCCTTTTTACAATACGAGTAACGGGTATAAAAATAGAGGAAAGCTAGCTTCGGCTCGACTGAAGTTTATATACCCTTGCAGCTTGTATAATTTATGTAAATTAAGAAACTAAATCATTTTTGTTGAACATTCTTATCTGAGTTGTTTCCCAAACTCAGCAATAGATGGCGCCACTACTTTGACCATTGTGGCAGCCCTGGCCACCTCTGGTCACACTATTCATCGACCACGATCCCTAACGCGATAGCAGAGCGACAACACGCGCCATCCCTGGCGCTCAGTTTCTGGCTTGGCTTCGGCCAGCGCGGTTCGCGCCCGATCGCTCCGTTCGACTCAACGATATTGTTAGCTTAAGTATTATTCAATAAAGTTAGTTACTAAAGATAAAAAAAAAAAAAAAAAAAAAAGTTAACCACACATTAAAAACCTCGTAACTAAAGTGGTGACCCTCGACTTAGTTAAAGATCACAAACAATAAACCAAACAAATTCATAGCAGTGTGTTAAACAAATTAATTTCAACCTCTGACGAAATTCACACGCACACACACACACACTCACAGGCAAGCAGCCTGCTCTGGGACGCAGCCCGTACTCACACACCCATACAGTGACGCGATTCATTTCGACATGCAGCTCTCGATCATCAAAGTCAAACAGTATTAAGTTAACTATTTCGACAACAGCGAGCCAGAAACTCAAGGACAGCAACATCTCTAGCCTTTTTGGCCAAGTGTGTCCCACACACACACGACAAACGCCGCGACGGACGCCGCGACAGGGCGGCACACACATACACACATGCTCACGGCGTCTGCAGCATACAATCACGAATTTTCGCGCGTTCCTGCAAAACACACACATACACACATGCTCACGGCGTCTGCAACTACAATCAATCGAATGTTGCTGCGTTCTTACAAACAAAATGCGATTCGGCGGCTCATTCGTTCATCGGTCATGGACGTTCATATGTGTCCTTTGGTTCCCACATCTACCAGCCATGGACCTTTGACACGGGCAAACAAGATCCTTGGCGCAGACTGTGGCGCTGCATACGAACACATACAGACGCAGGCAAAACACACACACACGATCAACAGGCGGCATGTTTTTTCCTCGAAAACAATTGTGGCAATTTTCGATTTGCGAATCAATTACCAGGATCCATGCCTCGACAACTGGATGCCTGACGACTCCGCTGCCTGGGAGCTCCTGGTTTAAAAACGACGCCCGGCAACGTATCCACATTCCACGTCAGGCTGTCCAACAACCGTTGCCCACGAAAACATTCATCGCCAGCCTGCCCTACACCGCTGCTCGCGCCCAACCGACTCTTCAACTACATGTAACCGATCTCACGTTGGTCAAGCGTCCGACCAATTTTTCAGATCTTACATTGTACGCAGCTTGCCAGACGATCTATCATACTTATGGAAGTACGTCGCGCGGCTGAATTCGGATCTTCATCGCATCTTTCGTCGTCGCCGATGTTCATGATCAGCGATCCGCTCACCTGACCGACCACTAGCAACATGCTACGACTCGAGACGCTCTTTGTTTGGCAATTGATGCCAGCCTGAGTCTGTCTACAAGTTCTCGACCTCAAACGAAAGTCCTTAACGATAGGCATCACGAAAGTCCACAACGCGTGGCAAACGAAAGTCCACAACGAGTGGCAAGCGAAAGTCCACAACGCGTGGCAAACGAAAGTCTCTACTCGGGGTACAATACCCAGTACTATTGACTATTCAACTTCATCCCCGATCGAACGAACTGGCTTATCGATCCCCAATCGAAGCAACGACCTCAACGCGAGGCAACCTCAACCCTGCATGGGCGAACTTGCTTGTCGACCCCCACTCGAAGCAACGGCCTCAACGCGAGGTTTTCATCGACCCAGCTACGACACAAACATCACAGCGAGAAGTATACGCAAGCATTCCTCCACATTGGGACTTGCAAATCCTGTAGATGATCATCACTCACCCCGGACATATACTCATCCCGGCTATACTCAAAACTTTCATCATTCGTTCCCACATGGTCTCTGGAGGGGGAGTACTGTGGCAGCCCTGGCCACCTCTGGTCACACTATTCATCGACCACGATCCCTAACGCGATAGCAGAGCGACAACACGCGCCATCCCTGGCGCTCAGTTTCTGGCTTGGCTTCGGCCAGCGCGGTTCGCGCCCGATCGCTCCGTTCGACTCAACGATATTGTTAGCTTAAGTTATGTTAAATAAAGTTACATATTAAAAACCTCGTAACTAAACCATTAGCTTGCCAGTTTGTTATTTGGCAGCTATAGGATATATTCATCCGATTTTGACCAAACTCCCCGAAATTGTGTAGAAATCGATCATATTCATAACTGGAAAGTTTAAAGACGCTACCATTGAAAACAAAAAAGTTTTCCTCACTAGAACTACTTTTTCGACCGATCGTTCCCATGGCAGCTATACGCTATAGTCATCCGATTTAGATCAAACTTAGCAGAATTTTGTGGTAGCATAAAATATTGATCAGTAACAAGTTTAGGACCGATAGCATTGGAAACAATAAAGTTTTTCCTACTAATACTTTTTATACTCTGTACCGAAGGTATATAGAGTATATTAAGTTTGTGCAAAAGTATGTAACAGAGAGAAGGAATCGTTTCCGACCCTATAAAGTATATATATTCTTGATCAGCATTAACAGCCGAGTCGATATAGCCATGTCCGTCTGTCCGTCTGTCTGTCTGTCCGTCCGTCCGTATGAACGAAGAGATCTCAGATATGGTAAGAGATAGAGGTTTGACATGTATGGGACATATATTTCTTATACTTGCAGGCAGATCAAGTTTATTTTCAATTTTTGCCACGCCCCCTCACGCCCCCGCAATTTGGAAAAAACGTCATATCTCCTACAGTTTTGATGATAGATGGTTCGTACTTTCTAGAGATATCTAGTACTCAAAATTATTTATCGATTTGCCGAAGGAATGATAAAGATCGGATGAACGATACTCAAGTTATGAGCAAAAAACGGTCAGTTAACACACCCCACCCACCCCACCCATAACCAAGCAGAGAGAGAGAGAGAGAGAGAGGGAGAGAGAGAGAGACTTAGAGAGCGCACTGCGTTGTGCGTTGTGTGTTAACTGGCCGTTTGACTCGTGACCAAATGCGAGCTGCGACATTAAGGATGCAGAGTATGTTATAGTCGGACTTGACCGACTTTCTTTCTTGTTTTCAGACTTATTTGTCCGATTAATTGTCCGATTTTCATCATACTCAGTGGAATTGTGCAAAAGCATTGAAAACTGATAAGTACGAGGTTTGGGGATGTTTGCATTAAAAACAAAAAAGTTTTTCTCACTAAAACTAGTTTTTCGACCGATCGTTTCTATGCTATATGTCATCCGATCCAGCCGGTTCCGACAAATGTGCAGCGAATTTGTAACAAAAGACTTCGCGAAAAGTTTGGCTACGATAGCTTAAAAACTGACGGAGGAGATAGCATAGAAACAGAAGAGCGTACAGACGGACGGATAGACGGACATGGCTATATCAACTCAGCTCGTCATGCTGATCAAGAATATATATACTTTATATACTTTGTGGTCGGAGATGCTTCTTCTATGTGTTACAATCATCTGGACAATTTTAATATACCCTCTACAAGGGTATAAAAAGATATTTTCTGAGTTGATGTCTCCGAATTGGATGATAATTGGCCCAAGGGCCAGGATTAAAAAGCCCTTTTGAACACAATTTTGAGAAATTTTTTTCAAACATTTATTTGCAAAAAAAAAGATTTCTTCAAAAAACTCAGTCTAGCAAAACGGACCCATCCTTCAAAAATTTAAAAAAAAAAAACATGTAAGAGCCTCATCGTTTCCAAACATTTTGAGTGGCTTAACATGTCGGTAGCTTAAAAATTGAGGAAGTTACATCCATTTTTGTCATGTAATCTCAAAAATATTGGTATAGAAAACTTGTCAAAAATTGCTAAAAAATTTTTTTTGTTTCTTAATTTGCCCAAACAACTTTTTAGAGCTGTTGCATAAAATTTTAGGACCAAGAAAAGAACGCATTGGGTTTAAAGATTACAAACAACGATCTAAAAAAGAGATTTAATACGGTTGGCCCTCTAGTGGTGTTCCCTGGATACCGATTTCAAACTATTTAATAGGTAGAGAATTCAAGCAGCGACTTGTGCTGGCACAGGGTATAATACGGTCGGACGTGCTCGACTGTCCTTTTCTTTCTTGTTGTACCCTTGTAGAGGGTATATTAAAATTGTCCATATGTTTGTAACGCATAGTAGGAAGCATCTCCGACCACATAAAGTATATATATTCTTGATCAGCATGACGAGCTGAATTGATATAGCCATGTCCGTCTGTCCGCCTGTTTCTATGCTATCTCCTCCGTCAGTTTTAAAGCTATCTTAACCAAACTTTGCACGAAGTCTTTTGGTACAAATACGCTGCACATTTGTCGGAACCGGCCAGATCGGATGACAATAGCAAATAGCTGCCGTAGGAACCATCGGTCGAAAATATTGTTTTAGAGAGAAAAACTTTTTTGTTTTCTATGCTTTCACATAATTCCACCAAGTTTGATAGGACAACTATATAGTATAGCTGCCATAGAAATTGTGTGTAGAAAATGAATACAGGAGGCCTTGTCAAAAATATGTACATTTGGCCGAATGTATATATTTGTGTCAATGGAATCAGGCTTCTAATTTATATAAATTATACAAGCTACAAGGGTATAAAAACTTCGGTCGAGCTAGAAGTTAGCTTTCCTCTATTTTTTATTTTTTTAAAATTGTATTATTCCTTTCTAGAAAACTTAGCTGAAAAATAAATATAAATTGAAAAGAAGAACTAAAGCAATTCTCATTAATAGTAATTATATAATATAATAGTAATTATATTATAATAATAGTAATAATTAGATACTTTAAAACATAAGCAAGACTCTAACTATTTTTGAAATTACACTTCTTGATGTCGTCTTAACTTTAGGAGAGGAATCATTCACTGGAACCGCATGATGAATCCCCAGCGTCCCTTTGATGGTTTTGCAATTTTCGAACCTGGTTTTCAAATATTCTGCACACTGTTCGTGATCTTTTGTGGTGCAAAAAATACATTGGCGGTTTTCTAATGTTCATTTGCCCATTGATAAAGATTACTACAGCGCACGGAAAATGTGCTTGTGATGGCGTAGGGGTTGCGGGTAAACGGCTTGCCAGGCAATATTGCCTGCATCAAGGAACAAGAAATGAAATACTTACTGCTCAAAACCTTTGCGTTCTTTTCTGGGTCCTAAATAAACCAAGAAAAATAGTTATTTGCAATTTTTGACAAATTTTCTATACTGATATTTTTAGATTACTTGACCAAAATGGCTATAGCTTCCTCAGTTTTTAAGCTACCGACATGTTCAGCTACTCAAAATGTTTGGAAAAAACATGTATTCAGTCGAAAAAAAAAAATTTCAAAATTATTTTCAAAAGGGTTTTTTAAAGCTAAACGTTTGAAAGAAAAAATTTAAACCTCTATCTTAAACCGTTCTCGAGTTATTGAAAATTTTAAAAATTCACAGTGTTACCCTTTTAAGCGTAGAACTTCCGCAAAAAAGCTCCAAAAAAACATACATTTTGAGGTTAAGCTTTTCTCATAATAAGCACCCATTAGGCCAATTAAGAAACATTGTGTCAAAACAACTTCAATGTACTTCG
This sequence comes from Lordiphosa magnipectinata, assembly GCA_037044535.1. Taxonomy (NCBI): domain Eukaryota; kingdom Metazoa; phylum Arthropoda; class Insecta; order Diptera; family Drosophilidae; genus Lordiphosa; species Lordiphosa magnipectinata. The sequence goes on from JBAMBO010002825.1 coordinate 150,287, forward strand.
ATAGATTAACAGTATTTTTGCTCTATTTTTCTAAACATCTTATCTTTAGTTATTTTTGTTTCTCTTTTTTTCAAAACATCTTATCTTTACTTAGAAGAATCTTAAAAGCAAAATATGCTTCTGTCATCCCCTGGATGCTAGAATTTCGACCACGTTTCATTGTTTTGTAAGTAGCCTTTGGCCCAACTTAAATTATTTTAAGTACCCGTTCCCATTCCCACTTATAGGCTGGAAACAAAAAAAAGTTGCTGACGAGAGTGGCTCATGCTCACGTAACCCAGCAACCCAGGAACCCACCTTCTCCCTCTTTCATTTCAAATAGCACAATGAAATTGAATTTAGAGTAAGGTACCCGTCACGTACTCCCTCAGATCTGGTCGACAAAAACTTTTTTTTATCACAAATTATTTTCTTATTTTTTTTTTTTTTGGTACAAAAACTTTTGCTGCGAGCAAAACTTTACTGCATAATAAAGAACGAAATGAAAGAATTTTTGGTCCAAACAAATACAACAAAAGCTCAAATCAAAATTCTGTGTATGATACATGTGCCGCGGCGGTCGGAAGAAGCGGGGAGAGGGGGCTGGGTAAACTAGGATCGGAATTTCTAGGCTGCTAATTGGGTGCAATGGCAAAGTCATTGCGTATGCGTAATGTGTGACAAATCAAGCATACGCCACGTAAATCGCTGAGGCATTTCCCCCTTGATTTTGTTTGTCCACATTTAAATACGTATGCGGTGGAAGGAGACTGGCATGTCAGGCATTTGAAAAATGAAAACAACAGCAAGGAACACACAAATGGGAAAGAAAGGAATTGCATAAATTTTTCACTTATTTGGTCTGGCATTGAATTTTCATTTCGTTTCATATTTATCAGGACCCTATATATACGCCAGTATATCGTATAAATATATGTATAGCATATTTTTCTCGTATAACAAACAACTGGCGCTTGCTTCTACCAGAGTACGCCAACATCTCATATGAATTTCAACATTTGCTGCACAAACGAATGAGTTTTAATTTAAGCATAATTGCTTTTTTGTGGTTTATTTTTTTCTCGCCGCTTTTCCCCAGAATTTCAAAACGAGGGTGGATCAATTTAAATAAAATAATTTTCAGCAGAGAATGAAAAGTATTTTGAAAATCTAAGGGAAAATAATGCATTTTTTTATCTACGTTGTATCGAATTTAGATCAACTAAGTTCTACGCAGCGCGGTAGAGAGTGAAGCAGAAGGTACACATTCAATCACTAGCTGCAAGCTATCCCAAAGGAAGGGAAGGGAGAATCAATTCAGTTAACAATTTAGACAAATCAATAGTCATCGCCTGTCATCGATGTACCAATAACCCATCCGTGAAGCTTCCCTCACTATCGGCTCCGGTTCCTGGGCTCTGGTTCCCGTAGTCAGAGCCCAGGTTCGCTATAATATATTCAACAAAATGAGCTTGGTTATTAATAGTATTTTCTTATGCTCGAATTTTTGGCTAGTTTAGCTTTGAAAATCATTTTTATTTCTATTTTCTTTTCTAAACTTCAAGAGTCACCCTCGTACACCACCCTTTTACCACCTCTTTCGTTGTTTATGTTGTTATTGTCGCTTGGCGCATGCTTAACAAGGATCTGGTTGGTCTTTGACTCTTATGCCTATTAAGTTGTTCTCTTACCATGCTTTAAATCAATAAACACATAATTACAACAAAAGTCCCACAAGAGTTAACCTCCAGCTGATACTTTAAATACAAAACTTTCATTGCTGCTGGCAAAATTGAAATAAAATCCCAAGCAAAATCTTCAGACAGGGCAACACATTTATCAACAAGACGATTCCTAAGCAGTTTCACCACAATTCCCTGCACGCTTAGTCCAGTTGGCCAACAAAAAACAATCATCATTTTGGACACTTTTAATACTTTCGGAGACCAAGTCGAAGTGGAAAAAGTGGTATATACAGCAATGACTGTGGACAGGCTGTGGTAGCAAAAGTTGCTACCGGGCTAGAAACTGTCATTGCTTAATTTGAGGAGACATTAAATGTCGGCGCAGATCTCACGGGATTGGAATTTATGCTCCAGAGAAGTTTTAAAGGCAACAAATTTGGCAACAGAACTGCGCGTGCTGATTAGTTTTTGGTGGCAAAGGAAAGGAGGTTGGCAAACGAGTAAACAACATGAAGCATACACTTTAGGACTGATAAATTATATATTTTTAAATAAAAAGAAAAAATAGAGGAAAGCTAACTTCGGCTCGACCATAGATTAGAAGTCGATCAAAGATACATATGGAAAGTTTGCTATAATCTCTGGTGCAAAAGCTTGTAAGCCTGGGTTATTGAACCTTGCACCTCGGATAATTTATACAGATTTATATAAATTTCTTAATTTTCACATTGAAAACTGCTATCTGAGTGATTTCCCAAAGTCACCAATCGATGGAACCCCTTTTGTGACCATGTGGCGGGGCCAGTTCATACAGCTCCAGTCACAGTTCCAGCTAGTTCGCACATCACTGACAACTCTTTGCATTCTGTTAAACTCATTCTCCGCGGCTAGACGCCAACCAATAAACCAAACCTAAATTTAAACTGTGTTTACATTAGATAACACTAATCTACAGTGAAAAGTATCCCGAGCATCTATAACTAATTCCTGCTTGTCTACTCATGCTGATTACGAGTTGGCATGTCACAGCCATATCTTAGTTTCCGTTTCCAAGATATTCGCGAAAAACCAATTTTCCGACTTTTTGTCGTTCTAGAATTTATGTTGGTCACACTTGGCACTAATTGCTGATTTTATGAAGCCCCTACGATGGTATACATACACAGAAAAAAAAACAGCAGGATATTTTCAATCTTTTTAATCTTGGAGAAAGCCCGGCATGAGCTTGAAAATTCAATCTCGATTTACAGGATTTTCGACACAATTCTAGCTTTCAGGGAATGGCCCAAGCTTTTCGAACTTGTATTATTCCAAATGTGCTTACTTCAATCCCCTTTGAGATCACATATTCATAATTAAGAGAGCGAGAGCGACAAAGTTAAGGTAGCATTTTTGACATGCGGCAACAAACGATGGCGATGGTCGTGAGCGATGAGATGCCATTCCATTCGTGTTCAGTGCATATGGTCGTGGGTTTGAATCCCAGTTGAGCCGAATAAATTTTTATATTTCTTTGTTTTTCAGAAGTTTAAAATAAACCAAAACTGGTGTGGGTCTTGAAGAGTATAAGGATATATCCTATGGAATATGGCGGAGGAAAGGAAGAAGAGAGGTATCTTTCCTGGGATCGAATCAATATTACATACTTGCTTGAACTTGCTTAAAATTATCCTGGATTGAGATTAAATTGTTCTCGATTTATTTGATTAATTCAATCTTTTTATTCCCTTGCAAAGGATATTATAATTTTGCCCAGAAGTTTGCAACGCATAGAAATATTAATTTCCGACCCCATAAACTATATATATTCTTGATCAGGGCGACGAGTCAGTCCGTCCGACCGTATGTCTGTCTGTTTCTACGCAAACTAGTCTCTCAGTTTTGAAGCTATCGAGCTGAATTTTTGCACAGAGTCTTCTTTTTACTGCACGCTGCTGATATGTCAAAATCGGATGACTATATCTTATAGCTGCCATAGGATCGATCGGTCGGAAAATGGATCTTAGTGAAAAAAAACTTTTTTATTATACCCTTGTAGAGGGTATATTAAAATTGTCCAGATGTTTGTAACGCATAGAAGGAAGCATCTCCCACCACACAAAGTATATATATTCTTGATCAGCATGACGGGCTGAATTGATATAGCCATGTCCGTCTGTCCGTGCGTCCGTCTGTCCGTCTGTTTCTATGCTATCTCCTCCGTCATTTTTAAAGCTATCTTAACCAAGCTTTGCACGAAGTCTTTTGGTACAAATACGCTGCACATTTGTCGAAACCGGGCAGATCGGATGACTATAGTATACAGCTGCCATAGGAACCATCTGTCGAAAATGTTGTTTTAGTGAGAAAAACTTTTTTGTCTTCAACGCAAACGTCCTCGAACCTTGTATTTACAAGTTTTCTATGCTTTCACATAATTCCACCAAGTTTGATAGGACAACTATATAGTACAGCTGCCATAGAAATTAGGTGTAGAATATGTATATAGGAGCCCTTGTCAAAATGTGTACATTTGGCTGAATTTACATATTTGTGTCAGTGGAATCAGGTTACTAATTTATAAAAATCATACAAGCTACAAGGGTATATAAACTTCGGTCGAGCCGAAGTTAGCTTTCCTCTATTTTTTATGTTAGCGTCCTTAAACCCGCTGATGACTAATTTTATATGCTTTCGAATAGATTCGCAAAATTGGGTCGAAATCGGATGACTATATCTTAAGGCTGCCATAGGGCCGATCGGTCAGAAATTGCGTCTTAGTGGGAAAAACTTTTTTGTTTTCAATTTTATCGTTCTTAAACTCGGCGTTTGTTAATTTGATATGTTTTCAAAAAGATTCGCGAAATTTGGTCGAAATCAGATGTTTATCTGTCGGAAAATGGGTTTTAGTTAGAAAAATGTTTGATTTTTATGTAAGCGTTCTTAAACTTTGACATTTGCATTTGCAAGGGTATTAAAACTTCGGCACAGACGAAGTTAGCTTAGCCTTCTCGTGTGTAGTTTTTTTGGCAAAATAAATCTAAATATATTAAAAAAAATTTCAACTGAAGCTTTACAGGCAACTGATAAGTTGCGAGATTATAAATCTGGATTTTAGGATTTCTAAGCTCATTTCAAGGTTTTTCAATCTTGTTTTTATAAGATTGTAAGGTTCTTGAAAACGAGATTTTCTGTATAGATTTTTTTTTTCAGTGTACCATTAAAAACATAAAAGTTTTTCTCATTAAAACTACATGTTAAAACTATGTAGTTATTCGACCGATTGTTCCTATGGCAGCTATATGCTATAGTCACCCGATTTTTATGAAACTTTAAAGAATTGTGTGAAAGCACACAATATAAAAACAAGCCAAATTTATGGACGTTTCCATTGTAAACAAAACATTTTTTCTTACCAAGACTATTCTTCCTACTTACATACTTGTGCAATTTTGACCAAACTTAGTGGAACCTTAGATTTTGAGACGTTTTTTCGATCGATCATTCCTGTGGCAGCTATATGCTTTAGTAATTTAATTTTGTAAACAGATTACGTGATAACCATTTTGACGTGAAACCCCTCATTATTATTTTGGCAACTTCTTACTTTGACAACATGTTGCTTTAACTCAAAACAATTTCATTGCTCTATCGGTTCGGCTACATTCTGCTCTCAACCGCAAAATGGTAAATGTTGTGACAGTTAATTTTGACTAATTTGTCTAAAGTTGATCACTTATTGATGACAATATGCGGCCGTTACGCTCTATCTGCACAATTTATGGGGTCTATGGCCCAAACGAATGTTATTGAGGGGCATAACTAATTATGAGGTTCGACTAAATTAGTTTCGAGGCTAAAATGTTAATTGTAAATGCCAAACCAAAAATTGGTGAAATGGCTGTTAAAATCGAATTTTTCTATTGAAAAATGGTTGAGGTTTGTTGTTGTTGATACGTTTTTTTTTGTTGCACTTTTCGCAAATGCAACTGTATTTGGTTTTAGTGTTTTTTGAGGTTTAGAATGGCCATAAAAACGGATTTTGTTATGCGATAGTGTGTGTGTGTGTGTGTGAGTAGCCGGGTAAAAAGCTCAGATTAAAAACTTTTCCCATTACGTAAAAATTAACAACTTTTCTGTTGTTGCTTTGGCTGGGTCTGAAGAGAAATAGTTGCAGTGAGTGAGCAGCCACAGCAGCAGCTACTAAATTTTCTAAAATAAAGCAACTGGCCTTTGTTGCAGTCGGTGACCAGGCAAACCAGGGGGAACAGTGGCAAAGTGGAACTGCAAAATAGCCAAGGTCCATTTAACAAGTGGCAATTTGTGGAGAATGACTTTAAGGGGGGGCCGGTGAAGGAGGCAAGCTATTTTTGTTAATTTTCATTTAACATAACACTGACTCTAGCTGCCCTAACACATCTGACACTTATCACTTTCTTAATGGTCGCATTATGTCTACCTTCTGATAGCATAACTCAGGCGAGATGCGCTTCCATCTTCCCTTTTAGCTCTGCTCACCTCACTTAGTCTCTAAGCTGAACTTTACGAGTGTTTTCAGTATTTTTATGGCTTCACCAGGCAGCTCAGTTGCCCTGTCAGAGACTTCGTTTGTTGTGGCCCGCTTCAACTATTTAATAATGTTGGGCGAACCACGTTATGCACTTCACAAAGGCGCCAGCATCATTTATATGCCTCCCTGGGATAACTCCTCTACTCTACCTGGTCGAGCACCGAAGCAGCAGGCAAGTTCATTTGCAAGTGTCGCCGTTGTCTGGGATAAATGTAGTATACCCTTGAAGAGGGCATTATAATCGTGTCCAGGTGTTTGTCACGCATAAAAGGAAGCGTCACTGTTTTTGATCAAAAATTATACCAAGAAGTTTGAACCTAAGTCACAGTACAAACAGTGTCAATAGCACGATAAGTCCAAAAATACTACATTTCAGTACTAAATTCTTACATCAAGTATGATTTTTTTAATCCCGAATACTTGATTTAAGACTGTAGCGGTATAATATATATTTAGTACATTTCAAACTATTTTATAATATTTGTAATCATACTTTTAGATTGTAATGGTGTTAAGTACAACCCAATTTCCTCTTTAAATAAGTTCAAAATATTCTTCATTGAAGTCTAATAAATTCTAAAGTCAACAACAATTCATTTTTGAAACAAAATGTAACTACAAAATGTTCTTGGTTAAAGCCCATAAAATTTTAAAGCTATTCCCAATTTGCTCTTGAAACTAGTTCTCTGTATCAAATAAAATTAGGCTGAAAAAATCCGAAGAAAGTGAATCAACCAAAAACCCAGAAGGTATTACTGTAGGTCTGACCTATCTCACTCTATAAGCAAAGTGCTAGATCCAGGAGGGACAGTTAAAAACCGATGATTAAAACCGAAACGAATAACGGTTAGGGTTACGGTTACTGGCCTTAAGATGGATGGCCGTGTGATGCGAAAACATCTCTTCAGTTGCAAAATTTCAAACACAAATAAAGCGACCTTTGTAAAAGGGACATTTTCAAGACGAGTAAGTGACCGAACCATGTAAGCCAAGCCATAAATTTTAGGGAAAATCATATTGCCATCGTACTCGTTTTAAATTTCCTTTGCAATAAGGTCTGATTGGCGAATGACATCTTTAACATTTTGCGGGTTGATAAAATTTTCGCATCCGATGCTTTTGATAATTTGGTTTAAGATTTTTCGAAAGTCGACGTCATTTACAACTTAAAAAGGTTTGCTATCCACTGAGCACATCAAAACCCAGGCTTCTTTAATTTCTGGTTCACTGAAAGGTGTAAGAAAACAATTCCCGGAAAATGCTTATTTTTGATCGAGGCATTGCGCACTTCTATGTATATGGGATTCAGTAGAGCAGTTCTGTGGATCGAGTTTCCAAAAATTGTACAATGTACATTGTACGAACGGAACATACTTGAAATTTCAAATACTAAAACGGCATAAGTTCTATTCAGTTCGACTTAGAACTAGGGTTGTCAATATCGCATAGATAAATCGATATATCCATGTTTTTTTAGACGTTATAAAATATTCCGAGGTGATAAGTCTTGTGGCGATATAGTCAATAATCAATATTTCTCAAATCTATATATGAGATGACAATTTGGTCGTTCAGTTCATTTGAATCGTCCCAGTTGATCTCTCGTTTCAAAGAATCGAATCATGTATATATGCTAAAGTAATGATCGGTCCGGTGCGTTTTAGTAACCCATCGAAAAAACATCCTGCGAGATAAACTGCCCTTACGATATTTAGCATATCCTAACCTACAGATGGTTTACAATGGGCACTACCAAGGCTCTTTTAAATCTAATTGTACACTCGTTGACAAAATAGAGAATTTCACTCTTGGATCAATAGTGTTCGTTCTCAAAAGTACGGTAAGAGTGAAAATTCTTGATCCAAGAGCGAATATTCTCAAAATAAAAGACTTAAAAAATATTTAAAAGGGAGGGGGGGCTTAAAAACTGAGAGACACGACCCACAACAGCACCTCACACCCACCCACGCACTTTTTACTAAGCTGTGATGGATTTTGAAATTTCATTAACAATTTTTTATCTACTTTACTGGGACTTTAGCTCGGGATCTCAAAGACTGAAACACACACAGACGACCGCACCTTAGCCCACTTGAGTATTATCCATAAGCAATACGTTGCGTCGAAACCATAGTTAAGAATGTACGCACCTGTACTGCTAACATCACAGTTTGCTCTCATGAGAGCAATAACCGATTGCGGTCTCCTCTCAGTTGTTTTGCACACACCCCTCTGCCATGAAAAACAAAACAGTGAGAGCGTCTTCAACGCTATTCTCTCAAAGATTGCTTGCTCTTCTACTACTTCTCCCCACTCCTCTTGCCTATTTTTTATAGATCCAAGAATTCTAGAGCGTTCCTACTCAAATTATTCGTTCGTTTTTTTTTATTTTTTATAGACTCGATATGTCAAATTTTGATTTAGTAAATTTTTATTTTTGATATTATCGATTAATAGAACTCTGCCAGTCGTTTTTAATGCAAAAAAATGAACTCCTGATCTGATTACTTTAGATTTTTCAGAAATTCTTAAATATAGAATTAAAGCCCAAAATGAAACACAATGCATTCTTATGCCAAAGTTCAGTATTAAATACAGAGTATCAATTGGTCAACTCCACTATCAACTCCGCTTACTTAGTTTTTTCCAGTTGCCTAACACAAGCGAAAAGCCAAGAAGCAGCAACGGCAGCAGCAGCACCCGACACCCCGATGTGCAATCCACTTTTGCACTTAGTCGTGGATAACGTGCGGCTTTTTGTCAAACGACGGACATGCAGTCAACTGACTTACAGGTTGTCGCAAATATCACACCAACTTGTCATGTCCAAACAGTTTATGGCCATGTTGTTGGCCCGGCCATTGTCTCATTGTCCCGAGGAAACTATGCGATGGGCAAACTGAAATTTGAAATTCGAAATTGGTTTTGGGTTGCTCGAATTGCTCATCAGGCAGCATTAAGTAAATTTCAATGATTTCTATGATAGCTCATATCAGTTTTGGCTTTTGGCCATTTGCCAGTCCTTGTCTCGGCACTAACAAGCGCTGCTAATTGCACACTCACGCACACACACACACACACACATAATGAGCCGTGGCCACAAAGCAAAGCCAGCGAAACGTGGCGTGTCCTGGGAGTCCTGGTGTTTGAGCTCCTGGCTAGCCAGGACTAATGGCTCTTAGCTTCCGCCGCATCAGTGCAATGCACAGCACAAAAATGTTTTCAGCTTCTTTTGGCGTGTGCAAAAATTTAATTTAGAGCCAAAAACGTAACGCAGCCTCCTCGTAGACTACGCTCTTTGCCCCTCTCTCTCTCTCTTTTTCGCTCTACCGACAACGTTATTTATGGCATTCCAGGGCGGCCTTTGGACACTGTAACCGCATTTCTTGCAGCTCCAGCTACAGCTCCTGGCACTTGGACCACTGCCCTGCTTAGAGTTGTCCTGGTAACTGCAACGGCCCAGCCCCAAAATGCATTGCCCGGCGACGTGGCTCTGAAATTAAAAAATGTGCTAAAAATTAACGAAAATGGGAGAATGATTTTCCCCTGGGGAGGTAGGGGTCTAAGGTGAGGAGTGCCCCGTAAAACTGCTTGTACAATAAAAATTGATATTAAAGGTGTTTAATTGAAAGATATACACGAAATTTAGAGAATGGTTGAAGAGAAGAAGGCATTACATATTCTAAAATATGTGCAGACCAAATTTCTGATCCTGAAGTAGCTAGATTTGCAAATAAAATAAAAGAAATCAACATCATTCTTGAAATGTGAATGTTTCCTGTTTCCAGTAACGAATGTCGATCGCGGTAACACGGAAGTAAATAAAAACAGCTGATTTGATTTGTACTCTGTACCAATGATACACAGAGTTTAATAGGTTTGTGCAAATGTATGAAAAAGCCAGAGAAAGCATATTTGATCCTATAAGGTATATGTATTCTTGATCAGCATCAACAGCTTAGTCGATATAGTCTGTCCTTACGTCTGAAGGCAACTTCGAAAAAAAAACCAAGATCTTTGTACTTGAATCATGTGAAAACGGTTTCAATAGTACGGTAAGAACGAAAATACTTGTTTTAAGTACAAAATTCTTATTTCAAGTTAAAAATTTTCAATTCCGAAATACTTGATTTAAGACTTTCTGTATAAATTCGGGGGGGACACATAAATCTTTAGGTATTTCGCCGACGATTGGTTTGAAAATCTCTCCAAAAATTCTGTCGGTGTCACAGAACTTTGAGATATTTCATTTTCTTATTAGAAAATCTAGTTAGAGAGTTAGTGCTACAGCTGATGGTCCATCTTTAGAAACCTGGATGCATCTTTTGCAAAAAATTTCACATTTTCTAGTTATGAGTTAATTAGACGTATAATTGAAATTTTTTGATTGTCTTAAATTATAATTCAAATTTAGTTCATATTCTCTAATAAAAACAAGTAAGAGTGTTGCAGTCGAGTGCTCCGACTGCAAGTAATTTTGTTCCTACGACTTTGATTGATACAAGGTTCAAACTTAAAAATTGTGGCTCTGATTGTTTTCTTGGTTAAAAGGAGGAGGAGGGGGAATTTTCCAAATCTGAAACAAACTTGATCTGGATACGGTATACACCTACATATATGCAAAAATTTGTGGCTATCTAATATAGACTCTGAGTTCGAAGCGATTTTAATGGGAACAGGGTATAAAAATTCAAAATGTAAAAATATTTTCGCGACATTCATGAAGTCTAACTTAATCCGTTGCCTGCCAAGTGAGATAGTTGGTTTTGATAATATGAAAGACTTTGGTTGGTTTTACAAATTATTATTGAAACGTAAATTTGAATGTTAACACAATATAAATAATTTATTCATTTGATGCAACCTAAGCAGAAAAAAAAACGTTGTTTCCAAAATTAATTTTGCTTGTCAAAATTGTGTGCGTGGACAATTTTGCTAAATCTCCTAACAAAACACGGAAGGTTTGAAACCAACCAAAAGAAATCTCGGTGCCACGTAAGAATTGGAATTCGTTCGAAATCTGGTTAGAAGAGTTTTCTGGTGCACCCCCGAATAAGTTAAATTCCAACAATTTAAAAAAATTTTTCCTTATCATTCTTTTAGGTTGCAATGGTCTTAAGTACAACACGATTTACTCTTAAAATAGATAAGAATGTTCTTAATTGAAGTCTAATAAATTCTAAAGTCAACCCCAATACATTATTGAAACAAAACCAAAATTTTATTAAATAGGTACAAAATGTTCTTGGTTTAAGCCTGTTAAACGAGATGGTGGCAGAGTAAAACTTTGACAGGAATTTCACTGTTCATAAATAAATGAGAGAATAGATCAAACTAGAAGAAACATATAAAATGCAACCACACACAGAATTCAGTAGTACACAGACGGGTACCTGAAGCCCCAAAGTACTGGACTTGGGGTAGCAGGACCAGGAACAAAAAGGTCTGAAGCAATGGAGAATTTGAAAGCATATTTCAAGCCGAAGTATGTGCCATCTCCCGTTGTGCATTTGGGAGAGAACTACCATAATAGAGAAATATATATCTTTCTAGATACCCAAGCAGTTCTTAAGTGGTTACGTGGGTTTCAGAGGTTAAAAAAAAGCGTATTTTTAGTATTTTTTTTGATATATACAATCATATATAATATTTTATTTGAACAATTCGGCATATCAAAGATACATATTTAAAGAGTATTTTGTGAAATTTTTATTTAAAAATTCCGAAAATTCAGGCATTGGTACCTATCCCTTGACGTACCAATGAAAAATGCTCTTGCCGTGGACAGCATAACTCATTATTGGCTCATCCAAAATTAAAAAACCAAAATTATTTCGTTTGTACATTGATAAATCTCGTTCTTGGGAGAAGGAAAACAAAATTAAAATTTGATTTTTTGACAGACTTTGAACAAAATATCTAATTTTTTGGTAAAATTTTCGTCATGTATTGGCTAGAAAAAATTAGTTGTAATTAAAAAAAAGTCCATTGTTCAATAATTAGATAATGATATTTCAAAGATGTGTGCAAAATTTGAAAAAAATCGCTTCATAACTTTTCGAGAAATCAGGTCCACCGACTTAAAAAATTGAGTTTTGAGATAAACGCGTTCACTGATGTGGCCTGATGGGGCGAAATTCCGAAGCGTCTATCTCTTAGAATTTTACTCGGATCGATTTGAAATTTTAGGAAAACATTTTAAACATATTGTACTATTTAATAAGACAAACAAAATTGGAAATTTTCAAACCCACGTAACCCCTTAATGCGTTTAGCAGCAATTAGTTCACCTCTCAGCTAGCCTTAGAGACGAAGAACAAATTGGACAAACAAGGCAGCAGGAACAACCTGACCCTATGATGGATACCTAGACATAACAGCCACCGCAATGGTAGGGCCTGAACCCTACTGCGGCTACCATAAAAGAGCTCCTAATAAAGGAAGCAAATACGCTTAGTACAGCCTCCTGGGGAAACACCAGAAGGATGAGACAAGCAAAAGCTTTAATAGTGAACCACAACCTCAAAAGTTTTAAAAGTTAATCCAACAAGGAAAGAATGCCCTCTGCGCAGACCTCATGCAGACTGCGGTGCCACCTGTATAAACTGGGAATAACAAACATCCAACAACGAAGATATTGTGAAAAGAAGGAGGAGTCCTCTCAACATATACTAGCACACTGCGACGCCCTAGCGAGGCGCAGACTCAGCAGATTTGGGAAACATCCAAGAACCCACGAAAGTCCTGGCATTTGTACAGGAAGTAGGTTTGCTAGGAGAGTTGTAAGCTCAGTAGGGGGGCACAATAGACCAGGTTTGATCGCTGTGCGCTATTTCCCCAACAACCAACAAGTAAGAAAGTCTTTAGTTTTTATTATACGCTCAACGCTAAGTTTCTCTCTCTCTCTCTCTCTCTCTCTCTCCCAAAAATTGTGTTTGTTTGAATACAGCGGTGGTTGGCGTAAACGGCGAGGGGGGTGCAGGTTAACTTTTTTTGCTCATAACTTGTGTATCGTTCATCCGATTCGACCGAGGGGGCGTGGCAAAAATTGAAAATAAATTTGATCTGCCTGCAAGTATAAGAAATATATGTCCCATACATGTCAAACCTCTATCTCTTACCATCTCTAAGATCACTTCGTTCATACGGACGGACGGACAGACGGACATGGCTATATCGACTCGGCTGTTGATGCTGATCAAAAGTATATATACTTTATAGGATTGGAGATGATTCCTTCTGGCTGTTACATACTTTTGCTCAAACTTAATATACTCTATGTACCTTCGATACAGAGAATAATAATAAGTTTAGAGTTCAACTTGTATAGGATATACACTCAGAGAAAAAATAGAGAATTTCACTCTTGAATCAAGAGCATTCGTCCTCAAAAGTACGGTAAGAGTGAAAATTCTTGATCCAACATTCCTGATCCCGGCATTCCTGATTCAAGAGTTTCCGCTCTTGATCCAAGAACGAATAATTCTCAAAATAAAAAACTTAAAAAGAATATTTGGGGTGGGGGTGTGAGAGACACGACCGACCCGACCCGACCGACGCGTGGTCCATCTCCCTCCCTCCTCCCACTCACCATTTATCAACCCAACCAACCCCAACCACCCCCCAGAAACTTTGTTTTTAACTGTGATTGTTTTTGAAATAACCACATAGATATTTTTTTTTTTCTTACTTACTTTTCTGGGACTTGAACTCGGTACCTCGAAAGACTGAAACACACACAGGCGACGGGCATCTTAGCGAACTCAGCTATCTTCCATAAGGTAAAAGGCGCGACGAAATCACACTAATAAATAAACGCAGCTGCCTTTCGTACGCATCGCACAACAACAAACTGCGCATGCGCTCTCACTCTCTGCGAGAGCGAATCCACCGCTATTTTCTCAAAGTTAAGTTGCCCTCACCCCCCTTGCCTATAAAAAACCAATTTCAGAACGTTTAGAACGAATTTATCTCGATTCCAAGAGCGAAATTCTTGAAAATTCAAGAACGACTAATTTTATTTTCAAGAGCGTTCGTACTCAAATTATTCGTTCTAGTTTTTTCTTAGTGTAGATACTTGCTACGCCCACTGCTTCCCAGCTCGTACCTTCTATACATATTTAGTGATCAGTGATTTTTCGATCCACCACAGGAATGCTTAAGATCGGATGAACGGTAGTCAACTTATGAGCAAATGAAAGCTCGCAGCGTTAGTTTCATGTGAAATGGCTTTACACAGCCCAAAGGGCCACAAGCCGAGCTTCTCTCAATATCTTGGAGTGTGTGCTTATCATTTTTCGCACAAGAGAAAGGGACCTACAGTTTAATGCCGAATCCAAATGGCAAATTTTGAGTGGATTTTTCATGGCTAGTTACTTGACAGCTGGCGCCAATGGCAGGTGAAGTTGACGGAATGTGTAAAAGCTATTTTTCTGAAGAAAGAAAAAAACTTTTTATTAGATGTTCCGAGGCGGGATTGAATCCACGCCTCCCGCACAGCAGGCCGACAACCACTGCACCACACTCGACCGCAACGTTAATATTTATAAAATATCCTGATGCTTATTCCGTTTCAAAACCTAATTTCTTCGAGTAAAAAGTTTACATTCACCTGTACCAACTTTAGAACGGCACAAACGGTCAATGATAATGATATAAAAGATTTTAGAACCAATGCTCCAAGTCTCTTAAATTCTGCGGAACCCGTTGTAAAGTCTTAAGGTTGGTTATCGGTAGTAAATTTCAATCGTACGATTTTGCTGCTTAGAGGGAGACAGACATAGTACAAAAAAACCTGGAGAGTCTAAAATCACTCAGAGAGCCAAAATGACAACGAACAGCTGACAAACATCTGAGGGAAAAGTTTTCGGCGCAGCAAATTGTGCTTCTAAGTTAAATTTTCTTTGTTGATTTGCCATCTCTAGAGATTTACAGGACACCCCTGAAAAGAACTTATTTTTGTTAAGAAGGAAGCGTTAAAATTATCAATACCAGTTCATCAATAGCCGAATGGACCTCATTCATTATACCTATAGCAGAGTTTGCCAGCCATAGCCCCTGTGGGCCGAACGCATTCGTCAATTCACATGTATAAGAGCCGAATGTTTTACGAAGTCATTTGTCACTGAATGTCTGAAAGTTAGTCGTAGTCAGCGTTACAAGACAATCCCTTCCGCTGCAGTATATTGCCGTTCTCTCTGTTCTCTCTTCTTGGAGAAGAGATTTATACGTTTTATACCACGGCTTAGAAAAGTGCCTAGACTTTAAAATGTTAAGCTAGCCTCACCGTCACCTTCTATGCAAAGACTGTAGATCTCACAGAGACTTCAAGAGTCATTTTAAGCCCTTGTAGAGGAGGGTTTATTAATATTGTCCAGATGTTTGTAACGCATAGAAGGAAGCATCTCCGACCACACAAAGTATATATATATATTCTTGACTAGTTTTGAAAATAGCTCAGCCAAGAATGTTCGACGAAAAACATTTAAAACCTTAATTCTTATAAATTAAATAAGCTACAAGGGTATATAAACTTCGGTAGAGCCGAAGTTAGCTTTCGTCTATTTTTATACTCTGTACCGAAGGTACATAGAGTATATTAAGTTTGTGCAAAAGTATGTAACAGGGAGAAGGAATCGTTTCCGACCCTATAAAGTATATATATTCTTGATCAGCATCAACAGCCGAGTCGATATAGCCATGTCCGTCTGTCCGTCTGTCCGTCTGTCCGTCTGTCCGTCTGTCTGTCTGTCTGTCTGTCCGTCCGTATGAACGAAGAGATCTCAGAGATGGTAAGAGATAGAGGTTTGACATGTATGGGACATATATTTCTTATACTTGGCAGGCAGATCAAGTTTATTTTCAATTTTTGCCACGCCCCCTCCCGCCCCCGCAATTTGGAAAAAACTTCATATCTCCTACAGTTTTGGAGATAGATCGTTCGTTTCTTCTAGAGATACCTTGTAAACAAAATTATTTATCGATTTGCTGAAGGAATGATAAAGATCGGATGAACCATACTCAAGTTATGGGCAAAAAACGGCCAGTTAACACCACCCACCCCCCCACCAACAACCACAGCAACATACCCTAACCGTTCAACACAGGCAATCTTAGTGCGAGAGAGAAAGAGAGAGAGAGAAACTTAGAGAGCGCACCGCGCTGTGCGCGGGGTGTTAACTGGCCGTTTGACTCCTGAGCAAATGCGAGTGTAAGGGTACAGAGTATGTTATAGTCGGGCTTGACCGACTTTCTTTCTTGTTTTATGTAGAGAAATCTATGGATTTGTTTAGCCATTGACCAACTTGACTTTTGCTTGATTTCCTTCTCGACGTCGTAATATGCCGAGTTTGGATATGATTTTGAAATGATAGTACTCAAACTCAGCACTATAAAATAGTTTTATATGTTCTCAAAAAACTGACTTAAGTTTTTCTTTCAATCGAAAATTTTTTTAAGCAGAGATCAGAAATTTAGTAGCTTCGGTTCTAAGTCGAGTTAGACTTTAGGCTTAAATTCCCAAAAACTCTGACCGGATGGATCATCAATCATCTTTATGCTTTAATGACAAATGTTCAAGCCGTTAGGTATTTAAGGTCCTTGCGCCAAGCAGTGCATTTAGAGTTTGCCACAAAAAGCTTAACAGAAGCACTCCAATCAACTTTTATAGTACAATAAAATCCCAAATAACTTTTAGCTACATAACGGATAAAATTCATTGTGGATAAAATATATTATTCTAAATTGTAACCTATCATAAGTTGCGGCCAGACTTTAATTGCCACAATGCATCTAGGGGAATAAACTCCAACTCCGATCTCCAAAGCCAAAAAATAACAAACAATTCCAATTTGAAAACACTCTCAAAGCAACCACACAGTGGTCAAGCGGGGAGGTTAGTTGGTTTTTTCAATGGTTCAGGGCAGAACGTTTCGCACCTTAAGTTCATAATTATGTGTAAAGTTAGTTGGTTGGTTGGTTTGTGTGTGTGGAGTGGAGAGGGGCGGCACATATCAAATAAAAGTTGATTCCAACTACTTTTTCCAATTCGCTGCATGTGCAATTTTATTTCAACTATTTACCTCACTCACAGTTGCTGGTGAAGTCAATTAAAAAGGGCCCAAAAAGGTGCCTGGAATGAACAGAAAGCCCCTAAGGCTGACTTAGGTCTGAGGTACGTTATGTATTCATTTCAATATACTTATTTCCTGCTTCTTGTTATTTTCCGCACTTTCCGCCATATTTGCTGAAGCATTTCAGTAGCGATTTATGATCTAGCAGCGCTTACCCAGCCGGCAATTGCAACGGATATAAACATTTTTTGAACTCATTTCAACTTCACATATCTCCCATCTATCCAAAATGGAGTGGGAAAGGGGTGGCGTTTATGCCTTGGCCTGCTGAAATGGCACGTGTCGTCGTTCTTTTTTTCTTTGCTGCAATCCAGCATGCTTATGTTTCACTTTTCACAACATAAATCCCCCAGCAGCTAAGGCAAAAGCCACAGTTCAGGTATGAGAGCACTCTCCAGAGTTGAGGGGCAGAACAAAATAGAAAGCTGAATGTACTGCTCAGCTATTTATTTAGATATCCGCGCTCCGAGCAACTGTAAAGGAATCTGAGCCATGCATTATGCTTATTATTTCGCTCCCTCTGTCTGACAGGTAAAGGCTTAAGTCCTGCTGAGCTCACAGATAAATATGAGAAGCCCCGAGAGTCAAACGACAAAATCATGAGTTTCGAATTTACTTACTTTCCTGCTGGGCTAGGCAAAAGAGAAAACTTTTATTTAATTTTTTTCCTTCATCTTCTGCCTTTCAATTTTTCATATTTGGCCCAAGTAATGGCCACGCGGCCATATTAAAAATATATAGTACATATTTAAGTGCAGTCGAGGCAAAAGTGCAATGGTGTTGCCGGCGGGGGGAGGGAAACGGGTGGCTGGAATGCCAGAACTTTGCAAAATTATTACTTTGCTTTGTTTACAGGCTTCGGGGGCTTTGGGGTCTGTAAGCTAAGTAAACTTACAACTGGGATAAGGTAACATTTTGAAGCACCTACCAAGTAAATTATTCGAAAAACTTATTTATTTGTTATGAGGATGCGGATTAAATCATTTTGTAAGATTTCTATTTTGCAGGTTGAATTACAAAATTTAAAATTTTTGATTGCATACTTTCTGGGTGATTAGAGAAATGTCACAAGTTTAATAGTTTGTGCGGAAATTGTTTATAATTAAAGAAGTAAAATGCGGTCGGCCAAATAATCCTTTGGTAACCTAAATTCCAAACTAGAATACAACACAATCCGCTTCAGAACTAAACCCCATTTAACCTACAGAAAAATACTCACAGATAAGCATACACATTCGCAGGTACAGAGTACATTACTGTCGGGCATGACTGACTTTCTTACTTCCTATGCAAAGGGCATTATAATTCGTCCCAGAACCCATAAACTAAATATATCCTTAGCAAGGCGGCGAGCTGTCTGTCTGTTTCTATGCGAACTAGTCTGTCAGTTTTGTAGCTATCGAATTGATAGTTTGCCCAGAGTCTTCTTTTTGCTGTACGCGGCTACTACGTTGGATACGCCCGTATCGGTTGAATATTTCTCATAGGTTTTTAGCTTGAAAAATTGTTTGGTTTTCAATGTTAGCGTTCCTAAGCTCGGCCATTTTGAATACTAAAAGCTTTCAAACAGATTTACAAAATTTAGTCTAAATCGGATGACTATCAGACTTGTTCGTAATTTCACTTCCCCAAAAGTTTTTCGAAAGTGGAATTGATTCGAGTTAAACAAGTGGGACAGTCGGTAACGCCCGACTATAACATACTCTGTACCAGTTCATTTGCCCCCGACTATAATATTATAATAAATCCAAGGAGTCACACGTTTATCGTGCAATATTTTTATTAAACGCTCATCTCTTAGGTTCTCTCTCTCTCTCTCTCTCACTATGATTGCCTTTGATCAATGGAAAGCTGTGGTGACGGGTGGGGGGGGGTGCGGGGTGTTAACTGGCCGTTTTTGCTCATAACTTATGTATCGTTCATCCGATCTTAATCATTCCTCAGCAAATCGATAAATAATTTTGATTACTAGATATCTCTAGAAGGTACGAACCATCCATCATCAAAACTGTGGGAGATATGACGTATTTTCAAAAATTGAAAATAAACTTGATCTGCCTGCAAGTAAAGAAATATATGACCCATACATGTCAAACTTCTATCTATTACCATCTCTGAGATCTGTGCGTTCATACAGACAGACGGACGGACAGACGGACATGGCTATATCGACTCGACTGTTGATGCTGATCAAGAATATATATACTTATAGGGTCGAAAATGATTCCTTCTCCCTGTTACATACTTTTGCACAAACTAAATATACTCTGTGTACCTTTGGTATAAAAATGAGATTGTTTTATCTAAAAGTCGAGTATAAACCATCTTTATTTAATATTGCTGGATTAAGATTTAAATTGAGAATATAATCTTGGGTTAAGATTATCTCGTCTCTGTCGAATTCTGACACCGTTTCGTCTCGTTTCGAGATTATAATCACGAGATTATAATTACGAGACATTGACTCAATGGTTGTTGTAGGCGATTTCAACTTGCCAAACATCGCCTGGTCATTTCTTAATGGGTCAAGTTATCTTGTTCCTTCAACACAGCATGACTTCTTAGATCATCTGTTTGATATGTCCTTGTTTCAAATTAATACAATTCCAAACGATTTAAATAAATTGCTGGATCTAGTCTTTGTCGCTGACAGTGCTAATGCCGTAGTCTCTAGGTCTGCCCCCCTATCACTTCCTGAAGATTCTTACCATCCTACAATTGAAATCTCCCTTTCAGTTATTGGACCTACCTCTTCAACATCTATAGCTTCAAACAAACCTCGTCGTTGCTTTCGTAAAGGAAACTTTACTTTATTAAATCAACTTATTTGTGCAACAGACTGGACTCCTTTGTACAATGCGGTTGATTTAAACTTTGCTTTTACCTTTTTCTATGATTCCATTAATTCTCTCTTAGATATTTGTATTCCTAATAGCGCTCCCTCTCCAGCGTCCATTAATCCTCTTTGGTACTGTCCTAGGCTTTCTAATTTGAAAAATATTAAGTCTAGATGCTTCAAAAAGTATAAACGTACTGGTTCTGTTGTTGACTTTTCTCAATACTCAATAGCAAAATCGAACTTTACACTTTTTAATTCTGAGTGCTATAAGAAATATCTTGCCCGATGCAAAATTCAATTTGCAGAGGACCCAAAACAATTCTATAGCTTTGTCAACTCTAAACGTAGATCCTCTTCTTTACCTTCTTCTTTTTTTCTTGGTGACCAAAAGGCTAACGACGACTCCACTGCCGTTGACCTATTCGCGGACTTCTTCCAATCAACTTATTCCTCTGCCCGTTTTACCAATACTTCTTATCCTTATAACATTCCTTCTTCCAACTCGATATGTGCTCCCTCAATTTCAGAAAGCTCCTTGCTTTCATATTTGAAATCACTTAAATCCTCATACTCCCCTGGGCCTGACAACATTCCCAGTTGCGTGCTTAAAGAGTGTTGTTTTTCCTTATGCAGTCCTTTGCTTAAGCTTTTTAATCTATCTCTAGAATCTACTGTGTTTCCGAATCTTTGGAAAGAATCTTATATCATTCCTCTTCACAAAAAGGGAGGAAAATCTGATATATCCAATTATAGGGGTATAGCCAAGCTTTCCGCTATTCCAAAATTATTTGAACAGATTCTAACCTCATCCTTACAGCACTATTGTAAATCGATTTTATCACCTTTCCAGCATGGATTTACAAAGCGTCGGTCGACTACGACCAATTTGCTTGAATTTACCTCAATGGTTAACGATGGATTCCTTTTAAAAAATCAAACTGATGTCATCTACACCGACTTCAGTAAAGCATTTGATTCTGTGAACCACGATATTCTCCTCTTTAAGCTTGATCGTTTAGGATTTCCTTCCTCTTTTCTGCTTTGGATTTCGTCCTATTTAAAAGATAGAACTCAAATAGTTCTGCTTCGCTCTAATACTTCAAAGCCTGTCTTTGTCACTTCTGGTGTGCCACAAGGCAGCCACCTCGGCCCTTTGTTTTTTACTCTTTTTATTAATGATCTCCCCACAATATTGTCTTACTCTCGGATACTTATGTACGCCGATGATGTGAAACTTATTTTATCTTTCAACGACCCGACGCATTCCATCAGACTGCAAGATGATCTAAACTCCTTGCAGTCCTGGTGCTTGATTAATCAATTACACCTTAATTGCTCCAAGTGTATGTTTATGACTTTCCATCGTTGCAAACCTTCGCTGGCTACCTATACGATTGGCAATGAACCCTTGGAACGAATATCTACAGTCGTTGATCTTGGAGTTCTTTTTGACCCAAAATTGAGTTTTAATCCTCACATCTCCTCTATTGTAAATAGGGCGAAAGGTGTACTTGGATTCATTAAACGTTGGTCGAAGGAATTTAATGATCCATATACCACAAAGCTTCTGTATACTGCTTTAGTTCGCCCTGTACTTGAATACTGCTCGTCCGTCTGGTGTCCGCAATATAAAAAGTATATAGATCGAATTGAATCAGTTCAAAAGCAATTCTTGCTTTTTGCCCTACGTGGCTTAAATTGGGACCCTAACCTTCGTTTACCAACGTACTCCAGCAGACTTTTGCTTATTGACCTTCCTTCGTTAGCTAACCGTAGAACAGTCTTAGGTGTTTCTTTTCTTCATAAGCTAATTATCGGTGATGTAGACTCTTCTGATCTTTTAGGTCGCCTTAACTTTTCCGTTCCTTCTAGGCCAACTAGAAACTATTTTCCTTTTATCTTGTCTAGATGCACAACTGATTATGCCCAGCATAATCGATTTCGGGTTTTATGTAAGAATTACAATGATCTCAATCACCTGCTCTCAACAGAGCTCTCTCTCTTCTCTCTAAAAACGTCTCTCTATAATTATCTCCGGGGAATCTCTGACCACTCCCAGCTGTGAGTAGGGGCATAGCTTGCCGGACTGGCTAAAAAATCCTCCCCCACCGGGTCAGAGATTTTCCGGTTATTTAGTTTTAAGTTTTACGTATACATTTTTTATTTTTAAAGTTTTCTTTTAGATAGTTTTCTCTCTCTCTCTCTATCTCTGTTTTAGTTTAATTTATTATATTATCTTATTTTTTCCTTTGCTCCTACATAACTATAGGTTTTGGTTTTTTCTCTCTCTCTCTTTTCTCGATCTCTATATTATTAAAGTTTTTGTTAGCTCTAATAACGTCTCTGACTACAATCGGCTGTGAATAGGGGCATAGCTGGCCGGACGGGCAAATAAAATACCCCCACCGTGTCGGAGTCGTTATTAGTTTATTTTGTAATTTTATTAGATTTTCTTTGATAGGCTTCCTTAGCTCATAAAATTTTTTTGTAACGTATTTATACTTTCGTTGACAGCATTTGTTTGTCGACTCTAAATAAATAAATAAATAAATAAAAAATCTTGGTTTTAGATTGATTTTTTTCTCAGTGTACATATTTTTATTGTAATAAAAATCAAAACAAAAATGCCTATATCCAATAACTGTTTTTTCACAACTTTCAATATATAAGCTACAGTGGAACCACTAGTTCATAAAAGTAGTTCAGAAGCAATTCCACGTGGAATTTAAAACACAAAAACGTTTCGGAATTACTGCCGAATTTTGAAAAGTAAGTGGAATTGAGAAAAAGTCTGTACTATTTTGGGAGTTTGTTTATAAATCGAGAATACTTAATTTATTCTTGTAAATTCAAAGTAGTCCCCCCAGAATGCAATACACTTGTGCCAATGTTTTTTTCAATTTTCAAAACATAAGACAGACGGACTTGGCTATATAGACTCGGCTGTTGATACTGATCAAGAATATATATACTTCATATGGTTGAAAATGATTCGTTTTGCCTGTTACATACATTTGCACGACTTTAGTATACCTTTTTACACTACGGAATCAAACCCTCTTTCTTTCTTTCTTTATTGGCTAATCATCCTAACGCACAAAAGTTATAAAATTCATTAATGAAACATTTATGATCCTACGTAAATATTATCTTACATTTAAACATTCAATACATATCTGAGTTTTACATATATTGAATATTGATCAACAGTTTAGTTTTAATGGTTTGTAGTTCGTAGGTGCGATTCTAATTTTAGGTATAAATTTTAAACTGTAAACTGTAGAATCGTATTTCGGTTCCGGTTCTGGTACGTACCGAAACTTATGTTTCTGTACTTAAGGTTCTGATTTGGTTCTAACACTATTTCGGTATTCGGTTCCGTATTGGTACCTGGATTTTTATTTCGGTATACCGGTACGTAATGGTATAAACCGGTAAAATGTAAAGAAAGATCGGTCATTGGATTTGCGTCCATTCGATTTATTGGCGAAGACATAATTATTACACAAAGGCATATTATTCAAAGGCATACATACAATTGTGGAAACATTGTCTAGTTTTCTATCCACCTTTTAAGTACATCTTCTGTAGATTGTAAGCGTTTTAAACTGTGGAAAATTTATATATGTGTGGTCTCCGCAATATTCGACCCATCCAGATTGAAATGAATCTGTGCAAAAACCATTCTTATTGTTCGCTCTTCGTGGCTTAAACTGGAATCCTGAGGTCTGTTTACCATCGTACTCCAGTAGACTTCTTTTAATTAACCTTCTCTCTCTAATTAACCGTGGAGTAATGCTTGGGGTAATCTTTATACATTGGGCAAATTAACCTCAACGTTCATATTAAACTAACTCGTAATTTTATCCCCCTATCACTGAATCGTTGTACTATTAACTATGCCTTGGATGAACCGTTTTGTGTTCTTTGTGCTGATTACTAAAAACTCTACAGAGCAAGCGACTCTGAAGCTTCTCTTCCTGCTTTAAATAATACCATTTAAACTTATTAACCCATAGTTAACATTTCTATATGTTATTCCTTTGCGTTTTCGAGTCGCACGTTAGCGGCGTAGCCTCTCGGTCGGTTGGGCGGGAGGTGGGCTGCTAATTTTGCCTGGGGTTGACCATGGGGGTCGGACAGACGGACAGGGCTATATCGACGCGGCTGTTGATGCTGATCAAGAATATATATACTTTATATGGTCGAAAATGATTCCTCTTCCTGTTACATACATTTGCACGACTTTAGTGTACCCTCTTTACTCCACGAGTAACGGGTATAAAAATGTTGAAGAACTCCCACGTTTCTTAAGATATCGATCTCAAAACTTACATTTATATTCGCAAGATCTATAATCCCTCAAATTTGCATAAGGATCGAATAATAAATAGCCGAGTTAAAAAATGTAGTAGTAGTAGTATTTATTTTTCAATTTTATAACAAGTGTTAACAAACTGCACGTAGTGACTTTAATATAAATAAATAATGGTATGCTTCTGGGCATGGCAATTAAAGCCGTCGCCCATACTTTCCTTAAGTGGTCCACAATACTCCATTTCCCGTTACTACACTTGACTTCCCCGGTCGTCCCGAGATATCAAATCGTTCACCGGAAATGGTGCGTAAGAGGACCCCTCGTAGGAAATTAACTACGTAGATTGACATTAACAATAATTCAAAAATTAACAATATAATACATTAGATGAGGTTACAGAATATTAACTAATTAACACTAAACATAGCAAAATTCGTTATAAATAAAGTTGACACTCCCGTTTAAAAATCCCCTATAAACTCCTGCCTATCCTGAGATTAGAGAGGGCCAGTTGGACCCGTTCATTAATTCAAGCATTTCCCTTAATTCTAGAGTCCATTTGCCGAGGTGCAGTACACGGTGCTCACCTAGAATTGGACATCGCGATATGAAATGTGCTACATCTTCTCTTTCATCTATATTGCATAAGGTGCATCGGCTTTCCGTCGTTCTGTGTGGCATATAATTTAGTCTGAGCACTTCAGTTCTTGCACGAAAAATAAGCGATATTGCATATGTGTCCACATCATCCCTAAAATAATTCCGTTCACATAGTTTGTAATCTAGGCGCTTGTATGTGAATCGTGTATCACTCTGCCTTGCCTGCAGTTCGAACTCATTTTTTTCTCCAGCGTCAGTCTACTGTAATATTGCTTCCCAAGTTCTGCTGTCATTTGAGTATGTACTTATGTTGTGGGATCCTGCCATAATATCCCATTCATGGAAAAACTGTGATCGGTCTACCAAAAGTTGTTCAACTATGATTTTTGGAAGCCGTGAAGAGTCCATCAGCATCGCTTTGCTTATATAGTTGAAGTGCAGCTGTAGGGTGTATTGGAACAGTGTAGGTAGGCCCGTTTCAATGTATATGGCGTAGTTCGGGGTGTTTAGAGGCAGGTGAAAGATCTTTTTAATGTAGAAACGAAGCAATCGCTCTACATCCTCGAATCGGCTAAATCCCCAGACTGGGGCCGCATAACACATAATTGCCCTGGATGTGGCTAAAAACAGTTTTTATTTGGTGCTGTTGTTGACTTTTTTCTTCCCAAGCAGATGCTTCCAGGTGCTATTAATAGCGACTTTGGCGTCTGTCAATTTCTGTGCCAAATGTTTCTTAAATGACATATTTGAAGTCAGTAACACACCTAGGTATTTGTACTCATGTACTGTTTCTAACAACACCCCGTCTAGTGTCCATTCATCCGCTCTGGCTCTTCGTCCTCTTCCATCCTTTACTACCATTGTTTTTGACTTCTCGATATTTATCCGAAGACACCACGTCTGACAATATCTACTAAGAGCATTAATCATTTGTTGCATCACCTGTGGGGTTTCCGCCAATAGAACCATGTCGTCGGCATACATGAGCACCTTAAAGCGTTGAGATCCAAACTCTACACCTCCGGGAAGATTCGCAACAATATCATCCACATACATTGCAAAAAGTAGTGGACTCAACAAGCATCCTTGCTTTACGCCTAGGTTCGTTTCAAACCATTCGGATAGTTGGTTTCCATCCCATACAGTGGTTTAATTTAGACTATAAAGGCTTTCTATTATTGCAATGAATTTGGTCGATACTCCAGCATTGCTTAGCTTTAGATAAAAACTGCGCCTGTCAATTGTATCGAATGCAGCTTTGAAGTCTACAAAAAAGGTGAACATTTTCTTCTTTTCGTCCAGGAACTGTTTGGCAATCGACGTCAATGCAAAAATACTGTCTACAGTCGAGTAGCCCTCTCTGAATCCGGCTTGGTATTCCCCTAGCATAACGTGCGTCTTAACCCAGTTTGTTAGGCGTGCTAACAGGACAGATGTAAACACCTTCATCATCACATTAAGAAAAGATATTCCTCTATAATTCGCTGGATCCATTTCGTTGCCTTTTTATAAATTGGAAAGATTACATTTTTTCTAAAACTGTCAGGGGCAACTCCTGTTTCGAAGATATGATTAAAAGCGGCTGCGAGCTGGTTAATAAACAGGGGTGATGCATTTTTTAGAAATTCGGCAGGCACTCTATCTACACCCGGTGTTTTTTTATTTTTGCTACGTGCGAGGGATTCTGAAACTTCTGCTGCTTGAATCGATCGATCTAAAGCTGGCGTTGTCAAAAATGGGAAAGCTTAAAAAAAAAGCTGTTAAAAATGTTGCATACTTTTCGGCTGTCCCCCTCAGAATCACTGTAATGGTATTTAATATTTCTTTCCATGAGTAACCGTTATATTGAAGTTGGGCAGATCCGACTTGAACTTACGCCCTCGTCATTTCTATGAATTTAATTTGAAGAGGTAAATATGGTTGGAAGGATTTTCCCCCTACATTCTTATCTGTTATTCATGACTACCCTCGAAAACAGGGATGCCCACAGTCTATGCGCACGACGCGCATCTGTTGTTATTTTCCGTATACCACTGTATTCTGTTTCTTATGTTTTCTCCTGTCTCTTTCTCTCCTATGCCTTTTGCAAAATCAAAAGCAATAACAAATTTATTTTCGTTGTCTCCAGCGTCGATTTCTTTGTTGGCGACGAATGATTGTTTGTGCATCAGACAGCCACGAGCACATACAGAATAATCAGTTTTCTCTTTCTATTTCTTGTGGTTGTTGTGCTGTCAGAAAAATTATCTTTATTTGTATTGGTGGAAACAGTTTACATAAGGCAACAAAATTAGACTTTTTCCAGTATATTGAAGGGTTGGTGGTGATTTTAAATGATTTTCGTGTCACGACTCTGTTTTCAGAAATGACCTATCACGTCGAGATTTTTAATAATTTGAGGTTAAAGTCGGAAAAATGCCTATTTTGACACTTTTTAGACGCGTTTTTTGGAGAACCTATATTTTTGTTTTGACTCTCTTTGATGTTATAGTAGAGTACTACTCCTTGACTTTGAAATAAACTATTCCAAACATTTCCACGATATTTTGCAATGAAGTTATACCATTTTCTCTCACAGCACGTTGTGCAATTGTGTTCATCCTTCGATGTATACGTTTATCGGGCTCAGCCTTACATCACATCATTTCGTGAAAAAGATTCAATATTTCGAAATTCGATCAGTAGATTTAAGCGATATTAGGAATGCAGCTGTACAGTGTAATAGGAACTTTCCAATCCTATTCGTACATTTTGTATGAGTTTACAAATGTAGCCCAGTCTGCCGAATTGGGCTATGACAAACATGGAGCCGTTTGAGGCTGGAGAGCTTTTGGATATATGTTCTCAATGATTTTATCGACATAAAATTAAGTTCTTATTTGAGTTTAGCATTTTTTCTGCAAAGAAAATGAAATGCAGAACATTTATTTGTTAGTATCAACGAAGTTTTTGGGAATACTTAAAACATTTCGGACTATTTTAAAGTTCGTAAGACCTTATCTTAATTTGGAATGGAATGATTCAAGTAAGTTCTTAATATAAGTACAAAATATTTTTGACTTAGGCCTACTAATTTTTAAAAACAAAAATTGAGCCTATATATTGTAACTCAATTCAGGTTGGGTTTCACCGTCTGCTGCTTAAAAATATAAAGGAAAACCTTATCCCAGCATCCTGAAAACTTTCTCATTTCACAATATTCACATTGTGTAGCTCATCTGCACAGTGTGTGTATGCCAGCGGCTACTGTTCATCTATTCATCTGTTTTAACTGCCTCAAACTCACTCTCTCCCCCATCCCACCCCCTAAGCCAATGCTACTCTTAGGGTTAGTCCTGTCTTCCCTTGCTGTATCTTCTTTCTGTGGCCTGCATTTCTACTACTACTTTTGGTCATTAATAACGTAAACTGAGTGGAAAAAGAAAAAATAAACAAGTTGCAACAGCAGCAAACAGCAGCAAACTACAACCGTTGACTGGCCACAAAAACTTCTACGAAAAACCAAGTCAAAATTGAATTATGAATATTTAAAATGTGTTTAAACATTGCGGCCGCTTCCCCAGCACGTAGCTTCGTTACCTCGTTATGAAAATCCAATAAAAAGATATTTTCATAAAATACACAGAGCAATTAATAGTAAATGCGCTAAAAGTATCCAGTGCAAAATGCCAACAGTTCTTGCGAGGCCTGCTCCCAGGTAAATGTCAAGTCGTTATAAATAATTCACCAACACATTGCACAGCAGCATCCAAACGGCTGCGGCAACCTCATCAACATATACAAACACATTCGCACACATTTGCATTGTCCTTGCAACAGCATGCCTCATAAATTTCAACAAATGCAGCCCGTCCGTCAAGTCAGTCATTCAGTCACCCAGTCACTCAGTCAGTCGGGTCGTCACTCAAGGGTTTCCGTACAGTGAAACCGCTCGAGGTGAAAATCTTTGCACTAATGGCGCTGTTTTACATAATTGCCGTGACATTGTACAAATTTATTCAACTGCATGCGAACCCCAGGCCCCGTACACGGACCCCAGGACGCAGGTAAGCCATATGTGACCTCGAAAAAAGCTAAGCAACAACAAGTGGAGATGTTGATGATGATTATTGCGGAATGTGGGTAGACGACGAATGGATACCCTGTCCGAATTCAGTAGTAGATAGGAAAGAAGGTAATGTATGCCTAAGAGAACAGAGAAAAATTGATGCAGCTTTGAATAAACCACAAAAATTTAATTTCCCCTTTGCTAACTTTGGTGGTGTGGGCATGTAGGTGCACGCTGTGTCACTTTCCCTGACATGAATCCAAAAGTTCACCGGCGAATTTCATTCAAAACTGTTAGACAGATTCGACTTGGACTTGAAACAAAATCCACAGCACTTCGAGATAAAAAAAATTACTCTTCGTCAGCAAAAATCCCTGTTTTGAAACCTGAAGATGAATAGACTACCAGCCTTGTTCTCAGTTCCAAACGAAAATAATAAAATCGATCAATTCAATAAATGAAGACCAAAACAATCTTAAAATATAAAGCAAAAACTACCTTAGTTCAATCAGAAACCTACCTAAATAACAGGGATTAAAACCGAAACAAATTTCGATTTCGATCAAAGCTTAGTTTTTAACTGTAAAGACATAATGACATAAACTTAACTATCGGCCGAGGTATACCTCCTATACCTGTTTTAAGTTGTAACAATTTCAAAATTAAGTAGAAGTAGAATGGGACTCAAGGAATAATTTTTTATATTAAACATTTTGAAATTAGATTTAACAAAACCGAATCAATTTTCGGTATCGTTTGCGGTGTCTACACACAAAAAAATCTGGTGGGTAAAATTAACTAACGCTGACAGTAACTTTTTTCGAAATTTTTTATGCATGTGGTTTTGTTGTTGCTTGGTAACTGTGCTAACAGTAAAATCTACAGAAGAAATTGTAAAGTTCACGTATTTATTTTAGCTCGTATTTTGTTGTTGCATTTAACAACTGTACGCTGAGTAAATTCAACCACAAATATTTTTTCATATATTTTGTTGTTTTAATAAGTTACTGCTAACTACAGTAACTTTACCATAGAAATAGTTACTCTGACGTGATTTTTTCATCTCATACTTTGTTTTTGCAGCAATTTACTGTACCCACAAGTAAATCTTACCGCACAAATAGTATAACTTTTTAAATGAATTTTGTTGCTTCACGGATTAACTCTACCGACAGTAAATCTAACCGCGAAAATTGTTGATTGAGAAAATTTCATTTTGGCCCTTATATTTATATTGTACTTTCACTGAATTTGAACTTGAGAATTACTAGTGGTCTCATTTATGCGACATTTAAGAAATTTTTCGTGCATGTGGTTAGGCAGATTCAATACAAGTAATATGTTAGACGCGTTTCTATTAACGCGAGCCGTAGCGTAACTGGTAAAGACGTCCGTCCAATCGTGTTCAGTCCAAGGGCCCAGAGTTCGAATCCCCCCAAGGTACGTAAAAATTTTTCAAATAAAATAAAAATGTGTTTAATGCAAACAATTGTTTCAGAACCAAAATTGGTGGGTGGGGGTATCAAGGTTGCCTCTTCTGGTCTGGGTTGATAATGAGCTCAAGTAGATTGGCAACTTGTGACAGCGTTAAATTACTATTTTTACGGTAAAATTACTGTACACACAGTAAGAAAATCTACTTACTGTACGAATCGGTTAATATTACTAATTTTGTGGGTTGGCGCATTTCTAAACGATATTTTCAGTTAGATTTATTATTGCAATAGTTCTCTTTGCGTAAAGGTTTACGTGATAGTTACTGTCAAATTTTGTGAATTTTACCGACTTTTTGGGTTGGCGCATTTCTAACCCAAAATATCGGTTAAATTTAACCACAGATTTTTTTGTGTGTATTTCATAAACTTCCATAGTTCAATCATCAGCGATCTTTTTGCAAACTTCAATGAGTTTGCAGAGGCTACCTCATGCCCCAAATTTGATTTGAACGCATAATGCGGTTATTACAGATTCCGTCAAAATCGGGCAAAAGAAGAAACTTAAATGAACTATTTTGCATTTTTAGTTACAGTCATCCGCGGTCGTCCATCATACTTTTCGTCGACTACACAAAACTACTTTGAAGTTAAGCTCGCCTAAATCGCACATAACAAAAACATATAAAACAAAGGACAAAAGCGTATCCATAGCAAACTGGAGCGCAATTATATTGATAATACCTTGAATAACAATACCGGTTCAAAACCAGTTTTTAATTTTTGCCCTCCGTGGCCTCTACTGGGATCCCAACATCGACTACTCTTAATCGATCTTCCATTTCTGAAGAACCGCCGGACGTGCCATTGTGTGCTGTTCATACATAAGCTCTTATCAGGTGATGTTAAGCCAAATAAATTTTGCTGTTCCTTTGCGTCTTACCTGGAATTTCTCTCCGATCTATCTACAGCCTTGCCTAACAAATTAATAACACATTTGTCACAAACAAATATGTAAAGATTTATGTGATATGAAAAATTATATTTAAATTTTTCACAAAACTTTAGCAAAGTATACTTTTCGGGGAATTAATGTTAAATCAATCGATTTTCTGTTAACACACTTAAAAAGTATACTAGATTGTAGCAATGTGCTCAGATATCCGCGAATAACTTCATCATCAGGTAACCAAATTCATCGAGAAAACATTTGTTCAACGGAAAATAAAATGGTCTATTATAATAAGCTTTAAGAAAAATCGCATAGAACAAAATAGTTAAGCCAGCGGTGGTCAAAGTATAAATTTCCAAAAAAAAAAAAGTTGAAAATACCAGATCTGTTACCCGCGTTTTTCTTAGACTCTTCTCGTCGCTATCAAAACTAGCAAAGTTATATAAAATCAGATAGTCCATTCGCGAGTTATTTCAAGTTAAGTGAGCAAAATGATCAACAAACTGTTTTTTGGCCATAACTTCAGATTTTGGGGGTCCCCGAGGAAAACCAAGTATGAAGAAGTGCTATGTCTTTACCCAGGTTATTTCGCACTGTTTACCTATTGCCTTTCCGAAGTTTGTGACTTGTTAAAAAATGTAAAATTGGCTCAAACAGCACCTCCAGGAGGGCCAGGGCCAAGCTTCTCTCAATCTCTTGGCGTGTGTGCTTATAAAAAGAAAGGAAATATTTTTTCATTTGTGACTTAATTATATCTTTTCTCTGCTCACTCTTATTTGTTAGATGTAAGAAATAATTTACTCTTTTTATACCCGTTACTCGTAGAGTAAAAGGGTATACTAAAGTCGTGCAAATGTATGTAACAGCCAGAAGGAATCATTTCCGACCATATAAAGTATATATATTCTTGGTCAGCATCAACAGCCGATTCGATATAGCCATGTCCGTCTGTCCGTCTGTCCGTCTGTCCGTCTGTCCGTCCGTCCGTCCGTCCGTCCGTCCGTCTGTCTGTATGAACACCTAGATCTCAGAGACTAGAAGAGCTAGAGCAACCAAATTTGAAATGTAGACTCCTATTGTCTGCACGCAGATCAAGTTTATTTTCAATTTTTGCCACGCCCCCTCACGCCCCCGCAATTTGGAAAAAACGTCATATCTCCTACAGTTTTGATGATAGATGGTTCGTACTTTCTAGAGATATCTAGTACTCAAAATTGTTTATTGATTTGCTGAAGGAATGATAAAGATCGGATGAACGATACTCAAGTTATGAGCAAAAAACGGTCAGTTAACACCCACCACCCACCCCACCCATAACCTAAGCATTGCGTTCAGCAGCAATCTTAGTGAGAGAGAGAGAGAGAGAGAGAGAGAGAGAGAGAGAGAGAGAGACTTAGAGAGCGCACTGCGTTGTGCGTTGTGTGTTACCTGGCCGTTTGACTCGTGACCAAATTCGAGCCAAATTAAGGGTGCAGAGTATGTTATAGTCGGGCTTGATGACGTTTTCAAAAGTTTTGTTGTCTGATCTGTTTATCGTGATGAATTTGGAGTCATTTATGTTGCATTTAGTAATTGACAAATGTCTATTAATATCTGGTGGATAATAAATAGCCGAGTTAAAAAATACTGCATACTTTTCGGCTGACCCACCTCAGGCATACAGGAAGGAGAATAAACATTTGTTTCCATGAGTAACGGGTATATCGAAGTCGGTTAGAGCCGACTTTAACTTACGCTCTCGTTTAATCATCCCATTGCAGAATGTTGACAGAACTTTGTCAAACTTAAATAAATAAATAAAATAACGTTTTCCATATTTTGCTTTAAGTGCTTTAATCAAATTTAGTATATTTTAAAGCAAGTAAACTTTGACAAAATTTTGTCACTAACAACACCACGTGCTCAGAAAAATAAACAGCTCAATTTTTAGGGCTTTGCAAAACTTTCAGGATTGCGTTTGATAATTCAAGTTTTTATGCCCGTTGGAGTATACTATTTTAGAAAAATAAAATGTTCTTCACAAAATCACAATTTTTTTAGTTAAAAAATCATCGACTTTGGGAACACTGCGCAATGTAAAATTCGCTTATAGCCCCCTGATTGATGTTTCGCCATTGGATTAAAAAGAAAAATCCAAATTTTAAAATTGTTTTTTTTTTTTATATTATGATTTATTGTTTGCTTTCTAATTAAGAAAAGCGTTCATTATGTTTTTTACGTGTAAAATAACATTTCGTAAAAAAGGTAAAATTATTGAAACTTCCGACGCAGTTGTGGAGATTTGAATCCCTGATCTGTATTTATGAAAGAAGACTCCAAAACGACTTCTAAACTATACTAGCCAATATGCCCCATTTATCCTTAAGATATGTCACACTGACTTTGGACTTTATGCACTTCTGGGTTGTCTGACATAAGGGTTGAGGCGTTGGGGGTGGGTGGATGGTTGAATGGTTGGCAAACAACCCAGCAAGTGTATCAAAAATGAATAGCTTACTGTGCTGCCTGCCATTGTCCAACAATGAAAAGACAGCAGAGCAGGCAAGCGCTTTGTTCTCAGTAAAATATAATAAGGCAAACAACAACAGCAACAACATCAACAAGGGCAAACAAACAAGCAACACACAGACACACAGAAACACATGGCAGCACCCACAAAATGCTTCCTATTCCTACCCTTTAGCCATCTTCATCTGCTGCTGCTTCTGCTGCTGCTTCTTCTTCATCATTGTCACCTTGAGCTTTGGGTTATTGGGTTTTTGCACACTCGTCCAAGCGTGCGCCTTGCACTTCAACTTTCGGTTTGAAGAGGCAGTCAACGCAAAGGAGCGCCAAACGAAGGGCGAAAGGCACAAATTGCATTTTGAATACGGCCAGCGTGAAAATAGGAATGGGCTACATTTAAGCATAGAAGAGGTAAGAAATCGTTAAAATAATGGGTGAGAGATTTCTATTGAATAACCAGCATATTGTTGACACTTTCTTTTTATCAACCTGTTGATGGCAAACGGAGCCGAC
Organism: Lordiphosa magnipectinata; assembly: GCA_037044535.1. Classification (NCBI taxonomy): domain Eukaryota; kingdom Metazoa; phylum Arthropoda; class Insecta; order Diptera; family Drosophilidae; genus Lordiphosa; species Lordiphosa magnipectinata. Next base: position 184,840 of record JBAMBO010002825.1, read on the forward strand.
AATTCAAACCATTTTTGGTTTTATTAGATTTGATGTACGCTTTGCTTTTGAAACAACGGTTTTTTAAGCACTTTTTGGACCAGCGATGGGCAATCAATGGCCCGGTGTGCCCTTAACTAGCTGGACTTAGTATTTGTATCGTAGTAGTAGTACACACAAAAAAAAAAAAAAATTGTAAGTTCGACATTTTTAGTTTTTGGCTACCAATTTCTAGGTAAAACACACTTAAAAGTCATTTAACATCAACTGTGCGTCCCTTTGATTTTAAACCGCCAACAATTTTGATTTTTGTTCCGCAAATTTCAATGGCGCTATTTATATTGGCAGATGGTGGAATTCGTTCTTGAGAATTACAAGAAAGCAAACCTTTGTAAATGTTTTCAATAAAAGTGCATCTTATTCAATACAAGTAACCAATTTAATGCGTCGCATAAGTTGCGCGCGTGGCTCAGTCGTTTAACGCGACGTTCCCAATGTGTGAAATGCCCGTGAGCCCGTGAGTTCGAGTCCCCCGCAGAGTAAGAAATAGTTTTTTCACTTAATAAAATTTAATTCGTTGTTTTTCGGTATAATATAAATAATAATAATAGCAGGGCGCAAACATTTGAATTTTTTTTCTATATAAATTAAAATCAAAAGTGCTGACATTTTGATTTTAAATAGAAAAACTAATGGGCGAAAATCAAAGACGCAAATTTGTGAATTTACCAATGAAAAATGTTGCATTTACCAACGTTTTTATACACTCTGTGTACCAAAGGTACACAGAGTATATTAAGTTTGTGCAAAAGTATGTAACAGGGAGAAGGAATCGTTTCCGACCCTATAAAGTATATATATTCTTGATCAGCATCAACAGCCGAGTCGATATAGCCATGTCCGTCTGTCCGTCCGTCCGTCTGTCCGTCTGTCCGTCCGTCCGTATGAACGAAGAGATCTCAGAGATGGTAAGAGATAGAGGTTTGACATGTATGGGACATATATTTCTTATACTTGCAGGCAGATCAAGTTTATTTTCAATTTTTGATACGCACCCTCCCGCCCCCGCAATTTGGAAAAAATCGTGTATCTTCCACAGTTTTGATGATAGATGGTTCGTACCTTCTAGAGATATCTAGTAAATCAAAATTATTTATCGATTTGCAGAAGAAATGATAAAGATCGGATGAACGATACTCGAGTTATGAGCAAAAAACGGCCAGTTAACACCTCCCACCCCCAACTGGCCGTTTGACTCGTGAGCAAATGTGTGTGTAAGGGTACAGAGCATGTTATAGTCGGGCTTGACCGACTTTCTTTCTTGTTTTTGTGTGTAATGGCGTCAATTCTCAGATCGAGAATCTTGTCGCTAAAAGCGCTGTGATTATAAATAGTCTTTAGCTTGTCTTCCAACTCCGCAAGCATAACTTCAATCTTGGAATTGTGCTTAAATATTTCTTCAGTGTACAATTCCATGAAGCATTTACTAGCTTCGTCAATAGCTTGACTTAGTTTGCCTGCAAGTGAATCCAATACTTTCGCCAATTCGTCTATTGGGCCTGCAGAGCCAATGCAATCTGCTTCGGTAGCATGTGTGGGCGTCGTGTACCGCTGCACATCATTTCGTTCTGATGGCCCGGCGTCCTGCATGGCGTGGTCACTCGAATTGACCTTTAATCTTGCCTCATAAGGTTTCATATGCGCCATGGTTATGTCGAAAATTCCCATACTCGCACCCACTTCACGGATTTCGATCAACCAAAAAATATATAGCGCTTACAACAATTTTCCGCGAAAATCGAACATCCGGCTCGGAGGATCAAAAAATGTAAAGAATTTTGTTTGTTTCGCGTTTGACTATTGTTTTTAATTAGGTCACCAAGTAGACCCAGTTGTATTAATTTACAGTTTTTAATTAAAAACCACCGAATCCGTTGTCCTAAGCCACGGAAAACACTTAACACTGCACGGACCTACCAATCCTTCAAGTAGATCAGGGCTTATAGATGTTGCGAATATAAATGTAAGTTTTAAATTTGAAATCGGTATCTTAAAAATTGTGGGAGTTATTTAACATTTTTTATTGTGGGGCGGAAGTGGGCGTGGCAAAAATTTGAAACAAACTTGATCTGCGTGCGTTGATCTAGCTCTTCTAGTCTCTGAGATCTAGGTGTTCATACAGACAGACGGACGGACGGACAGACGGACATGGCTATATTGACTCGGCTGTTGATGCTGATCAAGAATATATATACTTTATAGGGTCAGAAATGATTCCTTCTGCCTGTTACATACATTTGCACGTCTTTAGTATACCCTTTTACTCTACGAGTAACGGGTATAAGAAATCAATCCATACGGGATTAAATCAATCCCAATCGGTCATGAAAACAGCGTAATCCCGGATATTCTTGACCCGTTCCGAAAAAGAATTGAGTTGATCCGACTTTTTTGATCCTAAAAAGGATTACATTTATCCCGGGGTAATCTTAAAAAAGATTGAATTAAGCAAAAAATCCGAGAACAATTTAATCCCAATCCAGGATCATTTTAAGCAAGTTTGAGATTGTTTTTGAGCACGATATGTAATATTGACTTGATCCCAGCAAAGACACATCTCTTCTTACTTTCCTCCGCCACCAGTTTTGGTTTATTTAAAACTTTTGAAAAACAAAGAAATATAAAAATTTATTCGGCTTAACTGGGATTCAAACCCACGACCATACGCACTGAACACGAATGGAATGGCATCTCATCGCTCAGGACCATCGCCATCGTTTGTTGCCGCTTGTCAAAAATGCTACTTAAACTTTGTCGCTCTAACTCTCTAAATTATGAACATGTGATCTCAAAGGGGATTGAAGTAAGCACATTTGGAATGATACAAGTTCGAAAGGCTTGGGCCATTCCCTGAAAGCTTGAATTGTGTCGAATATCCTGTAATTCGAGATTGCATTTCAAGCTCATGCCGGGCTTACTCCAAGATTAAAAAGATTGAAAATATCCTGACGTTTTTTTTCTGTGTATTCTTAACTAAGGCAGTATTTGTAAGATAACTGAGTGTATGTAAATATAAGAATGCGTTCGTGAAAGGAATACCTATTGCCTCACACGATGCATATTAAGTGGCGCGCACCGGATGACCTGTTCAAGTGGTGTGTCTGACCCTTGTCACTGCCGCTATTAATATTAATTGCTATTACAAAGAATGATAGGCTTATGATATGTAACGCAACGTTGGGATCGTGGTCGAGTTTCATGTTCAAGTTTGAACAGATTCTGATCGACATAAACATACAAAGATTCTTGAAGATCGGATTTGCGGAACATACATACCGTACTTTCACTTTTATATACTTAAATGCATAGATTATTTTCTAATAACCTTAAAATTGTTCATCAATTGCAAATGCCTTATTGTAAATTATGTAACCTAACATACACAAAAGCCAGCCAACAGAATAACTTTGACTTTGAATCCCTTGCCCCAACACTGGCATCCACTGTATCATTCTATCACTTTATCTTCTGCTAAAGGCCAAGAGCACAAAAGTTGATAAATATTTGCTTTGTCCAAATATTTGTGCATACTTTTAGGAGCAACACTTTCACGCCCCAGTTTTCTCTCAGTTTTTTGTTTAGTTTTAATTGTGCCAATGAGGGGAGAGCTTTCTAGCTCCAGACTCCAGACAGGACTACAGGACTCATGACAATGTGTGGCAAGTCAAAGTTTTTTTTTTCTTACCAAGTTACCATTCCCCCTGCTCGTTGCCTGCATTGCCATAAGCCAATTCATGTTTGTTATTAATGTGCGCATCTCTGTGTGCGTGCCAAGCAACCTGATCTGACTCCCGTTCCCCTTCCCCGAACCACAACCAAATTGCAGTTTTTAGCAAAAACTACTTGACCATGCCATTTGACAGTAACCCATAAGGCCACGCCCACTTTCGCGTATTTATTGTGCATGGCACCATGCGGAGCAACCCATGTTACATTTTATGTTTACCCCAGACTTTGAGACTTATGTGCATGTGTGTGTGTGTGCGGCTATTTATGTTATCTGTTGTACTGCAAAAAATTTAAAAATGCTTCTTCTAAAATATTGTTTGTTAATCAATGTTTTGATTATAATACTTTAACTGCCATAATTTAAAATTAAATATAACCCTAATGTTGGCAAAATATCTTTAAAATAATTTCGAAAAATTATGCCGAAATCATCATTATGAACTAATGTTATAATTAGCATTCAAGTCAAGTTAAAAGAAAAACAAAAATGGAAGCAAACACAGAGCAGCTGCACCCACAGCCGCCACACACACACACACTTACTCATTCTCAAGCTCATTGTAAGTGTAAATAAAGAATGTTCTACCTAGAAATATTCTACTATTTCACAAAGCACTTTTTAAAATAACTCAATTTGGTTAGCTCTATTGTCAAATCTTTTCAGTATGGCAAAAGTTATTGAACTTATCAAAGTTTCTTTATTAAATCTTTTCCTTCAGTGTACTCGTGCCGTTGTTTCACAAGTGTGTGTAGTTGTGTGTGGCTCTGTTTAGTTTTCGGCCACGTGCCGCGCATAATAAGCGGCAACAGCCGCATCTCCAACGCCGACCACATACCAAATGCACAACTCCTCCTGGCCAACCTACTTGCTGCTGCTTTTGCTCCAGGTTAAAAGCGCATTACAGTTGTACTTCATAAATTGCAGTACCCGTGGAATGCTTAGCACATGCCAAGCAGTTTCATTTGGGGCTTTGCTATTCCAAATGTGAGGCTAAATGCAAATTTTAGCTTACCAAACAAACAAAAGTCCCGTTAAGTGCTGGAGCCTATGTCAAAGCAAAGGCAAAGGCAAAAGTCATTTCAAAGGACCAAAAAGGCACAAAGCTCATTAGCGAAATCAAGCAGAGTCAGAGACAAAAGTGTGGAAATGTCATTAGGATTTCCTGTTGGAAATTTCACAGTTGGGAACTATTTGAAATTTTAATTGTTTTAATTGCAGATCTACTCCACTGACGTCATGAGATGTTACATTTTTATTTTTTTCTTAAAATTAACTTTCAGAATAAAGCAAATTTTAGGACCTTACAAAATCTTCACATACTTCAACATACGTAATTGTGCGTTAAAGTGCAAGTTCCATTGAAGTGTGCCTAAATTAATAAGCACTAAATAAATATAAAAAAGTTGTGTCCCAAGCTGAAAAAACATCGGAATAATCAGCAGTACAACCTTTTGGAATTTGTTAAAATATTGATTTGATCTTTATAGCTCAAAAAAGGTAAGTGTCTAAGACCCCATAAGGTATATATTATATTAATTGATCATGTCCGCCTGTCTGCGGCTTTAATGCAAGCCATACCAAAATTTCAGAACTATTTCAATGGAACTTAAAGGTTTGGATCGCACCAATACCAACAATAGCAATCATAGAGATAATTCCAAAGCTATATGATTTCGCCGAATAACGAGAGCGTAAGTTAAAGTCCCTCCCTCAAGGGAGTGTACTGGGTCCGTTGCTATTTAAGCTATTCATTAATGACATCAGTTGATTTGAAAATTTTTAGATCTATTAAAAACCTTAGAGATTCTGAAGCCCTTCAATGTAATCTGAATTCTGTTGCCGATTCGTGCGCGCGAAATTTACTGCCTCTTAACTTTTCAAAGTGCTTCTATGTAACATTTGGAGAACGCGAGCTGTCGATTCTAACCTCGTATTCCATTGCTCATCACGCTTTGAGTCGACAATATGACTCTTAATTTCAGTTTTCTGGGCAGCTAAATTATATCCTTCCCAAAGCATATGCAATGCTCGGCTTTCTAAGGCGCAACTCTAAACCGTTCATTGATCCTTATAGCCGTTCATGTGAACAGGCTGGAGCGTCTGCATTTTTGCGTCAATTTACATTTTTCAGAGCCTTTTCCACCGTATTTGAATATATGTCGCCTCATGCATATTTCTACCCTTGAGGATAGGAGGACAATTGCGTCCTTAATATTTTTAAATGACATTGTGGTTCCATTTAGAGTGGGGACTCATAGGGCCAACTATGCCCTTAATGATCCGATATCTAGAGCACTTGTTACATACCATCGGCTTCTAGTTGCCATGAGGTTTCATTTTAGCAGCAACAATGTTACTGGTAAGCAATTACTTAGTGACTTTTTCTTGTAGTTTATTTGTTACTGTTAATTTTATGTTTTATTGTAATAGCTTGCTAAGTTTATTCGTTGGCGAAATACACTAAATAAAAATAAATAAAGAGTCGGTCCTGCCGGACTTCGATGTAGCCGTTACTCAGGGAAAATATGTTTTATAGCCTTCCTGTGTTTCTGAGGGGGAAAGCCCAAAGGAATGCAACTTAATTCGGCTATTTATTATCCGATCTTTATGAAAATTTGAGGGATTATATAGGTAGATACTGCGAATATAATTTAAGGTTTTAAATTTGAGATCGATATCTTAAAAACTGTGGGAGTTATTCAACATTTTTTATTGTGGTGGCGGGAGGGGGCGTGGCAAAAATTTGAAACCATCGCAGTTCAACGTCACCAAGTCTAACGCACTGGCTCAGGAGGCGGAGCCGCCGAATACTGCAATGAGCCGGAATTGAGGCTCTCCTACAAACTGCCACACCACTGCACCATATTCCAGGCGGAAGTCTTCGCAATAAGGAAAGCAGCGGAATTGGCAGATCAATACTCACCAAACAACCAAATAAACATATACGTTGACAGCCATGCGGCAATCAAAGCAACGCAGAGACACACCATTAACTCCAAAAATGTTCTGGCAAGCAGGGAGGCAATAGATTCCCTCAGCATTTCTAGAAAGGTGCAAATCTATTGGATTCCCAGCCACCGGGGCATTGATGGAAACGAAATGGCTGACAGTCTTGCAAAAGCCGGAACCTCACTAGGCCAAGAAGCAACACTAAACATATCTATCTCCGTACAGACGCTACACAGCAAGATGGAGGAGATAGCGGAGAAAGAAGCAGAGGAAAAGTGGAAGAACACAACCGGCGACAGAATCTCAAAAATTATGTGTAAGATAAGAGACAAAAAACTCACGCACTGCTCCAAAGAAGAGACTGTAGACTGCTACTGCTTATAGGCATATTAACTGGTAGTGACCAAAGCAGCCTAGCAGCTGCTCACGCGAAAAAGCTAGGCATCACGATAGCGGACACCTACAGGAAATGTAAGCAACCTGGAGTCGTAGAAACTCTGGAACACCTCATCTGCAACTGCCCAGCAATCGCTACGACAAGTTTAAGGCATCTACACTCCCCTTTCACCTCTCTTGAAGAGGCGGCCAGAAAGTCTCCCAAACAACTATTGGCATTTGCCAAAACGTCAAAGATCCCCTTGGATTTCTAATGGTACCCAGAAAAACCTGCGTGCAGACAATAGGAGTCTACCTTTCAAATTTTGTTGCTCTAGCTCTTTTAGCCTCTGAGATCTGGTGTTCATACAGGGCTATATCGACTCGGCTGTTTATGCTGATCAAGAATGTATATAGTTTATATGGTCGGAAATGTTTTTTCTGCTGTTACATACATTTGCACGACTTTAGTATACCCTATTTACTCTAAGAGTAACAAGTATAACAATTTAAATCGAACCATAACTTAGAAAAGATTTCACTGTTGCACAAATGTTTACCAATTATGGTCCACAGCTGAATGGAAATCGCACGATTTTTAAGAAAGTGAAAATTAGAGCCCATGTGAGAGACATGAGAATGGGCCAATGCACTAAGGGTTTTTTTTTCGTTTTTATACCGAAGGTACATAGAGTATATTAAGTTTGTGCAAAAGTATGTAACAGGGAGAAGGAATCATTTCCGACCCTATAAAGTATATATATTCTTGATTAGCATCAACAGCCGAGTCGATATAGCCATGTCCGTCTGTCCGTCTGTCTGTCTGTCTGTCCGTCCGTATGAACGAAGAGATCTCAGAGATGGTAAGAGATAGAGGTTTGACATGTATGGGACATATATTTCTTATACTTGCAGGCAGATCAAGTTTATTTTCAATTTTTGCCACGCCCCCGCAATTTGGAAAAGACGTCATATCTCCTGCAGTTTTGATGATAGATGGTTCGTATTTTCTAGAGATATCTAGTACTCAAAATTATTTATCGATTTGCTGAAGGAATGATAAAGATCGGATGAACGATACTCAAGTTAGGAGCAAAAAACGGTCAGTTAACACCCTCCACCCACCTCACCCATAACCTAAGCACTGCGTTCAGCAGAAGCAATCTTAGTGAGAGAGAGAGACTTAGAGAGCGCACTGCGTTGTGCGTTGTGTGTTAACTGGCCGTTTGACTCGTGACCAAATTCGAGCTGCGACATTAAGGGTGCAGAGTATGTTATAGTCGGGCTTGACCGACTTTCTTTCTTGTTTTTTTGGCATAAACTCAAAAAAAATTTTGTTCTGTTTTTTAAAGTAACCGTTATTTTTTTATTTTTGTAATTTATAATTTATTTAGCGACCTTTATAATGTTTAATTAGTGTGAGTTGGCTGGCTCTAGGTCCGAAAAAGTGGCGTTTGTTCACAACTGTAAACAACTTATGCATTGTACCACCAAAAAGAGCTGGTTGCCTATACAGAACTGTTTCATCGTTATCCCTAACGACTCTTCAGTAGGCTTTTTGCTGAAGAAAGCATGATTGCCAACTGTCTCTCCATACAATCATTGCTTAGATCAGTTGGGAACTGCTAAAAGCAATGAAAGCAAAAATAGACAAGCAATGAGTGCCTTGGCTTGTACATGCTGCTAGAGTTCATCTAGCTTAAAAACAAAAACCTTTGTAACTAAATCATCTAACTAAGCAATACCAAAGATTTTTAAAATTTGTTATCGCTAATAAATTTGTTATAAATGGCTAAAATTGAGAACCTCGCCCTTGAAACTTTGGTCTGCTGTTTAGGACTACATTTTTATACCCGTTACTCGTAGAGTAAAAGGGTATACTAAAGTCGTGCAAATGTATGTAACAGGCAGAAGGAATCATTTCCGACCATATAAAGAATATATATTCTTGATCAGCATCAACAGCCGAGTCGATATAGCCATGTCCGTCTGTCTGTCTGTCCGTCCGTCCGTATGAACGAAGAGATCTCAGAGATGGTAAGAAATAGAGGTTTGACATGTATGGGACATATATTTCTAATACATGCAGGCAGATCAAGTTTATTTTCAATTTTTGATACGCACCCTCCCGCCCCCGCAATTTGGAAAAAACGTGTATCTTCCACAGTTTTGATGATAGATGGTTCGTACCTTCTAGAGATATCTAGTAATTAAAATTATTTATCGATTTGATGCAGGAATGATAAAGATCGGATGAACGATACTCAAGTCATGATCAAGAAACCGTCAGTTAACGTCAGTTGAATGGGCTACTGCCAAGTCAGCCGTGGTGGTCATTTGACCAAAACTGTTTTTCATAAATAAATGACATAAAGCAACCTTTCCAATAAATGTTCAACCTTTGAAAAATATAGAGCCGTTTTTTTTAAAGCAAAATTAAATTTCAATTTTTAAATGGACCACCCTATTTAATGGTATTTCAATGTGACTGTTTTAGTGACCTCTTTGTATATCAATGATAGAACTTTTAGCAGGCTCCAGGTCAATAAGTTATGTTTTTATACTCGGTTCCAAAGGTACACAGAGTATATAAAGTTAGTGCAAAAGTATGTAACAGGGAGAAGAAATCATTCCCGACACTATAAAGTATACATATATATTCTTGATCAGCATCAACAGCCGAATCGATGTAGCCATTTCTGTCTGTCCGTATGAATGAAGAGATTTCAGAGATGGTGAGAGATAGAGGTTTGACATATATGGAACAAATATTTCTTATACTTGAAGACAGATCAAGTTTATTTTAAATTTTTGCCACACGTTCTTTCTGGTTGTTCACAACTCATCTAAAACAAGACACACACACACTACAAAGGAGGTTGGTTGACTATAAAGCTATTTCATGAATCACAACGATTCAATCGTCAGCAGTCTTTGCCTGTCATCTGTGGGATAGCTACCTCGTGCCAGAATTGCTATAACCGCTTGGAAATTGCAAAGGCATGATTATAGCTAAATCAAACATCAGCAACCAAAGCCAAGTCGCAGAAGCTTTGTGCGCCCCGTACTCGGCCCTTCTGTTGTAAGTGGTGAAAATTTGCTCCCCTCAGTTAACACAGGCGCCAATTTGTTTGGACTGGCCCAGTTCAATCAAACAGGGTTTTGTTTTTGTTGTTTTTGAATGAAACTATAATATTTTGGTTTTAGTTTCTAACAACTCCGTAGTGCCGACACATTTTATCACAATGTGACTGTTTTAGTGACCTCTTTGAATACACAAGGCAACAAAATTGGACTTTTTCCAGTTTATTGAAGGGTTGGTGGTGATTCTAGATGATTTTCGTGTGCTGAACACGAATCTGTTTTCAGAAATGGTCCATAAATTGCTATTTTTACCCTTTTAAACTATTTCTTAACCTTAAAATAAGCTTTCACAACCATTTCTACTATTTTGTTCCAATTTTATACCCTTGCAAAGGGTTTTATAATTTTGCCCAGCAGTTTGCAACGCATAGAAATATTCATTTCCGACCCCATAAACTATATATATTCTTGGATGACATGACAAAACGCCCACGAACATAAGGCCCATATGAAAAATTTCGATCACTACTTTGATATATAACTCTGAATTTTTCTGGGTCTTTTTACCGGACATAAAGCCCATGGGCGTAATGTCCGAATTCAAATTTAAATGACATTAAATGCACAGTGCTGAATATAAAATTTAACAAATTTATGCTTTCCACACGTGTTGTTAGTCGTAATGGTGTAAAATGTGGCCGGGTGTGGCGCACCAGTAGTATGTGTGGCTGCTGGTGCGGGTGGTTGTGGGTTTGATCCCGCCTCGGACCATCTAATAGAAAAAGTTTTTTCTTTCTTTAGAAAAAAGCTTTTACATAACCGGTCACCTCTACCAGCTACTGGCCAGTTGTGAAGTAACTAGCCATGAAAAAGCAAAAATTCTCTAACTATTGCCGTTCAGACTCGGCGTTAAACAGTAGGTCCCTTTTTCTTGTGCGAAAAATTATAAGCACACACGCCAAGAGGTTGAGAGAAGCTTGGCCCTGGCACTCCTTTGGAGGTGCTGATTGAGCCAATTTCACATTTTTACACGTGTTTACAGACTTATTCTACAATTATATATAAATGTTTTTATTATAAAAGAATATTAAGAGTGTTTACAATATTGATCCTAAAAAAGGTCAAAGAAATTCTGTCCCATTTTGCTCGTGGTATTTTTTAAGTTTTCGGTACAATTAATGCAAGGTTTTGCTGTGCATGTACGGTTGAAAACCCACTGACTTAAGATTTTGTGTGCAAACGGTCGTTTGATTATAAAAAACTTCTTCATCTTTTTCCTCGAACTCTATATCCTTGGATCGTTGTTTGGATCTTTAATATACATTTTGGAATACCTTTGATTTCGGTTCGGATGGTTATGATGAGAATCTGCTCCTTTTGTGCATACACCATCTTCTATAGTGGCCCCTTCTTCCTAAATTTGCTCCTCTTCGTTGATATGCAAGAGATAGCTATTTTGTTTCGCGCCCTGCAGGAACTCAAATTAAAATGACATCTCTTTGGTTATAATCTCAGCGTTTTTATAAAACTGGGCGAAAAGTCCGACGTGATGTGGGCAATATGTCCGAATTAAATGTGGACATAAGGTCCATAACATTTTTATACCCGTTACTCGTAGAGTAAAAGGGTATACTAAAGTCGTGCAAATGTATGTAACAGGCAGAAGGAATCATTTCTGACCATATAAAGTATATATATTCTTGATCAGCATCAACAGCCAAGTCGATATAGCCATGTCCGTCTGTCCGTCCGTCCGTCTGTCCGTCCGTCTGTCTGTATGAACACCTAGATCTCAGAGACTAGAAGAGCTAGAGCAACCAATTTTGAAATGTAGACTCCTATTGTCTGCACGCAGATCAAGTTTTTTTTTCAAATTTTTGCCACGCCCACCCCCGCCCCCACAATAAAAAATGTTGAATAACTCCCACAATTTTTGAGATATCGATCTCAAATTTAAAACTTAAGTTTATATTCGCAACATCTATAAGCCCTCCAATTTTCATCAAGATCGGATGATAAATAGCCGAGTTAAAAAAATGTTGCATTCTTTTCGGCTGTCTCACCTCAGGCACACAGGATGGCTATTAAACATTTCTATGCATGAGTAACGGGTATATCGAAGTCGGTTAGAGCCGACTTTAACTTACGCTCTCGTTAAGTTAAATTTCGATGCATACTACAATTTTATTTTTATACCCTTGCAAAGGGTATTATAATTTTGCCCAGAAGTTTGCAACACATAGAAATATTCATTTCCGACCCCATAAACTATATATATTCTTGATCAGGGCGACGAGCTGAGGCGATTGAGCTTTGTCCGTCCGTCTGTCTGTCTGTCTGTCCGTCTGTCTATCTATCTGTCCGTCTGTTTCTACGCAAACTAGTCTCTCAGTTTTAAAACTTAACGCTGCTAATATGTCGGAACCGAACGGAGCGGATGACTATATCTTATAGCTGCCATAGGAACCATCGGTCGATGGGTCTTAGTGAGAAAAACTTTTTTGTTTTCAATGTTTTGCGAGAATGCGTTGCTTGCAGGGTGAGAGATAGTGCAAGTTCATTAGGGTGGGCTAGAAGCTTTTCAGAATATTTGCGCTTTAGTTGCTGTATTTCAGTTTCGACCAATGGGATCCTCAGGTCGTTGTGGATACACTCGTTGCGAATGTACCATGGCGCTCCAGTGAGTGTTCTAAGAATTCTTGATTGTGATCTTTGAAGGATGTCCACACTACTCGCACAGGCATTTCCCATTAGCTGTGAGCCATAAGTCCAGACAGGCTTTATGATGCTTTTGTACAGTAAGACTTTACACTCCTCCACGTGAGATAGGTGGCTTGCCAAAAGTCTGGATGCGATAATTGGACATCGTGATCTGCTTAGAATTGCCGTATCATCCGCAAAAGTGGATATTGTTAGTCGAGGGTCTGTTAGGATGTCGGCAGTGTACAATACATACAGAAAAGGACCGAGAACGCTACCCTGTGGCACTCCGGCTCCAATGGTGAACTCTTCCGTTGTGTACTCACTGTGCTGACATAGCATTCTAAGAGTTTGTGTGTATTTGGAGGAGGCAGTGTCCTAATTTTATATATAAGCCCGTCCAACCAAACGCGGTCAAACGCTTGGGCAACATCTAGGAAAATGCCAGAGCAGTATTCGTGGTGCTCATACGCAGTCCGAATATCTGAAGTTAAGCGGTTGACTTGCTCAATGGTCCCGTGTGTTGCTCGGAACCCAAATTGATGTGAAGGAATTATATTTTGTGCATGGGTATCAATTTTGCGAAGTAAGATCTTCTCAAATACTTTTGATAAGCAAGGTAGCAGGCTAATGGGTCTATATGATGACGCTTGTGTTTTATCCTTTCCTGGTTTCTGAATCATTATGATTCTCGATTTCTTCCACTGAATTGGAAAGTATCCACATCGCAGTACGGCATTGAAGATTCTCGAGATATATTATTTAATTCGTCGCTTTCGGACCCCATCAGCGTACTCTCTGGGGTACCTCAGGGTAGTCATCTTGGACCTCTACTTTTTAATTTGTTCATAAACGACATCCCTCACGTCCTGCTTCATTCGCATGCTTTGATGTACGCCGATGACCTAAAACTCTGCTTGTCCTATAAGGACCCGTTGTCTCCTCTCTTTCTTCAATTGGACTTAAACTCTCTGCATACATGGTGTTCGGTTAATTCCCTCCCACTTAACGCTGAAAAGTGTAAATGTATGACTTTCCATCGAACACAGCCGTATTTATACGACTTTTCGATTGATGACAATCCTCTTGAACGCATTTACGAGGTTGATGATTTAGGCGTCCGCTTTGTCCCCAAGTTAAGCTTTAATAGACATGTCTCTATCATCTCTAATAAAGCTATGGGTGTTCTTGGATTTATCAAAAGATGGTCCAAGGAATTTAACGATCCGTATCTCACTAAACATTTATACGTCTCTCTAGTTCGACCAATACTTGAATATGGGTCGTGTGTTTGGTCACCGCATTACCAAAAATATCAGGACCAACTTGAATCGGTTCAAAAACAGTTTTTAATTTTTGCCCTCCGTGGGCTCAACTGGGATCCCACCATCCATCTTCCATCTTACGAGCATCGACTACTCTTAATCGATCTTCCATCTCTTAATAACCGGCGTACGTGCCATTGTGTGCTTTTCATTCATAAACTCTTATCAGGTGATATTGACTCTTGCGCTCTGTTAAGCCAAATAAATCTTGCTGTTCCTTTGCGTCTTACCAGAAATTTCTCTCCGATCTATCTACAGCCTTGCCTAACAAATTATGCTAACTATGAACCTTTCCGAAATTTGTGTCTTAACTATAATATGTATTACCATCTTTTCTCTGCTCACTCTTCTGTGTTAGAAGAAGTAAGAAATAATTTACTGTCATTTTTTAAGCGACCCCTGCAATGTTGACAGAACTTTGTCAAACTTAAATAAATAAATAAATAAATATGTAATAGCAGGACTTGGAAGTTCCATAATCATTTTAGGCGTAATAAGATCATGTCATGGTGCTTTTTTGGGATTGAGTTCTGTTATAACTTTTTTTATTTCAAGCGAATGAACTTTGATTGGGTAAGTCTGTGCGGCAGTGGGAATCAGTAGCAGTGCATATGCATTGGTTGGTGGATTTGGCTGGAAAACATTTCTTAAGTGAAGTGCAAAGACATTTGCCTTTTCTTCGTCGCTGCGGGCCCATTTTCCTCTTTGATCCCTCAAAGGCGTGTCTACCTTTGCAGGTGGCTTTATGCTTGCGTGTGCTCTCCATAGGGGGAATTTGGTGCTTGTAGGCAATAGTTTTTCGATGTAACGGCTATGGGCTAGCTGCTCCTCAGCTTCGAGTGCTTTGTGAAGTACGCGCTCTGCATGTCTCAGGCGAGTCCTTGCAGCAGGCGACCGATTGCTCTGCCATTCTCTTTTTGCACGCCGCTTTTCAGTGACCAGCCGGTCTATAAAGCTGTTCGTTAATCTACGATCTTGCTTAGGTTTTGTTGTTGATGCTGTTAGTGGGCTCGAGTGATGTGCTGCAGCAGTAATGATTGAGCTCAGGGCTTGGACTGAATTTTCAATGTCTTCTTCGCTGTTTATGGTTGGGCTCAGTTCAATGTGACTGCTAATATATTTTTGTATTTGAGCCAGTTTGTCTTATGTGATGTCAGTCTCCGTGGATACTCTCTGATCTGAGGACACTCCAGAAGGGTAAAAATAATCGGAGAATGGTCTGACGACAAATCTGCGAGTGCTTCTGCAGTTACCAAATTTTGTGGAACTTTTCTTGTTATGGCAAAGTCTATAAGGTCGGGAATTTTCTTGGGATCTGCTGGCCAATATGTAGGCCTACCCGGAGATACATAGTCGAGTTTGTTTGAAGCGCGCATAAGCACGTTATACAGTTGCTTTCCTTTTGGATTAGTCAGTCTAGAGCCCCAGTGCGGATGTTTCGAGTTATAGTCACCCCCGGCTAAAAAGCGCTGTCCTAATGTATTAAAGAAATCTAGAAATTGATTTTCTGATATTGCGAAGCGTGGCGGACAATATACCGCTGACAAGGTGATATTGCCTCTTTTAGATTCTACACATATTGATGTGGCTTGTAGGTAGTTTTCCGAAAATCCCGATAGTGGGTAATGCTTAATGCGGTTTCTGACTAGGATGCCAGTTCCGCCATGGGCTTTACCATCTGGGTGATTTGTGCCATAAAATGCATACCCTGGTAATTGAAAGCTATATCTGTCCGTCAGATGAGTTTCCGCAAGAAGCATTATGTCGATTTCATTGTCTTGGAGAAATTTTGATAACTCCACTTTGTGGCGAAGAATGCCATTTGCATTCCAGAGTGAAACTCTTAGGAGAGCCATTATTTGGTTTGTTGCGAGGCGAGCATTTGAATGAGGATGCCTTGATTCCTCATTTGTTCTTGCATTGCGTTTTGCATAAATCCAATGAATTCCTTCAGTGTTTGCTGCAACGATAAAAACATGCTTTCTAAGCTACCATAGTTTGGTGGTTGTTCCGCTTGTTTATTTATTGTTGGCAGAGCCGGATCAGTTCGTGTATCGTGTGAGACTGTGGCTGGGGATGTGGGTCTATCCATTTCTAGTTTCAATGCACTTGCAAAAGAAACGGCTTGGGTAGTACTCGTTGGGACAAACGACGATCTAGTAGCTTTGGTAAAGAAAACTCCAGGAGTCGATTGCGAGGGTTTAAACTGATAAAGGTTACTGTTAGCGTCCTCAAGCTCTGCTATTATTAATATTATAAGCTTTCAAGCAGATTTGCAAATTTTGGTTAAAATCGGATGACCATATCTTATAGCTGCCATTGGACAGATCGGTCGGAAAATGGGTCTTAGTGAAAAAAAAACTTTTTTGTTATCAAGTAAATCGGTCTTAAGGTTGGTTTCAAACTAATTTGAAAAATTTGGTCGAAATCAGATGACTATATATTCAGGCTGCCTTTGGACTTATCGGTCGGAAAATGAGTCTTTGTGAGAACAACTTTTTTGTTTTCAATTTTATCGTTCTTAAACTTGGCGATTGTTAATTTGTTGTTGTTTGTTGAATTTGGTCGAAATTAGATGTTCATCTGACTGAAAATGGATTTTAGTTACAAAAGTTTTTGATTTTTATCTAAGCGTTCTTAAACTCTGTCATTTCAAAAACAGCTTTTGCAAGTGTATAAAAACTTCGGCACAGACGAAGTTAGCTTGGCCTTCTCGTTTTTTAATTTTATTAACTTATAATTAAAATTATAAGCTAGTTTATTTATACAGCCATAGCAACTAGGCCATCAGCTGGTTAACAGTGGTACTAAATAAATCGAGTATGCAAAAGTGGGTAAATTCTATTAATACATGTTTAATGTAGTGTTGAAAAGTGTATTAATAATTTTTATAGGATTGTGTGCTTATTGTACTTATTTAACAGTATAACAATTTTAGAATGTATTAGTAAATTATTTTATTTTCAATGTAGGTGTACTTTCAATGTAAATTGCACTTAAAGGTATAGCTATGTTTATATGTAAATGCAAGATGAGTGAAAGGATGAATTAACATATATTATATATTAGATGAGCTTATAAATATTAGTATCTTTAAGATACTTAATAGTTTTCAGGAAGTTGTCTGGATTGAGTAAGGAAAGGGATTATAGCGGATTTGAGTGGAATTTGTGTTCTTATAGGTGAAAAATGGGGGCATTCTGCAATGATATGTTTGACAGAATTATTGGCATTGGTATTGCAGAATTGGCAATAACTTCATAAGCTACTATCTTATATGAAAGCATGAGTGAGCCTAGTATGACCCAGGCGTAATCTTATAAATTTAGTAATATCGGTTTTAAGTGTATTTTTAAGTGTGGAATTTCGTCTTTGCAATCACTGTATATTTCGCAATACCTCGTAGAGGTATTTGAAAGAGTACTCTGAAATTGTTGCTCAAAATGCGTTTGAAGAGTTCTTTTCATATCAGTGCAGTTGTAATTTGGTGTGATCATCAACGGTTTGTTGCATGCTGCT
The DNA here is from genome assembly GCA_037044535.1 of Lordiphosa magnipectinata. NCBI lineage: Eukaryota > Metazoa > Arthropoda > Insecta > Diptera > Drosophilidae > Lordiphosa > Lordiphosa magnipectinata. The sequence goes on from JBAMBO010002825.1 coordinate 202,561, forward strand.
TTTGCAATAATGTCTGCGAATTCGTTGCCCGTAATTTGGGTCTGTCCTGGAACCCATAGCAATTTGATATTTTGTTCTGATAGGAAAGTTGTGCTCGCGGTAAGACAGTGTTTTTCTAGTAAGCGCTGATTACTGTTTGTATTTAAAGATAATTTTGGATTTATTTATGGTTTTTATTAAAGGTAAGATGGGAGAGTTATGGCTGTTTAATAAAGAATTTAGTAGCTTGCAGACTTATTTCAAGAGGGAGAATATGGGATGCGTGAGGTAAATTGCAAATTGGAGAAGAGAAAAATGCTCCAAAGCTGGCTCTCACTGCAGAATTTACAACAGTTTTTATTTTAGTTAAGTTAGATTTGGTTGTATAGCCATAAACAAAGAGGCTATCAATCTTCGAAATGAGCAGCGCTCTTACAGCAGAAATCATAGTGCAAGGATTGCAATTTAGTCTGTTGTTCGAAAGGGTTTTGATAATTTTCTGTCTGTGCCAAGAATTTTAAGAGTCTCCACTTTTGAGATGCTTGCGTTGCAAGATACTAGCTTGCACCTGCAATTTGATTTCCGACATATGTAGATATGTTTGCATTTTTCCATAGAAAGGCAAGCTCCAGAATATTTGCACCAGTTAAGGATGTCCGTTAAGATATTGTTAAAGATGATGCTAAGGTTCTTGGATTTCCCGAGAGGGTTTATAATGTTGAAATCATCTGCATATGCACATAAAGAAGTTTCTTTATGGGTCTTAATGAAAAAAAATTTTTTGTTTTCAATGTAAGCGTTCTTAAACACGACAATTGTTAATTTGACATGTTTTCAAAAAGATTCGCGAAATTTGGTCGAAATAAGATGTTTATCTGTCGGAAAATGGGTTTTAGTTGGAAAATTTTTTGATTTTTATTTATGTTCTTAAGCTCTGAAATTTCTAAAACAGCATTTGCAAGGGGATAAAAACTTCGGCACAGACGAAGTTAGCTTAGCCTTCTCTTTAGTAATTGTATCCGTTTTCACAAAAAATCTAATATATTGTTGCTGCCCCAAAGTATGCACTAGGTGTCGTGGAAAATTTTCATTGAAATTGCGAGCCTGTTGTACTGTTTTTGTAAGGCATAGCTTTGGGCAGGAGGCAATTTTGGTATTTTATTATATGTATTCAAAATGGTTTACCTTCGCTAAAAATAATGATACCATTCTTTGGATTAGTTTATTTCAAAGTTAAGATATAAAAGTTAAGAAAGAAAAAAAAAAAAAAGTGCAGGTTACCCACAAATCGCGTCTGAAAAAGGGTCAAAATAGGCATTTTTGCAACTTTAAGCTCAAACTACTAAAAATGTCGACGTGATGGTCTATTTGTGAAAATAGATTCGTGCTGAGCACACCAAAATCATCTAGAATCACCACCAAGCCTTCAATATACTGGACCTTGTTGCCTAGTGTTATAGCTGATTTTTAGAAACCAAATTTAAGCTTTGTTTTAGTCAAAAGTATTTGATTAATACAATTTTTTTTTTTTTAAATTGACCCAAATTGCATAAAAGTTGTTAGCCAAGCTCATATGTTTTTGCTGGCAATATTTGATGTTTGGAAATTGCACACAAATATTATTTATGCCAAAACGCAATTTCTGCAAGCAGAGCGAAACGGAATTTTGTTTATATCACACGCAATACTCGCCGTACATGACAAGGCACACTTTTAGGCATAATTTTTAAAACCAACTGGCAGGCTTTTAAGCCCAGATACTCGTACCAAGGGGGCGGTATGCAGAGTATACGGGGGTGGGGGCGTGTTGGCTTAGACCACTCAACCCGTTTTTGTGTGTGTTTTGCAAGCAGAACATGTTGAGCGTAAAAAAGTCGAGGTTTTTTAGTTGTCAACAAAAATATCACTTGTTTGCTGGGAAATCTCAGCATGTGGAGAGCGGGAAGCGCGTATGTTGTCAGCCAGTCAGTCGGTGATAAAGCGAAACAAAGCCTGACTGCAAAAATAGCAAACGCCTGCGGAATTGAGCAATTTTTCTGAATAGCCCTAGTAGCCCACCTCCCCCCGCTTTAGGGTTAGTTGGGTACCGAGGCCTTTAGTTCCATCTGTCAAGCGTTTTGGCTTGGGGGTGCTTGACAGTTTGACGCCCCGTAATTCATGGCATGATGAACGCCGACTCTGTGAAAAAAAACCAAACAGAACCGAACCAAATCCCCCCTTTTTAATGGGTTGCATGTTAGGACATTTAACTTCTTGCACGATTTATCCTTTCTGTCAAATTAAACATATTTAAAAATTGTTTGCTAATTTCATTTGCTGTTGCCATACAAATTGAATTTCTGTTTTAAAAAAGGGTTCGCTTGTCTCATAATTTATTACCTGCAGTTGGCCAACTTAATTATGCGCTTAATGCAATTACATGAAGCGAAAAATCGAAGCACAAATGGCACAAATGCCAAACGCAGGATGGCAACAAAAAAATTAAAAAAGAGTGGAAAATTGAAAAAGAATATCCAATTCCAGTCAAGGCAGCCCGCATTGGCCGCTTTGCAAAATTTGCTGGCCATTCATAAAAGCTGATAATTGAGTCGATGATGGCGTTGGGCAATGACGACGGCGACGACGACGACGACAACGCTGCTAGCGTTGACCGCAAAACGCCATTATACCCTGGCTGCTAATGGGATAACATTGAAAGGGTATACCAGGATGGGAAAATTTGACAGTCAATATATTTCATGAAGCTAAACATCAGAAACGCTGCACGCTAATAAGTAGGTCACACGAAGCTCACTTGCCTGTTCGATTTCGTTAACTTAACTGTTAGTGTGACCGTGCCATGCTCTTCTTCTAGTTCCAATCCAGTGTGGGACATCAGACCTCTCTTCCAAAGAACTCTGTTGTTGGCCCAGCTCTTTCCGATGCTTTCCACTTCTCTACCGACAGTCCTCCTCTTAGTTTCTTTGGGTATGCCTGGTGTCCGACCCATTTCGTTCAGCCGGTTCCATTCCATAGCCTTCCTAGCGATATTGTTCTCACTTCTTCGCAGTGTATGCCCTATCCAGCTCCTTTTCACTCTGCGTATTATAGTGTCAACACTCTCCATATTTGCTCGTCTTAACAGCTCGGAGTTCCCTATTCTGTCAGGCCAGAAAATACAGAATATGCGACGCAGGCATCGGTTCACATCTGTTTGAATTTTCGACGCCATGGAAGTTGTTATTATACTCTGTACCAAAGGTACAAAGAGTATATTAAGTATGTAACAGGGAGAAGGAATCGTTTCCGACCCTATAAAGTATATATATTCTTGATCAGCATTAACAGCCGAGTCGATATAGCCATGTCCGTCTGTCCGTCCGTCCGTCTGTCTGTCTGTCCGTCTGTCCGTCCGTCCGTATGAACGAAGAGATCTCAGAGATGGTAAGAGATAGAGGTTTGACATGTATAGGACATATATTTCTGATACTTGCAGGCAGATCAAGTTTATTTTCAATTTTTGATACGCACCCTCCCGCCCCCGTAATTTGGAAAAAACGTGTATATTCCACAGTTTTGATGATAGAGATATCTAGTAATCAAAATTATTTATCGATTTGCTGAAGGAATGATAAAGATCGGATGAACGATACTCCAGTTATGAGCAAAAAACGGCCAGTTAACACCTCCCACCCGACTTTTGACCGACTTTCTTTCTTGTTTTTAAATAAACTATCCCAAAAAACTCTAAGATTTTTTTCAATGAGGATATACCATTTTTAGAAACTGTATCCGAGTTGTATGTATGCAATGGGTTTGTTGAAAATTTTCATTGTAGTTCTATTCAAATTACTAGACGGTTGTACTGTTTCTGCAAGGCATACTTTTTGTAAAACAGTTTTGTAATTTAATTATTGTCGAGACTATGTATTCAAAATGGTATGTACACACCTGATCATATTAATAGGTACACACATCAACTCTGACTTTAAGGTAACAGAAAACAGTTTTATTCATTGTTTCAAACTTAAAATTTGTTCTCATTGGTTCTTAAACTATTTGTTTTTAATAAAATAAACTTCATTGTAACATAGAATAATAATATCAGATACGTTTTCAGTGTGATCATAATAATAGGTACACTTCATGTGTTGGTAAGAAAACAAATTTTAATTTCCATTTTGTGTTTTTTTTTAGGTAAATTAGTATCTCCTAACTTAGTATCCAGTGTATCCACCTCTATTTTTGGCCACTACTGCTATTCTATTTGGCATACTTTTAATAAGAGCCTGGCAGGTTTCTACTGGTGTCTCATACCACAGTTTTTGGACACCTTCCCATAATTTTTGTTTATTTGAAAATGAATGCTTTGCCAATTTCTTTTTTAAGTCTCCCCACAAGTTTTCAATGGGGTTAAGGTCGGGGGATTGGCTTGGTCACTTCAGAACGTCAACGTTTTGGTCCTCGAAAAATTTAGTTAGTTAGTTTAGTTTAGTTAGTGTGTTTAGGATCATTTTCTTGCTGAAATACCCAACGTAATGGCATATTTTCCTCAGCATGCGGTACCATAACTGTTTCCAATATGGATTTGTACTCTTCAGCATTCATTTTGTTCGTAGTCTGATAAATTGGACCTACGCCGTACCAGGAGAAGCAACCCCATACCATTATATTGCCACCTCCATGTTTGACTGTTTTTTTTGTAAACCGTGGATGGAATTCCTTTCCATTAGGGCGTCGAACATTCCTTTCACAGTCATTCCCAAACAAACTAATCCTGGTTTTATCGCTCCATAATATGTTTCTCCATTTTTTCTCCCCGGTGCATCCTACCCAGTCTTTGTGGTCCCTTGCAAAAGTTTGCCTCATGGTGATATTTTTTTTGCGCATAAGTGGGACTTTTCTGGCAAGTCTTCCTGGTAGGTTGGCATCTTGTGGTCGTCTTCGGATAGTTGGAGCACTAACTGAATTCCCAATTTTGGCTGCAATAGCCTTCGATGACTTAAATGGGTCCTTTTTGCTCAAAGTTACTATGTAGTGGTCAAGGGTTTCTGTTGTTTTTTGTGGCCTTCCACGGGTTTCCTGTCTTGGTTTTCTTTCTAATGCATTTTTAACAAAATTATGAGACCTGTTCATTAATTTGGCGATGGCTCGTAAAGATTTGCCTTCTTTTCTCAGACTAAGAACCAATCGAGCTTCTTCTTTAGTACAATGAGAATTTCGACCCATTTTTTCTAAAAAAAATAATTATTTAATTCTCTGTATTGACAGAAGCTATACTTAATTTACCTTTGGTTACAAAAAGATCACTGATTACAAAATTATTCACTTGATACTTGTGAGAAACGGAGACTGTACCTATTATTATGATCAGGCGAAATGTGTGGTGGACTCGCAATTTATAGAAAAGCTGTGATATACGGGGCAACCCCTCTTTCAACTCTTTGTCACAGTGTGGCCAGACATTGACAACAACAAAAAAACAAAAATTAAAAAGTTGTCAACACTAAAAGTACGAAAAAACCATCTATAATTTAAAAATTCCGGTGTGTACCTATTAATATGATCAGGTGTGTATTTGTTTAAAAAAATTGAACAATTCTTTGGGATTATTTATTTTAAAGTTAAGAAATAGTAATTTACTATAATATCAAAAAAAGTCATAACAAAAGTATAGTTTCCCCACAAAACGCGTCTGAAAAGGGTCAAATAGTAATTTTTGAAACTTTAAGCTCAAATTAATACAAATCTCGACGTGATGGACCATTTCTGAAAACAGATTCAGCACACGAAAATCATCTAGAATCATCATCAACCCTTCAATATTCTCGAAAAAGTCGAATTTTGTAGCCACACCTTAGGTTTCAGACAACAGATAAGAATACAACGTTTATTTTCCGCTGTAAAATTTTCCTTTTGTAACTCCTTCTGCTGCATAAACTTCAGTAAATTGAAATCAAAACCAAATTTAAACTAAAGTTAAGGTAACGAAACACGAATCAGTTTGATTCTCAGTCTAAAATGCATATATTGGCAGAGCATTACAGGGTATTTTATAGGTTTAGATTACATTTAACCAGGGTTACTTTGTTAACCGGATAAATGGTGTCCCAATTCGTGTGTCGGCTGTTCCATTTTGCAGATCGCAGAGCGAATCCGCCAGCCGGGCGATGATTGCAGCTGCAAGTTGAACTAATTTAATTAATTGAATTCATTTGGCGCCAAACTTGCCAGCGCCAATGTCGCGTCGAGTTTATATGTGTATGTGTGCGTGTGTAACACCAAATTAACGGTGCAATTGCCGCCTGCCACACGTCTCCTCTCAACGTATTCTTTTTTTCTGGACTCTGTTACATGCGATGCTCATTGCGATTGAATAGCGCGTGAAAGAGTACATTTTGGGTTTGGGTTTTCGAGGTTTTCGAATGGATCCCTTTTTTTAGCCAGCGGCGCCAGGGTTGTCACATCCATTTCAACTATAAATCTAATTTCCATTTTGCATAGCATACTTTAAGGCTCAACACTAATTGCAAGTCCTAATTGCGATTTGTCTACTCAATTTATATTCAATTAAATCTTCATTGATTATGCTTCAGCCCTGGTTACCTCTGTTTCGGCTTTCAAGCGAAATTGAAAATAATTGCAATCAGTTGCGGCCGCCCAGACGAGGCGTCGCTGTCCAAATACCTTTTGTGGCTTTGCACATTAGCGCTGCATATCAAATTATGTTCCACTAAAATCTTTGTACTCTCTCGTTTCACTTTCAGCTTTATAGGATGGTCTGCAGTCAATTGGAAAATGTTTGGACATCCTTTTTGCTCGTTCCGAGGTTGAGTTTTAATTATCATATTTACAAATCCAGCTCCGCCGACGATGTCAACTTGATTAAAATTCAATGGAATAACGTTTTGACATTGTTCTAAACATTGATGAGATGGCGGCCGGGGTTGGCCCATCAGCAATGCCACCGCGGGCGGCTGTTGGCATCAATTTCAGGTAAAATCATTTCAATGGCCCTCCGTTAACAATAGCATTTGGCGGAAATGTTGTCAATTATGCTTTAGTTCGACCAGATGGCCGGATATATAGAGTGTGTGTGAATGCCAATACACCCTCCCCTTGATATAATAGTGATAGATTGACTGCTGTTTTAGCTGTCAGAGGTGGAGAATGAAACGGAAGGGTTGGAAGAGATGGGGGAAGATTGGAAAATGAAGTGGAGGATGGAAGATGCAGTAGTTATAAGAGAAAGTAACTTTAAAAAACGCAGAACAATAAGATATTTAAAAAGTGAAGAAAGGAGGATGGAAGAAGAAGAATGGAAGCAAGGAGAAAGGAATGAGGAAGCAGAAAGGAAGGAAGGAAGAAGAAAAGAAGCAAGGAAAAATGAAGGAAGGCGGAATGAACTTGGAGCTTGTGAGATGCACCCGGAAAACTTTTGATCTTATAGCGCTATACGGCCATCCGACGTACGTAATTTAGCTAACTTTGTCATATGTTTCGTCACCGTAGTACGTAAGAGTAGTGTGACCAGACTTAAGAAAAAATTACGCCGAAAATGTAAGTTTCTGGTATTTTTATTTGGCGGTTGGTCACACTGCTCGATCATCTGTATTTTGCTTTCATGCCAAGTTGATTTTCTGTAGCAGCCTGTCCACTTCCTGTTAGGGTTGTTGGATATTTCAAAAATATCTATATCGATATTTTTGACGATATAGAAAAAGTAGTAGTAGTAGTAGTGCGATTTTATTAACATAAATAACATAAATAAATAATATATAATGGCTTACAATTTTTGGAATAATATCGATGGAATCTAGCTTTGGCAGTCTGCCGATGGCCTTAGCGTGTAGTACATTTAATAATACGAAAAGTTTTTTTTTAACATTAACTAAAACTAAAAATCTTAGGTGTGTATGCGCCGTCTGTAGGTTGTGGCATCTTTGATATAATGATATAGGCTGTTCCAGTTTTCACCGTTTAGGATGATGGTGCTAAGCAACGCAAATGTGCTCCCTAGCATAAAATACAGGATGTTCCACCTCTCGCTCAATCCTACGCCTCCCAGGTCTGGGGATACAATGAATATGATGAAGTGGAGAATCATCTTCGCTTCTATATAAAAAAGATGTTTAGGTTGCCCCGAAATACTCCAAATTACGCCATATTTATTGAAACTGGGCTCTGTCCTCTATACAGCCAAACACTTAGCACACACTTTGGCCGAAGGATTTACGAATCCATATCTCGGAAAGTATTTTATATCTTTGGCCAAGTTGTTGCTCTTAGCCTGCCCTACAACACATTTCTTTGTAGAAAATCAAAAATATTACATCTTCGTACTCAAAATTACAAAAGTGGCCAAAAAAACCAAGTTTTTACCACTTTTTTACAGTTTTTCAACTTCACCTTGAAACCCTTTACAAACTTGGAAAAGTAATACTGTACAAAGTTGTAGCTTAGATCAAAATAAACAAACCTTTAGAACGAACCAACTTCATTTAATTACTTTTTCATATAGTTGTAGCATGTATAACTGTCTTAAAAACTCGAAAAAATTAAAATTTTCTGTTATAATTTTTAAGTTGTGTTTTCCTACTATTTTATTGATATAATACAAAACAATCGAAATTTTTGACTGCATCAGCCAATTGGTACCAAAAATGGCCATTTTTCGAGTTTTGGTTATAATTCTACATGCTTAAGGGCACGTAACTATATGAAGGACCAATCGAATGAAGTTGGTAAGTTCCAATCGTTTTTTTATTTAAGTCTAAGCTAAGTTTTTGTCCTGTATTGTTTGTTCAAATTCGTTACAGTTTTCAAGACAAAGTTGAAAAACAGTACAAAATGAGGGGAAAACATGATGATTTTACGACATTTTTGTAATTTTGAGCATAAAGATGTGACTTTTTTGACTTGCTCCTTAGAAATGTTTTGTAACCCAAGTCAAGAGCAACAACTTCCGCTAAGACTTCAAAACGAAATTCCAAATACTTTACGATATATAGTGTTGCAAATCCCAATATGAAGCTAAAAACTTGAAGGTGAAATAAAAAGAAAACTGCAGCTAACGAGACCAAACCCAGCGAAGGTTTTTGTACTACCATCATACCCTTTCAGAATTTAACGGTCTCGACTCGGCCAACTTTTTAGTTTTGCACAGTGTAATCATTAGACAAAGATTTTGGGAAGACCCGTTGAGTTATGTGCTTATCAGTCATTCGGCTTCTGGTGTCAGAAACAACACTTTTTATAGCCGAAGCCAAGCGTTCCGATGGCACGGAGCTTCCCGGTGTAATAAGATATGATAATGCCAAGTCAGAAAGCACTGGCAATGCGTATTTCTCTTCCATCCTGAACTTAATGGGGTTCATTTTTGAAAGATTGGCTGAATTTCAGCCAAGCTTCTCTCCGTTTTGCTTGAAGATGTGCCTTTATATTTGTAGTGTTGCCGCTGGTCTTTACAACTTTATCACAGTTTGCACTGCGATTTCTGTGCATTAACTTTAATAAAATAATTTTTAAACATTATGCTTTACGTGTCTAGAGCACAAGAAACAGTTATTCGCAACAGTGTGACCGAACGCTAAAACAAAAATATCACCAAAAAATATCGATTTCACCAATATTATTCGATATATCGCCTCAAAAAAATATGCGATAATGATATTTGTCATTTTTGGAAAAAATATTGATATTTCGATATATCGACAATATTTTCGACATCCCTACTTCCTGTTCACTAAATTTAATTCCGAATGCTTGGGGTGGGAAAGATCCCAAATGACATCCCGCTCTTTCACCACCAAAATTAAAGACATTTTTTCGTCATGGCAAAACATTTTCTCTCTCTCTTTCGTTTTTGCTTTTCTGTCATGTTCTTTTATAGTATTTTTTCTAAATTCACTTTAGCTAATTGCACTCCAGCTGATCGATGCAGGTAGAAGAAGAGTGACGTAACATGGTGCATTCTCAATGCTGCGTCAGCTGCTCAAAGCACAATTAGGCCCACAGCCAATATACATAGTCTCCACAAATGTGCTGTTAAGCTTAACATTGTCTGTTGAGCGTAACATTTAAAACCTTAGCTTTGTACTTGCAAAAAGTTCAAGTGGCGAATCGTAACTTCTGCTTCTTCTTCCCTCAATTTTTGTATGAAACTTCTCGTTACTTCGGATGTTCGCATGGGCCTTGCAACCAATTCGTTAAAATCAAATTTGGATTTATGCTCTCGGTCTCGATTCGAAATTCCCAAGAGTTTGTTTAATATATACACAATAGACGTAGATATATATTTCAACTCCAAACAAACACTCACACAAATTCATAAGATAATATCACAAACACAACTCGAAACAAAAATGGAATCGAAGACTTACATTACACTTAGAAACCGCATTGTGCCATATACAAACATGAAGACACGAAAAACACAATCACAATTGGATACAAACGTTTTCAAGACATTGAGAAACAGAATCGTATTGTACAAGAAAGGTCTGACACCTCGAAAAAACCTTCAAACCAGTCGGAGGATGAAATCTGATACGGGGAAGCCAGTAAATCTGTGGTAAGTATAAGCAAAGAACATTAAAACGTAGAAGCGTCATTTTTTACCATCAAGTTTTTATGGCGGGTCCTGCTAGTGGGACTCGCACTTTGCAACAAAGCCCGCAAGAAACTGTGTGTCAGCCGTTGGCAAATGTTTAGAATAGGTACGTACACCACAAATATTTGAAAAACAAGAAAGTCGGTCAAGCCCGACAATTACATACTCTGTACCCTTAATATCGCAGGTCGCATTTGCTCACGAGTTATACGTGCTCATTTCTAATTTTCTCTCACTCTCTCTCACTAAGATTGCCTCTGTTGAACGGAATGCTGCGGTTATGGGTAGGTGGTGGGGGTGGTGGTTTAACTGGCCGTTTTTTGCTCATAACTTGAGTATCGTTCATCCGGTCTTTATCATTCCTTCAGCAAATCGATAAATAATTTTGATTACTAGATATCTCTAGAATGTACGAGATATATTCCAAATTGCAGGGGCGGGAGGGGGCGTGGCAAAACTTGAAAATAAACTTGCCTGCAAGTATAAGAAATATATGTACCATTCATGTCAAACCTCTATCTCTTACCATCTCTGAGATCTGTGCGTTCATCAGACAGACGGACATGGCTCTATCGACTCGGCTGTTGATGCTGATCATGAATATATATACTTTATATGGTCGGAAATGATTCCTTCTGCCTGTTACATACATTTGCACGACTTTAGTATACACTTTTTACTCTACGAGTAACGGGTACAATGACTACCTTTCCAATCACTGGTTATATGTCACATAAACTTACAAATAGCGAAGTAAATTGTGAGCTTATCTGACACATAGCAGCTATCTGGAAAAAGAGAAATCGGCCCTTAATTGGAAACAAACTTTTGTTTTCAATGCTATCACTCCCAAACTTGTTATTGATTAATATTATATGCTTCCACATAATTCTGTAAAGTTTGATCCATATTGGATGTCTATATAGCCAATAGCTTCCATAGGAACGATCGGTCGAAAAATCCGTCCTTATACTTCCATACTATATATATTTATATACTCCTCCGGTTATTAATATTATCGGTTTCCACACAATTTCCACACAACATAAACTCATTATACGCCCCTTCCCGCCCCCTCGTTTTGGAAAAAGTCATATCTCCCACTGTTTTGATGATAAATTGTTCGTACCTTCTAAAGAAATCTAGTAATCAAAATTTAATTAAAAATTATTTATCCAATTGCTGAAGGAATGATAAAGATCGGATGAACGATACACAAGTTATGAGCAAAAAAAAGTTAACCGGCACCCCCCACCCGCCCCACTTCCAGCCAACCACCGCTGTATTCAAACAAACACAATCTTTGGGAGAGAGAGAGAAACTTAGAGATGAGCGTATAACAGTGCATAACGCATTGAACGCGCCAAACAGCGTATAACGCTTATAACACTTATAACGAGCGAGCAAATGCGAGCTACCGCATTAACTGGTACAGAGTATCTTATAGTCGGGCTTGACCGACTTTCTCTCTTGTTCTTATAATGTGGTTTCCCTAAAAAGCCATGCTTCCACCTCATCTTCCTGCCCCATCTTCCAATTCTTCCACGACTTCTCCTCTTCCAATCCTTCCAACACTTCCTCCTCTCCCTGTGTAATTTGTTGTAGTACCACCAACGCAGACATAAATTGCGGGATTTTTTTTTTTTGCCTGCGACGCAAAACTGCTGAATTTTGGTGTCTTCGTCTGCGGTGCATCTATTTTATTACCTCTGTGAAATCGAAACCTCCATTTATTATATTTTGTTATACTATTTTTTATATTTTGGAGCCCAATGCATTGTAAAGCATTTTAAAAATTGTGTGAAATTGGAATATTGCAAAAATTTCGCAGGTAGTGGTAGTTTTTTCAGCCAACGTGGGCAATGAAATCCTTCATATCCCGCCCACAATTATAGGTTGGCTAAACTTTCTTAGAAAAGTCTATATTGATTTGGTAAAATACACGATCAAAGAAGAACGTGGTGACAGCTTGCACTTGCTTCGTCATTTTGGACACAATTTTTTTAAAGGATGACATTGTGTTGGCATAAGAAGTCAATCAACTCATCCGTGCTCATACTCACAAAGATTGAGCAGGAATACCGAGCAGCACCCAGTACAAACGTCCATTTCTTAGTAATATGTTTATTTTTTATTTGTTTATTTGAAGACAAGCAACTGTCTGCTTTTTTGTGATAGTAATAGTCAGTAGACCTCTGCAAGTTTGAATGAAATTTATTTTCAATCAAATACAATGTTCGAAAAGCATATGCGATTACACATATTTTGTATGTGCAAAAATACAAACTTCAAAATGCACTTAGAAAGAAACCACGGACTTTCGCCAATTAATTTCTACACGTAAATTTTTCATAATACGTGGTCTATTAATATTTTTTTTTCATTTTTGGGGTGTATGTACCTTAGATCGGACCTCAAAACGGCAAAATTAAAAAAGGAGGTCTCTAATAAAGGATTGGCTAGTTGATATTGCATGAATAAAAAAACAAGTCCAGTAAATTAACATAGTGTACTCTTTTTGGTTTTGGAATTCGAAATAATTTTTAATTTAAATCAACGCCGACTATTTATATACGAAACAATTATGTAATAAAAGGCAACACTACGTATGGGTTATTTACAAAAACTTTAGACCCTATTCGCGCCCGTAAAAACTCTACTTTTTTTACTACCAAAAAGCATCAGATAGTGGGGTCTGACCATGACTTTAACAAAATTCATATTTAGGATGTCCAATATAATCTAGCTATACAAAAGTTTTATCCAGCCGACTCGAAGCGGAAAAAAATTAACTCGTTTAACTCTCTTCATTGCCTTTCAACCGCATAATGAAAAACCAAAACAATATTCTAAATTTTTTGTATGTACATTTTCTTTGGTATAAGCTAACTATTCAATGAACAAAATAAATAGTAATTTAACTTCTTACAGCTCTAAAATGGATTGATATTATTGATTTTCGCATTATTATCTGTTATTTCGTTGTGAAATTTTCAAGCCGCCTTCTTTCTTTGATGTGATGTTTATATCCGATTCAAGTGAGGCTATGTAAGTAATCGGATCGGTTTCTTCAGAGCTGCTGTCATCTGATTTCAAATTGTTTGTTTCATTCACAGCAATCTCAAGCGATGATTCTTCATTAATTCCTTCATCTTCAAACAACTTAGAGCGCCTGATGTAATATGTCTTGAAAGTGTAAATTATACCCTGATCCATTGGCTGCAGTATTTATGTTGTATTAGGTGGAAGAAATTTTATTTTAATATTTGGATGGCTTAAATCTTTCGGATGACCTGGGGCATTGTCCAACAACAAAAGTTCTTTAAAGTGTAAAATCTTCTTTATTAAATATTTTTCAACTTCAGGTACAAAACAATTCAAGAACCAGTCTTTTAATAATTCTGCAGTTACCCAAGCTTTGGAATTGGCTTTCCAGTAAACGGGTAATTTGCTCTTGTCTATCTCTTTAAACGCACGGGGATTCAAAGACTTATAAACAGGCATTGGCTTAACTTGAAAGTCGCCTGATGCATTACTACACAGCAAGTGTAAAATGATCTTTTTGTGCCTTAAAGCCGGGAGCTACTTTTTTATTGTTTGATAAAAAATATCGATTTGGTATTTTTTCCAGCAAAGTCCAGTTTCATCAGCATTGAAAACTTGGTCAGGCAAGAATTCCTCTTCTTCAATAAACCCCTGAATATCTTCTGGGTATGTGGTAGCAGCTCCATCATCGGCCGATGCCACTTCGCCTTTAAATTTGATGCTATGAATGGAGAACCGTTTTTTAAATTTTATTGAATTAGCTGGTATTAACAAGGGTTTAAGTCTTTCAAATCTCCATTTTCTTAGATGTTGATGTTACATTTCTATCCGATTCGTATGTGCCGATTAAGTGGAAAAACTATGATAAATACAAGTTAAATATTAATTTAAAAGCTCAGTTTTAAAAAAACTTCCTACAGCTGGATATTGAATATTTTATTGAATTTGCTGGCACTAACAAATCTCCTACGTTCTTAGATGTAGATGTCATATTTCTATCCGATTTACTGGAGCCGCTGTAAATGGTAACTATAAGCTAAATGTTAATATAAAAGTCTTAACAAATTTAAACGAGTTTAACCCTTCCCCAAACTTCATTCTTTCTGCCTTCGTGTGCAACAAGTTTATGCATCCGCACGCAAGTTGACGTTTTGCCTCTCATAAATTAAACTAGCATTCATCTCCACCCAAACTAACAAAAAAAAAAAAAAAATGGGAGAATAGGTAGCCAAGCGCCGCACAAGCCACAAACATGCCTGGCCGACTGGGAACCGTGTGTGGTGGTGGGTGCCTTGCACCAAACAACAGCAGTGGAGCAGCTAAGCACGTGTCAAGTGTGGTCCAACTTTTAATTTGCACCCTCTCCGCCTACCCGCCAGTCGCTCTACCCGTTTCAAAAGGCAAGCGCCAGAGGAGCACAAGCTTTGACTGACGCTGAGTAACTGTCAGGTTTGTTAGTCCTTTTATGGCTGAGGCGCCGGCCTGTCTGACAATGTCATCAGTTGCAGCTGACGCAGCAGTAGAGGAGCCAGTACCAGTTGCAGTTTGCAGTTGACCGCGTCCCGCTCCACTCATATCCTTTTTTTTTGTTCGAGTTGAGATTTTAAACCCTTCCGTATGGTGGTAGAGAATCAATTGGGTATACAGATTTTCGGAATGATTTTAAACCACAAATAAACTAAAAGAATATGGCACGTTAGTAGCCTATGTAAGTATATGAAATTGCCACAATGCCAATAATTTCTGAATTCTTTTATCTTATAGATTTTATACATCAATCACACTTTATATTTCTTAAAAGTCGGTCCTTGATGATCAGCAGAAAAGTTGACTCATTTTGAAAAGATCTAAAATGTATTTTCAAAGGAGCCTCACAATTTTTAAAGGGAATCCGTAGTCTGCTCAATAGTTTGAGGCATCACAGAGGGTGTCTATGACAAGTGGACAAGTGCGTGTGTCTGTATGTGTGTGTGAACCCTGAAGAGGCCAGATAAACTGAGGCTCGCTTGGATGCTGTCAGTTAGCCAGCTGGCCCTCATAGTCAACCAGTCGTCAGTCAGTCCTTCTACCCCTTACCCCATCCTCCCACTACCATTATGGTTCATGCGTCATTTGCGAATCCGTGCTCCTCCTTTTCCTCCTCCATTTGGTGTTAAATTGTGTTCTGACTTTTGTTTTGTTGTTGCTTTTGTTTTTTGTGTTGTTTGATTGCCGCACGCCTCAATGACATTTCATTTATTAAGTGGGCGGCTACTGCTCCACTCACTACCATCCCCAATACGTTGGCTTGTTTGTGCAACTCAGCGTGCCGCCAATTAACTATGCAACATGCTGACATCACCTTCGCAGGCGAGTTCGAAAATAGCGGCATCATGTCCAGGCTTTGATTTGTTTTGCAAGTGTTTTCTTATATCCGCTACCAAAGGCATTTGCATATCAAATGGAATTACAAAAGCGGAGGAAACACCCCCGTCCCCCATTTCATGCTGCTGAAATATAAATGTTAATCCTGCCCAGCGTCAATTGCACAAAACGTTCAACGTTGTTGACAATCAAAAGGGTAACCGAGAGCCGAAGGCCCGGTCCTAGGCCTGGGCTGGGGCTTGGGCCTGGCAGCGGGACCGGTTTTTAATTGATTTTCATGGCTGCAGTTTTTGATTGTGCTGATTGACGCATCAAATGAAGTGACTTCAGGCCTGGACTGACTGGCTGTCCCTCTTCTCGTGCGTGTGTGTCTGGACCATATCAGTGACGAGGCAAACAACAACGGGAGATGGAACTGGCCACCCAGCAGCAGTAATTAAATTTGTCAGCCAGACAAAACGTTTTCCCACACAAGCCAAAAGAAGCGACAAAATGCACAACATGGCGTATGCGTAATCCAGAAAACCTAGAGATGCACAAATGAGCCAAATACATGACACGAAAAGTGGGGGGAAAAATAAAATTCTTTTTGTACTTTGAATTCTATACCTATGTTAAAAAAAATAAACGATTTTTGCTTGTTTAATTATGTAACATACAAGTCCAGTCAGTTCTATCAAAACTGTAGTTTTTTCGATTTGATATTAAAAGGGTTGCAAAAATCCATCAGACTCTAGAATTTCAGATATCATCAGCCTGTGCTCACGTTGCCGATGTGATTGAATTGTTACTTGAAACCATAAAAAAATAAACATCTTTCGATGTAATTTTTGAAACAATTAAGAAACTTACTGATAAAATGGGAATTGAGTTGAAAATTCCTCGTTTAAATGGTCGCCAAAAAAACAGCAACAACAAAAGCACCGAGGACTTTTGAGATACTTTCGGTAATATTTCTTACATTGTACACTTTCGATGTACGATGGTACAGGCTCTTAATGGCATATTGAACTTTTTACAGCGCCACAATTTACTACCCTTTTGTGGATTTCATGATATCTTTTTGGGTTTGAGAAGAAAATTTCTTGACATTCCGGCTCCGGGGGCTTGGAATCCAGCATATCGTGCCAGGCACCCAGTTAAAAAAAATTGTAGAAGCTGCAAAAATGTATGAGGACTTGAATAATTGCAGCGAAACCGAGCTGACACAAAAAGTTATTTTGTGGCACAAGAGTTGTGAGAACTCAGGGTTGAAAAAAGCCCAGACTGCACTCGAGGCACTCAAGAAATGGAAGAAATTCAATAATTTTATCCCGAACGTTGCTATATTGTTGCAATTGTTCTCAGCGATCCCTGCCACCACGTCAACAGCTGAACGGACTTTTTCTCTGCTGAAAAAATTGAAAACCTACCTTCGCGTCAATACGTCTGAAAACATACAAAGATATAATAATTTGAACCAAACCTCGTCGTCTTGCAACATTGGACTGTTGATTTCAAGTATTATATACACGTATGAGATTTGACTACAATACCAGAATAAATTTTCTATTAATGATCTCATAAGCAATGTAAATGAAGACATAGATTACACAAATAAATTAACATTTTTCGTTCTAAGACAATTTGTTTTAATTTAAAAGGTAATATTAGCCTAGGAGCACACAGGAGTGTTGTATGAGTTTAGCGCAAGAAACTAATTTCTCCGCGCGAAGATATGTCGTTTTGAAACGACATGTCTCCGACAGAAAAAAAGCATCATATCTCCGCACGGAGGTATGTCGTTTTGAAACGTCATATCTCCGCCGCACAGTGGCTCGCTTCCCAAAATCTCCTTGTGAAAATCCAATATCGAGTTGTTGAATTTGGGAATTCTATTGATACACTTTAACTAGGAATTGATCAAGCTATTTAATTACGTATATAAAATAATTTTACAATTTTTCAGCTTTTGAAAATATGATAATAAATGTGCCTAAAAGGGAAAAGTTAAATGCATGTCTCTGAAAAAGCACTAAACCTAGAGACTTAATTTTTTTCCCTGTTTTAAAGGATGAATTTAGAATACAAAATTGTAAATTAGAAAAAAAAATATTAATTTTATTTAATTCAAAATTTTTTTTTTAAGACTTCTATTTATACTCTGTACCGAAGGTACATAGAGTATATTAAGTTTGTGCAAAAGTATGTAACAGGGAGAAGGAATCGTTTCCGACCCTATAAAGTATATATATTCTTGATCAGCATCAACAGCCGATTCGATATAGCCATGTCCGTCTGTCTGTCTGTCCGTCCGTATGAACGAAGAGATTTCAGAGATGGTAAGAGGTTTGACATGTATGGCGCATATATTTCTTATACTTGCAGGCAGATCAAGTTTATTTTCAATTTTTGCCACGCCCCTTCCCGCCCCCACAATTTGGAAAAAACGTCATATCTCCTACAGTTTTGAAGATAGATCGTTCGTACCTTCTATAGATACCTTTTATCGATTTGCTGAAGGAATGATAAAGATCGGATGAACCATACTCAAGTTATGAGTAAAAAACGGCCAGTAAACACCAACCACCCCCCCCACCCATCGCCACAGCATTCTATTGAACGGCAATCTTAGGGAGAGAGAGAGAGAGAGAGAGTGAAAATTAGATATGAGCGCGTACAACTCGTGAGCAAATGTTAGCTGCGACGTTAAGGATACAGAGTATGTTATAGTCGGGCTTGACCGACCTTCTTTCTTGTTTTTCCTAATTTTCAATAATTAGCTTGACATTTAAAAAAATGGCCGCTCGTGCTCAGAGATTTGAATTCGCAAAAAGTTAAAGATAATATTCAAAAAACAAAGTAAAACAAGAAAGAAAGTCGGTCAAGCCCGACTATAACATACTCTGTACCCTTACACTCGCATTTGCTCAGGAGTCAAACGGCCAGTTAACACCCCGCGCACAACGCGGTGCGCTCTCTAAGTTTCTCTCTCTCTCTCTCTTTCTCTCGTGCTGAACGGTTAGGGTATGTTGCTGTGGTTGTTGGTGGGGGGGTGGGTGGTGTTAACTGGCCGTTTTTTGCCCATAACTTGAGTATGGCTCATCCGATCTTTATCATTCCTTCAGCAAATCGATAAATAATTTTGTTTACAAGGTATCTCTAGAAGGAACGAACGATCTATCTCCAAAACTGTAGGAGATATGAAGTTTTTTCCAAATTGCGGGGGCGGGAGGGGGCGTGGCAAAAATTGAAAATAAACTTGATCTGCCTGCAAGTATAAGAAATATATGTCCCATACATGTCAAACCTCTATCTCTTACCATCTCTGAGATCTCTTCGTTCATACGGACGGACAGACGGACAGACGGACAGACGGACGGACGGACGGACGGACGGACGGACAGACGGACATGGCTATATCGACTCCGCTGTTGATGCTGATCAAGAATATATATACTTTATAGGGTCGGAAACGATTCCTTCTCCCTGTTACATACTTTTGCACAAACTTAATATACTCTATGTACCTTCGGTACAGAGTATAAAAAAAACCATTGCTGCAATTGTGCACGATTTGAGATATTAGCCATTTTTCATGCCAACCCGTGCTGCCAAATCAACAAGTTTCAGAGATGTTGCGCAATAACCATTTTGTTTTAACTTCTAACCTGTTAACAATTAATACATACATATAGAAATTTAATGTGGATATATATATGCATTTAATGAAATATTTTAGGGCAACCATTTCAGGCGAACACTTTGATTTAAGGTCCAAAATGGGTCTCACTTTGATGAAGCTATGAAATTTTGGGATAAAGCTTATAACATGTTAAACAGTGCACCTGCAGCTTAAAGTGCAGTTCAAAATGTGTAGAAAATTAAGGTATTGGTTCAACTCCTGATGTAGACAAAAAATATCTATTATTTAAAAAAAAAAAAAATTTATTTTTTTTTAAATAAAATTTATTTTTTTTTTATAGAAAATAATTTTCTTTTGTTTAATGAAATTTTTTTTTCTTCAAGCTATTAGAATAAGTATTTTAAAATATATTTAAGCCATTTACATATATTTTTTTTTAATTTTCCTATAAAAATCGTAAATTTTGAGTTTACCGATTTAATTACGCCCTATTTTGTAAGGAGGAACTTCACGCCAAAAAAATCTTTGAAGTTTGCAGATTATTGGGAAAAAAATTATCAATCTTTACTGTCAAACTTCACATGAATAGAAACACTTATTTCCAAAAACTTCACATGAAAAGAAACCCTTGAAACGTTTTGAAATCTGAATGCTATTACACAGCAGTCTTATTTGTATTGTGCTGAAATTTATTTTTATGTCATCTGGAATCCAGCCTTTAATTAGTAAAAATATTTATTTTGTATGAAAATTTTCAATTATAAAAAATTATATTTGTATGAAATATTTTTTTTGTATGAAAATAAATATTTTAAAAGTTAGCTTTTTATTAAATTTGGTTAATTTTAAGTAGTTCTAAAACGACTTTTTTAATAAATCGATTTAAAAAAGGTTTAAAATGTTTTGCCAAATTCTTGCAACCTTTTCAGTGTATTAAACTTTGCACTTTGGCAAACGATTCTAAGTCACCCTGTTGACCCAAAATGAAAAACTTAAGTTTTTTTTAAAGCTATTGAATTTTTCTATCACCTTCCCTTTGGAATTTTTCAAATGTCTCCTTCCGTTCAGAAGTTACAAATTTTGCAACGCTAAATCAGCGAAACCGGCCACTGTGCGGCGGGATAATGTCGTTTTGAAACGACATATCTCGGAAAGAAAAAAGCGTCATATCTCCGCGCGCGTATGTCGCGTCGTTTTGAAACGACATAGCTCCGTGCGGAGATATGACGCTCGTAAACGCCATAGCTCTGCCATTGATCACAGCGGAGATATGACGTTTTAAAACGACAAATCTAGATCCGCGCGGAGATATGTCGTTTGTAACAAGGCGGAGACATGTCGTCGGAGCTATGTCGTTACCCCTGATTATCAACCCACAGGCAATACCGCTTACCTAAGAGATCTTAGATTTAACATAGACTTCGGCTAGTTATGCAAGAGCGCAATACGAAAACGAGAGCGTAAGTTAAAGTCGGCTCTAACCGACTTCGATATACCCGTTACTCTCTCTCTCTCTCTCTCTCTCGCTCTCTCTCTCTCTCTCTCTCTCTCTCTCTCTCTCACTAAGATTGCTGCTGAACGCAATGCTTAGGTTATGGGTGGGGTGGGTGGTGGGTGTTAACTGACCGTTTTTTGCTCATAACTTGAGTATCGTTCATCCGATCTTTATCATTCCTTCAGCAAATCGATAAATAATTTTGTGTACTAGATATCTCTAGAAAGTACGAACCATCCATCATCAAAACTGTAGGAGATATGACGTTTTTTCCGAATTGCGGGGGCGTGAGGGGGCGTGGCAAAAATTGAAAATAAACTTGATCTGCGTGCAGACAATAGGAGTCTACATTTCAAATTTGGTTGCTCTAGCTCTTCTAGTCTCTGAGATCTAGGTGTTCATACAGACAGACGGACGGACGGACGGACGGACAGACGGACAGACGGACAGACGGACAGACGGACAGACGGACATGGCTATATCGAATCGGCTGTTGATGCTGATCAAGAATATATATACTTTATATGGTCGGAAATGATTCCTTCTGGCTGTTACATACATTTGCACGACTTTAGTATACCCTTTTACTCTACGAGTAACGGGTATAAAAAATTTGGCACAGGAGTGGTGAAAATGACAAAAAAAAAGACTCTCAGAGCTCTGTTGTATACACTTAGTAGAGGGACGTGCCAGATTTACATACATATATATCAGCTAGCCAGCGACTGAAGGCCTGTTTATTCTCTTGGCCTCAGCTTCTGCATGCGTTCGGGTCGTGTTTGTGTCGGCCCCTGGGGGTACCGGTGACCATCGTTAATTATACTCTGTACCGAAGGTACATAGAGTATATTAAGGTTGTGCAAAAGTATGTAACAGGGAGAAGGAATCGTTTCCGACCCTATAAAGTATATATATTCTTGATCAGCATCAACAGCCGAGTCCATATAGCCATGTTCGTCTGTCCGTCCGTCCGACTGTCTGTCTCTCCATCTGTATGAACGCACAGATCTCAGAGATGGTAAGAGACAGATTAAGTTTATTTTCAATTCTTGCCACGCCCCCTCCAGCCCCCGCAATTTGGAAAAATCGTCACATCTCCCACAGTTTTGATGATAGATTGTTCGTTCCTTTTAGAGATATCTAGTAATCAAAATTATTTATCGATTTGCTGAAGAAATGATAAAGATCAAATGAACGATACACAAGTTATGAGCAAAAAAAGATATCCGACCCTAACACCCACCCAGCCTACCACCGCTGTATTCAAACAAACACACTCTTTGGGGGAGAGAGAGAGAGAGAGAGAGAGAGCGAGAGAGAGAGAGAGAGCGAGAGAGAACCTTAGAGATGAGCGTATAATAAAAATATTGCACGATAATCGCGTGACTCCTTGGATGTATTGTAATATTATAGTCGGGGGCAAATGAACTGGTACAGAGTTTATTATAGTTGGGCTTGACCGACTTTCTCACTTGTTGTGTATATATGCATGAGCAAATTTTCCCATGACACACAAAGTTGTAGGATTTCAAAGCGAAATGAGAACGTTTTGATCTTGTTTCAACGAGATAGAACTTATGTCGAAATTTTATCAAAAAATATTGTCTCTTTCAAGTTTAAACTTCAGGAAAGACTTAGGATGCTATATATTCCCAATTATGGATAAGCAGTGCTGATGCTGCTGTAAAATGCACAATCCTCATATATTAACTAGAAATAGGGGAGGGACAGAAATATCGCTTAGCACGCTGGAGAGGTATATTCTCAGCATGCATTTGACAGAAAGGGATTGATATATAATTCTGGAGTTTCGATCGCCTAGAAAATTTCGGCCCGTTGGATGGACTGGAATACAATTTAGCATGTGTACAGGCCACAGCGTTTATCACGCAAAATTTTGATTTACTTTTACCAGCTGTAAACTCGAATCTGTCTACAAGATAAAATGAAGAGAATCATATTAATTATATAATGTAATCATAAGTTCTTACATTTTAACTACGTCAAAAAACACGAAATATGAAAAAATGTCCATATACTGGTATGTTCCACATATCGAAGTCGAATTCCGTATGAACTTGTGTATTTCGAATTAGAATTGTTTAAAAAACACGAAATATGAAAAAATGTCCATATACTGGTATGTTCCACATATCGAAGTCGAATTCCGTATGAACTTGTGTATTTCGAATTAGAATTGTTTAAGTTAGAATATTGTTAGAATATGTGAAGTGCCAAATATGTCAGAGATTACTAGATCAGGTCGAAAGAAAATTGTAATTATTTGACGATTTGAATTCGCTTGGCTTTCAGCAGTCGATTTCAAACGGTCAAGGTCAAGTGACCGAAGATGTTTTCGTCACTTCATATATAAAGTTGTAGGATTTCAAAGCGAAATGAGAACGTTTATCCGGAAATCGCCGTCGAAAAGTGGAACATACCCGATCATTTTACTTTAAATGTGAAACCATTCATTTTGAGTGGAATTTTTATTCGTTTTATTACAAGGGAATAAAATGATTGAGACTTATCTCAGAATTTAATTTTTCCGATATTAAAAATAAGTAGTACTTATAACGGTATATACCGGTATAACGAAATAAAATTCCGGGTACCGTAGGGAAACCGAAATTAATTGAAAACCGAAATCGTACCTTTAATCGAAACATCCATTTTGGGACGTACTGAAATCGGGATTAAGCCCTGCTTCTGAGATATGGCTCTGAAACACTTATAAATAGTTTTTAATCGCTTTCGAACCGGCTTACAGAATTTAAATATAGCCTATGACTCTTTCCTGTTCGGCATGACCAAACTATGAAAATTTCGTGAACATCGGTTTAGACGCCTATAAGGAACAAACATACAAACATACTTTCACTTGAAATAGTAGTAGTAGTATTAGTAGTAGTTGTGGTTCTTTATTTAAAATAAGAACAATTTGCATAATTGGACATGGCATTACTGCCGTCAGCCTTAACAGATAACTTTTATTGTGTATTATTTTTAATGCTATTGAGCTTTAGAAAGTCCCACCCTTCGGATTGAACTTAACTTAACTGAGGTTATAGCTAAATTATTATCCTAAAAAGCTTCCGCCAAGATGTTTGCTTAAAAGCATCCAGCAAATATTTCCCCAAACCGGATTGCCCTTTCAGCACCGCCTTCAACTCATCCATCGTGAGCATTGCTTTTCCCAGCAGATAGGTTCTAAGCTCCTTCAGGATTGGGCAGATGGCTATGAAGTGTGGAACATACAAAGATTGCACAGCTCATTGCCCTCGCGTCTACCTGGACCATATGCATGTAGTTAAGGGACATTATCTCAGTTCTAACTCTGAAAATAGAACTCAATACTCTTACTGTTAATATTTATACTCAGTACCAATGGTACACAGAGTATATTAAGTTTGTGCAAAAGTATGTTAAAGCCAGAAGGAATCACCTCCGACCCTATAAAGTATATATATTCTTGATCAGCATCAACAGCCGAGTCGATATAGCCAGTCCGTCAGTCCGTCCGTCCATCTGTCCGTCTGTCCGTCCGTATGAACGAAGAGATCTCGGTGATGGTAAGAGATAGAGGTCTGACAAGTATGGGACAAAAACTCATAATACTTGCAGGCAATCAAGTTTATTTTCAATTTTTGCCACGCACCATCCCGCCCCCCCAATTTGGAAAAAACATCATATCTCCCACAGTTTTAATGATAGATTGTTCCTTGATAGAGTGTACCTTTTAGAGAAATCTAGTAATCAAAATTATTTATCGATTTGCTGAAGGAATGATATAGATCGGATGAACGATAAAAAAAATGTTAACCCCACCACCCCTCTTCCAGCTAACCACCGCTGTATTCAAACAAACACAATCTTTGGGAGAGAGAGAGAGAGAAACTTAGAGATGAACAGCGAATAATGCTTATAACACGTATAACGAGCGAGCAAATGCGAGCGACGGCATTAGCTGGTACAGAGTATCTTATAGTCGGGCTTGAACGACTTTCTCACTTGTTTTTGAATGTACATGTAAATAAATATTAAAAATGCCCACATTCTGAACGCTAATGAGACGACGCCTTCTTTTGTCTTATTTTATTTTTGACGTCACATTTGATTGGAAAGAAAAACCGAAATAAATAACCCACGAAAAATATTTACACTACCCACCACTCCCCCGCTTCGTCGGTCCCTATCTCTTTGGGCGGAGATCTGTGAAATCTGAGACGCAATTTAAAAATCATTATGAAAACACATTAAGCGTAAAAAATTAATGAGCAAGTTGCGTCAACAAGCCTTAAGGAACCGACAACTAGAGATGGAGAGGCCTTGTGCATGAGTGTATAATCAAGGTGCAGTCTTCGGTGGGCTGCAGTGCGGCGCGTTGTCTTCTGTTTCATTATGCTGGGAAATAGATAAAGAGAAAGGAAAAACAATGTTGGGATGATGGCATTGGGTTTCGTTTACGCAGGGTAATAGATGTTAAGGCTAGGACAAGCCTTATGTACAAACGATGCGTCGTTTACTTTGCCTAACAATATTTAGTTTGGCAACAAAAGTCAGGCCTGGCACGCAGCCTCACACCCTCCCCCCACTCTGCCACTCATTTGGGACTCATGAGTGGGTCAGGCCATTGTTAATGCGACATATCCATGAAAATCCGACTAACGTTTAAATTTGTCCAGCTTGTCCCTTGATTTGCCATGCCTGTCACGTTGTCCCGGTCGTTGAAAAGGCACACAAGAGAGCACAACTTTGGGGGTGCGTGCCTCGGCAGGATGTGCGCCTTCTTTTTTGTTGTTGTAATTACCCTACAAGACATGATGAGGCGCAAATCCTGATTGGATCAAGGGGAATCTACAGGTGGTTATGTGTCCCCGGCTCTTGCTAATTGCCGTTAAGTGGGATACCTACACTTCATAAGTTATGAGGAGGGGGGCCTGGAGTAAGGCTTTAAGCTTGGTCAAAGTGCTTTTTGGGGGAACCCGGAACCACTTAAGCACAACGGCTTTGCATTGTACCCCACTTTTGGGGTTTGTGTTCTTTTTTTGCCATCTAGTTGCACGTGCAAGGTGCATCAACGGGTCTAGCTGAAATGCAGCTAACGAACCGCAATTGCGGTCACATTTCATGAGAGCGCGTGCTCGTCGCCCAGCCTCAACCGCTGCCGGACCAGCACCAGAATGAAGATGAGGACAACACTGGCCCGCCTGGGGCCAACACACAAAACCGACTGATTCAATTTGCAGCCAGCGACAGGCTTTTAGTGCAGTGCCAACATACTCAACCACATATAGGACACCCTCTGCTACCACGCGACCCCGAAATGGGCGAACTGTCTACCCATTCCGCCTGTGGATATCATCAAAAATTAGCTCGTTTGAACGGTGAAGCGTTTGCCCCAAAACCCCGTTAAGAGCTCATGTGGCCATTTTACATGCTACCCTTTACGAGCAACAAAAACTTGCGCTAAAAAAATAGTTCACATATCAACAGGTACATGACAGCCCAATTAACCTGGCTATCCAAATAGACTCCATGAACAGTGAACAGCAAAACATGGGTTTGACAAAAATCACAAATTTATTTTCACAAAAATTCTTAAAGGTGAAGCTTTTTGCACGATTGTTTCTTATGTCACAACTGGTGACTTGGTACAAAACAGTATTAGGCCCAATTTTTGTAAAAACCGTTAAAGAAATCCTTAATTGCTCTGATAGAATATAAAACCATGAACCCAAAATATCAGAACCAAGCAATCTGTTGCGCAGCCCTAAAATTGTTTTAATTTCTAAACAAATATATATATTTCTAGACAAATATACACAGTAGAACAGTTTGCGTTTTGTAATTGAAAATATAGCAGAAGGTATGTAAATAAATGTAAAATGTAAAATTGGCTCAAACAGCACCACCAAAGGAGGGCCAGGGCCAAGCTTCTCTCAATCTCTTGGAGTGTGCTTATAATTTTTCGCACAAGAGAAAGGGACCTACAGTTTAACCCCGAATCCGAACGGCAATAGTGAGAGAATTTATTCTTTTCATGGCTTGTAGTTACTTCACAGCTGGCGCCAGTATCTGGTGAAGGTGTGTAAAAGCTTTTTTTCTAAAGAAACCGCAACCTCCAGCACCAGCAGCCACATATACTACTAGACCGCCACACCCGGCGACAGAAGGTATGTAAAATTCAGAAAATAAGGCAAAGTGTTCAAACTTGAACATCATATTCAACTAGACTTACACGTAATGTAAGTCTCATATTTAGATAACTCAGACTATGTCATAAACATGTCACTTTTTGTAATAGCATTAAAAATTAATAGCGGCAGTGACAAGGATAAGGACAGGAATTGCGTCGGAGTTAACTCGCTTTGAAGTGTGAAAAACAACAAAGTCCATGCGAATCGAAACACGGCGCTTGCAAGATGCACACACAGTTTCGATCTAGACTCGCTGATAACGCTTGTTATACTATGTACCAAAGGTACATAGAGTAAATTAAGTTTGTGCAAAAGTATGTAACAGCCAGAAGGAATCATCTCCGACCCTGTAAAGTATATATATTCTTGATCAGCATCAACAGCCGAGTCGATATAGCCATGTCCGTTTGTCCATCTGTCTGTCTGTCCGTCTGTCTGTCTGTTCGTATGAACAAACAGATCTCAGAAATAGTAAGAGATAGAGGTTTGACGTGTATGGGACATACATATATTTCTTATACTTGCACGCAGATCAAGTTTATTTTCAATTTTTGCCCCCTCCCGCCCCCAAAATTTGGGAAAAACGTCATTCGTCGTTCGTATCTTCTAGAGATATCTAGTAAGTAAAATTATTTATAATTATTTATCGATTTGCTGTAGGAATGATAAAGATCGGATGAACGATACTCAAGTAATGAGCAAAAAACGGCCAGTTAACACCCCCCACCCATAACCACAGCATTCCGTTCAGCAGAAGCAATCTTACTGAGAGAGAGCAACTTAGAGATGAGCGCGATTAACTCGTGAGCAAATGCGAGCTGCGACATTAAGGGTACAGAGTATGTTACCTACTTTCTTTCTTGTTATACTCTGTACCGAAGGTACATAGAGTATATTAAGTTTGTGCAAAAGTATGTAACAGGGAGAAGGAATCGTTTCCGACCCTATAAAGTATATATATTCTTGATCAGCATCAACAGCCGATTCGATATAGCCATGTCCGTCTGTCCGTCCGTCCGTCCGTCCGTCCGTCCGTATGAACGAAGAGATCTCAGAGATGGTAAGAGATAGAGGTTTGACATGTATGGGACATATATTTCTTATACTTGCAGGCAGATCAAGTTTATTTTCAATTTTTGCCACGCCCCCTCGCGCCCCCGCAATTTGGAAAAAACGTCATATCTCCTACAGTTTTGGAGATAGATCGTTCGTTCCTTCTAGAGATACCTTGTAAACAAAATTATTTATCGATTTGCTGAAGGAATGATTAATAAAACGGCCACTTAACACCACCCACCCCCCCACCAATACCCACAGCAACATACCCCTAACCGTTCAACACAGGCAATCTTAGTGCGAGAGAGAAAGAGAGAGAGAAACTTAGAGAGCGCACCGCGTTGTGCGCGGGGTGTTAACTGGCCGTTTGACTCCTGAGCAGAGGTCGCAATAATCGGTCTCTCTCGTGCTTGTTGTCAGTAAACATCCGCTCATTCACTGACACGATGCGTAACTGTTGCGAAAAAACACACAAACTTCGTTCTTCTTTGGCTTGCTCTTCGCTCAACCGCCGACCGCTTTTGGTCGCTCGCTCGGCTCAGTGTTCACTCGAGACCTTTTCGGTCGTAAAAACTCGGCAAATGGTCTTTTGCGCATGTATGTATGCATGTGAGTTGCGCGTGTGGATAGCTAGGCGTGGATGGGCAAAACAAAAGAAATACGGAGCTGTCGATTTAAAGTGATTTTGTGCAAGCTTATCAAAATGAGTCGTGAAGTGAATTTGTTCTTTAAATATGATAAAAATACAAACATATCAATATGCAACGTATGTGATGCAAAACTAACTGGCCACCATGCAACCAATTTAAAGCGGCATTTAAATGCAAAGCATAAACACATTTTCGAATCAGTTAAAGATGTTAATTTGATAAACGAAGGGCAAAAGATTGTGAAAAAACGAAAAATATCTTATGAGACAAATGAAGAGACAATAATTGCATCTCTTGTAAAAATTGTCACAACTGATGGAAGGCCATTTTTATTACTGGATTTTTTTGTCGACAAATGTCATACTTTGAATTTAACAGAAATTTTTATTATGCGGCGCACTGACTATTTATACATACGCATATGCACACAAATGAGCGCCATATCACCTTCTCCCTTCCTCTTTAATGCTTTGCCTGTGACGAAATTCTAAGGCAACAACATAAGGCAAACGCAACAACAAAAATAAAAACCTTTTTTGCTGACTTTTTCCTTGCTTCGCTCACTTACTGACTCTCAGTAGCTGAACAACAACCGGTTCTGTTCGCTTCGCGCGGTCAGTAAAAGACCGACTCGTGTGTTGCGCTCAACCCGAAACCGAAGAGCGAGAACACGAAAGAAACGAAAAAGAGGGTTGCTGGTCAGACACTGAGCGATGCCGTTTCATTTTTTTCGGTCTTTGTTGTGAGCAGACCGCGCAGAAAATTTTGGTTGAGCAGATTTTGCGACCTCTGCTCCTGAGCAAATGCGAGTGTAAGGGTACAGAGTATGTTATAGTCGGGCTTGACCGACTTTCTTTCTTGTTTTTTCAGTGGTTGTTGTTGGGCTGCTCCCAAACTCAGCACTCCGCTGGTATAGACTTACCCAGTCGGACTTTGCAGCTTGTGTTTACAAAAATACGTACATTTGGTGGCATGAAATTTCGCGAAAATAGCCACTACATTATTTTTTTGGCATGAAATAAGTCCATTTTTTACCATGACAAACTCACACGTTGCTTTCTCAGCTATTCGTAAGGCTAAGAGTCAGCATAACGTGGAACGGTTCAATCTCTTTCTCGTGGAGATCGAACACGAAGTAGAAAAACGAAGTTAGGCCCGAACGCTTGATTAGCGTTGGCTAAACGAGAGAGGGAATACAAAAAAAATTATGAAGTCAGTTCGATTTCGGCTTTTGCGGAAAAAAGATGTGTTAACCGTGAATATTAATAATAATTTTATAATTACAAATGCGCAATATATTCTTGGTGTGTATCGAATTTAATTACATCTAGGGATTTTATAGTATTTATGTATTATTATTATCATTAATTTACCAAAATTCTATTAATAAATTTTGTACTTAAAACAGGTCACTGGTTTAAAAGCTACAAACAAATACACAATTAAAGGCCAAATCGCTAACTATCATCGCTAGTATCAGCAACGAAAGCCAACATGAGAGGCACCATGGCGAACATCAATAATATTAATATAAGTAGACAAAAATTGTTGTTGGTTTAAATATAAAAAAAAAATTTGCAAATAAACTCAAATCTATTTAATTTAATTATGGGGTGACATATCATACAAAAGTCACGTGTTCCTCAGACAAACGTCTGAACTCTACGATATACAAAGTTGGTACATCTGAAGTACTGAGTTTGTAGAGAGAAAAACAGAACCCGAAGGCTGCCGCGTGACGTCGCCAAAACGGTTAACGGTTACAACAACAACCCCTGAGTTTTACGGCGTTGCTTAACAAAAGCGAATGGGAACTTTCGGGTTTCTCATGCCTACTGACGTGAGAAATAGGAATTAAATATATACTTGTTCGGAATTGGGAAAGTATCGAACAACAGATTTTCAACAAATACAGCAAATTAACGGTTCACTTTTGAGCCCGGTTACCTATTGTATAAATCAAGGCTGCAAACCTCGGTTCGGGTTTTTTGGGTCCGACGAACCGGATATTAATATTTTTGACTTGTCGAACCTGAACCCTGAACGGGCCACTTTTCCGAAAAATAAGGTTCGGTTCACAAAATTAAGTAGCTTTTCCAACGACACACACAGGGAAATATAGAAATTCCTTGTAATTTGACTGCTATCATTTAAGAAGTTCTCCAATCCTACGACATTTCTCTGGGTCAGGTTTATAATATCACCGTTGATAAGGATCGAATATGGTTGCAGCAGGAGATCTTTTAAATGACAATTGCAGAGCAGAAAAAAAATGCAACTATGAAGAAATGTAATGTTGATGAAGGTTGCTTAAGTGAATCAAAATCATTTCGTGATTTGGGCGATGACCAAGTTATCTCAATAGATTCCCTGGAGAAATCTATAATTACAGTTTGTTGTGCTGCACACACTTTAAATATAGTAGTTAACGATTTTTTAAGGAAGTTAAGTTTGACATTAGTAGAGTTCGCTAACGAAACTCCGTACTCACACTATATGAAAAATTTAAAAACCAGCGCTAGACTGTGTGACACGATGGAGAACAACCTACAAAACTCTTAAATATATTTTCATTAAGCGTTCTTTAAAAGTTGTAAATGTCAGCTAATGAATTTGATAATTAGAATTACATTATTGAAATAAGGAATATTATTTAAAAAAAGTGAGAAAGTCGGTCAAGCCCGACTATAACATACTCTGTACCAGTTCAATATAAAATAAATCCAAGGAGTCGCGATTATCGTGCAATATTTTTATTATACGCTCATCTCTAAGTTTCTCTCTCTCTCTCTCTCTCTCTCTCCCAAAGATTGTGTTTGTTTGAATACAGCGGTGGTTGGTGGGAATGGCGAAGGGGGTGGGGGGTGCTTGCATAACTTGTGTATCGTTCATTCGATCTTTATCATTCCTTCAGCAAATCGATAAATAATATTTATTACTAAATATCTCTAGAAGGTACGAAACATCTCTCTACGAAACAGTGGAAGATATGATATGATGTATGTATCCCATATATGTCAAACCTCTATCTCTTTCCATCTCTGAGATCTGTGCGTTCATACAGACGGACAGACAGACAGAGAGATAGACAGTCAGACGGACAGACGGACATAGCTATATCGACTCGGCTGTTGATGCTGATCAAGAAAATATATACTTTATAGGGTCGGAGGTATTAGTAAATCGAAACTATTACACAGGCCAACAAAATGACCACTTTGTGAGGTCCAGCCATCTTTGTATTAAATTCCAGTTTTTTGCACTGATTCCAAAACTGGTTTCGGATTTTCTCCATCAGCTCTTGTTTTCAAGATATCGCGGAAATCCATTTTGCAGTATTTTTCGCTTTCAAAAAATTATGGAAGTTACACCGAGCAAAAATATCTGTATTTATGAGTTTAATGCGACAGTATACATACACTGCTCGCCACTTGAATAGGACACCCTGTATGCTCTCTTTAAAACTGCTCGTAACTCGAAAACGAAATGGTAGAATAACGGTATTTTTTGCATATTATCTTTGTGCAAGCATTCTTCGCTCTTTCTGGTATATTCCAAGTTTTGGAATAGAACCGTTATAAAGTTGTTTGCACTTTATGTGAGCATTCGCAAAAATTCAATGGAATTTTTGCGCCACTTGAATAGAACATGCATTTTATTTGGTCGGTATCGTTGACACGTGCACACAAATTTTGGTTTACTTAAACTTTTTGCTTTAATTGAAGTGTATATAAAATTAAAAAAAATTAAAATGGGGCGTGGCACTTCATTATCTGAGTCGGAGAAAGGAAAAATCCAAGCTTACAAGGATTCTGGCCTTTCTATTGCCAAAATAGCAAAAAAAAAGTCGACAGGCGTGACGGCTCATAACAAATTTTTTAAATAATGAGGCTTATTATGGTAAAAACATGAAGGGCCGCACCCACAGTGTGCTTACCATCGCGGACAAGCGACTTATATTAAGAGAAGCTTCCAATTCGCACGACTCTTTGGCCAAGATAAGGGAAAAATGCAACGTTAAAGCAAGTTTGACAACCATGCGTCGTGTTATTAATAATGCTACACACCTGAAGAGACTAAAAATCAAGAAGAAGCCACCTCTTAACCCGGTTCGGAAGTTACAACGCCTTGATTTCGCACGCGCACATGTCACCTGGACTTCGGAGTGGCAACGTGTTGTCTTTTCGGACGAAAAAAAGTTTAATTTGGAGGGCCCCGATGGCTACAGCTACTATTTTCATGATCTTCGAAAAGAACCACACCATCTTGATAAGTTGCACAGCAGTGCTGGAGGTATTATGGTATGGGGGGCCATTTCCTATTATGGCACCTGTGAGCTTAAATTTATTGCAACCACCATGAATGCGTTTTTTTATAATGCTATATTGAAAGAGGCCTTTCCACACGTCCAAACTCTTTTTGCAAATCTAAAATGGATTTATCAACATGATAATGCCCCTACACATACGGCCCGGATTGTTAAATCGTATATAGCGAGCCAAAACGTGGAGTTATTAAACTGGCCACCCTATTCACCGGACTTGAATATAATTGAGAATGTGTGGGGATGGCTAACACGTGAAGTATATGGATCAGGTCAGCAATATTCGAGCGTTCCCGAACTAATTGCAGCTATCAAATTAGCATGGGGCTCGATATCGTTGAATTATTTGGGAAAATTGTATGCGTCTTTCCAGACCGAATGTGTGAGGTTTTGGAGAAAAAAGGAGGCTCAACACACTATTAACAACTTTTTTTTGTTTAAAAACATGTTAGTAATTTCTTATTTAAGTAATATTGTTATTTGAAAAGGATTGAAATATTCTTAAATGGTTTTTAGATAAAGTGTCCTATTCAAGTGGTGCAAAATGAAGACTCCAAAATTTGTTACTTATTGGTTAACAATGTTTTTTGTATACTTACAACTTTTGAATAATTTTGTAATTTTCGTCTAATTACTACATTTAAATAAACTTTATAAGAAAACAAAAATTATTTTCCTAGATGGCTTGGTTTAGCAGCAATTAGTTATAGAAAATCGACTTTAGAGGTTTCCTATTCAAGTGGCGAGCAGTGTATTAATGCAGCCTAAAAAAATCATAGAAGCAGCATCAGCAAACCTAAAAGCGTCGAAATCGGCCATTGAAGAGTAATTTTCATCAAATTATGACAAATTTTTCAAACTTAATCGTCGTGTACAAGCCATTGCGGTGTTTGGATTTTAATAACAACCACATTAGCATGTATCCTAAGGGCTCTTCTATTTTCACAAATTTTGTTGCATTTAAATTAGCTGGATGGACAAAGTTACAGCCGGTTAATCCCGAAAAAATGAATTAAAATTTATGGCAGGATAATTAGATTGATACATAAAATGTGTATAGGAAATATTAAAAGACTACGTGATCTAACATAGACCTTACATTAATTGTCAAACAAATGTACAATAACAAACGGCCAGATAACACCCCTCACCCATAACCACAGCATTCTGTTCAACAGAGGCAATCTTAGTGAGAGAGAGAGAGAGAGAGAGAGAGAAAGAGAGAGAAACTTAGAGAACTGCCACATTAAGGGTACAGAGTATGTTATAGTCGGACATGACCGACTTTCTTTTTTGTTTTTTAAAGTTATATAGCCTATGCTTAACTACTGGTTATCAACTATCCAAATCCATTCAGCCACTTGTGCGTGCAACCGCAATATAATAATTTTGCAATTTTTGCAGGTTTTTGGACCATTTAAATAAAAGTTATATGGCTAAGTTATTATTTTAGTTGTTCTGGTATTCGAACGTTGTGCATTCGATTTGCAGTTCGAATGTTGAATTTCCAAAACGTTTTCTTTGTC
This sequence comes from Lordiphosa magnipectinata, assembly GCA_037044535.1. Classification (NCBI taxonomy): domain Eukaryota; kingdom Metazoa; phylum Arthropoda; class Insecta; order Diptera; family Drosophilidae; genus Lordiphosa; species Lordiphosa magnipectinata. Next base: position 237,416 of record JBAMBO010002825.1, read on the forward strand.
TACTTTTTCACATCAATATGCTGCAAACATAAAAACAAGTGAGAAAGTCGGTCAAGCCCGACTATAAGATACTCTGTACCAGTTAATGCCGTCGCTCGCATTCGTTTTACGCGTTCTATGCGTTATACGCTGTTATACGCCTTTCTCTAAGTCTCCTTCTCTCTCTCCCAAAGATTTTGTTTGTTTGAATACAGTGGTGGTTGTCGGGGGGGGGGGTTTCGGTTAACTTTTTTTATCATAACTTGTGTATCGTATCCGAGCAAATCAATAATTAATTTTGATTACTAGATTTCTCTCGAAGGTACGAACAATCTATCATCAAAACTGTGGGAGATATGACTTTTTTTCCAAATTCCGGGGGCGGGAGGGGGCAAAAATTGAAAATAAACTTGATCTGCGTGCAAGTATAAAGAGTTTTTGTCCGATACATGTCAAACCTCTATCTCTTACCATCTCTGAGATCTCTTCGTTCATACGGACGGACATGGCTATATCGACTCGGCTGTTGATGCTCATCAAGAATATATATACTTTATAGGGTCAGAGCTGATTCCTTCTGGCTGTTACATACTTTTGCACAAACTTAATATACTCTGTGTACCTTTGGTACAGAGTATAAAAACACACGGAACAATCAAAGAAGTTGATAGTATTTTAATAAAGATGTTTAAGATCAAGGCAGCAAACATGTAAAATTTTGCTGAAGGCTCGGTCCGGAGGTAAAGTGTAAAGTTCGGTTCGCGGACCGGTTCCAGTACTAAACGAACCCAGGGGGTTAGGTTCGGGTTGATATTTGAAGGGTTCGGTTCATGGTCCGGTTCGAGGAACACGGAAAACCCGAACCGAACCGGTTCTTTGGGGTTCGGTTCAGGACCGGTTTGCAGACTTGTTTAATATGTCGTTTTTATTTTTAATGGTATCTTATGAACATGTTAAAAGCGTTTCATAAAAAATGCATATGGGGTTTAGTGACCTGTTTTGATTTTAGCCAAAGTTTTGCATCTGGCTGGCTCAAGGTCTATGGTTGAGTATAATTCTATATAATCAACACAAATTGGGTATGTCCGTGCAACGATCGCTCAGAGGACTTGTTTTTGCTGTTCACACTTCAAACAAACATACCAGTTAGTATTTAAGCTTCTTCAGACGGCGAATAAAGACATACACTCAGAGAAAAAATAGAGAATTTCGCTCTTGAATCAAGAGCATTCGTTCTCAAAAGTACGGTGAGAGTGAAAATTCTTGATCCAAGAGCGAAATTCTTGATTCAAGAGTGAATTTTTGATCCCGACATTCCTGATTCAAGAGTTTCAGCTCTTGATCCAAGTATGAATAACTATTGATTCAAGAGTTTCAGTACTTGATCCAAGAACGAATAATTCTCAAAATAAAAAATTCAAAAGAATATTTGGGGTGGGGGGTGTGTGGTAGAGACACTACCGACCCGACCCGACCGACGTTGTCCGTCTCCCTCCCCCCTCCTCACTCACCATTATCACAACCAAACCAACCCCAACCACCCCACCCACCAAACTTTGTTTTAAACTGTGATTGATTTTGAGATAACCCCACATAGATTTTTTTTTTTGTGCTTACTTTTCTGGGACTTGAACACGGTACCTTGAAGAAAGACTGAAACATACACAGGCGACGGGCAGCTTTACGAGCTCAGCTAACTTCCCTAAGCTAGAAGACGCGACGAAATCACACTTATAAATAAACGCAGTTGCCTTTCGTCGCACAACAACAAACTGCGCATGCGCTCTCACTCTCTGCGCTCTCATTCTCTCAACGACCAACTGCGCAATGCGCAGTTTGCAACCAGTGTTGCCAATTTGGCCTTTTTCCGGATAGATCTATCCTGTTTTTTAAGTGCTTCAGCCGGAAAAAATGTCAAACATCCCCTATCCGGAATTCTGTCCTTTTTTTGGTTCTCTTATCTGGAAATCTGGCATTTTTAAACTAAATTGTTTATTTTATATAATTTAAAATTGATTTTTTACAAACTATGTGTCATCTCTTTTATGCAAACTTTTATCGATATCGTGTATAATCGTACGCATATCGAAGCGTAATTTGCAGAAGTTAAGTTGATTAAAAATGCCTAAAGAAATTTATAAGCAAAAACTCCGCAATTGCTGGCTACAGCAGCCAGATTTTAAAAACTGGTTGTGTCGCGATGAGTCGGACAGTAATAGGGCTTATTGCAAATACTGCAAATGCAGTGTAAACTTGAAAGTTGACCAAATTCGCGTTTGACCCACATGGCGACAAAAAAAAAAATACAAAACACATCATGTTTTAACCAAGGAAACAAAACTAGTAGATCGATGATTCTGCAGAGAAAACCATTCGACATTACTATACGGATTTTGTGATTGAGTTAGTCAATCAGCTAAAGAAGAGGTAAGCTATTTAATATTATAAACTATTTTTGCACTACAAATAATTTTTTATATTTTAGGTTGCCGGACAATTATGCAATTTAAAAAAAAATTTACGCATTCTTCAATCAAAAAAGGACACAATCCTGCCGATTTTGGAGCTGTTTGAAAAAAGCAGCGACAAAAGAAGCAAAATATCTGCAGAATACGCTACCGTCCACCAATTAAAATGGGAAAATGTTGAAAATACTTTGAGTTTTTGGTCCGAGGTAAACAAATATCGAGACAGCGCAGGTAACAGCCCCTTTTCAGACCTGGTAGCTTTTGCCCTGACTCTGCTTTCGTTGCCATGGTCGAATGCGGAAGTAGAGAGGGTATTTAGCCCAGCTAATTTGGTTAAAACCAAAACTAGAAATCGGCTGCAAGTGGAGACGTTGACAGTCAGACAATTTTGACAGTCTGGTAATTATATATATATAATTTTTTTTATTTAAATCAGTTGTACATATATTTACATGTATTTTATCTTTAGATTCGGATTGCGTCGGCATAAGTTGTTTTGCCATAATTACAATTTGCCTGATAAATATTTATCATTAATTGGATCCATGGCGGCGTACGAGGAAACAGATATGGCCGATGAAGATGTTATTGAAGAAGCCTTACAATTATTGAGCAAATAAATAAATATAAATAAATCTTTTGGTCCTTTTTTCCGCCTTTTTTTTAGTTTTCCAGCCTTTTTTTCCTGTTTTTTTTTTCAATCTGTCTTTTTTTTTCGACAAAATATTGGCATCACTGCTGCGCATGCGCCCTCACTCTCTGCGAGAGCGACTCCAACGCTACTCTCTCAAAGTTAAGTTGCCCTCACCCCCCTTGCCTATAAAAAACAAAATTGAAAACGTTTAGAACGAATTTATCTCGATTCCAAGAGCGAAATTCTTGAAAATTCAAGAGCGTTCATACTCAAATTATTCGTTCTAGTTTTTTCTTAGTGTAGGAATTCCAATGTTGAAAATTCGCAGCCCACATTTTGGCTATGTTTTTTTGTTTGAAGGGGGTTTGTTTACCAATTTTCTGTAATTAATTCTGTTGCTTATGGCTGGTGCTAGGTGGTTGGGCTATCCGTGCAATGATCCTCCTTAGTAAGATCTTAGTAGATTTTCTTAGTAAAAAAGTGAAAAACAGAACAGGTTGAACAAAAAATGTGAATTCGATTTGGTTAGCACAGTACAAAATTAAACCTTTCCATGAAAAAAATTTATTTTCATATTACATATTATTTTTAAAAGAATGTGAGATTGCATAAAGTATGTAAATTCACTAAGCATTGATACTAAAATAATTTTGAGCCAGTACTTTGACACCATTAAGTAAAAAAACGCATTTACTTTTGAATTCATTGGCTCCGAGAAATGTAAATTCAAATCGAGTAACTTTACCGAATTCTGAAAACCGGAACAGGTAACCAAATCGAATTCAAGCAAATTAAGTGAAAGTGAAAATCTGAACAGGCCTGTATGTTCAAGTCCAGGTTATCAACTATCTGAGTGCCAAATTCCATCCGAATCCGTTAAGCCGTGATTGAGTAACAAACGGGCAAACATTCAAACTTTCACATTTATAATAATGATAAGATTATAGTTAAGTACTATTCCTTAACTTTAAAATAAACTATCCCAAGCAATTGTACGATTTTTTAAGCATAGGTATACCATTCCTAATATGTGTTCGATATGACAACATTTTGTACTGCCCACAAGTATGCAATGGATGTTGTTGAAAATTGTCATTAGAATTCAATACAAATGACTTGCCTTCTGTATTGTATGCATTGCATACCTTTGGGTAGTAGACAATTTTGTCCTTTTCAATACATGTACTAAAAATGGTATATCTTCGCTTTAAAAGTCGTAGTATTGTTTGAGAAAAGTTTTTTTAAGCTCAAGAAAAGTTCAAGGATTAGATATCTGGTTTCCCCACACAAGGCGCCTAAAAAGAGTAAAAATACACATTTTCCTATCCACTTTAAGCTCAAATTACCAAACGTCCAGATGTGATAAGCCATTTGCCAAAAACAGATTTAGCAAACGAAATGCATTTAAAAATCGCCACCGACCCTCCCATAAACTAGACCTTGTTGTCGAGTGTTCTTTACGTGCTTTGCTAAATAGAGAAAAATTTGTTTCCCTTTAAAACTGGAAGCAGGGAATTTCCCTTCAGTGCGGCTCAGTACTGAATCAGAACTGAATCAGCCCTGATATGGAAGGCCTGGTACTGAAATCATGGCTGCCTTTACATGCATTTCAGTCACGAATTTTACACTGGCGGGGCCTACTACTTCATGACCTTCGATTCTTTTAGGCATGATTACAGCACTGAATTCATGGGTGAGTTTCATGGGTAGTACTGAAAATAGTACTGAAATCAGTCATAAAATGGAGCAATTCAAACTTTTCAAATCTGAATCAGCACTTCTACATTCAGCACTGAGGAGTAGATCTGCAGGGTAAGTTATAGTTTCTAAAATAGTCTTCTGTTTCAGCTATAACCGCATCTTTCAGCTCAATCATTTTTTAAAATTTTTTTTTTTTAAATCGGGAAGCAAAAATGAGAACTGTTTTATACACTCCGGTTAATAAATAAAGCAGGGTATCTAGATTCAATTATTTTAATAGTATAATTAGCTTGTTTTTGTGTTCCAAATAATTTGAGCTCCACATTTTAAGGAATTTCTAATAACTGGAGAATATTTTGAACTATTTTTCTGAAATTTCAGCCAAAGTATTAAAGTATACCTCACACTTCTCGTAGGACAGTGTAAACTACTTAGACAAAAAAATGTGTTCTTCTGTATTTTTAAACAACCTCATCACACAAAACGTAATGAGCAAATTAGCCCAAAGGAAGAGCGCTAAAAAAATATACGTACAACACAAACTAGTTGCTTTATTAAACATTTAGACAGCCAGACAAAGCGGCAAGATGTCAAATAATTATGCAAATTTTCGTGTTCGCAAGTGAAGCCAAGACACGAACCGGGAAGGCGGCCAGGTGACCAGGCAGCCGTGACACCTACGGACAGGTAATTTTGCAGACGGTGTCTGTTACGTGCGAAAGGAAGTGGTAACCCCGAATGCGACTCCAAAACCCCCACCCATTCCTCCCACACAAACGTAAGCGCATTTTAATGATCTCATTTATGCTAATCTGCAAACGGTTAAATCTGTGCACGAACGAACATACACACCTACAACAACCACAAGGTGACTACCAAAATTGCCACCGGCTGCTAATGCTAATGAAGTCTAATTGAATTTTGGACACTTGACACGTACCACAATCTTCCTGATCCTTGGCCGAAAAGGAGTGTATAAAACTTTAAGGTGACATTTTAATTGACAGCGTTTTGGATTCCGCACCGAAAGGTCCGGGATCAATTTCTAATTACATTCAAAAGATTTGGAAATTATCATTGTTTCACTACCAATTTTAAACCCTTAAAGATGTGACATGACACAACCCCATCAGAACAAACAATCCCCAGTAGTTGACAACCACTCTCCCCCGCTTTATCTCTCTCTTTCCGTAGCCGGAGTCAACATTTGCGTTTTTGTGGTTGCGGCTGGCATAAAATTTCCTATGCATTTGACCACATTGAAATTTTCTCGTAATATTTGATTTGATTTTTCAAACAGAAAAAAAAGCCGAGAGAGTTGTCCACGTTGAACTGACCATGGGTCAGTTGTAGGAGGAGCTGCCGCTGCTGCTGCTACTGCTGCCTTTATTAGCATGACCAGCGAGAGAGCCAACAACAAATCAGCATTTTATTTGACAACGCAGCTAATTTACATGAGTAGAGCCCGAGCGTAAGGGGTTGGATGGGAGGCAGGGCAGAGCCATATCATGTCATCGTCAACGTCACTGACGTTGCTGAGGCTGAGGTTGTGGCCGGACTGTGGCTGAAAGCTGGCAGCTGGCATCAGCTCTCGCCTCATTGCAAAATCGTTGAGCAACAAAATTTAAGTGAAAAAAGTTTAAACGACTTGCGACTTGTGCTTAATTTAATTTAATTACTTGGGAGTAAATTTCGAAACTTTATTGGTTTTGTGCGACAATTGTCCGAAGCACCGCAAAAAGTGAGGAATACTTTTCTCAATTAACTGTACAAAGTATATGCAATCAGTTTTTTTTATGAAAACGCGGGGCGCTATGGAATTCTGAAAACATAATGGAGGGCTTGGCCGACTTATCAATGTACGCCGATTGAAAACTGGAAATAACAAAGATTTTTAAAAATAGAGAAAAGCTAACTTCGGCTCGACCGACGTTTTTATACCCTTGTAGCTTGTATGATATAAATAAGTAGCCTGATTCCACTGACACAAATATGTACATTCGGCCAAATGTACACATTTTTGACAAGGCCTCCTATATACATTTTCTACACCCAATTTCTATGGCAGCTATACTATATAGTTGTCCTATCAAACTTGGTGAAATTATGTGAAAGCATAAAAAACTTATAAATACGAGGTTAGGGGACGTATACGTTGAAGACAAAAACGTTTTTCTCACTAAAACATCATTTTCGACCGATGGTTCCTATGGCAGCTATATGCTATACACACAAAAAAAACAAGTAAGAGCGCTGTACTCGAGTTTCCCGACTACAAAATACCCTGTTCAATTGAGACAATTGTTTAATAACTTTTATGTTTTTGCTCGTATCTTATTTTCCTTTTGAGAGTAGTTAGATGTAAGGCCTAGGATAGTATAGTATATTAAGCCACCAGGTTCTAACTCTAAAATTGTGGCTAAGACAGTTCTGTGCTGTTTTAGGGGGGAGGGGGGGATACAAATAATTATAAAAAATATAGCAATTCTTGGGGTACTATTTATATTTCGGGAACTGGTCACACTAATGTCAATAGCTAAAATCTGGTAATACCAAATGAAAGTTTGACATTCTTTTGCATAAACGGCCTCACAACGTTTTCGAATACGAGAGCTGTTTGTGTTGTTTACAGTAAGTTCAAAAAAATAAATTTTTCCATTCCATTTATGAGCGATTGTCAAATTATGGGAAATACAATGCGAACAAACCATTTTTACGGCAAGGTGTTCATGCAAAATCTTACATATTCTGGTGGAACTAATGTTTGAGATGCCTCAATCTCACTGTATGTCACATGACGATCCTGCATTATCAGTCTACTCAGAGCATCGATGATTTCTGGCACAATTACGGATTTTGGACGACCTTCACGGAATTCGTTGCTGAGCGAACTACGTCCATGATTGAATTCACTATACCAACGATATACAGTTGGTATAGTTTTTGATGGTGCTGATGGAACTGAGTTCATCTTCACACTCTAGTTTAGATAATCCACGTCGAAAGTTGTGAAAAATAACACAAGGCAACAAAATTATACTTTTTCCAGTATATTGAAGGGTTGGTGGTGATTCTATATGATTTTCGTGTGCTGAACACGAATCTGTTTTAAGAAATAGTCCACCATGTAAAGATGTTTAGTAATTTGAGCTTAAAGTTGCAAAAATTCTGACACTTTTTAGACGCGTTTTGTGGGGAACATATATTTTTGTTTTGACTCTCTTTGATATTATAGTAAAGTCCTACTCCTTAACTTTGAAATAAACTATCCCAAACATTTCCACGATTTTTTTAATGCAGATATACCATTTTTAGTAATTGTATACGTTTTCACAAAATATCGAATATATTGTAGCTGCCTCAAAGTAAGCAATCGGCGTTGCTGAAAATTTTCATTGAAATTCTATACAATTGGTTTATCTTCGCTAAGAATACGAAGATGTGTGACGGATCTTCACCATCCTTCTATTTACCCGTCTTCAGTAATAATCGAAACTTATGCAATTTTTCAAATTTCGCAATTTTTTGGTCCGCTTGAACACCACACCCCCCATTTACCCGTCTTTTTAGCCTTCTTCTTGTCAATCAAAACTCATATAAGAATTTTTGCAAACACCTCCTACTTACCCGTCATCAATTGCCAACCATCAAATTCATTTTTTTTAATAATAGTTAATTTTTTGAACTATAGTTCATTTGAACTATAGTTCATTTTTTGAACTACAGTTCATTTTTTTAATTTTAGTTCGTTTAAACTATAGTTCATTATTTGAACTATAAGCCGGATTTCGACCCAATTTTGCGAATCTATTTGAAAGCATATAAAATAAGTCATCAGCGAGTTTAAAGACGCTAAATAAAATTTTTTTTACTAAGACTCATTTTCGACCAATCGATCCTATCACAACCATAAGATATAGTCACCCGATGTCGATCCGCTTTTTCAAATTAGTTTGAACGCGTTTAATATTAATAATCACCGACCTTAAGAACGATTTACTTAAAAACAAAAAAGTTTTTTTTCACTAAGACGCATTTTCCGACCGATCGGTCCTATGGCAGATATAAGATATAGTCATCCGATTTTAACCAAAATTTGCAAATCTCTTTGAAAGCATATAATATTAATAATAGCCGAGCTTGAGGACGCTAACAGTGAAAACAAAAAAGTTTTTCTCACTAAGACCCATTTTCTGACCGATGCTTCCTATGACAGCTATAAGATATAGTCATCCGATCTTGACCAAAATTTGCAAATCTGTTTGAAGGCTTAGAATATTAACCGAATATGACCGAATTTAAGAACGCTAACAGTGAAAACAAAAAAGTTTTTCTCACTAAGACCCATTTTTCGACCGATGGTTCCTATGGCAGCTATAAGATATAGTCATCATATCCGGTCGGTTCCGACATATTAGCAGCGTGCAGTAAATAGAAGACTCTGTGGAAAATTTCAGCTCGATAGCTTTAAAACTGGGAGACTAGTTTGCGTAGAAACAGACGGGCAGACAGACGGACAGATAGACAGACGGACAGACAGACGAACAGACAGACAAACGAAAAGACAGACGGACGTACAAAGCTCAATCGACTCAGCTCGTCGCCCTGATCAAGAATATATATATAGTTTATGGGGTCGGAAATGAATATTTCTATGCGCTGCAAACTTCTGGGCAAAATTATAATACCCTTTGCAAGGGTATAAAAATGAACTATAGTTCAAACACCAAGACCTAGTTCATTAGTTCATTTAAAAGACTAGTTTAGAACTATTTCAAAAAAAATCGGCACAACTCTAATGCAAGAGGTGCCGTCTCTTTCCCACCCACACCCGAATTTAAATCAGGCCATGGCCTTCGATCAGGCCATCGACCGGGGATGTTGGGATAGGTACAAATGGCGGGAGAAGTGGCCTATATATGGGGGTCAGATCGACTGTCGGTGGTATATTCCACTGAAGTCGGTCATTGCGAACTGTCGATCGTCGTCGGGTTGGAAGTTTAAGCTCAGACAAAAAACCCGCAAAGAGCCGCGCGGCCAAGCATAAACTATTTAAGAATAAAATCCCGGAAAGCGGAAGAAAAGTGAGTGAAAATTCAAATAGAATGAAAAAGGATTGGTGATAACAGCGAAAAGACGAAACGAGAGCTAGAAATCCTCCCCCCAGGGTAGAGCCGTCGCTTGAGAGAACTGCGAGTCGAGGCAACGCCGGCGACCCATTTCAAAGTCATTCAGGGGCCGGTACTGGATCGCCTGATCGAGAGCAGGACAACAAAATATCTCTTGAGTCCGTTCCTTGGGGCCTGCTGGGCCGGCATTGAATCTGTGCCGAATCCTACGGCCTCAGTCTTAAGTTGGTGCTCGAGAAGCGTACCGAATCTTCAGGGGTAGACCTTCTGGTGACCTCGTCTGGGCGTTCCGCTGCTCCTGCTTGCGACCATCTGGGGCAGCCACGAGTGGGCTTGAAACCTACGAATTGCTTGGGGGGCAAAAGAAACAAAATTATAAATCATATTCACCTTTATTATGCATGTCCATCTTTACATTTAAATTTAACGTTTAAGGGGGTATTGGTGGGGTAAGGTGCTTAGGCACAGAACCCGGGGACGAGTTCAGGTCTGGTCTGAATCAGGGGGACCCATTAGTCCATTTATAAAAAAAGTAATAACTAAGGAAACTCATTCATCTATGCTGTAGATCGGGTGGGAATAATTAAAGTGAACCTCCGTTATCTGTCCCATTTGGAGCTCCATCAGTGTAGGTAGGTGAAGTCCTGGTCAATTCCCAAGGAAGGGTGACAAAACCACAAAACCTGGCATAGGCGAGTAGGCAAGAGTTGAAATTGTTAGCGCCTGAGGGCACAGAAATCCTCTTAATGTCGACCACATCTCAGCTCGATCAGCGGAATATGAAAAGAAAGAATAGGAATTAGTTAAAATTATTATAAAAAACCAACAAAATTAAAATTTACTAAATTATGTATTTATGTTAAAATTAGTATGGAGAAAAAAATAGGTTAAATTTGTCTTGTTATAAAAAGGATGGGCGTTCAATTGTTAATTAAAGCTTAAGTTTTTGTCTGAAAACGGATGATGGAGTAAGCTTTGATTGTAGGGGGGTGGAGGAGATCTCCGTGACCATGGAGTAGACCAATCCGGATGTATGGCAGGGTGACCCAAGGTAAATGTGGAACTTGGTCACTGGAAGGGTGGGTGCGCCGAGGCATTCCATCAAAACCTCCTTTGTTTTGTCTCCGACGATTTTCTGCCGCTAGAGCCCTTTAGCGTATTTGTTGTATTGTTATCGTGGCAGAGATGCGCCACCGGCAAGGGACTGTGCGACCTGTGGGCGTCGGGAAGAATTCCGCCCTGAGTAGATTGAGTTAGCCGGCCTAGCCCAGAGACAGAAATAGCAGGTTCGTAATACTCTCACTAATAACTTCTTTTAATATAAAAGGTCCGGTATAAAGCAGGAATTGTCTTAGCTCTGTTGCCTTCCATCTATCAAGATCTTTCTTCGAACTTTCTTTTTAAACTCCCTGGTTATTTTATTTCCATTAAAATTAAACTCTCTTGAAATGGATTTGAGCACTGTGATACAATGTCTGTGTTAACCACTTCTCTAATGGAGAATACTCTTTTAAATGGTGGTCGGGCTGAAAGCGATTTCTAAAGATATCATTGTTTGTTACCGTAAGCTCGAATGTTGGTGGAAAAGAAAGACGATGTTTAAATATTTGTACTTGTTGTGTACACCGTTAGTGTTAGTTCCCAAAATAAACTACTTTGTCGGTGGATTCATTAAAAAACAGCGCACAATAATACGGAAAAAGTTATTAGCTTAAACTAGCCCTTCTTGCAAAGCTCAATTCTGAAATGAAATCTTTTAAGAAATCAATTGCGCAATTTGGCTTTGAAGTTCCATCATTTACGCCAACAGGAAAAAAACATACGTTGAATCTACTACACTGGCTAGTATTGGCCAAACTTGTTTAGAGCTGCTTTTAAATAACGGAAGGCCATCAATACCAAAGTCTAATACCAAATTAGGTAACTTCCAATCATCTATAACTAAGAAATCAGTAAATCCGTTTTTCAGTCCTTAGTGAACTTATGTACCTTCTCCAACTTTTCTCTCAACAACAGAACAAGTGTGTCCTTAAAATGATCCTAGCATCTTTTGGGACAGTAATGTTGCATTTTCGCAACAATAGCAAAAGTGCATTTATTGCAACAGGGCCTACTCCGAATTCTGTGGACCATTTGGCCAGTCCTTCCAACAAATTAATTTCATTTTCTTCACTTTCACTATCAGAAGAACACACAGGAAAAAAAAGATCCCCGTAGAAAGGATATTCGAAATATCCCCTTTAAGATCCCCGTTTTATACCCTTGTAGAGGGTATATTAAAATTCCAGTCCAGATGTTTGTAACGCATAGAAGGAAGCATCTCCGACCACACAAAGTATATACACACCTGATCATATTAATAGGTACACACCGGAATTTTTTAATTATAGATGGTTTTTTCGGTACTTTTAGTGTTGACAACTTTTTAATTTTTGGTTTTTTGTTGTTGTCAATGTCTGGCCACACTGTGACAAAGAGTTGAAAGAGGGGCTGCCCCGTATATCAAAGCATTTCTACACTAAGAAAAAACTAGAACGAATAATTTGAGTACGAACAAGCTCTTGAAAAAAAAATTAGTCGCTCTTGAATTTTCAAGAATTTCGCTCTTGGAATCGTGATAAATTCGCTGCTAAACGTTCTCAATTTGGTTTTTTATAGGCAAGGGGGGTGAGGGCAACTTAACTTTGAGAGAGTAGCGTTGGAGTCGCTCTCGCAGAGAGTGAGGGCGCATGCGCAGTTGGTCGTTGGGAGCAAGGCGTATTTAATAAGGTGGCAGCAGCGTCGACGTCGCGTTGCCTTACGAAAAATGAGAGAAAGAGAGCGAGAGCAAGAGAGTAATAAACTCAAAGAAATTTGTTGTCGCATTCACATGTATACACACACACATATGAATTTTTCGAAACCGTAAGGCAGCAGCAAAGAGCGTCGTCGACGTCGACGCTTCTGCCACCTTATTCAAATACGCCTTGGTTGAGAGAATGAGAGCGCAGAGACTGAGAGCGCATGCGCAGTTTGTTGTTGTGCGATGCGTACGAAAGCGTTTATTTATAAGTGTGATTTCGTCGCGTCGTCTGGCTTAAGGAAGTTAGTCTGACCTCGTTAAGCTGCCCGTCGCCTGTGTGTGTTTCAGTCTTTTCGAGGTACCGTGTTCAAGTCCCAGAAGAGTAAAAAAAAAAAAATCTCTGTGGTTATCTCAAAATCAATCACTGTTTAAAACAAAGTTTGGTGGGTGGTGGTGGTTGGGGTGTTGGTGTGGTTGATTTAATAATGGTGCGTGGGAACAGGGGGAGGGGGACGAGACGCGGACCACCACGTCGGTCAGGTCGGGTCGGTCGTGTCTCTCCCACCCCCCACCCCAAATATTATTTTTAATTTTTTTATTTTGAGAATTATTCGTTCTTGAATCAAGTACTGAAACTCTTGAATCAATAATTATTCATACTTGGATCAAGAGCTGAAACTCTTGAATCAGGAATGTCGGGATCAAAAATTCACTCTTGAATCAAGAATTTCGCTCTTGGATCAAGAATTTTCACTCTCACCGTACTTTTGAGAACGAATGCTCTTGATTCAAGAGCGAAATTCTCTATTTTTTCTCTGAGTGTATAAATTGCGAGTCCACCACACATTTCGCCTGATCATAATAATAGGTACAGTCTCCGTTGTCTCACAAGTATCAAGTGAATAATTTTGTAATCAGTGATCTTTTGGTAACTAAAGGTAAATTAAGTATAGCTCCTGTCAATACAGAGAATAAAATAATGATTTTTTTTAGAAAAAAATGGGTCGAAATTCTCATTGTACTAAAGAAGAAGCTCGATTGGTTCTCAGTCTGAGAAAAGAAGGCAAATCTTTACGAGCCATCGCCAAATTAATGAACAGGTCTCATAATTTTGTTAAAAATGCATTAGAAAAAAAACCAAGACAGGAAACCCGTGGAAAGCCACAAAAAACAACAGAAACCCTTGACCACTACATAGTAACTTTGAGCAAAATGGACCCATTTAAGTCATCGAAGGCTATTGCAGCCGAAATTGGGAATTCAGTTAGTGCTCCAACTATCCGAAGACGACTACAAGATGCCAACCTACCAGGAAAGAATTGCCAGAAAAGTCCCACTTATGCGCAAAAAAAATATCACCATGAGGCAAACTTTTGCAAGGGACCACAAAGACTGGGTAGGATGCACCGGGGAGAAAAAATGGAGAAACATATTATGGAGCGATGAAACCAAGATTAATTTGTTTGGGAATGACTGTGAAAGGAATGTTCGACGCACTCATGGAAAGGAATTCCATCCACGATTTATAAAAAAAAACAGTCAAACATGGAGGTGGCAATATAATGGTATGCTTCTCCTGGTACGGCGTAGGTCCAATTTATCAGACTACGAACCAAATGAATGCTGAAGAGTACAAATCCATATTGGAAACAGTTATGGTACCGTATGCTGAGGAAAATATGCCATTACGTTGGGTATTTCAGCAAAGATAATGATCCCAAACACACATCAAGGCGGCTGTTATCAAAATTTTTCGAGGACCAAAAAGTTGACGTTCTGAAGTGGCCAAGCCCATATCCCCCGACCTTAACCCCATTGAAAACTTGTGGGGAGACTTCAAAAAGAAATTGGCAAAGCATTCATTTTCAAATAAACAAAAATTATGGGAAGGTGTCCAAAAACTGTGGTATGAGACTGTGGTATGAGACCTGCCAGGCTCTTATGAAAAGTATGCCAAAAGAATAGCAGTAGTGTCCAAAAATAGAGGTGGATACACTGGATACTAAGTTAGGAAATACTAATTTACCTATAAAAAAGAACACAAAATGGAAATTACAATTTTTTTTCTTACCAACACATGAAGTGAACTTATTATTATGATCACACTGAAAACGTATCTGAAACACAAAATTATCTCTTTTATGTTATATTATTATTCTATGTTACAATTAAGTTTATTTTATTAAAAACAAATAGTTTAAGAACCAATGAGAACAAATTTTAAGTTTGAAACAATGAATAAAACTGTTTTCTGTTACCTTAAAGTCAGAGTTGATGTGTGTACCTATTAATATGATCAGGTGTGTATATTCTTATAGCCTATTTCCACCAAAGAAATGAAGCTTCATTTCTAGAAATGACAAGAAATGAAGAAAATGATATCATTTCTTCCATACAAATTGTTGTTGCATTTTGCCCTTCATTTCCTTCATTTCTCAAAAATGATGGCATTCCCCACGAAGGAATTTGGTATTTTTTATAAAAGTACTCGCTACTACTCGGCACTACTCGTTACTCTCTGGAAATAGAAAGTGTCATCACCAATAAACTAATGATTTGAATTTAAAAATAAGGCGCAATTTTGTTTATAATATAATTTAGTCAAAATAAGTTGTGTATTTAGCTTTCTGCTGATTATTCAGGGCGTTAACAATGCGTTCGCCCAGGGTAATTGATTTCCTGCCGGGTATGTCTTTTTTTGGGTAAATATTGCAAAAACTCCCCGTGAGTTTGAAAGTGGCGCCTGTTGTTTAAATCAAACCATTCAGCTGTTTTTGTCAACGTGGCATTGCGAATATCAAAATGATGAAGATTTGTCAATGGAAACAGCATCATTTTTAGAAATGAAAATGATAAGAAATGAAGCCAGTGGAAATAGGCTATTAATCAGCATGACGAGATGAGTTGATTTAGCCATGACCGTCTGCCCGTCTGTTTCTATGCTATCTCCTCCGTCAGATTTAAAGCTATCTTAACCAAACTTTGCACGAAGCCTTTTGGTACAAATACGCTGCACATTTGTCGGAATCGGCCGGATCAGATGACTATATCATAAAGCTGCCATAGGAACCATAGGTCGAAAAAGTAGTTTTAGTGAGAAAAACTTTTTTGTCTTCAACGTGTTTTTCTATGCCTTCACATAATTCCACCAAGTTTTATGAAAATCGGACAACTAGTATAGTAGTATAGCTGCCATACAAAAGATATGTGTGAAAAAAAGTCAAAGTGGGAAAAACTTTTTTGTTTTCAATGCTATTGCTCCCAAACTTGTCACTAATCAATATTATATGCTACTACACAATTCTACGAAGTTTAATCCAAATCGGATGACTATAGCATATAGCTGCCATAGGAACTATCGGTCGAAAAAGTGGTTCTAGTGAGAAAAACTTTTTTGTTTTCAATGGTAGCGTCTTTATACCTTCCAGTTGTGAATATTATCAGTTTCCACACAATTTTGGGGAGTTCGGTCAAAATCGGATGAATATCGTATAGCTGCCATATAACAAACTGGGAAGCAAATGCTCAAAGTAGTGGCGCCATCAAGCTACAAGGGTATATAAACTTCGGTCGAGCCGAAGTTAGCATTCCTCTATTTTTATACCCTTGTAGAGGGTATATTAAAATTGTCCAGATGTTTGTAACGCATTGAAGGAAGCATCTCCGACCACACAAAGTATATATATTCTTGATCAGCATGACGAGATGAGTTGATATAGCCATGACCGTCTGCCCGTCTGTTTCTATGCTATCTCCTCCGTCAGTTTTAAAGCTATCTTAACCAAACTTTGCACGAAGCCTTTTGGTACGGCCGGATCAGATGACTATATCATATAGCTGCCATAGGAACCATCGGTCGAAAAAGTAGTTTTAGTGAGAAAAACTTTTTTGTCTTCAACGTGTTTTTCTATGCCTTCACATAATTCCACCAAGTTTTATGAAAATCGGACAACTAGTATAGTAGTAAAGCTGCCATACAAAAGATATGTGTGAGAAAAAGTCAAAGTGGGAAAAACTTTTTTGTTTTCAATGCTATTGCTCCCAAACTTGTCACTAATCAATATTATATGCTACTACACAATTCTACGAAGCTTAATCCAAATCGGATGACTATAGCATATAGCTGCCATAGGAACTATCGGTCGAAAAAGTTGTTCTGGTGAGAAAAACTTTTTTGTTTTCAATTGTAGCGTCTTTATACCTTTCAAGTTGTGAATATTATCAGTTTCCACACAATTTTGGGGATTTCGGTCAAAATCGGATGAATATATCGTATAGCTGCCATATAACAAACTGGGAAGCAAATGCACAAAGTAGTGGCGCCATCAAGCTACAAGGGTATATAAACTTCGGTCGAGCCGAAGTTAGCATTCCTCTATTTTTTAAATATCCTTTTCACATGTTGCAGCTCCTTTGGATTAGTGTTGGGTTGTTCATGAGTGAGTGCACAAAATTGAGTTGTTCTTTAAACTGAACAAGTGAACATGTTCCTCTTCAATTGTTCATTTTTGTTCAGCGAGTCTTGTTCAGTCTATCTTGTTCAATCCATCTTGTTCTGAGTTGTTCTTGCTCTGAGTTGTTCTTAGAGCTGCTCGTTCTCTTTGCTCAGAAAGTTGTCTCGCTCTGAGAGAATGGTTGTCTTGCTCTAAGTGTTGTTCTTGTGTTCTTTGCTCTGTTCGGTCTCTTATGCTCAGAGATTTTTTTGCTTGTCTCGCTCTGAGAGTATGCTCTGTCTTGCTCTAAAAGTTGTTCTCTGTTCTTTGCTCTGTTCTCTTCTTCTTCTGTGGGCTGTACAGCTGATGTGTCTTCTGTATCTAGTTCAATAACTAGTTCAGTGTGACCTGACTGTTCAATTTGTGGTCAATTAATGGCAGAATGTCTTTCATCAGAAAGAGCAGCGATACTTGGAACCATTTCCCCGCATTGGAAAATAAAAAGGCGAAATGTAAATATTGCAGCATTATCTTAAGTTGCAACTCACAAATCAATCTAAATCGTCACCTCAAATGCAAACACCCGGCAGCAGTGGAACCGGTAGTCCGACAGAACGACAACTCTGCCCTTGATGAAAATGTCGAGCAAGTCGGTCTTATAAGCCAACAAAGTATTACAAGTTTAGTGTATAAGCCAGCACCTGTATGAGCCAGCAAATCGACCATCAATTGACGACGATCGACCATCAGTGGACGAGCCAGATTTTAGGAAGCTGATAGAAGATGTCTCACAGTGCCCAGGATATAACTGAACTTCTAAACAATTGAAGAACTGATCAAGAACAAGTGAGCAATTTGAGTGAGATGCACTTAAAAAAAAAGAACAAGTGAACATGTTCAGTGAAAAGAACAACCTTTACCCAACACTACTTTGGATGAAGAATTAAGATCAATAATCTATCCTTTTTTCTGTCATATCCTTTTTAAGTGAAAACGTTCTAAAGGAGCTTAAAAAAGGGTCAACGGGATCTTATTTTGATTGAATATCGAATTTCGTTATCGGCAAGCGATAGCCCGATAGCGGGCGAGTCAAGTACCCAGCAAGGAATCGATACCGAAAGTCACCCATACAACTATACTTTTCTGAATTCACAAATACTATCACACATGGATTTTAGTATAATTTACGTAGGTCTAACATGACGCCTAACTTCTTGGCAAATTGTTCCTCTTCTAGTTATTGTTGCAGTTAGGCCTAACGTATGCTATAACGATAGACGATAAACAGCTGTTTAGTTCTTAAGAACTTTAGCCATTTCTCGAGTGGTTGTCGCAGTGAACGGTTGGTGAGTTCAATTAATTGATGTATATATATGAATATAGATATGAAATAATAAACATCTATAATTTTTAGAAACGAGTCTTAGGAAAACAGAAGTTATCCAAATCTTTCGATGAGGTGTTCCGAATTGTCATCACTGACGAGTGTGCATCCGATATCAATTACGATGGAAGACACGGCAAGCGAGCATAAAAAGAATTAATTTTTAATAAAATATTCCCAGGTAAATTTTACGTTGTTTTTTATTTATAACAATTCTATCTCACATTTATTTAATCTCTATTCAGATTTGTTCGGCAAAGACGACTTTCTTAAGGAAATAAGAAAATCTACCGAGCTGTCTCACAACAGGCACAAACAAAAGCTGCACGCATTAAAAAAAAAAGAATAACTTGTAAAAATAGATATGTAAGAATAACCAAATATGAAATAAAATGGCAAGTTATTAGTTTTTAAATTTTCCAGTATTTTTTAGTTCTTGTTAATGTATAAGTATTGTATAGGTTAGTACTGACTAATTTGCTTACCAGTTGGAGCTTAATATCCTAATACAAATACTCAAACCAAAACAGTTATTAATACCAGTTAGCTCATTGGTTATCTAACTAGTAGGACTAACCTCACACGTACGCTCACCGATATGTCGATAATCGGTTAGAATCTTCCCGACGCCCATTTGCGTTTGACCAGAAACATTCCGTATTTTAACGGTTAGCTATAACAGTTAACTGACAAGTATCTACCAGTTAGATTTCTTGCATGTATGCATCGTATGCCCGTTGGTGCGAAAGAGAAAGACATATTGCGAATTTTGATGTCATGAGCGCTGAAGAGAACACGCAGTTGAAGAGAACACACATAGCCGGCAATAAAATAGTGTGTTAGTGATATTCAAGTGTAATTGAAGTGAAATAAAAAACATCAGCTAAGTGATATGTGCTTGCACTCAAAAAACTCGCATTTTAGACTACTTGTTTCCTTGTTTAGTAAACATGTGCGTGCTTCAATAATACTAATGTATTTTTGATATATTTCTTGTGCTCTTTTACAGCACCTCTTGGAACTAAAGTGGTACGGCTCCCTGAAAAAGCTCACTTCCTATTTTAACGATAATATAAAGAGCCCGTTTAACCGGATCCTCTTAATGAATGTTTAAGACAATGAGGATTGCCTTACAGGAGGACAATACTACTTCTAAGTCAATTTTAACATTCCCGTTCCCGATACTCACAAAATGTTTGTGTATTAAATATTACATTTATATTATCAAATTTAAATAAATTGATACAAGTTATTGTGCTGTTTTTTTTTTGAAAGGATCTTTGCAACAGGTCCTTGGCATACGTCATTAAGATCCAATGGATCTTAAAGATATTAAAAGCAGATCCATGGGATATGTCATTAAGATACAACGGATATTAAGAATTGGATATTAAAAAAGATCAAAAGGATATTTCATAAAGATCCAATGGATATGAGAAAAAGGTACTTTTTAACAGTTCAAATGGATAGTTGTTAAATATACTTTGGATATTTTAATATCCTTTTTTCGATACTAAACCGACTTCGAAAAGATCCAATGGGTCCCAAAAAAGGATAGTTAACTATCCAGTCCAAATGGATATCGAAAAATCATCCTGCGGATCATCAAAAACTATCATCGTCAAAAACTGTCCTTTTTTCTTTCAGTGAAGCTATCACTTGTATCACTTGAACTATCATCATACAAATTATTTGCATTATTTTTTTTGTATTAATTATTCTATTTTTTGGGAACAATAATTTTTGGGGTTCTTTTTTCGCAAGTCTTCTCAATTGTTTGGCTGACATTTTCTTCTATAATAATATTTTTTCTCGTTTTTTTTTAAATTTTTTTATGTTTGTTACTGTTGAGCTCCTGGCTGACCTTCACATAACCATACAACTGATAAGAAAGAACAGAAATGCAGAATTTGACATCTGCATTAAAACTTGTAAAAAGAAGTACCGTTAGAATCAGAACAAAGAGATAACAAGCAGTTTTGCATAGCAACAGCGTATAGTAAACACTCACATTTCAAACCCCTGCATGATCAATTGGCATTTGCTCACCTCTTGAACATATGCATGAGTCATTTTCGAGTCTTCTTTAAATCGCACATGTAATGAATCTTTTTTTAATCATCAAAAGGGCTCAAAAACGACTCTTCCAGGCGAATTTTATTAAAATGATCCAAATGCTTTTCACCCCACCTAGTAAGTTATGCTTTTTCATAACATTGAAAACAAGGCACACACAACACCGCTAAGGAAGGTGTTTCAAAAACCTCCCGGTTGATTAAGAACGTACAATCCTTTCCACCTTTCACTAACTCAACTGCTTTGCCATTTCACTTGCAGCGCATTGAGTCGAAATGAGTCGATCTGCTCCGGGTTATCAGCCCGCCGCTGCAGTCAATTCGGCAAGATAGCATCCAAGCGTCCACTCAAAGCCACACTTCTTCATTTCAAATTGGAAAACAAAACAATCAACAACATTCCCCGCCGAACCGATCGTGGACACGCGTCAGGCAAGAAAACAATAGCATAGAAAAACATGCGATAAGTACATATGATATCAGCATATATGCAAATATATACAATTCAACACATACGCACATATATAATAAACACATATATGGTTCCGGTAGATAGTGTCCACCGATAACGGGCTGATTCCTATCTAAACTGTAACAGGTGCTCAGCACCAGCGAGAACGCTGCTCGAGATAAAATTCTGTGATAAGGGGAGGAGGCGTAGACCCCAAATAGAGCAATCAGACGAGAGGGAGCACAACAACAAAGCTCGAAGAGAGCTTGGCGAGGGCACACAGGAAAGCTTCGTTTTCGGTTTGTTTGTGACGCTGCCGCGGGTGCTGCTGCTGCTCGAGTTTCAATTTATTCAATTTACCGTTATAGTTGCAATTGATGACGACGACCGAGCGCCGACTCACCAGCAGCAGCGTATCACCATCATTCACATCCGCCACCACCTCATCCTGGCTGTATGAGCTCGTAAGTTTTTTGTCGCTCAGTTGTTGCTCAGCGGCCAGACGGCGATCATCGCTGGGCTGAGAAGCTATCCACGTAATGTGTGATTGTCGTTGTTGGTGTCGTTGTTGTTGTTGTTGTTGTTGCATGTGAAACTCTTTGTCCGCCATGTATCGCAATAATGCGGAAAGTTCTTTCTGTTTCATCAATCGTTTGAATGGCAATGGCAATCTCCATGATGAACTGCAGCAGCCGGGCGAGCATGAGCCAACTTCAGCTCTGTTGGATTACTGCAAACGCAAGGTGGGTGTGTCTCCAATTAAAAATTGATTATAAAAGAAATTCAAAGAGAAATGTGAGTGTGCATACCAAGGGGTAACTCGATCAAAACTTAGATGATAACTTACACTAGATAAGTTTGTGTTGTTTATTCTGTGTAAAAAGAAAACAGATAGAGAGCGGGGGAAGTTTACTGCTTCTAATCCGAATTAATTGATATAAGACTGTTCCGTGTTATTATCTTTTTTCCCCATGACTCCTATGTACATAAATATTTTAATACTCTGTCTTTCCTATTCATCATTTTTGGTTCTCTGGTTTCAGTGCGTTGTCTTCTGTCTGTCTGAACTTTAGAGAAGGAAGGTACGGATCTAGTTTGTTATAGATTTGGAAACTTCGCTAACGTCCCTTCTCCCTCAAAACCAGCCCAAACCCTTTTTAAAGTCTGAGTTTTTAAACTTTAAATATATTTAATTGGGCCTGTTATCTAACGTTTTTGAAATTCCCACTAGATCGGAAAAAAACATGAAAGTTTTGCACAAGGGCAACCGACTGCATCGCATTTGCATTTGTTTCTTTTGAAAAGCTCAGAAAGACTAATATGCACCTCTCACACCCTCTAACTAACCTTACTAACCCATACCATCATACTTATTTTATATGCTTTCAAATAGATGCGCAAAATTTGGTCGAAATCGAATGACTATATCTTAAGGCTGCAATTGAACCGATCGGTCGGAAAATGAGTCTTTATGAGAAAAACTTTTTTGTTTTCAAGTTAGTCGTTCTTAAACTCGGCGATTGTTAATTCAAAATCAGATGGCGATCCAAATCAGATGTTTGTCGGAAAATGGGTTTTAGTTAGAAAAATTTCGGATTGGGCATGGACGTTTCGAACCATGCCCATTTTGATCTAAAATCAATTTTATATTTTAGATCACTTATATACCAAGTTTCAGACCGCAAACTCTATTGGAAGTATTTTTGGCCGCACTCTGCATATATGCGCAATCACTGTGCACTGGCCAGTGACTGAAACTGTTTCGAGTAAGGCTGCAAACTTCTAAAATTTTGCTGAAGGTTCGGTCCGGAGGTTCAAGTCTAAGGTTCGGTTTGCGGACCGGTTCCTGAAACCTCTGATTTCCAGGTTCTGGTTCGAACCTCGGTTTGCTTGAACAAAAAAGATAACTTTCGATTTATTAATACTTATTTTTATACTCTGTACCGAAGGTACATAGAGTTTTAAGTTTGTGCAAAAGTATGTAACAGGGTAAAGGAATCATTTCCGACCCTATAAATTATATATATTCTTGATCAGCATCAACAGACGAGTCGATATAGCCATGTCCGTCTGTCTATCTGTCCGTATGAGCAAACAGATCTCAAAGATGGTAAGAGATACAGATTTGACATGTATGGGACAAATGCTTTTTATACTTGCAGTTTATTTTTAATTTTTGCCACGCCCCCTCCCGCCACCACAATTTTGGAAAATCGTCATACCCTCCCACAGTTTTGTAGATAGATGTTCCATATTTTCAAAAGATATTTAGTAATCAAGTTATTTATCGGATACAGGATACTCAAGTTATGAGCAAAAAAAACAGTATCTCGGGTCTAAGAACACTGCAGCCAATATTAATACTGAGCTCATAATAGAAGAACGTTTATTGAGACACTTAGACAGTGTTTGGAAGTACCTAGGTACAAATACCTAGGTACATACCTAGATACATATTTTGTATTTTGTATACAAAAGTATTGAAAACCGGTTTTAAATCGAGAAATTTTGACGAATGTGAAAAAAAGAGCTCGGCTGTATAAGAAAAATATTGCTGGTATTTTTCAAAATACTCATTTTATTATTATGACTGCCGATATCTGGAGTTGCAATAACAAAAGCTACTTTGGTATAGCTGGCCACTATATAGGTATAGATAGCAATCTACATCGTCATTCCCTGGTGCTCACATATAAACGTGTGCTATACTCCCCACACACATGAAATACTTGCTACTATATCAGCTGAAGTTCATAGTAAATACGGACCTAGAAATACCAATATATGATGCTGAACAGGCTCTACCATTCTTCCTTAAAGAAAGCAACGGCAATTTGAAATGCTGATAGCAGATCCACAGTACCAGCAGATGAAGATATGAAAATTTGTAAGCTTAAATTAATAGTTCTTTGCGCCCGAAGATGGAACAGTTTCCATGCCATCATGAAATAATGTTACTGACATTTTCGCTAAGGTTATTGATCTTTTGCAGGGCGAATCTCGTTGTTATTCAGGATTTTTCTGCCTAATTTACTTCTAGTAACACATTAACTTAAATGCTTGAATAATTTGAAATATTAGGCGTGTTCAGCAGAATAATTGATCCCTGAGCAGGTATCAGAAAAACATCGAAAATCGAATAGTTTCTGCTGTTGGAGGGAGCAGTATCTCTTTAAAGTAGCGTACTATTTCTTTGATACATGCTCCTGTATCATGATACCTCAAATTGGCTATTATGATGCCGCATCTCTCGAGTTCAGTATTAAAATAATTGCAAATTTATACTTGATCAGGGAGCAAGTTGTTCTGCTGAACACGGCCATTGTGATCCACTTAAAGATGCTCTTTTTTTGGGATAGCATATAAGAGACATTTAAATAATAAAACATCATATAAAATCACAATATTCCATTTTTTTTTACCATTCTTTTAAAATTAAAAGTACCTTTTTTGTACCTTAACCTTTACCTAGGTACAGGAAATTCCGTATACCTTTTACCTTATCTAGGTATATTTTTTGACATTTACCTTGTACCTTACCTAGGTAAGAAAATTGGGTAACTTTTCAATCACTGTAGATAGTAATAAACAATGTTTTGTTTAAGATTTTAGAACAATTGAACGACATGAAAAGCAAGCATGAAAAAAATCACTTGGTTGTAATTGTGAATCGTATAGCTTTAAAGAAGTTTTATAAATTGCCTGCAGCAAATTACATATATTTTGAGCTACGTTCCATTCAGATGTTTTTAGGTGGAGCTCTTTTAAGGAACTCTGAATGCAAAAATCTTTAAAAGTTAGTAAGCGTTTGCACATTTTGTAGATTGAATTACATCGCGTCACACAGTCTAGCACTGGTTTTTTAAATTTTTCTATATGAAATTGATTTCTTATTGTGTGAGTACGGAGTTTCTTACAAAGTGTGCGAACTCTACTAATGTAAAACTGAACTTCCTTCAAAAAATCGTTAACTACTAAGTTTAGAGTGTGGGCAGCACAACACACTGTAATTATAAAGTCCTCCAGGGAATCTATTGATGTAACTTGGTCATCGTCCAAATCAAGAAATGCTTTTGATTCACATAAGCAACCATCATCAACACTACATTCTTCATAGTTGCATTCCTTCTATGCTCTGCAGTTGTCATTTAAAAGTTCTGCTCGAACCATAGTCGCTCCATTATCGAATACAAGTCTGACCTAGAGAAATTCATAGAATTGGAGAACTTCTTGAATGATAGCAGTCAGTTTACAAGGAATTTCTATGTCTCTGTATGTGTCGTTGTCTTAATTTTGTGAACCGAACCTAATTTTTCGAAAAAGTAGTCCGGTTCGGGCTCAGGTTCGAGGGGGCAAAAATATTAGGGGTTCGGCTCATGGTCCGGTTCGGCGAACGCAAAAAACCCAAACCGAGCCGGTTCTATGGGGTTCGCTTCCGGACCGGCTCGCAGCCTTGGTTTCGAGACCCATTCCGAAGGAATGAAACCGGTCAAATTTATGTCAGCAATGAACTTGCAATTTGGGCTGTGGGCTACGTAGTAGCATTACTTTTTCGCGATCACGCTAATAGTCTGGTAAGCCGGTTCGATCCAGAACATGGTTTTCGGTGCCAAACGGACAGGGATTTCGGTTCGGTATATTATGACCCCTGATGCCTTTTCCAAATTTTCAAAAACTTTACTTTCCCGTATTAAAATTTTAAATTATTATTTCCTAAAACATTTTTAAATAGATTTTAAGTCTGCATAATAATGTACTAATTAAATAAAGTAGGGAAAACAGGTTTATTTAATGGGATCACAACCGCCATGGTATCTACAAAAGAGAAATGGCCCAGCTTAAGTAGTTGTAAGGCTATTCTTAAAACGAGTAGAGTCCTTACAACCTTTACAAAATTTTTTTATTTACAAAATCTGGATAGCAAATGAGGATGAAGATATATATCCATATATAAAGTTATTGCAGAATATACAGAACATCATATATGAATCTCAAATAGAATTCAACATTCGAAGAGCGATTGCAACTGGCCACGTGAATATTAGAAGAGCAAAGAAGAATTGAAACAGTTGCTCAGATCTAGATGCAGAGGCGTTAAACTTCTTCAAATTATAACATTTTAAAGAACCTTAAAAATCAACCAAAAGGAACCTAACCGCATTTAGTATTTTTCAAAGAAACCGGTTCGGTTCCTTGTTCCTTGAACAAGTTGAACACTTGTTCAGTTCGGTTTAGAGCATCTCTGCGAAACATCAAGAACGACGACTCCAAATCCCAATTTATATTATTCGAATAATTTACTTAAGATTCATATTTAAGCCCTCTAAGCAGTTGTGAAGTAACGAGAAGTAAAGTAAAAATCTCATACAAAAAATTTACGTCTGCTCTCCTGTCAAAATTTTTATATGAAAATTTTACATTACTCCTCGTTACTTCACAACAGCGTAGAGGGCTTTAAAGTCGAAATTTCAATATTTGAAAATTTTCAAAGCACTGAAATGAACCGAAACCACGGTTTATTTGAAGATAACTTAATGACTTCTTTTTCTTTATAAAAATCAGAAGCGGGGAGGTTAAAAAAAGTAAGACGAGGAAGGTGTCTTATAAGTGTTGGCTTGTTCATGAAAAACTGGACAAAAATGAGTTGCTCCGTAAACTCTATTATATATACAGTGGGAACTAAGTTATATCCTTAATATTTACAGTTCCTGCGTCCCTATGTGTTCATCTTGACCCTGGTGGGTCTTAATCCCATCTCCACTGATATGAGCAATGTGCGAGCCTGCTGCAGCTATGTTCAAGCTCTGATGGTGTTTTTCGTCCTGCTACTGGGCTATGTATTACGCTTTCTGTGTGGTTACAGGTTAGTTACTCAATCCCTAAGCTAAACATTTCTAAACAATCCTTTGTTTTCATTTTCACAGAGGCGATCGCGGTTTCAACAGCTATAGGGACATCCGCCCCGTAAACAACAGTACAGATGGAGGAGGAGCCTCCACAAACACCATAGGCGAATTGCTATTTGGCTATGTGGTGCCCAGTGCTTTGAATCTGCTAGGTTTTGTATCCGCCGTGCTTGTTTGCAAGGTTATAGACCATGAGCAGCTGCAGAATCTCATCGAGCGCGTCTTTCTCATGTCGGCCAAACCCAAGCGCTTGTGCCGCATGCTCTGGTTGTATCTGAGTTTGGCTCTTACCCTTTTGTTACTACTATTTGCCTATGCCTGTTGTGTGGTGATCATGCAGCCCGAGCAGATTATCAAAATCTCTTGGCTAGCCGAAGCTCTGCGCAATTGGGAGTTGTGCCTAAGGATCTGTTTACTCTTCACAATTCTGCTGCAGGATCTGGTGGAGATTATCATCTTGAGTAGCTACTACATTGAGTGCTATTTGCTAAGGGTACATCTGGAGACTTTGTCGCATAAATTGCTAATGCATTCCATTGATTCCCTGGACTGGATGCGTGAAGTTTTGGAGTTTCGTAAGCTGCTGGAGCGACTGAATCAACATGTGGCCATTCCTGTGTGCTTTCTCATTGTGATGAATCTGTCCTATGCCTTTGCTGGATTGGTTTATCTATTTAAGGATTTCGATTTCCATTATTGTGCCCTCAAATTGGTGCTGCTCAACATAGCCAATGTAATGCTGTGGTTATTCTTGGGTCTCTTGCCCTTCTTTGTGGCCTCCTCGGTGACGCGTGTCTGCCAAAATGCTCAGGCGAATGGTCATCAGATACGCGTACGTCCATTCGTTTATCATAATACGTCCGCAGAAGATCTCAATTCTACGCTACTGTTTGCCTCCTCTTTGGATATGTCAGCGAAACTGTTTCGTATGCCCATACAACCAAATTATTTGTGTTTTGCCATCCTCGTGGTGGTCATTGTGATACTCACTTTGGGCATGTGTCTGAACCTAACGGCATGGGGCAAGATCTAAAGGGTTGCAATAAAATGTTAAGTAAAGTTAAGAACAAGTTGTTGTGATTTAGGAAGCTGGGATTGTCATCAAGTTGTGGGTATATTTTGCCAAAAAATTTATATCTTTAGGCAGCAGCTAAGGTTTGTGCGGTGAGTGATTTTACGATATTGGTTCTTATTTTAAGAGTTCCCACAGATGCCTTGATTTGCTTCTCTAGAACTGTAACTTTTTAAAATGTTGATTCAATCAGGGTAGCAAACCGATTCGAAGTCGGTAATCTCCGAAGTTGTAAGTCCGAACCGATCCTAGATCATTTCGACACGGCAAGTCTTCGAAAGTGGAATTGTGGAAAAAGTGGAAAAAGCTTGATAGAAGGTGGACTTAAAAGAAATTGCCAAACTACGTACTCGTACAGTTGCTAGATGTACATAACGTTAATATTCTAAGTCTGCGATCAATTTAGAAATTTTTTAGTGAAATTTGATTTGCATTTTAGTCTTTAATGGATTTACAACGAATTTTTTTTGATTAATGTATCCAGAATTTGGCAGTGACAGAAAAAGTCTGCCTCTCTCATCTTCGACTGTACCCTTTTCGATCGCTTCGCTTGGACTTTTGGTTTCTCTCTTATGCATCTAGTGCCAATATCGTTTGTACCGGTGGCTTGCAAAAAGTAAAACGAGAGCAATTTTATTCGGAATTGAGAACACGAGAACGACACCAAAGTGGAATTGCATTCGATTTACTTTTCAAAAAGTAAATTGAGAGATGTAACAGTCAGAAGAAAACATTTTCAGGACCATAAACTAAATATACTTTACTTACTTAGTCGCAGAAAATTCTGTTACGTCCTGATATTTGGAAAAGTTGGGCTTACAAGTATAATACAGGTTGTAAGGAAGCCATGGACAATTGTGGGAGTAATGGACAGTTTTATATAATACACAGTGCCACAAAATTCAACTTTTTTTAATGCCTGCGAACGGGACCACATTTGACATAAACTAGAACCATTATCGCGGTTTTTCGATGCATGTTACCATCTCTTAAGGGCACATTTTATTGGTCAGCATCTCAATATATTTAAAATCTTACAAAATTCTATCGAGTGGTTTTCCATTGATTCCATTTTCTAAGTTAGACCTCTATGGGCTTGGTACTAACCGATTGTCCATTGGAGGCGGGAATTTAGTATAACAATTGTGGTGACTCCCTTCATCTTTGGTGAATTTTCCAAAATTTTAGCTCTCACCTTTTTATACCCTTGCAAAGGGTATTATAATTTTGCCCAGAAGTTTGCAACGCATAGAAATATTGATTTCCGACCCCATAAACTATATATATTCTTGATCAGGGCGACGAGCTGAGTCGATTGAGCTTTGTACGTCCGTCTGTCTGTCTGTCTGTCCGTCTGTCTGTCCGTCTGTTTCTACGCAAACTAGTCTCTCAGTTTTAAAGCTATCACAGAGTCTTCTATTTACTGCACGCTGCTAATATGTCGGAACCGACCGAATCGGATGACTATATCTTATAGCTGCCATAGGAACCATCGGTCGAAAAATGGATCTTAGTGAGAAAAACTTTTTTGTTTTCAATGTTAGCGTTCATAAGCTCGGCTATTATTAATATTATATGCTTTCAAACAGATTTGCAAATTTTGGTCAAGATCGGATGACTATATCTTATAGCTGTCATAGGAAGCATCGGTCGGAAAATGGGTCTTACTAAGAAAACCTTTTTTTTCGGCTATTATTAATATTATATGCTTTCAAACAGATCTGAAAATTTTGGTTAAAATCGGATGACTATATCTTATAGCTGCCATAGGACCGATCGGTAGGAAAATGGGTCTTAGTGAAAAAAACTTTTTTGTTTTTAAGTAAATCGTTCTTAAGGTCGCTATTATTAATATTAAACGCTTTCAAACTAATTTGAAAAAGTTGATCGACATCAGGTGACTATATCTTATGGTTGCCATAGAACTGATCGGTCAAAAATGGGTCTTAGTAAGAAAATTTTTTGCTGTGTGGGGGAACCGTTAAGCATTCACCATACATTATGATATGGGGATGCATATCTAAATATAAAACTGAATCAATTTTAATGATTCAGGGTGAACGCGGAAAAATATAAAGATATAATTTTAAGTGGAGTTGTGCCTAGCATTGAGGCAATAAGTGAGAAAGAAGAAGATCCTATTTTTCAAGATGATTCTGCACCTTGCCATCGGGCTCGATCTGTAAGTAATTCAGTGAGCTTTTGTTATTAAAACAACTTAATCAATTAATTTTGACCTTCTTCTTAGCGAAGATAACATTTTTGAAGGAAGAATTGAGCATTAAGTCCCTAAATTGGCCCGGAAACAGCCCTGACCTCAACCCAATAGAGAATGTCTGGGCCCTTATGGCTGCGAAAATAAAAAAAAAGGAAGCCTAAAACCATGGTAGAATTGAAGGATGTGATAGAAAAAGTATGGTTCGAGGATATCACTGAGGAATATTTAAGCGCTTTGTACAATTCGATGCCCAATAGGGTAAAATGTGTAATTAAAGCAAAAGGGGGTTCTACAAAGTACTAATTTAAATTTAAAAAAAAAATTAACATTAATTTGATACAAAATATATATTAGATTATAGCAAATTAAGTATACTTTTGGAAAAAAATCATTATTTCTTGAGTATATGCACTATTATAATTATTATAATTTTTTTTCTTAAAGTTGTCATAATTATGCAAAGTCACCAAAATTAATATGGGTCTGGAAAAAACCTTTTTCTAAAAAACTAACATTCATAAAATAAAAATTGCTATGCACTTTTATTTAAAAATATTCCATTAATCAGTAAAAAAAAGAATTGGGCAATTCGGAAAACATTGATAGAAACCCCAAGCAAGAAAACATACAAGTATGTGAATATTTAGACTGCGGCTTTTTTTGTGGCGCTGGGTGTATCTTATGGTTGCCATTGACCGATCGGTCGAAAATGAGTCTTATTAAAAAATTTGTTTTGTTTTTTTTGTTGATGCTGATGACTTTTTTTATATGCTTTCAAATAGATTCGCAAAATTGGGTCGAAATCGGATGACTATATCTTAAGGCTGCCATAGGGCCGATCGGTCGGAAATTGAGTGAGAAAAACTTTTTTGTATTCAAATTTATCGTTCTTAAGCTCGGCGTTTGTTAATTTGATATGTTTTCAAAAAGATTCGCGAAATTTGGTCGAAATCAGATGTTTATCTGTTGGAAATTGGTTTTAGTTACAAAAATTTTATATTTTTATGTAAACGTTCTTAAACTGTGACATTTGCATTTGCAAGGGTATAAAAACTTCGGCACAGACGAAGTTAGCTTGGCTCTCTCGTTTTAACCAGCAACAGATGTTGTAGCTGCGTGTTGCTAGAATAAATGTGCCCATTAAACGCGAACTTGATGTGGTCAAGAAAAACTGGGTATGAGGCGTTGCTCCCTGATGCCTCTAGTTTCATTATTTATTGGTCCCGTTCCCAGGCAATTTTGAGTGTTCCACTGTGATATAAAGGCCTGTTCCGGTTATCACTTTTGACAAAAATTGTCGAATTCGAGTTTGTTAAATGGGCTGTTGTATCAAATTGATTGGGTTAATCAGATTAAAAAGTTTTAATTTAAATCCGTCCAGTAGAGAGTAAGTAGAAAGTAAAGGTTTGATACTTATTTTCTTGATTATTTAATAGAAAAGAGAACATGTAAAATATTCGAATTCACTTTATTAAAAACCGGACCTTGGCAGATATACTTTAGTCACGGAAAAGATACCTAACAAACTCATTTTGGGAAAAGAGATAAATTACAGGACCTACGGAATTCAAACCTTCGATTTTTCTTAACTTAGGTCAATATTTGACGAAGCTATAAATAGTTTAAGGATAAGTAATCGAATATTTTATGGCTTTTTGGGGTGGTACATCCTCTGATGGTACGGAGGAGTAACGTATCTTCTCTATATTTGGAAAAGTTAGTTATTAGAGGAATAATACAGATTCCAAGGAATTTATGAAGTCCATTAATATTAACCTAGGTCCATATTTGTCGGCACTATACACAGACTTAGGTTATATAAAAAAAGACTTCTTGGTACTCTTTAAATTTGAGTTGATCTTATCCGAAACGAGTTTGAAAGTAATTTGGCAATTCTCTTGAAATGTCGACTGTCGAATATTCTAGACTCTTAGAGCCTATTTCCACCAAAGAACTTGAAATGACAAGAAATGAAGAAAATTATATTATTTCTTCCATACAATTTGGCACTTCATTTTGCTTTCTCTAAAAATCATGTCATTTTCTAAAAATAAATGACAAAATGATGAAAAAAAAAAGTTAAAAAGTAGGCGCAATTTTGCTTAATATATAAATTAGTTAAAATAAGTTGTGTATTTAGCTTTCTGCTGATAGTTCAGGGCGATGGCAAAGGGTTCGCCTCTCGAAATGGCTTTCCTGACGGGTGTGTCTTTGTTTTTGCTAAATTTTGCTAAAAGTCCACGTGAGTTTGAAAGTGCCGCCTGTTATTTAAAACAAACAAAGCGGCTGTTTTTGTCAACGTGTCAAAAAGATGACGATTTGTCAATGGAAACAACAAAATTTTAAGAAATGATGCCAGTGGAACTCGGCTTAAAAACATCCTCTACAACCTTCAAGCAGATACGACAATATATTCTACAAAAACAATTTTTTTTCAGAACCTCGTAAGTACATATATGAAATCGAGAAGGCCAAGCAAACTTCGTTTGTGCCGTAGTTTTTGTACCCTTGCAAATGCTGTTTGTGAAATATTAGAATTTAAGACCGCTAGCATTAAAAATCAAAAAATTGTCTAATTAAAACCCATTTTCCGACAGATAGTCATCTGATTTCGACCAAATTACGTGAATCTTTTTTAAAATATATCAAATTAACAATCGCCGGGTTTAAGAACGATCAAATTGAAAACAAAAAATCGCTTTTCTCACTAAGACTCATTTTCCGACCGATCGGTCCTATGGCAGCTATAAGCTATAGTCATCCGATTTAGAACAAAATTTGCAAATCTGTGTAAAATATATTAATAATGGCTGAGTTTGCGGACGTTAACATTCAAAACAAAAAAGTTTTTCTCACTAAGACACATTTTTCCGTTGTTCCTATTCCTATGGCAGCTATGAGATATAGTCATCCGATAATTCGGTTCCGACATATTAGCAGTGTGCAGTAAAAAGAAGACCTCTGTGCAAAGTTTCAACTCGATAGCTTCAAAACTGAGGGACTAGTTCGCGTAGAAACAGACAGACAGACGGACGGACAAAGCTCAATCGACTCAGTTCGTCATGTTGATCAAGAATATATGTATATACTTTATGTGGTCGGAGACGATACCTTCTATGCGTTGCAAACTTCTGGGCAAAATTATAATACACTTTTCAGGTATAATAAATCCGTTTGCCCATATCAATTATAGTTTTTGTGTAATTCAATTTTTAGCGAGGCATTAAAAAATGGACACCAGGGTAGACTCTACCCTTAAAGCTTTGCCCAATTCACTAAATCTTTGAACTGAAATTATGACTGTTTCGGTTTATTGGATCACAACCGTTTTAAACAATCGGTTCGTTTCATAGCACTGTTTTTCTAGCTAACTGAAACGCCGTTCATAGTTCGGTTCGGTGGTTCTTGCTTAATGAAATATCAGAATTTCCAAACATTATACATATCAATATCAAATTTCTACTTCTGGCATTTATAAGCTTAATCGAATTTCATAAAATTTCAAATTAAAATTAAAAATTTGTATTACAAATGAATTAATTATTTAAAGTGTTGCAGATTTGCGATGGTGTTGGAGATTGGGGATGTAATATATAGTATCTATTAGATACTCCTGTAGTTGTACAGTCCACAATCAATAGCCATGCTCCCATATTTACAAGAATTTTTTTTGACCATGTTTGGTCTCAAAATTTCAAATTTTTTGCGAAAGTGATGGCTGAAAGTGATTGTGATAAGGTAGGCACATAAATTCACCAATATACGAACACGAATTATCGTTCGAAACGGTTTGGTTCGGCTCAGATTATATAGGGTCTTTCAATAAGTGCGATTATTATACGATTTACAACGAAAATTAAAATTCACTATAGTACCTTTTCATACTTTAATTTCTAGTAATGGGAAAGCGAATAACCGAACTGAAGAGAAAGGAATTAAAAGGATGCTACTAAACTAAACTAAACTAGAATCCACCATTCCATTTTACATTCAGTTGCCAAGTGATTTTAGCTATTTAAGTTCAGTTTTTTTCCATTTGGTACAAAAATGGCATACCATACATAGTATATATTCTTTAAATGACACTTAGTAAGAAATAAATAGTTCAATGTTCTGTACCAAATTCATGATTTTCTGATGAAGATGCAGTAGAAACTTCTCTCTAAGATCTTTAAAAATATAATAAAGAGCTGCCGCGCTCATAATTTATATTTGTCTCGTCCATTTCATAAGGAATTGGAATAGAGTATTTTCCCCATTCTTTTTTTCACCTACATAGATGAATAAACAAATAAGAAATAATAATTAAAACCAGGGATCAAACACAATCCTAGCTTGGCCAACCTTCTGAAAGACTCGCTAACCTGATACATCTCTATCACGCGTTTGACACCCATAGTAAACCATTTCCAAAATATTTATAAATAAATCAATGCATTTGTCTAGGATTTGTCTAGCTTACATATTTATAACTTTCTGCTTAGCAATT
The DNA here is from genome assembly GCA_037044535.1 of Lordiphosa magnipectinata. Lineage (NCBI taxonomy): Eukaryota > Metazoa > Arthropoda > Insecta > Diptera > Drosophilidae > Lordiphosa > Lordiphosa magnipectinata. The sequence goes on from JBAMBO010002825.1 coordinate 272,137, forward strand.
TATTTACAATTTACGTGTTTCTTTTTGGATTGGGATTGCTTCTGTTTTTTGCTTTCATTTAGCTACTTAAGATTTAACAAGTTTAGTCTCAGTTTCTGTCTCTGTTTCAATAATAAATACTAATAATGCGCTGACTAAGTATGCACTTTGGTTACAGTTTGTCTGCTCCTGCTTTTGTTTCTACTCTGCCTCCTTCTAATCCTTCCTTCTATTCACCAGCCCAGCCAAGGCGGATGATTAATTTTCGAGGGCGGGGTAAATGTCAAATTGACGGGAATATTAATTAAAGCATGTAAACGCTTTAGTCGCTGCAGGGTTGAGCGTATGATGACACCATTCTTCCCCAGTAAAAAACCCGCCGGTATTGAAGCATCTCGATTGGACTTATCATGTATCATCTCAATGTAATGCTCAAACTCGGGTGAATTTGAATTGAACTCGGTGATGATGGCGCCCACTGCGCCAGCAATCTCCGCTTGCAGGGTTTTGGCCAGGAACGAGCATTCCCTGGAAAAGCTCATGTATATTTTCAAACATCAATATTCGGTGCTATCGACTTACCCCCTGTCCATGAGCGCTATGCTCCCTTGCAGTTCTCTCGCATTCTTGAGCTTCTGGCAAGCAACTGGCGGATCGGCCAGCACCAGCGGTATGCCCTCTAGCTTCTGAGAAAATGAAACTCCAAAATCTTTGGCCGGTCGTAGTCTATAGGTATACTCTAGATCTTGCGGAGCAATGATTTCAAAGAACACGTCACCTGATGATATAGAACAGGTATGAAAATCAGAGAATTGCGAATACGGGTAGTGTATCGCACCCGATATAATGTCCTGAGTGGTCAGCGGCATCGAAATTGTGGTGGTGGCTTGAATTTGCCGGCTCAGCGTGATGGCGGCGGCAAGCACTATCCAAACTAATGACATAGCATATAAATAAACAATAATAAATTGCAATTGCAAAAAAACTTTTGCTTGAAATATCGATAGCGTATGAACCTATCGACGGCATTGGTATCGGTATCGATAGCTGTTGGTCTGGCGTGCATCTTGGACTCACGTGTCCACACCCACACACAACAAGCAATTTCTGAGCGGTTGGATTCTGTAAGGTGAGATAAATATTTGTAGATATTTTATAGCTTTAAAAACCCCCGATTGGCGAAGTAAAATTTTTTAGCGGTTTTTGGCTGAACCTATCGCTATCGAGTCAAATTCAATCGTTATTTATCGCTCCAGTGCCGACACAGTGGTTTAAGCTATGTGGAAAATCGGTGAAAAGTGGCTAATGAAAATGTGTGTATTATAAATGGAGTGTAAGTGCATTAAAGAACTAAAATTAATAAACTAGTGTTTTCTTTATATATCAGAACATATCTGATTTCGGATATTTTGTCTTGTTGAAGTTATCGTTGTCTCTTTCTTTCATGCCACTAACATAGGAAACAGCATTTGCATGTAAAAAAAATAATTCTTGTCCTTATTGTGGGAAAGGTTGTGAATAGAAGTAGTAAGTGTTACCTTTTTGCTCTTAAAAAATTGATAAAAATATTATGTAAATACGCGACATATAAAGTTGAATTTATTACAACCAAATTGGTTAATTTTTATTCTTACTTTCATTAAGCACGAAGCAATTTTATTATGAAATCGGTCAAAATTTGTTTATTTTTTATCCCCCTACTCTATCCCTGGTCGCACTAGACAAAAAAAAATACATATATACCTTTGCCAAAGTGGGTTTGGATAACTTGATCCATTGTACAGAAATTGATATACAAATTTATTTTCCAGAATTTTCCACTTTTATCTATTGCTCCATTTCACCTTGCAAACATCCACATCTTGAGCCACTGTGTACCGCGTGGAACGATCAGAGTTGCTTGCCTGAGTATCGGAAATCAACCCTGTGTGCGCATTACGCCTGGGCTGTCGATGTACTAGTTTTGCGGTAGCCATTTTAATTTTTGGCGTCGAAGAGGAATCTTTGGAAGAAATTGGCCAGGAAATTGTCGCCAGGCAGCAGAAAAGTAAAAGAAACCCTGTTCTTGTGGCATTTTGCAAAAGCAAGCGGAGTCGTTGGCAGTGTGTGTGTTCCGAAGTAGAACAGTTGAGGATTACTTTTTTGGTACAAACGAATAACTAAAAGGCAAAGAAAATGTCGATGTCTGCCACGTGCTACAAGTGTAACCGGCCGGGCCACTTTGCCCGGGATTGCAGTCTCGGAGGGGGCGGCGGCGGCGGTGGTGGCGGCGGCGGCGGTGGCGGTGGAGGCGGCATGCGTGGCGATGGCGGCGGCATGCGTCGCAATCGCGAGAAGTGCTACAAATGCAATCAATTTGGGCATTTTGCACGTGCCTGCCCAGAGGAGGCTGAGCGCTGCTATCGCTGCAACGGCATTGGCCACATCTCCAAGGACTGCACCCAGGCGGATAATCCGACTTGCTACAAGTGCAACAAGCCTGGACACTGGGTGCGCAACTGCCCGGAGGCCGTGAACGAGCGTGGGCCGGCCAATGTGTCGTGCTACAAATGCAATCGCGCGGGACACATCTCCAAGAATTGCCCGGAGACATCGAAGACTTGCTATGGCTGTGGCAAGAGTGGACATCTGAGACGTGAATGCGATGAGAAGGGTGGACGGAACTAGGAATTTGCAGAAGCGTAAAATTTAAACACGAAAAAAGAAGAAGCAGCACCCAAAAAAGTCAAGATCAACCCCCATACATACACACACACACATGCAACAAACATAGACTCACACACACACACACACATCCACAAGCATCTAATCTTTGATTCCAAAAGCTGAGCCTGCAGCGCGGTGCCAACATATATGAAAAACACTAAGAGGAAGCATACGAAGGACGAACAATGCAGCTGACCATGAGAAGAAGGATAAATAAGATGAGACTACTACAACAACAACAAAACCACTTTTAATTATCGATTATAACGATATCCACTTATCGATTATATACATACATATAATGCTGCAACAACAACAACTAAAGTGTTTAAATTTACTAATTGAAAAACTATATAAGAATATATAAAACTACCTTAAACGAAAAAAAACTACAAAAAAACGCAAAGAAGCAACAACTCCATCCAGCTGCTGCCGGCGAACCCAAAATACTCGCCCGGCCAGATCTCGCAGAAGACACGAAGTAGAAAGAGGATGGGTGGAGGAGGGGGGCCAAGCAGAGAGAGTCGACGACACAGTAGAGAGCGGAAGCAGAACCAGAAGAACGCTGGAGAGGATCATCATCAAGAAGTTACAAAAGAAGTACTAACCACAACACACCAGAAGAAGAAGAACGAAATATTATGAAGAAGAAAAAATGAGAAATTTTCAAATATCACTGTGATTGTTTTTTAATTGTAAATTAAAATGCTGGAGCTGCTGATTTGAGACAAAAAAAAATATGTTCCGATCTCGTTTTCTTAATTTTTTTTTTCGCCATAACCAGTTTAGCCGGCGAACACATGGTGATGGTGCCGGCAGCTGATGGGGATCACATTTTGCTTAGCTTCCTTGTGCATGCTTTCACACATACAGGCATAGGCCTTTGTCTCTGTATATGTGTGCGTGCGGCTGTCTTCTTTACACTTAAAGTACAGTACAGTCGAAAACTTCGCCAGCCGGCAGATGGTCGGGTGGATGGGCAGAGGAAGGGAGGGCTGCACTTGGCAACAAGTTATGCGCTTCGTCTTTTTATTCTTACCAGGAGCAGGCTCAGGCAGCTTTGATTGAGGGTCAAGGTCAGCTTTGCTCTCCCTCTCTCATCATCAGCTGCTGCGCATGGGCGCAAGGCAAATGGGGGGAAAAAGAAGTTGTCCGACGAGTTGCTGATGGTGGTGGTGGTGCACTTAAGCATTGCAATGCTTTTCTCTGACGACGATAGTCTGGCGAATGAATTTATTAAACATGGGACCAAGAAATCAGGTCGTTCAATTAGGGTTAGTCATGAATAAGGAATAGTTTAGGCGAGTATAACTAGAAATTGGGCAACCTAGAATTCCACTTCCAAGCAGAAATCGGCATCGAATAATGGGAATATCTTATAGCATGCTTCTGGGAGCGACACTCAACAGACAAATTACAAGTTTGTAACTTAGCTTTATACCCGGCGTGGCTCGGGTCCTAAAAACTGTGTAGGTTCACAAAATTGGAAGAAAAAATTTAAGTCTCAGTGAGTATTTAATAGCCTTTTCACGCTGGGCGCAGCATTGTTGAAGCTGCGAAAACCTTGCTCCCACTGCTCCGAGATGTATTTTTCGGCAACGGGCGTCACACAAAGGGATCGTTTCGGACAACAAACACCATGCATATGGTATGTTGCCGAGCGCAACACGCAGACGGCGCAACGGGTGCAGTGTGTTTGATCGAGACTCGCTTAGCGCAGAAGCAGACGTCTGCAAAAACAAAATATATGTAGTGTGTGCCTCGCTTGTCGACTCAAGCCTGGCTGATGAAGGTCGTTTTTCTATTGTTGTTGTTGGACTGCTTCCAAACTCTCACTTCGTGCCTATCACTGCCCTACATATTACTTTAAAAATTTCCTAAATAAGGGTTCAGCGGATAAGACGCATATTTGGAACATATGTACATATAAACATACATACAAACAGCCATTCACTTTTCTATTTTCGTTCATGTATTCATGATGTACAATCCCCTTTTAATCTTTAAAAAAATTTTTCGAAAAATTAAACACAGTCCAAAGCCCCTCAGCATTTAAAAGTTTTTTTTAAATACTTGAGATCGAACACAGGCCTCCCTCACAGTAGGCTATCGCATCACGCGCTGCACCACAACTCGACACATTCGAGCATACATTTGAATTTATTCACTTTTTTTTCAAAAACCGGAGTATCCTTCTAAAGATACGTAGAATTATAAAATCAAACATATTTTTGGAAAGAGTTACGATTTAAACAATGATTTTAAGTCTTCTTCCGTTGTCTAAACAGTTTCGTCGACCGGCACTTTTGGTACCAATAATGTTTTTTGAAGATAAATTGGTTATCAAATCAATAAGCTCCACCAAAAATAGTGCCGTTATTATTGAACAATTCAATAAACCAAAATCATTTGTTAGATTTTTGGCTCCGGTCCGCACCTTCAACTGTTCTTAAGAATTTTAGGGGTTTGAAATCTTTATTTTGAAAATATTTTAGAATTAATTTATTTTTTTTCACTGTGAGCTGTATTTTTGCGCTGAATTCGAGATTCCATACCTTTATTCGAGTCTAGGTTAGATTTTATTCTAAAGATACAGCTAGTTAAAATAAAATACACCTATACAGTGGGTGTGGTATGGATCGCAGATGCCCTTAAAAGGTCCCATGCTCTTATTTTAGCCAAATCAATTGTTTCATTTTTCTTTGGTACCTTTCGTTTGCTTGAACTGATTGGACCTGAGTTAAGATATCGAAAATGCGCTGGTTAGACTTGCATCTGCTAGCATTTCTTGAAAAAATGAACTTACTGTACCTCTTCTTCCGACCTATTGCACCCAAGATACCTAATCTAAAAATATTTTAAAGTTAATTTAATAAGAGGGATCCAGCTATAGAGGACTTAAATTAAGAAGGTGCTTAAAAACCCCGAACCTAATCATTTAGCAGGCTAATTCTAAAAACATTAAAAAATTGGTTTTTAAAAGCTTGGGCCTTGAGTCTCTGAGTTTAAAATTTTTGCAAATACGTTCAGCCATGCTCCCATTTTCACTTTCCAAAACCGTTTCAAATCGCAAAACTTTTGCGAATGTGAAAGTGGGAGCATGGCTAATAGTCTACTTTTTACTGCAAACTGTTAATATGTTAATTATCATAATGTGTAATATGTATTTACCGGTCACATGACAAAAAGCTGACGGACTTAAAGTCCCATATGAAACATTTCGATCAGAACTTTGAAATATAACTAAACTTTTTTGGGCCTTATGTCCGGACATAAGGCCCATGGGCGTTAATTTCGTTTTTGTATAAAATATTGTTGACAACAAAACAAGGCTGGGACTTAAAATAAGTAACCATGAGAGCACTCAATGAAAAGCCACCATGGACAAAATTATTATAAACGAATTATAAATTTCTTCCTCATACTTGCGATGTTATAAGGGCCAAATATATTTTTCTCTAAAATCGCAAATGAAATTCAATGATTGAAGAGACCTACAAAAATTGATCTTCGAGAAAAGTCATTAACATATCTATGGCCACTCAAATCCCTGAAAAAAAACTATTTTTTTTTTAATTTGAGTATTTGTTGTGAAAAAATGGTTGGTTTTTAAAGAATTAATTCTTTAAAATACTAGTTACTACTTTTTCCAACTTTCTGGAAGAATAAGATTTTACGTTAGGTACAAGTGCACAAATTTTGAGGTGCTCCAAAGATCGACCCAGATATATCACTTCTTGAAATAAACGGAGGCTTGACAGCCAGCGGCTACAACATTGTCTTTTTTTTTAAGTTTGGATTGGTGATCGCAAAAATCAATTTCAAAAATTTTTTCATGGCAACGTTTTTCAAATATAAATTTTTTTCATTTTTTCGGTAGTTACACTTACATTTTATGCCATATCTCAATTCATAATCGTCAGATGGTGTCAAGCAAGATATGAATCGAAAGGCAATTAAATAGTCAGCAATAGCGTAAATGATTGTTCAAATTGGCTTCAAAAAAATCGATTTTTTGCTCGAAAATGCAAGAAATTTCATTTTAAATCGACTTGGAAAAATATAAAAAAAACCAAAAAAATTACTTTTATTCTTTCGACGTAAGGATCGTACTTCTACAAAGATAATAAAGTATTTAATAAAGAAAATCTATGAATAAATATTGTAGCTGGATCAATTTAAGTGAATGAACTAACAGTAAAATCCGAGTATTTTAAGTGTTTAGAAAATTTTTTTTTATTTTCTTCCTTTTTTGGTCAATATTAGAAGTGAGCAAATAGCCAGATCAAAAAAAAATCCAAAACAGAACAAAAGTCAAAACAAATGAAAATTCATTTTTAAAAAATCTAAAAAATACCACTTTTTCAGCACTTAATTGCTCCCAGCTCTTGTATTTATTTATAGATTTTGTTCATTGATATCGTATTTTCTTCGCAGAACTGCGGTTCTTACGTAGATAAAATAAAAATCGATTTTTTTAATTTTTAAATTTTTTTCCTAGGCGTTTGGAAACGAAATTTATTGCGTTTTCGAGCAAAAAAACAATTTTTTTGAAAAATTTTTATTATTGTATTCGAACTACTTAACCGATTCGAAAATAGTGTTTTCGCGATTATTGACAATTCAATTGCCTTTCGATTCATATCTTGCTTGACTCCATTTGACGATTATGAAGCGAGATATGGCTTAAAATGTAAGTGCACCTACCGGAAAAATGAAAAAATTCATATTTAAAAAACGTAGCCATGTGAAACTTGTGAAACCGATTTTTGAGATCACCAATTTAAACTACACTTAAAAATAGTTTCAGTAGAAATGGGTCTTTTTGGAAATCAAATTTTAGGGCATTTTGCTCAACGGCAAGTTAATCCCACCAGATGTTTGTTTTAGACGTAACTAGTCTTCCTCGTCAAATTCATCACATTTCGTGGTCCAGCTTCTTTTAACAACTGGGAGTTCGGAAACTTGAGCCGTTGTTCCTAATCTTTTAAGTTTGCAAAGTCTTTTTTATATTTTTTCAGATGTATATTTTCTTATTATTAGCTGTGCTTTGATACTGAATTGAAATATCCACATGGGCTTTAAGTCCGAACAAATCTGGCATTTATGTCCGAATTGTATGCGAACTTATCGCCCATATCAGAGTGATATGTCGATGTTCCCTACGACTAATTTTCATATGGGCATTATGTCACGTCACCGTGTTTATCATAATGAGTCAAAGCGCCGATTTCTCAGATACTACTACTAGAATACCATGCCTCTAGTATCAAACAGTGTGAATGCAGCCTAAAAAAAAATTCCGACATTAATTTTTATACCCTTGTAGAGGGTAAAATAAAATTGTCCAGATGTTTGTAACGCATAGAAGGAAGTTTCTCCGACCACACAAAGTATATATATTCTTGATCAGCATGACGAGCTGAGTTGATATAGCCATGTCCGTCTGTCCGTCCGTCATATCTAGTCCGTCAGTTTTAAAGCTATCTTAACCAAACTTTGCACGAAGCCTTTTGGTACAAATATGCTGCACATTTGTCGAAATCGGCCGGATCGGATGACTATATCATACAGCTGCCATAGGAACCATCGGTCGAAAAAGTAGTTTTAGTGAGAAAAACTTTTTTGTCTTCAACGCAAACGGTCCCAATCCTCGTATTTCTAAGTTGTTTATGCTATTACATAATTCTACAAAGTTTTATGAAAATCTGACAACTATATAGTATAGCTGCCATACAAAAGATATGTCTCATAAAAAGTCTAAGTATGAAAAACTTTTTGGTTTTCAATGCTATCACTTCCAAACTTGTCACTAATCAATATTACATGCTGCTGCACAATTCTACCAAGTTTGATCCAAATCGGATGACTATAGCATATAGCTGCCATAGGAACTATCGGTCGAAAAAGTAGTTCTAGTGAGAAAAACTTTTTTGTTTTCAATGGTAGCGTCTTTATACCTCCCAGTTGTGAATATTATCAGGTTCCACACAATTTTGGGGAGTTCGATCAAAATCGGATGAACACCTCGTATGTATAAATGCCATATAACATACTGGGAAGCAAATGCTCAAAGTAGTGGAGCCATCAAGCTACAAGGGTATATAAACTTCGGTCGAGCCGAAGTTAGCTTTCCTCTATTTTTTAACGTATAATAAATATATAGTTACATCACTGCAGTTCATAATAAAATTAGTTGTATTAAAACACTCGAATTCCGCAGACTTTTGCCTTTTGTGAAAGCAGACAAAACGCAGTTCCGTATTCTGTGTATACCTTTTTGTTTGCCTGTATTTTGTGACCTTACTTTCTACAACTCCCAGCTTTTACATTAAATAAAGTGCTACTAAAGTCCTTTCCAAAAACCAATAAGCGGAAATTTATTTTAATTATTTTTCTTTGCTTTTCTTTATAATGAAGGCTAAAGAATTCGTATGATTGTCACGTGATTAGCTGTGGAAATACCCATATATATTATAGCTGTCATAAAAACGTATAGTCTGAAATTGAGGTTTAGTTAAGGCTATATGACACTTGCCGGTATTGTCGGACAAAAACAATATTGGCTGCCAACACGGCATTCTGTGCTGGTACACACTTCTTGTCAAGCGACTAGTTGAACAATCATACTACCAACACAAATGTATCTTTTTGTCCCGTTTTCGCAAGCCTTGTCTCGTTATTGTTCACCAATATCGGCAAGTGTCATAAAGGCATAAGAAATATAGTACATATTGTTAAAATTTTACTAATCTTTCAAATTGTATTCAGGCAATGTGATATCTATATCGAATATACCTATTATTTGGTTTTTGTTTGCAAAATTCGGTACATTGTTTTCAGAGAGTTCAAATAGGTCAAACAAGCATTTCAATCATAATCTATATTATCACTAGTCTTTTATATAAATCCTGAAGTTGGGGTAATTGATTTTTTATCCTTTCTTTAAAGAGCATAAATGTGATTTTACTTAAACCAAAAATTTTTTATCATAGGTTGGATTAATGGTCAGGTCCGAGAGATCCAGAATCAGAAGCAGGTGGTGTTCGGTTATAAATTTGTTTAGCAGGTAACAGATTAATTTAAACAAAACTTAAGCCAAGATTCCTACTTGCACTGATTTAAAATCTACTTTTTCTCGATCCCATCCCACTCTTTATCTTTATTTAAGAACCCAACATGTTGCATTCCACAACATCCAACTTTGAAGTTTCAATTTAATATTGATATTTATGTGTATTTAATAATCTTTCATAATATTCCAAATTTATGCTACAAATTGATAGTTTTACTTTTGCTAATCTTTCTAACTTGCGTGTTGTTTTTTGGGTAGTACATTTATAGGAGAACCTTTGGGTTGGATAGTTTTAGGGTTGGGCTTAACGCTAGACAAGAGCATGCACTTGGAACTCTAATTGAATCACAAACAAAATACACTATACATATAGAGAGAGCTATTACATATATCATTCATAAACCGTATAAATATCAGTATTAAGTTACAATTTAAACTAAAACATGAGGTTCTGTTTTTATTGAGTTATATGGTCTGCTTTTACTACTTCTCCGATTTGTTGCGCGTTTTGGATTGGCTAGGATTGAGAGCCACCTGAGTCTTGTCCGTCTTGCGGCTGCTAGTTCTGGGCAAGGTGGTGCAACTTGCAGACATGGATTTGTCCTAAAAGAGAGACAGAAAAAATAAGTGAAATAAGTGCGGGGTCTTGCCGGGTAATTCATGAACAATCCAAAAAACATGCTGGAAATGTAACAATTCTCGTTTGGTTAGTAAGGCAAACTGTACAGGAATTGGGAGGCGTGGCCATGGAAGTTAAGAGTTCGCGCGAGTAACACTGGGATGAGCTTAGTCTGGGGCTTACTTCAAAGACGCGTCTCTTTGCCTGCCAGTGGCGGCTCATTCGACTCCTGCGGGCTAGGATTAGCTTTGCTTTGATTTCGCAGTACATTAGATTTGATATTCTTGAAGAATTGGCCAATACCTGACTTGCGTTCCGCACTGCTAGTAGACGATTGGCTTATTTGATCAGGCTGTGGGGGGTTCAATGATGAGGAGCGTGGCGGTAAAGGCGGTGGTGGGGCACGACCCTTGCCATGCACAGAACGCGGACGGATCGAGGGTGAGGGAGTTGTTTCCAGTTGACTTCGAAAACTGTGTTTGATCTCTTCCAGTGTGGCTTGCAGCTCCCGGGGTGACACTGGGCGACTAGAAGGTTCAGTTTTCTCAACTAAATTGCCAGTGCTCACCACCAGGACAAAAGGGTCTACTTGAAAATTATTTTCCTTTTCAATAAATTGCCCCGTTTCCAGGGTATTCGAAAGACTCGGGATATTCAAATTCAAGGCAGAATTTGCACTTTCCAATAAATTGAAAGACTTGCTCGAGCTTTCAAATGGCGTCTCAGTAGTTTTATTAGCATCCTGGATTGAATTTTTACTTATCAATGTGCTTTCAGTTGCTTTTAGAGAAGAATCCATTGGCGTTTTCAAACTTTCCAATAAATTTGTTTTAGTTTCCAATGCATTTTCAGTAACTTCATCAACGGAGATGTAATCCAGAGCTTCATGAAAAGATTCTTCACTTTCCCATGAAGTAACCAGATTTTCCGAAAGGATTTCAGCAATTTTAAGAGCTTTCTGTAAGGAATTTTCACTGTTCTGAAAAATTTCTTTGTGTATGTCTGGATGTTCAGTATTTTCCAATGACTTTCCAGTAGTTTCCGGAGCTATAGAAACATTGTCTTCCACTGAGTTATCCAAAGTTTTTGTTACTTCTAAAGTCCCTGAATTGGAATCTAAGCTTTTCGTTATATTTTCAGCATTTACTTCCAAACTGGAGATATCATTTGATGAATCCTCACAGAAGTCGTTACGTGTTTTGTCTTCCATTGAATTTTCAGGAATTCGTTTTACTAATTTTTTACGCATATCCATTCCAGCCTTTGCCCCTTCCAGTATGGGAGAAGCCTCATAGAAATTCTCCCCTTCCTCTTCCCCTGTCTCCTCTTTTTGATTCTCCATCCGTTCCTGAGTTAGGCCTTGATAATAACGTTGATTCTCCAAATAGACTTCATCTCTCATCTCTTCCAACAATTGAAAATGCTAGCCGTAGACCATTTTCCAAAAGGATTAAATTTGTTTAAAAAAATATGCCAAAACCTACCTCATTGCGTTTGGACTTCAAACGAGCCTTGGAAGCATTTGTCATGGAGGATGTTCGACTGAGTCCACTAACTGGCTCAGCACTGGAATATCCAGAGCTTATGTCATCCTGGCTGCGGATGTTATAGCTAGAAAAAATACATTTTTAATGAAGCAATGTTTGTTCAACCACATAAACCTCACTCACTTGAAATCTCCCGCATTTTTGGCCGTCACATCCACCTCGGTAAAGTACATGCCCGTGGAATGTCGTGTTCCACTGGCAGATCTACCCACAGGAGTCTGATTTCTGGGACGTAACAAACGAGTGGACGAGGGCTGTGCACGCATTACCACTGACGACGACGACGGTGACATCATCATCACCTGGTCCAGCTCATCTTGAGTGCGATGCATATCGGGCTCACTTAGATCACTCAGGCTATAGCTTCTCTTGATCGTCTGCACCAGATTGCCGCCACCCTTTTGTCAGACAAAAATTATCAAGAGAAGTGGGGCCAATTGGCATTTAAATACTTGCATTTTAATTAAAACTAATCGAAAACTAAAACATATGCATAAATATTACATGTGGGAGAGTACACAATATAAGAATGAAACTACAATAGTGGTAGGACAGGTGGGATGTGTCCCACTTAAAATTCGATAAATCGCTGAGTATCAATCTGGCTGCCAAGCTCGCTGCTCAGCCTAATCCCCTTCTACATCCACATCGGGTGTGGCCTCACGTAGCTTACGACGCGACCTAATGCCGGTAGCGGATGCTGAGGGTGCTGCATCTACTCCTGGTCGTGACTTTGAGCCACGTTTGATGGCCGTGGCTGAACCTGCACGACGTGTCTGCCGATTTCGGACGGGCAAATCACGTAGACGTGCTGCTCCAGCATCTCCCACAGGCATCTGTTCCATTTCTTCTTCGGGCATTTCACGTATGATCAATCTTTGATTCGAGCTATGCTCATACTCCGTTTCCGCATATGATTCAATGCCACTCAATGAGGCAGAGCGTGGCAACCATTGATCCGTGGCATCCACCATATCCTGATCACGCGGTGTATATAGATCATTGGCCGATTGCGAATTCTGCAGACCACGTGCATCCGCGGGAGTCGAGGTCAGCCTTATGGTCTGGATTGGGGGTGTGGTATGGGGGGTTAGTAGCAGGCGGTGCACAGGCGGTGAGTCAAATGCAAAGAAATATAAGTGGAAAACGAAAAAAAAAACGACAAATTAGGTTAAAAAAGTTAATATAAAAAAGAGGCAAAACTGAAAGGAATTCTAATTTTAAATGAATTGCATTTGTGAACAGGGCAAGAAGGGGGGGGACACACACACACATTCCAAACAGACTCATCGTTTGGCTATTTATATGCCCTACCCTAGAGGCAAAAAATCTAAAATTGTGCAACTTTGAAAAAAGGGCGCCAGTGGAATGAAATAGAGAAATACCTAAATTATGGTTCAACTAATTGGTTAATAAGTGTATTAAAAATTAATTTTATGAGAAATTTTATTGGATTTTTTAAAATTCATTTTTGAGAAAAACATTGCTAATTGACGGAACACTTTGCTCTTTGTTTATGGCACAAAGAACACACACTCTCAACCAGTTGGAAAGGTGATTCATGCATGTTATAAGCTTTTTTAGTAAATGAAAAGTTAAACTGTTAAGAAAATGTTGGGTTTGTTTAGAAACGTGCTCGATGAAATGTCTTAGTTTTACCCGTTTAAGGGTTACATTTCACGAATAGACAAAATTTAATGTGTACAGGTGTAATTTAACATTTCCATTTGACAATTGTACACTTTTAGCCATAACCTTTTTTAAACGCCAAAAGATGTGATTTTAAAAATTTTAGAGAAGCGTATAAAAAGAGAAACTTAAGGTTAAGTCGTATTATTTTTATAAGAAAATGTAGATATGGGGTCCGACTTCCACGGGGGCTCTTTCCCCAATTCATAGTTAAAAGCAATCAGCAGTTTATCCCAAATATTTTTTAGGTGCCAGTTGCTTCCATAGGTGACATGACATAAAGCCCACGGACATAAAGCCCATAAGAAAAATATCGATCACAACTTTGAAATATAACTCAGAACTTTTCTGGGCCTTATAAAGCCCATGGCCCTTAAGTACATATTTGGATTTTAATTTTTTGACAACAAATACACCGCGTAGAAAATGTAACGAAAGACTGAGGCTTAAATTTAGTTGCCTTGGCAAGACGGTGGCATATCCAACGTCTAATAAAAATGCGAATTGGATTCTTCTTAAATATTTTTACGGCGGCAGGGGCAACACTACCTAACAATTTAACACTTCGCCATTAGTATTCCAAACACAATTTAATTCACTTACATATTCAGTGTATTCCGATATTTTTTCAAGTTTCTAGGCTTTATTTTGAAAAAGGCTACAAAATTCTTAATTAAAGGTACTGTCCATTGCGAGTCTCAAATTTTCTGACTGAATAAGATTTTGCGTTGATAAAACTGGATATCTATTGAGGCGGTCCACAAGTCAACTTTAGATTTATAGCAATTTTATTCCTCGGATTGTCATCCAAAATAAAATGCTTTCATGAGCCTGTGTTCGTTTTTGCTTGAAGCAGGGCTTAATCCCGAAACGAATTTCGGTTCCGGTATGTTCCGAAATAAGTGTTTCGGTTAAAGGTTCTATTTCGATTTTCAGTTAATTTCGGTTTTCGGCTTCGATTCGGTACCCGGATTTTTATTTCGGTATACCGGTACGTACCGGTATAAGAACTACTTATTTTTAATATCGGAAAATTTAAATTCTGAGATAAATCTAAATCATTTTATTCTTGTGCAATATGTAAAACGAATCTAAATTCAACACAAAATTAATGGTTTCACATTTAAAGTAAAATTAAATAGACTATTTCATATTTCGGATTTTTTTTCGTAGTTAACATGTTAGAAACTATGATTACATTATATACTCATATATTAGCTTTCAAAATTAACTTTGAATTTTATAAGTAAACGTCTTATTTAAGTAATATAACATTCTTGTGATTTGCTCGCAAGAACATAATTGCACTCAAAGTGGATGAGTCCATACAACTTCTTAGCGGATTTATTATAAATTTTTCGCCAGAGAATAAGCGTTCCACGCTAACCAGCGTAGATGGAACAGAAAGCACGACTTTTAAAATCTCATACAATTATGGGAACTTTGTTGAGGAACCACCAGTTATGAATGATTTCATGGTATCCAATTTGCAGTGTATCCAAATAGAATAAAAATCAACGTTTCGGTTTCGTTCCGGTGCTATCGGTTCCATTAATAACGGTAAACGGTTTTCGGTTCTCAATAAAAAGTTTGTATCGGTTTCGGTTCCGGTACTTGATTTGAAACGGTTTATTTCGGTTAACGGTTCCGGTATTAAGCCCTGGTTTGAAGCCATGGCTTACACTTGCCGATATTGGCGGCCAATATTGTTCCTGACGAAACAAATATTGTTCGCTAACAGGGCATTCAGTGCTGGTAAATGCTTCTTGTGAGCAACTAATTGAACAATCAAACTACCAACACTTAGTTATCTTTTTAGCCCGTTTTCGCAGCCTTGTCTCGTTCTTGGTCACCAATACCGGCATTACCCTATGTAGCAGAGACAACATCTTTAATGCATAGTTTTCAAGCACCAATCCACATTTAGGTATTGTTTTGAAAGATTTCAAATTATTCGGTATCGAAAAAGTTGTTCTTGAAGGTCAATCATGTAAAATCAAATGAATGTTGGTGGAATTCATGCCCGGGATATACTTAGTCACGGACCCTTAGAAACTGACAGGTTGAACTCGTTATAACGGGTGATCCACAAATAATTTTTTTTAAATTATAAAGTAAAACACAAAAAACAGAATTGGATGGTGGAATCTTTATTGTGGGCTGAAAGAACTATCTCAGATATTTACTTTTTAAAGATAATTTCATTCAAATGTTGACCGCGGCTACGACGTAAATGGTCCATTCGGTTGTTCCAATTTTGGATCAATCTTTCCAGCATTGCTATGGGTACCCCGCGAATTACGCGATTAATGTTGGCTTTCAAGTCTTGAATTGCATAGCTCTTATCGACGAAGACTTTTAACTTCACGTAACCCCACAGGAAAAATTCCAGTGGTGGATATCACATGATCTTGGCGGCCAGTCGAAATAAGCTGCTCACCGAAATGATTTCGCAATTAAGACATTGTTTCGCGCGCTGTATATGCCGTAGCACCGTTTTGCTGAAACCAAATGTCGCCGGCTTCAATAGCAAGGTAACAAAAAGTAATCTATCATGGTGCGGTAGCGCTCGCCATTGATGTTTATGTTCTGTCCGGCCTCATTTTTAAAGAAATACAGACCGATGATAGCAGTAGCCCATAAACCACAGCAAACAGTGCCTTTTTTTGGATGTAACGATAGTTCGAGAGTCTCTTCGGATTTCTCAACAGCCCAAATGCGACAATTTTGCCAGAAATGTGCCTGTGTGTGTGTGTGTAGCAATGCTGGAAAGAGTGATCCAAAATTGGACCATCCGAATGGACCATTTACGGTGTAGTCGCGGTCTATATTTGAATCAAATTATGTTTAAAAAGTAAATGTCAGAAATAGTTCTTGCAGTCCATTATAAAGATTCCACCATCCATTTCCATTTACATCATCAACCAAAAAATCATAATAAATCATCATACGAAATACTAATAATGCATCTTCGATATTTTGGCCAATGTCTCATTCAGCCCAACAAATGGCGCACTAATGACAAACGCTGCAAGGTTTTAGTCTTAACTGCTACCTGGTTAGTCTAAAAATTAGTTCCGCCACTTGAAAAGAAACGCAAATATCTTCTTAGTCTACCCGTCTCAGTCTAAATACGATGACAATTTAACTGCGTTTTATTTATTTGATACTAGGAACAGTGGATGCTTTACTTAAAAATATAAAAGATTTGTCTATTATGTTAAATATTTCTTATAAAAATAGACAATTTTCAAAAGAATTTCTAGCTGATTTTGGGGCGCTTGCTTGCTTTATGGTGTTGAATTAAAGGCTGCAAGCTGATGCAGAACCGAACTCAGCAGCAAAGTTTCGGTCCCGGTTTTCATGGGGCCCCGTACCTAAACTTCTAAGTTTATGACTACCCAAACCGAACCACCTCCGTTTCAAAAAAGATTCGGTTCAAAAAATAACTTTGGATATACTTCTTCATATATGGAAAATCCTCTTAAACTTGAGTCGAAGATGATTTAGAAGGTTAGCAACCTTAGATGATATAATTTTGGATATTATTTTTAAAACTCTCTACTGATCGTCAACCTGGCGTGATCGAACACTTCGTAAGATATAGTTGTCGTAGTATAAAACTCTTGTGTCAAAGCACGTTGGCGAATCTAAAAAACGACGGGTGGGAACCAGAATTTTGGAGCTTGGGAGCCTTGGTTGAAATTATACTTTTTGCTAGCAGCAAAGTCTACTGATGATAGAACCGGCAGTTTCGTCAAGATTTTCATTCTGTGTGGCTGTTTTTACGACAGCATTCTAACTAAGCATAGGATTATGTTTCTATATAATTCGTTGGAAAACTACTTCACCTACTTCCAACCTTTATCTATCCTAATTGAAACTCTATTGTGCTCCGTCCCCTGCTAATTTTTACACTCTAACAAACCTCTCTCCTCACTCCTTGCTATCTTAAACCAATTTCAGCACGAATCACATTGTGTTTAGCCCGCCACATACATACGAGTATATACATTCCATCTCAATTGTTTACAAATTGTAAATTCATTTACTACAACAATTTGTCTCTCTATAGATGCCAAAGCTTGTGCATTGTTTTTTTTTTTTTTGTTTGATCCGATTTTTATTACAATATTTCAACATGGCATGGATTTATCTTCTATCTTTTGGATTGCATATATTTCTAATTGTAGCTGCACACACAAAGCAAAGTGAAAACAAACTATAAACTAAAAACGCAACAAAGACACGCAAAAAATAAACTAAATAAGAATTAAACAGTAAATGATGCCGAGAGGCTGACGATGATGATGATAATGATGAAGTGAGGTGGCGGCCTGCCTGTAGCTGCCGGCTGGCAGAGTGGCTGGTGATGATTAAGATGAGCGAGAAAACATTGCGCAAAAAGATATTTCTATATAAAGAGAAGGCTGAGGGATGCTGAGGCGACACTCGACTGTACGGATGCGGCTGCTCATTTTATGCAACGACGCTGGAGGCAATTGAAAATGTCAAAATGAATGAAAGAATTGTGTGTGTGTATGTGTGTGTGCAAGTGTGTTTTGAAAGAATGTGTTATTGTTTTCTCTTGTAGGATTACCTTAATGGCTGTCTGCATGATGACATTTGTGGCATAGTTAACACCCTTTGAGCCTAATTGTAGTACAGCGGAATAGCCGCGCTCTCTGGCCTGATTTAAATACTCATCGATTTCCTGTTTAAAAAGAGAGAAAAAATAATCAGGCAGACATAAAATGAATATAAATACTATAGGTATATATGTACACGCCCAACCCACCTGTTCACGTCTAGTTAGCATGGGATGCACAAACTTGCGATACAAAGTGGAACTGCCCTTCGTTGCTGGCGACAACAGCCAAAACACAATAACCACTTTAACTTCATAATAAAATGGGAACCATGATAAAAAGATATCCGTAAATGTTTCAATGCAAGTAAAAAATGCAAAGACAATCCAATACATCATCCATTTGACCTAAAAAGCAAAATTAAAATAATGGGTTTAATAAATTTGTTTATAATATATGCACATTGTGAGAAATTGATGATATCAAGAATACTTTTTTTCATTTTTACACTATACTTTTATTTTCTTTCCTTTTTTTTTATATTAAATTTTAAAAGCCCGAAAGTATGTAGCTTAGGCCAGCTGCTGACCTCTAAATATTAACAGAAGGTTCGGTACAAATGATCGAACCCAACGTGAAGTTTAAAGCTCGGCTCCTAAACTTGTCGTACCTAAAGTTTGATCGTTAAAACTTCTTTATATTTGTATATCCTTGTAGAGGGTATCTTAAAATTGTCGAGATGTTTGTAACGCATAGAAGGAAGCATCTCCGACCACATAAAGTATTACATAATTCCACCAAGTTCAATAGGACAACTTATATAGTATAGCTGGCATAGAAATTGGGCGTGGAAAATATATATAGGAGGCCTTGGAGAAATGGCAATCTAGTAGGATTGCATTTTATCAAAATTCTTCCATGAATTTGACAAGCTATTCACATTTAAAACATAACAAAAAGTAGGACTACCAGACGACTATCGTGTCTCATGTATCAAACAGTGTAAATGCATCCTTACTTTTAGTCACATTTGTTGCGTCTTTCTATTTTATAAAATTTGTAGCTCTTGACTAATTCAAGTGTAACCACAACCGATTGCCAACTTTAATTAAAAAGTATGACAGTTCTTAGCACAATCTTACAACTTTTTATACACTTGAAAAGTTTATTATATTTTTGCCCAGAAGTTTGCAACGCATAGAAGCAATCATCTCCGACCACATAAAGTATATATATTCTTGATCAGCATGACGAGCTGAGTCGTCTGTCTGTTTCTATGCGAACTAGTCCATTCGCTTTAAAGCTATCGAGTTGAATTTTTTCGCAGTCTTCTTTTGACTGCACGCTGCTAATATGTCGGAACCGCTCGGATCGGATGACTACATTTTGTAGCTGCCATAGAAACAATCGGTGGGAAAATGAGTTTTAGTGAGAAAAACTTTTTTGTTGTCAATGTTAGCGCTCTTAAACTCGGTCTTTATTAATATTATTTGTTTTTAAACTGATCTGCAAAAGTTGGTCGAAATCGATTACCGTTGAACCGAGCTTTTTCAAGCGCATTAAAACACAGACGAAGTTTGCTTTGCTAACTCGTTTTTTATACGGTCACTTTGACTATTGTAATTCCACTCAGGGAGTGGAGCCTCTAAAACGCGGATTTTGAGGGCTTCAAGAGACTCATCTGAGGTTGGAGAACGAAGACCTCGCAACTGACTTTTTATTGTGTGGGGGGAAGAAAAATAAGTTATTGGGTTTAAAGCAGTGGTGTTTAATGTAAAATGAGCCCCACAACCTATTAACATACGCGTAACATTACTTCTAAGCAACGTGCATAAGAAATGTAAAGGCCAGAAAACCCATTACTTCTTTAGCACTCACGATTTAGAGTGAAAAGTTGAACTGTCACCAAACATGAATATTTCATTGATGGTGTAAAAGATTACAAAAGTTTTGTATATTCGTGAGTTCTTGGGCCAGGTGAGTGATATTATAAAAGGTGAACAAATTTATCGGATTCACAAACAAAAGTAGCATCAAATAACGAAAAGTGTACTTTACAGACAATCCATCTTCATATTGCAGTTTAGTTTAATTTAATTTTTTTTTGTTTATTATTATTATTGCTATGGCAAATGAACTAAATACATTTTTCAATTGAAGTCCAATTTGTAGAAATCAAATCTTCAAACGACTATAATTAATTTGTTTTATTTTCTAATTATTTCTGATTCATGTGAACAGGAAAGCCTCTCTATTTTCCGGGTTTTCATCTACTTTTGTGATTTCATCAGCTTGCGTATTTGTATTGTGTGCATGCATGTTGAGAAAATATCATAAACCATTTGCTACTCACATATTCCTTGACATTCTTGGTGCGCACCGCCTTATAGGATGCATAGGCCGGATATAGGGTGCCAAAGAACAATCTGTAAGCGGGAAACAATAAACTCTGTGCACAAGTCCGTGGAGCTAAAAATATAACAATGAGAGAGCAAATGCAGGCCGTATTGAAGGATAGACAGGGCAAGGGCCAACGCTGCAAGAGCTCCAACAATCGACCCAAAGCATTCAGATTCTGCACTACATTGGCAGCGCCAGCAGCAGGAGCTGGCGGTGCATGCGGAGTTTCTACTATATAAGCTCCATTGTAATCAAAATCGTCCTTCTCCAAGGAGCTTAACGAGTCTCCCACTTGATACAAAGGATGATTATGATGTAGCTGCTGTTGTTGGGTATAAACGAATTTGGAATAAACAGGCACAGCCTGTTCATCCTCTAAAGAGTAACTCCGTCCATAGATGGGAACTGCCTGCTGTTGATGTTGACGTAGGCGTTTAATATTAGCCGGACGCTGATAGAAGAATTGAGGTGGCAGCTGCTGCTCCTGCTGATACAGTGGCCGGCTCATGGCAAACGCAACATTGTCTCCGTTCCTAGCGGCTAGAATGCCGAGCACAGACTGGCCACAGGCATAGAGAACCAGCGGAGCGGCCGTCTAATGCTCAGGCACGGGGGGGTCTATTAATAAAACGATCGCGCGCCAGCCGGCTCACATTGTTGTTGTTATGGTTATTCGTGTGTTGTTTGTCAGAACGATTCATATACGAACGTTTATGCGGTAACATTACTACGACTTTTGAGTCGGAAATGTGTTTCTAGTAAAATGGTTTTTAAAATATTTTACCATTCTAAGAGCCGATTTCTCATATTCTACAAAGAGCAATCTGTCACTAAATTTAACAAATAACAGAGTAAAATCTAAATTTATCTAACTCATGTTAGCTAACTACATAGAAGATGTGAAATCGGCCATAAATCTTATAGAAAGAACATTAAAATTTTCTTTTCAAGAATCTTTGGCCACTTCACTTCTCGGTTGAAATTTTAGAATAGCCTTACCTGTACCCTGCCAAATGCTATTTGCTGGTCAGTTACATATATCAGATTGTATAGTAGAATTTGACTTCTCATCTTCTAAATAGCTGCTATGTGTCAGATAAACTTAGTCGGGATTTAAACGGTGAAGCAAACTTCATGAAGTTTTTGAAAAAGCTTTCGTTTGTAAGAAAGAAGAATAGAGGGGCAAGCGATACCACTACACCTCTTTCGTACAAGCCAGAGCTTTCAGAAGAGAACTTCATGAAGTTTGCTTTACCGTGTAAATCCCGACTTACAATTTACTCTGTTGTTTGTTAGTTTATGTGACATATAGCTCTATGTAGAAGATGAGAAATCGGCCCTAAATGGCGAATAGGTTCCAATTCTAGTTAGAATTTCGAGTACCGCGATTTTCAATCCATTGATCGGTTATATTTGATCACATTTAGTTTTTAACTAAAAACGAAAGTGACCCAAGAAATCGTTAGAACGTTACTCTGCTTATACATCCTAGAAAGATACTAGTCGATTTTATTCTAAGTACACTTGTGGACAGTGAGTTAGGTGTAAAGACGATAGAAAGGAAATTTTTAAAAATATATTTTAAATATCATGTATATATTAATTTATAACAGAGCTCGCAAAAAGTAATCCCTTTCTACGGGCTGTCAGAAAAAAGCAGTCGCCCTACGATAAAAAATGGAAACGAAATGACATTTCACCTCTGTCTTTTCTCGCCGTAATCTATGATCAATAAACTAGTTTTTTTTCCTCTACTTTTTATACACTTGAAAAGTGTATTATAATCATGCCCAGGAGTTTGCAACGCATAGAAGGAATCATCTCCGACCACATAAAGTATATGTCGTGCTGAGTCGATTGAGCTTTGTCCGACCGTCTGTCTGTTTCTACGCGAACTAGTCCCTCAGTTTTGAAGCTATCGAGCTGAAATTTTGCACAGAGCCTTCCTTTTACTGCGCGCTGCTAATATGTCGGAACCAACCGGATCGGATGACTACTTCTTATAGCTGCCATAGAAATGTTCGGTCGGAAAATGGGTTTTAGTGAGAAAAACTTTGTTATACCCTTGCAAAGGGTATTATAATTTTGCCCAGAAGTTTGCAACGCTTAGAAATATTCATTTTCGACCCCATAAACTATATATATTCTTGATCAGGGCGACGAGCTGAGTCGATTGAGCTTTGTCCGTCCGTCTGTTTGTCTGTCCGTCTGTTTCTACGCAAACTAGTCTCTCAGTTTTAAAGCTATCGAGCTGAAATTTTGCACAGAGTCTTCTTTTTACTGCACGCTGCTAATATGTCGGAACCGACTGGATCAGATGACTATATCTTATAGCTGCCATAGGAACCATCGGTCAAAAAATGGGTCTTAGTGAGAAAAACTTTTTTGTTTTCAATGTTAGCGTTCCTAAACTCGGCCATTATTAATATTATAGGCTTTCAGACAGATTTGCAAATTTTGGTCAAGATCGAATGACTATATCTTATAGCTGTCATAGGAACCATCGCTCGGAAAATGCGTCTTACTGACAAAAAATTTGTTGTTTTCAATGTAAGTGTCCCTAAACTCGTCCATTAATTATATTATATGCTTTCAAACAGATTGGTAAACTTTGGTGAAAATCGGATGACTATATCTTATAGCTGCCTTAGGACCGATCGGTCGGAAAATGGGTCTTAGGGAAAATAACTTTTTTGTTTTCAAGTAAATTATTCTAAAGGTCGGTGATTCTTAATATTACACGCTTTTACACTAATTTGAAAAAGTTGATCGTAATGTTAGCGTCTTTAATCTCACTGATTACTAATTCTGTATGCTTTCAAATATATTCGCAAAATTTGGTCGAAATCAGATGTTTATCTGTCAGAAAATGGGCTTTAGTTAGAAAAATGTTTAATTTTTATGTAAGCATTCTTAAACTCTGACATTTCAAAAACAGCATTTGCAAGGGTATAAAAACTTCGGCACAGACGAAGTTAGCTTGGCCTTCTCGTTTTTTGTTTGTTTTTGTGTGCCTCCATAAACTGCAAGTGTGTATGCGTGTTTGTGTGCTATTTTTTTATGTTAGGTTGCAATGGTTGATATGGGAAGATTTCTTCACTTCACACACAGGCCATCGAAGTCCCGTTGTGGAACCATACTAAGATTGTAGAGTAGAACGAATTTTAGCAAAGGGGCAACACCTATTTCAAATCGTTTAGGAAAGGACGACCCAAAACTGCGAGTCGTGCTGTCATGCTGAGTCATGCTGAGAGCTGGACAGTGACAGAAGATGTGCTGTACACTCTCTTCTTCATCCACTGAATTGCAACTTCTACAGTCATTGTGTCTGATGCCAAGCCTCGCGGCGTGTCTTCCGATTAGGCAGTGTCCAGTAAGAACCCCTACTATTAGGGAAATGTTCTCTCTTTGTTGACAGAGTAGATATGTTAATATTGAGAGTAGGCCATGTAAGCCTAGATACTTCACACGTGTGGAATCTTTTGCCATCGATTTATGGTTATTCGACAGGTTGTTTCTTTTGATGGTAGCTGTAAGGTCGCAAGGGGCACCCATATGTGGCTCTTATCCGGTAGGAGCTGAGTGGTAGTGCCAAGTCTAGCGAGGTGGTCGCCCATCTCGTTGCAGTGTCCAGGCACCCAAACAAGATTAATTTTAAAGTGCTGAGCCATCTTATTAAGAGATCTGCGGTACTCTGTAAGAGTTTTGCCGTTATTAATATTACCGTTAAGGGCTTTTAAGGCAGCTTGACTATTTTGCCTACGATGAAATGTATATGGCAACAACAAAAACTTAGGCCAACAACAACAAAATAGACACGAAATTACTCCCATCGTAAGACAGCTTCGTGTGATCATCGAGAGAAATGAAACAGAACCCGAGAAAAACAAAATCAAATGTTCTGTTGAGAGAGTGATCGAGTCTGTTAAATTTGTCCCCGTCAGAGCAGACAGCATAGGAGCTCTGATTCATAAGACTGTTTAATGAAACGCCGAAGTTCCAGGCTTAAGCTTGTTTATAGGCAAATGATATGGTACATTTATTTCTTTACACTTTCAAATGCCAACCGACATTGGAAATGTTGCGTCTTTATGAACTGTCCGACGTCGATTATTAAGAGAAAAGTTACCTGGTGGGATTGCCCGCAACGCTTAGAAAGGAAAACTTGAAGAGAAAGAGGACTGGCACGGATTAGAAGTTCCAAAGAAATGGCGCAATGGTAACAAAGCTTAAGACAGCGTTCGTTGACCAACAGGCAAATAAATTCGTAAGCACACAAAAAACCAGTCAATCATGGTCGTGGGAACATAGTGGCTTGGTGATGCTTTTCATGGAACGCATTCAACCGATACATCGAGTTTTTAGCTCTAAGGATCGATTTCTTTACAATGGAGTATGTTATGTACCTTATATGAAAATTTTTAGGAAACGTGGACTTCATTAACAGGCCAATTCAATCTTCCGGCCTGAGCCCTTGGGGTGAACTTAAACGAATTTCCTTTTTTAAATACAATGGAAAACTTTCTAGAAAGTCAGTAACTAATTTAAAACTATGATTGTTAAATGTTGAGCTGTTTTTCAACAAATATTTGACGCTTATTGTAAATAGTTGTGACTAAACGATGATTATTTCAGCGACTACATTCGAATTGGGCAATGAAAGAACCTGCAATGAAATCTATCAGATGAGTCATTTTGTGTAAAAAACAAACCATTTCAATGTTTTGAGGATTTTTCTTTTAATATATGAGAAATGTCTTTCAAAATTAAACTACTTTATGGTTTGGCGGAACTTATTTCTTAAAATTCACCTAACAATCTTATATTTATAGAAATCATCCCAAAACTCAAATTATTTTCTTCGTTTCACTTTCGAACAACAAAGTCAATGCAAGTCTCGAATTCTCGTGTATTGCGATTTCTTCCGCACACCATGACATTCATGCCGCATAAACGTTAATGAGATTCGCCAAATCCCGTACTCGGTACAGAACCCGAAACTATAAATATTAACAAGATTTTTTGCATGGAACCTCGTTGCAACAAATAGAGTCACAAGTGTTTACTTCAATTTGGCCCCCAATTGTTGGGTTGACCATATTGAGCAATCGAGATGCCGAGTGAGTGGAGTGCGTCGGCCTCACAATACCAAATTAGGCACAGTTCGAATTTAAGAGGGCAGGGTATGAGAAGGAGGGGACAAACAACAAACGGTACTTCTCCGGGGTTGCTGATTAATAAATAATATAAAAAGCAAACAAATGCCGCGATTGGCAACCGCAGCAGTAACCACGCTCGAGAAATCACGGCAAGCAAGAAGAGCGTGACGCCCACACAATTAGGAAGCAGAATTCGACATTTGTTTGTTGTTGTTGTTGGTAGCTCACAAGGCCAAGCTTGGAAAGGTTTTTGGGGGTCAGCATCATACGCGCTCTTGCTCTCACTCTCTCTCATTGTCTCTTACTCACATAATAAGCCTTGAGAACAAACTGCTGATCATTTTGAGAGCCTCCTTGTGTCCTTTGTCCTTTGTTCTGCTGCTGTAACCAGAAAATTCAATTTTTAATTAGCTGACTCGCTGCTCCTCTCCCCTCCACCACCACCGCCTTTACTTACCTTGCCCTTGCTTCTTGCCTTCGTTTGCCCTTTACACCACTTTCTAAAGGTTGAAGAAATTTTTCTTTGACTTATAATAAAAAGTACAAAACACAATTTTGATATGAACTCCAATTTGTTTTCGACTGTGTTGAAATTGCGTGATATTTGGATTCCTAAGCCTACTCAAATTACGCACAAATTTTAGCACCGTGTTGCGCGTCTTTCCAGCTCAGCTCCCACTTTTTTAACTAGACTACATTTTTTTTTGCTAGTGCATATTTATTTCAAATAACACGACTAATTTGTGCACTGCTTTTGTTGCCTGCATTGCCCGCGAACAATAAGGCTTTTGTTTAACAAAAAAAAACAGAACGCTTGCTGGACAGAGACAGACGAACAACAACAAACCAAAGTAGTTCGATGGCGAACTAGTTCCAGTCAACAACTGGCTAGAGTTGCCAGGTGCCATCAGAAAAAGCTAGACAAATAGCTACAAAAGGCTAAAAGAGTACGGTTGAGCGACAAGTTTTTATGAAAATTTGTCTAAATATCCATGATTGGAGGATTTGGCTGTACTTAAAACTATAACGACGGTTCCACACTCAAAAATTTGATCAAATATGACCGAAAAGTTTGCTAATTTGGCCTTTTTAGCAGAAGTTTCATCAAAATTTGGGCAAAATTTTTGCATGTAAAAACATACAGTATGTTAAGAAAGTGTGAAAAAATTCACATTTTTCACTTTTTTTTTGCAAAATTATGGGGCTTTCTATGAATGTTTTATTCTGTTCAGAAGAAAGTAGCCAAATCCATCCAGTTTTAACAAATTTAAATATATAAGACAAATATTATTTATTTATTTTAAAGTGTCAAGAAAGTGTTTTGACAAAATGTCAAAACTCACATATTCTCAGTCAAAAGCTCAAATGGAAAATAAATTATTGATTATAGACTAGTTTGTCACGCCGAAACAGAATCTGGTTCTAGAAACTCTATATCTCTAATAAATTAGCAGTACATTTTAAATTAAATTGTAGAAAATTGCTAATTAAAACCGTTTTTGGTACATTCGAATCTTGTAGAAATCAGGTTATTTTGAAAATTATTTGTTCTAACATCAAACCCAGAGTACACAAGGAATCATCGAAATCAGTTTTATCGGCCACAATATATAGGGTGCTTTTCGCTTTAACAATAGTTTAGCTGTAAAGTATGTTACGATGGAAAATTTCAAAATAAGATGATTTCTACAAGACTCGAATGCACTAAAAAGTGGTAAAATTAGACAGGTTCTGCATTTAAAGGTCAAATTTGCAGCTAATCTATTCGAGATTTAGTGTTTCTAGAACCAGATTCAGGTTCAGCGTGACAAACTTGTCTAGAATCATTCATTTTTTTGTCCATTTGAGCTCCTCTACTGAAAATATAAGAGTTTTGACATTTTGTCAAAACACTTTCTTGTCACTTTTAAAAAGGGATTTTATTTGTTTTTTATTTTGTAAAAAGTGAAAACTAAATGGCCTTTACTTTTTGCAAATTAAGTGGAAAATCTGAATTTTATTCCTGTGTCAAAACACTGTCTTGACATACTGTACATAGCTTAATAGTTGTTCGACATGGCGGGCAGTTTCATAGCTGGATACGAAAAATTTGGAATGTAAACTATTTATATATGGGCGTGAAATTTCTATACTTACGTAGCATATTCTAAATAAAAAGAAATCTAGGGCGCAAAAAAAGCAAATTATATAGTGACACAAATGACATTCATTAGCCTAAGAGAAGATGTTGAACTCTCCCTCTTCGACTTCCGCAAACTCAAACTAATCTTTACTATGTTGCAAAAAAAAAAATATATATTAAAAATAGCCATACTTCTAGCTATATAAAAATAGCCAAACTGGCATCACTGTTTAGCTCTCGCTTAGTGTGACCAGCTGCTTAACATGTTGCTTTTTGTTGCTTGCTTGCAACCAGTCAAAAACGAATATAAAGTTAGACAACAAATTTTAAGCATACAAAAAAATGGCGCAAAATGTACCCAGTTGCATGGACACACAGGTAGGTAAAAATTTTGGGCAATTAATCATTTTTAAACCCATAACCACACCGGCAGGAAGTGCAGTTCAAGTTTCATGACAAATTTGTGGTCTTTGGGCAATGCGGAGAGCCGCGCAGCAATGTGAAGCTGTTGGCGGTATCTAGCAGTCGCGGCCTGCTCTTTGCCGGAAATCCCAGGGCCAAGGAGCTTAAGGGTAAGTCATGAATTCATCATATGTGAATATCCTGAAACTGGTTACTTGTCTGCGTAGTCATCCTGCTCAAGGACGTGGCCGAGGCCAAGATGACAGCCCGCCAGCCGCAGGCCCGTGTGGTCCCTCTACCCAGCGTACCGAATTACATGTCTTGCAGTTCGGATGGCAACCTGCTGGCCATTAATTTTACCCAAAATGGCACCAGTTTGCTGTATATCTATGCGGTTGCCTCGTTTATGTCACCGCAGGTTAAATGCCTCTATAATATACGTTTGGCACCCGAGGATTATGTGCATGCGGTGCAGCTGCTTTGGAATCCGGTGCTGCCCAATAGTTTGGCCGTGGTCCTGAGCAACGGAGGATTGAGCATGTATGCAATGAAAGAGGGAGGCAACTTTGAATTGCATTCCCTGGACAAGAGTCAACAGGTCAAGTGTGGCTGTTGGTCACCCAAGGGCAAACAGATTGTGCTCGGCTTTCCCAGTGGCAAACTGCAGCAATTTAAGCCAGATCTGACGCCTGCCAAGACGCTGGTATGTCCGCCCAATGTGCACGATGGACCCTTTGACACATTGGCCATACAGTGGCTGTCCACCTATCAATTTGCCGCGATATTTCTGCAACACGGCGAAGACTGTAATCCCTCGCTTTACATCATAAATGCACCCAAGGCAGCAAATCCCACGTACATCAATTACTATGACATCTGCTACAGCCTGAACGGGCCCAGAAATCATCAATTCCTATTTACCCATATACCACAATGGAATCTGTTGCTGGTTTGCTCCGCGAATGGTGTGGAGGTGGGTGTCATGGGCACCACAGAAACGGGCGATACACCAACGTGGCAGCAGTTGACGCTGCTAGATGAGGCCCGCATTGAGCTGCCACTGAACGAGAGCAATCAGGAGGAGACTTTCCCTCTGGGATTTGCCTATGATACGTCTGCTACTCATCAATTGACCATAAATGAGCAAAAGCTGCCGGTGATGCCCATGATACATGTTTTAGGCTCGGATGGTCATTTGCTCTGCTTCAATTTTCTAAATCTAATGCAGGGAGCCGTTTCGGTATGCTCTCCGCCCCCGCCCGTAGCAGATACTTCGGGTGAATTTCGGCCTTTGGACAAGCTACTACCGCCTGTCCATGTAGAGGCTGAACCTATTAAGCCGGCGCAGGAGCCTGCCGCCGCCGCCACAGACTTATCCTTTGCGTTTACACCCAATACGGTGACTTCCACGCCAGCTCCAACCAAAGAGAAGACTGCATCCCTCTTCTCCGGCTTTAGTGCAGCCCATTCCCAATTAGGCTTTGGCGTGGCGCCTACAAGTAAAGCGCCTCTCTCCTTTGCGGCTACGCCCGCTGCCATCAGCAAGCCTGCTGTTAGCTTTGCTGCTTTTGGGGCTAATCCGGCTGGAGGAAATATGTTTGGTGCCATGACCATGGCCAAGCCCACAGCAACTTCCGGAATGGAAGCCGCTGCACCTGTCCAGAAGCCTCTATACACAGTGCCCCCCACTTTTACGCCTGTGGCCACTAAGACCAAACCGCAAACACTGCAGCAATCATATCCCACCCAAGAGCCCAATCAAGTGGATGATACGGAACCCATTATACGGGACATGATTGCCCTGCAAATAGAATCCTTTAGCCTGGATATACAGAAGCAGAAGGAGCAGACACAGGAACTCCTCAAAAATGTAAGATTATTATGTTTGATTACGCCGGCTCAAGATCATCCGTCCCATCCAAATGAATGAAAAACGGTGGGGCTTAAATAGGGTTCCCAATATATTTCGGGCCCTCATCGGGATCCATCTTCAGGGGGCTAACAAACAACATTGATTCAATTAACAAGCTTTTTCCTCGAAACAATTTTAACAACAGCAAAACCTATACATACTTTGATACGGGACAAGAAAAGTACAGAACTTGCCACGGAGTTTAATGTAAAACTAATTAAACCTAATGTTTGTTTGGTCAAATAAGTGTCTGTATATGTGCGCGCAGTTCTCTGTATACGTTTTAAAGTTTAGCCTAATGTTTGTTGGTATGTTGATTATGTGTAACATCTCCAGAGTGAATCGCTTCTTGTAGTTACGGTCTTGCTGTAGAATGCTCGTGGCATCAATATCGGGAGAGTGATCACTCTCAGCACAGTGGACCGCAAGCGCTGTTTTTTGTGTGTTGATCTCGTTTCGTTTCTTTATATCTGACTTGTGTCCAGAAAGTCTTGTCTTAAGTTTGGATTTTGTCGTCCCAACATATATTTTATTACATATATTAGTCCCGTCTCCAGCACATGGTATTTAGTATATTAGATTATTTTTATCCAACTTTGCAACTTTACTCTTCATATTGTTGAACAGTGCAGCCATGGTGAATGTTGGTTTGTGAGCTATAGTGATTTGTTCCCTGTCGTATAAGTCAGCTTTGGCGAGTCTTTCCGAGTACTGTTTAATATATGTGACGGATTTATAAGTTTTGGTCTGTTCAGTACTTGATTTTTTGGTTTCTTTTCCAATTCCTTTGATGATCGTCTTTATGATATTGTGAGGAAAATCATTCTTTGTCAGTAGATTTTTAATTACGCCTAAATTGTCATTGTGAAAAATTGGGTCACTGGTATCTATTATTCGCTTGGCAAGGTTTTTAGCTGTATTTTTTATCATGTTTTTCGGATGCTTTGAGCAACAATTTAAAATTCGTCCTGAGGCTGTGGGTTTTTGGTACCAGTTGACCTTTAACGTATTATTAATTCTGTGCACTGCGGCGTCTAAAAATGGTAGTTTGTTGTCTGCTTCTAACTCTAAAGTAAATTGTATGTCCTTGTGGTAAGAATTTAGCACCTGTAGAGTGGTTTGGATGTTCTCTTCTCTGACTATCGCAAACAGATCGTCAACATATTTGGTTAAAAGTCTGGTGGTCTTAACCTTTTTAAGGATTTCTTCCATGATGATATCCGCTATTATTGGTGAGGCTGGAGATCCCATGGGGAGACCTTTCAACTGAATATACAGTTCCTCCTCAAACTTGAAATATCTGTTCTCATTGATACAAAAGTTTAACGCTTCCAAAAACAGTTTTTAGGCATATTTGTGTGGTTCTTGATTATATCCCATTTGTCACGAATTACGTCAAATGCCAGGTCAGTAGGTATGCTAGGGAATAGTGATATAACATTGAAAGAAACCAGTTTCTCATCGTCAAAAATGTGGGAGTCATTTATCTTTTTCTTAAATTCCGTTGCGTTTTTTACGTTGAATGTGGATTCTGTCAAGTTTTTTAAAATGTCTGACATATATAATATTTGCACAGTTGGTACGAAGGACAATTGATCTTAGAACAGATAGGCCGAAGAGGGGTGTCTTTTTTATGAATTTTTGGTAACCCGTAAATTCTAGGTAGAAGTGCCTGTCATCAGTCTGTTTCTTCCGCTCCTTGAAATCAGATCCAGTTTGAATATTTTGTCCACAATATCATTGTTTTTATATTCTGTTCCCATTAAAAATGGGAAAAGGGGATCATGAAGTTGTGCAAATGTATGTAACAGACAGAAGGAAGCTTCTCCGACCCTATAAAGTATATATATTCTTGATCAGCATCAACAGCCGAGTCGATATAGCCATGTCCGTCTGTCCGTCTGTCTGTCTGTCTGTATGAACGCGTCGATCTCAGAGACCATAAGAGATAGAGACACAAATTTTTGCATGCACATAGGAGTATACCGTACCCAGTTCAAGTTTGTTTCAGATTTGGAAAATTCCCTTGCTAAAATTGTTTCGAGGAAAAAGCTTGTTAATTGTATCAATGTTGTTTGTTAGCCCCCTGAAGACGGACCCCGATGAGGGCCCGAAATATATTGGGAACCATATTTAATTTATAAATATCAGGTCGCTAAAACCAAAACGTAAGATTCTTGGCTTAAAAAACGGCTTAACATCTCATCATTTGCAGATTGAAGCACCCTCGGCTTTGAGGAGCTATGCCAAGCGTCTAGATGATCTCCAAGAACTGAATGAACAAGCCTCAGACGTGGACTTTGAATTGGATGTGCAGGGGCTGCGACAGGACTTAAACGAGGCCTATGCCATAGTGGCCGAGTGTCGAGGCAAGCTGGAAGTCTACCGCAATCCCGAGTAGGTCACTTAACATGCTTCAGAATCTCTCAGGTTTAATCTGAACTTTCCTTTTCCCAGTATTACCCGCCTGATGAACTCTAGCTCCTGCGATCCGGCTGGACGACGTCTGTTATCCCGTCTCCAGAGTTATGTGGCCGCCAATGAGGCACAGTTGCATTTGGCCCAGCAGCACATCGACACGCAATGGGAACAGTTTCAGGATGTGGTACGTCGCAATTCTAAGTCGCGCATGCATATGCCCTGCCTGGAGGGTATCTATCAGCGTTTGGCACGCCTCCAAAACATGACCTCAGATCAGAGGATCAAGCAGAACGTCATTAAGGCCAAGTTAAAGGAAAGTGGCATGCTCCAATTAGCTCTGCTAGATCAGGACAACAGCCGGAGTCGCGCCAGCGAAGCGTTAGTAGTGGCTACAAGTTTCTCGAATCAAATACGAAAGATTTCTTTTGCAGAGTGGACACCTTGACGGATTCTATATTGTCCCTGAGTGTCAGCCAAGTGGTGGACCTAGACCGCTCCAGGCTGAGTCAGTCCAAGTTGGATAGAATCAGGAAACTGGTGCAGCAGCAAAAGATTAACATCATTAGTCCACAGCGTCCAGATCGTGTGGGTCTTAAATCGGAAGTCATATTGGAGTCGAAGCGCAAAGCAGAGATCGTTAGGAAGGCAGCAGCGGCAGCGGCGGCCAAGCCAGTTACGGCCAATAAGGCCATCCAGGCAGCTCCTCCCCCAGCCCAGCTGCCAAAACCCACCGCATCCAAGCCAGCCGCAGCGACTGCTCCTGCTGCTTCAGTAGCTACACCAGCTCCAGCCGCTCCCTTTGCCTTCAGCCAGAGCAGCCCTTTTGTGAAGACATCCTCAGTGACCACCACCACAAACACTTTGAGCGCAGCAGAGTTACCCAAGGCAGCCAGCTCTTCATCCATGTTTGGATCCGGTTTCAGTTTCAATCAGCCAGCCAAGTCAGCTCTGATATTTGGGGGTGCTGGAGAGAAGTCGCCTGCAGCCAATTTGTTTAAAGGACTTGCAGCAGGAGGCCAGGAATCAACTGAAACAGCTAAAAGCAAGGAGTTGCCGGCCGTGGAAACAAAGCCGACTGCTCAGCTGCCTAAGCCAGAGGTCAAACCGTTTTCCTTTGCCGGATTTGGTGGAGCTGGTGCAGCTGTGCCAGTTAGTTCGGCTAATTCGACATTCAGCTTTGGTGCTTCTGTGGTTAAACCTAATGCTGCACCAGCGGCTAACTTATTTGCAGCCAAGCCAGCACCTAACGTGGCAGCAACTACTGCAGCGCCTTTAGTTCCTGCTGTCGAGCCGGTTGTAGCTACTGCTCCCCCACCAGCTGCTGCTATGGTCACCACCACCGCCGCCACTTCCTCCAAAACAGATCCCGTCGAGAGTCTTTTCAGCTCGTCTGTTAACATTTGCAAGCCTCAGCCTAAGGAGGGCTCAGCCGAATCAACACAGCCCACAAATGTTTTTGGCGGTTTCGGACAAAGTTCAGGAGGAGGAAGCTTCCAGTTTGGGCTGGGAGGACCTGGATTTGGTGCAACAACAACCACAACAACAGCAGTGGGAGGAGGTGACCCCTTCAAGGGACTATTTGGCAGTGCCAGCACCACCTCAACAGTTTCCTCTTCAACAGTTGCGACTACTATTGGCAAAACGGATGCCACTCCGTCAACTGCCTCTGCTACTGCTCCCACTCCTAGCACTCCCTCAGTGACATCCGTTCCAATAGCAACCCCTACCACAACTGCTGCCCCATTGGCTACTCAAGTTAGCTCCTCAACTGCAACTACATCAGCTCCCCCAGCTGCCACCACAACTGTTTCCTCAATAGCAACTCCTGAAGTGACTACCTCGGCACCGGCACCTGTAGTTGCTGCCCCCACATCAGTTACTTCCTCTCTTGGAAGTAGTTTTTCTTTCTCCAATGCCTTTAGCAGTCTGAGTACTTCTTCGGCTCCAGCTGTCTCTTCCACCTCGCCTTTTGGTGCAACTTTTGTGGCAGCACCCACAGCCACTACCGCAGCCAGTAATCCTTTCCAGTCGGTGAGCTCTCCCACAACACCCACAAACATTTTTGGTCAAGTGCCCAAACCGGAGGCCAGCGTATTTGGAGCCACAGCTGGTTCAGCTATTGCTGCTCCGCCCCCCACGGGTCTGTTTGGGACCGCAGCTGCTATTCCCTCACCCTTTGGTAGTCCCCCCTCAGGTACAGCTACCTCTGGAGGCAACATTTTTGGTCAAGCCCAAAAACCAGTTGGATTTGGTCAACCTGCTGCTGCGCCAGCAGCTGCTGCTCCTAGGACATCCATTTTTGGTGGTCCAATCACTGCACCCTTTGGTGGTGGTGGTTCAATTTTCGGTGGCACAAATGCCGCACCAGTTGCTGCTACTGCCACAGGTGCCTCTGTTTTTGGCCAATCTGTATTCGGAAAGCCAGCTCAGACGGCTCAAGCTTCGCCCACAACTGGAGGAAACATATTCAGCAATCCCAACCCCGTTAGCCCGCCTCAACCTTCTGCCTTTGGAGCGCCTGCAGGCTCAATTTTTGGCGGCGCCTCTTCTCCAGGTGGAGGTTCTATGTTTGGTGGTGGCAACAACACTTCTGGTGGAGGATTTGGTTCATTCTCGCAGAGCACACCTAATCCTGGAGGCTTTGGCAGCGCTTTTGCTCAGGCTGGTGGAGCTTCCGTGGCCCAGACAGGCTTTGGTTCACCGCAGCAGCCACAACAGCAGCAGCAGACACCACAATCCACACCCGGTGGCTTCGGAGCCAAGCCCGTGTTTGGTGGATCCCCTGCCTTTGGAGCCAGTCCGACCTTTGGTGGAGCCCCGACTTTTGGCAGCCCCAAGGGATTTGGCAGTTTTGGGGGCAACGCTTCAGTGGCCTCACCACCAGCATTTGGAGCCGCCCCCGCCAAGCCAGCGGAGGGCAACATATTCGATACTTTGGGTGGACAGGATTCGGGTTTATCGTTTGGTAATCTGGCACAGACTGGCAATCCCAATGCCCAGAAGCCAGCCTTTGGCGGGTAAGTGAAACTGATTACTCAAACAAAATCGATTTGTCTACTCTTTTCTCTGTTTTACGTTTGCAGATCCAGTTTTATGAACTACCGCTGAATCCGTGGAATGATTTTGTATGCGTGTTAATTTGCTTCCTTGTTCTATTGCCTGTTTCGATTTTAGATTTGTAATTAAATGGTAACAATTACACGACACTTTGTTTGGACTGGATTCAGTTGCTCTGCAAATCCACAGAAAACTTGGCTGTTTCAGTAGAGAAACGTAGGACGGAAAATTTTAAAGGAAATACAACCATTTCCTTAGCAGAAGTTCGTATACTTTAGCGTGATACATCAACTTAAACGATCAAATCAGAGTATCAGCCCCGGATTGGATTTCGAATTAAATAAGGAGGACTTTATTTGGGAAGCAAGGTTTCGAATTTGCTCGCAAACTAGCCGCCCGCTCTGAATCTTTTCTGCTCCCGCTCTGAGCAGCGAGCGACAGACCGCGAGCAGCAGCTGCTCTTAAGAGCAGCGAATAAAGAGCAATTTCAAACCCTGAAGTGACTAGAATAAGGTCGGCTACTAGATCATGAAAAACGGAATAAAACCCGTACGTATTAAAGTATCTTGGCCTTGAGCAGTTGGATTCAAATTGCACAACTCTCGGGATCAGGTATCTAAGATTAAGGCAAGCAGTTTTAATTCGAAATGCCAGCCTTTATACGAAACTCTAGACATTTCTGGGGAGGGTTTTTAGTATCCAAATCCACACCCGCCAAATTTTTGTTGATTATTACGCCGCTTTCGACACACCGACTTTGCATGATGACGAAAGATTTTAAAGAAACGATTGGACGGTAAGTAGGCAATTTTCAGAGATTGAGAAGTAGTCTAAAGCACCGTTCCCGAAGAAGAGAGGACAGAAAATGTACAAATGCTTTAAATCAGTGCTGCTCGGCAATTTGTAGCCGCGGAAGGGATTGTCTTGATACGCTGACTGCGACTGACTTTCAGACATTCAGTAATTAAATGACTTTGGCAAGCATTCGGCTCTTATACGGCTGAATTACCGAATGCGTTCGGTCCCCTGGCGCTATGGCTAGGGAATTCTGGTCTAAACTGATGGGTTTGGCAGTAAACAATGACATGACGAAGTTCTAAATAAGCAAGCGCAGAGAGCCTAAGCGTCTTGGACTATCTGTAGCAGTGGAATGGATTATAACTTTCTGGCAACAACGATTACCAACAACTTCAGTCTACCAAACCAATGCAACTACGGGTTCGGTAAGGGAATTCAAGGAAAATGCTCTCAAAAAACGAAATTGGCCTTGGCATCGAATAGTTTCTGCTGTTGGAGGGAGCAGTATCACTTTAAAGTAGCGTACTATTTCTTTGATACATGCTCCTGTATCATGATACCCCAAATCGGCTATTAATATACCGCATCACTCGAGTTCATTAGGAAGATTATTGCAAATTTATACGTATTAAATTAACCAAGTTCATGAAACAACAGCGGCTACGCTGGATAGGACATGTTAGTGCTATAAAAGGTGTACAATTGAGTTCCTCAGTGCAATGCAAATTGTGCATACATGTTTTTAAGAACATTTTATTATGACGGAGTAGAATGCGTTTTAATTTATTTTTATTTAGTAGTACTAAAAACTAAAAAAAGCAATTAACATTTCAACTTGTTTAAAGCTTAGTACTCAGACATACTAAACCGTCCGCTAGCGAAATTGACAGTTAATTACGATGGGGGGTAACGTTCGTTCAATGCCAAAACACCCTTCATCAAAATATCACCAAATGTGAAACGGTCATATTGCGCTGATTTGCTTGAATTGTTTTTATACCCTTGTAGAGGGTATATTAAAATTGTCGAGATGCTTGTAACGCATAGAAGGAAGCATCTCCGACCACATAAAGTTTATATAATATATTCTTAATCAGCATGACGAGCTGAGGTGATATAGCCATGTCCGTCTGTCCGTCTGTTTCTATGCTATCTCCTCCGTCAGTTTTAAAGCTATCTTAACCAAACTTTGCACGAAGTTTTTTGGTACAAACCGGCTGGATCGGATGACTATTGTATATAGCTGCCGTAGTTTTTGTGAGAAAATCTTTTTTGTCTTCAACGCAATCGTTTCCAAACCTCGTATTTATAAGTTTTCTATTCTTTTGCATAATTCCACCCAGTTTGATAGGACAACTATATAGTATAGCTGCAATTGGGTGTAGAAAATGTAGTTAGGAGGCCTTGTCAAAAATATGTACATTTGGCCGAATTAACATATTTGTGTCAGTATAATCAGGCTACTTATTATTTCCTAAGAAATTGCGATTACACCACACAAAAATCATGATAACGGTACTGAGAATGGTGACCGAAGAAGTCATAGTCAGTCAGAAGAAGTCATAGTACATAGTCATCTGAAAACAGAATACAAGAACACACTTTTGTGTGTACCGTTGTAACAAATGTATCGTTGCTATTATAGAAAAGATAGAGAAAAACATTATGCACATATTATTATTACACTAAGGTATTTATTTATTCGCCAATTGAACAAGATTCTTCACTGATTACACTAATTTTAACTAAATTTATAATATGTACTAAATTTTAATGCCTAAAAGAGGAGTTACTCTGTTTTATTGCGATTTATTGGAGTCGAAGCGCATGCTAACTGGTAAGAAGTTAAAATTTTTAAGGGCCCTACATATAGGCTTATGTTGGTTCGGGAAATACGGTGGGAAAAGACACAGCGGAAAGTGGGAATCCTGGCTGTTTAAAAAATGATTTCGGCTTTTTTCAGATTTATTTTTATTTTGGAGTCATTTGTAAAACTTATAAGCAAATCGATAGTTTGGCACCTCTGTCAGTCATTTAAAGACTTTAATTGCCACCTCCAACGTTCAGGAAAATGTCATCTCTAAGTGCTAGACAAGTTTACAGATTGTTTAACAAAAATGCCAAATATTTTCAAACAAAAATATTGTTAAGCAGCTGGCTGCAGGACCCGTAGTTTAAGGCTTGGCTTCGTAAGAATGAATCTGATACCTCTCGAGTTTTATGCAGTTATTGAAAATGCACAATATGACAATAAAAACTACTTATATTTGTTTTTTTTTAAACCTATTCTTTTAAAAATTATACAAATTAACTAGTTTTTTCAAATTAATGACACTGACGCGATCGGCTTGCTGAAAGATCTTCTGATGGCTATGAAATTCGCTAAAAAAAAATGGGTTATTCCATCAGATACTAATATTAATATAGGCGATATTAAGTAAGCGATTTTGAGAAATTTGTTATCAAAGATTTATATTAAAGATATGAGTTTGAGAAGCAAATTAAATTTATTAATTTATTTAAAACCCAAACAAACCAAAGCATTATTCCCGTTTTGGAAGAATTTTCCGTAGAAGACAATAGAACAATAGAGCGTCAATATAATTATATACATTTAGTGAAATGGGAGAACAACGAAGAAACTATAAAGAGGTAATCAAAGATTTTTTGAGTTAATCTCGTTTGCGATTCAGATGTCCTTGTCATGGTTCAACGCTGAAGATGAGCATGTCTTCAATTCAGGCTTAATTCAAGGAGCCGGACGCGGATTTTCATCAGACAGATGATATATTAAATATATTTGAACTATTAATATTAAGAAAAACAATCCGCTTTTTTTTGTCAAAAAATACAGCACTGCCGGCAGAACTTAAGGCTGATCTTGACAAATAACCACGCTGCGCGCATGCTAGTGTTCACAAAACTGGATTGATATTTAAAATTCAGTTGTTAGCTCACCTTTGCAAATTCAAACTAGCATGTTTGTTTATTTGGGCTTGCTGACGTACTAAAATATCACTCTCAGCCGTCAGTTCATCTTTCATCTGTATGTGTGCGTGCGCCCAGCAATATTCTAATGCTATAATAATTATAATAAGAGTCTTCGCAACTCATTACAGCTTGGTTGGGCAAAGTTCAGAAAGTGGGGAATTGCGCTCAGACTATCCAGATTATTCCATGAAGCTGAACGTTCAAAGTGAGAGTTGGAACATTTAACGAACAAATTTCAAAAGCCAATGTCTGACGTTTCAACTGACTCAACCGGTGTTATAGATGAGGGAATTGGAGATTGGAAAGAGAAAGACTTGAGATATCCGACAGGAATGGACAACCAAAACAGGTGCGGCAAGGCATTGTAAGGTGTGAACAACTGGAGCCAGCTCGCACTAACAGAAACGGGTGTCAGGCGCATATAGCAACAGGTGAGATCCTTAAGTGGTTGTGATATTTAATATATTATGTTTCCAACTGCTAAACGGTACTACTTCAAGCAAAGATCCCAAAACCATATAGGTACAATATCCGAGTTGTTTAAAGAATTATTTCCATATTGTTTTGCCTGCAAGGGGCCTCAAAAATATATAGACTGCATTCTTGTCAATTATTTTTTTTTTTAGCGGCTTAGAATGAATTCTTTGTCATTTTAGAAACCACAATATTTAAATTGGTTCCTTTTCAGAAAAACCAACTGACCACATTAAGTAGAAATACAAACACAACTGCTCTTTTTTTTTTTTGAACATTTTTTGCCATTTGTTTTTATTACGAAATAAATATTACACACAGAAATAAAAGCCATAAATGTGTTGTCCCCTATTGTTTTTGTTGTTATACCCAAAAATATAAATTGTTAAATTGTGCTTAATTTTTTTTATGGAAAATAAAACTAAAAAAAAAACTAATAATTTAGCAGACATCTATTACACATTTCGTTAAATATGCATGTAATTAGTGCGTGAGTCAAAAATAATAATACACATATCGATTGAAATTGGAGACAAAGCCAAGGGGGGCTGTTACACACACACATACATATATATATCGTCGTATATATGGGATATAAATAGTGAAAAATAGTCAAAAACATTTTACATATACATTGGGGAGGTTCACTTTCGGGCGAAAGTGCACCTTAGAGCTATAGTTATACATACATAAAGATATAGCGTACATTTATATATATATATATATATAGATTAGGATTAGTATAAATAATAATTAATATATATATATTTGCTGTATATATTTATAAGTTTCTTTTAAATGCAATTCGTTTGTTGTGGTTTTTGTATTAGGCCTAACTTAGGTTGGTAATTTTTAGTTAGTTAATTGTTAGAGATTTACATGCGACTACCCAGCTTAGATGTTTTTGTATTGTTTTATCCGATTTATGTTTAGGTTTTTTTGTTCTTTCTTCTTCTTGTTGCTTGTTAATATTATGTTAAATGTTAGTTACGCTTTTGCACACATCGTTTTTTGTTTTAAACTAATTCTAGGAAAAACACTTCTTGTTTGAAAATTCGTTACACTCTGCTTCTTCTTGCACTTTAGCATTTTCTTGGTTTTGTTGAGCAACTTAGTCTAAACAGAAATTTTGTTTTATTATCGCGTTTACTCGTTTTGTTTCTTTGAGACGTTAAGGGACGTTTAGAACGACCCTGACAAGTTGTGTGTTTGTTTTTGTGTGACTTTTACATTTTTTTGTTTTGTTTTTAAGGTTTAAACAACTGTTTTCTATCTACAAAAAAACGGTTACTACCATCCAATTATGTCCTTAAGAGGATACACTCTTGAGGGAGAGGGGCGGGGCGGGAATGTTGAGTCATGCTTGTGTTTCTTTTAGAGGATGGGGTGGCACATGCAATGATTGGCTTAAAGCTTGTTTATGTTGAGGCAGAAAATCAGGAAGAGAAAAATTAGGGAATTTTTATTTGGTTCTTGTTCAGGCAGGGGCTACAGTTGCGTTACATCATCATTATGGTTTCAGAGTATTATGTACATCGCCTGGGTAGCTTGCACTAGTAAGTATA
Organism: Lordiphosa magnipectinata; assembly: GCA_037044535.1. Lineage (NCBI taxonomy): Eukaryota > Metazoa > Arthropoda > Insecta > Diptera > Drosophilidae > Lordiphosa > Lordiphosa magnipectinata. Next base: position 313,642 of record JBAMBO010002825.1, read on the forward strand.
TATATGTATGGTATATATATAAGAATAAATATGGGCTGGTTCAGAGGCCTTTAACTGACTACATTTTGGAGACCAAAAAGTTTAATAAATTGGGATTTCTTCTTTCTCAAAGTATAGTTTCACACTTGATTTCATTTAAATTAAAAACGTCAAAATTAAGATTACTCAACCACTCAGAGACCAACACTTTCAGGAATCAAAGACCTATCGGCTATCAGTTTCAAAAACCCATTTATATTTATTCTACCCTCTTGATGGCAAAACGTTACGGTTGAAATCTTTAATCGTTTCTTAGATATCACAACTCTTGCCAATTCCGATCAATGGAGTTCGAAACCGAGAACTGGTCTAACTATTCCTCAAAATGGTATTTTCACAGGCACACCCACCAGTTTCGACTAAATTTGGGCTCGGGAATTTCCGTTAATTTTTGCGAAACTTTAAAAGGTACAATTTTTTTAGGTAAAAATAGGGGAAAGCTGTTTAAATGTTTTTCGTCGAACATTCTTAGCTGAGTTATTTCCCAAACTCAGCAATAGATGTCGAGTCTACTTTGACCATATATTTATCAGATTTGGATCAAACTCGTCAAAATTGTGTGGAAACCGATCATCTTCATAACTGGCAAGCTTAAAGACGCTACCATTAAAAACAAAAAAGTTTTTCTCCGTAGAACTACTTTTTCAACCGATCGTTCCTATGGCAGCTATATGCTATAGTCATCCGATTTGAATCAAACTTGGCAGAATTGTGTGGTAGCATATAGTAGCATATCAGTAACAAGTTTGGGAGCGATAGCATTGAAAACAAAATTTTTTCTACTAAATTTTTCTCTGAACTAACTTTTGTATGACAGCTATACTATATAGTTGTCCGATTTTCATCAAACTTGGTGGAATTATGTAAAATCACAGAAAACTAAAAAATGCGAGGTTTGGGGGCGTTTGCATTGAAAACAAAAAAGTTTTTCTTACTAAAACAAGTTTTTTGACCGATAGTTCCTATGGCAGCTATATGATATAGTCATCCGATCCGGCCGGTTCCGACATATGTGCAGTGTATTTGTACCAAAAGGCTTCGTGCAAAGTTTGGTTAAGATAGCTGGTTAAGATAAACTGACGGGGGAGATGGCATAGAAACAGACGGATGGACAGACGGACATCGCTATATGAACTCAGCTCGTCATGCTGATCAAGAATATATATACTTTATGTGGTCGGAGATGCTTCCCTCTATGCGTTACAAACATCTGGACAATTTTAACCAGCTTGCGCGACCATCTTCAGTTTGGAAGAAATTTATATTATTATTTTGGTTTGGCTTTTATCCGTACCAAATCTTTGTTCTAACACTGAGTTCCGATGTGGAAATTTTAAAAAATTAAAAAAAAAAACCTTAGCAGAACTGGCTCAGTGGTATGAAATATGAACGAGTTACATTCGGACAATAAATTATAAGAATTCTCTATCGTAATGAAGCGCATTAGAATTAAGGTGGAAAACCTAGGGTTGGAGATTTAATTTTTGATCTTGCTTGTGCTGAATAGTGCGATGTGCGTTCAAGCCACATTAGCAGTCCACCTCCCGCACAACCAAGCGAGGTTATTAACTATTCAATATATTAAAAGGAAGGATAAAAGAAGAAATGAAATTATATCATTCATTATACTTTTCAAACAATTTTTACACCCAAAATTAGGCCAGGATCTGGTTCTCTTTTTAAGGCATATGCAAGGATTAAATATCTAAAATTCTTGAAGCATCTTTCCCTTTGCCTTTTTGTTGTATTTTATTCCCATTCTTTCATTAAACCATTATCTATGGTAAAGTCGTCTGGAGTTGGTTTTGAAAGATTTGATTTGTGGGTCGATTTGAGGGACATAAACCGGAACAATGAACTCAATTGCACATTTTCAAAAATCGTTAAAAAAGTAATAAAAATCAAGTTAAGAACTTTAGTCAACTGTTCTAGTAACCGACCATATTTGAGTCACTTGACACATAAAGCCAAATAAATTGAATTTGAAAACTCTGGAGTCAAACAGTTTTAATATTTTAAAAACGAAATCCTCAAAAAATTGGGAAATGGGTCCGAAAGCATTGTAAGATCCGATTCGTGAATCAGTTGCTCTACTCATCAAACTGATTTAAGTTCATAAATTTTTGAATAGTTGACACATTTTTGGCATTATTTTCAGTACAAAATAAGAAATATTTTTGTTAATGGAGGATTTGCGAATAGAGCACATTCATTATTGTGTCTGGTATTTGAAATATAAAGGAAACCTCATCTTATATGCACAGAATTTTTCTTTATTTCGATTTTTAAAACGGATTTTTAATTGAATTAATTTTTTCCCCTTCAGAATATTAAGAAAGTTGTTAGGTTTTAAAAAATATAAAAAAATTAACTGTGGTGATTGTTTCAACCGAACCTTTTTTCAAACACAGGAAGTCCGGTTCGCGAGGTAAAAAATCTAAAAGTTTCTGGTAATGTTGCAGTTCGAGGGACCCAAAAAAACCAAACCAATCCATCTTCTACATTTACATCATGAAAGGAAGTAAGTTTATAGAACCTAACAAGAGAACTTAAGGTAAATAATGGAACTTTGGGCAGTGATGTACTTCAAAATAATACGCTAACTTCCCATCCATGATCTTCCTAATCTAATCTGTGAAACGAATAAGTGAATTTTCCTTCCTTTATTTCAACATTTCTGCTGTGAGTTCAGCTAAAATGATAAATTCAACTTCACTAATTCTTTAAAAGTGCACAGATCAAAAGTATATACGTGAACGTGCAAAATCTAAAATTTTCTAAAGTCTCAAAACATTTGTTTTTATTGAAGAAAGGAGAACTGAAACAGTCTTCTTTCGAAAATGTAAAGTTAAGCAAGATTTTATGATTGACTGGCTCACTGGTAAAAGCTATGAAGCTCAAAATGAAACACAAAAAATTTGAATAATTCATGACTCAAGTCGATTAGACTTAGGTAAATTCACATTTCAACGCTTTGAAACATATTGCTTACGAGTTAAACTTTAGGTTTTCTTAAGGAATGGAATGTAGAGCCTTTTTATTCGAAAAGAACCAAACATTATGTTTTCACCTTTGCTTGTAAGGGGGTGAAATTACAGACTCTTTTTTAATTAGCCAATTTCGGTAGCCCCGCTGGACCTTAAGTTTGCGTGTTAAATGCATTGTCGAATGGTGGTGGGTAGAGAAATCGTTTGCTTGGTGCTGGTTCTGTAGAACTACAGATTAACATTCAGTCTTCGTTAGGTTATAGATAAAAGTGTGGGTGGGTTTTAAATCTCAACTCTGAATATTTTCAATAATTTCTATTCAATTTCGGGCCTCTGAACCCTTGAAGATTTGAGATATATATATATATATTATATATAAAAGGAAAGCGGAAATGGGGAGAGAAAGCAACTAAATGCCGCTGCTCCTTGAGGGATTTCATGGCATATCAGATATATATATATATAGTGAGAGTATATATGTAGGATATATATATATGTATATGGCATATGGTACGAGTGAGTATATATGTGTATATATGCTCTGGAGCAGTAGTAGTAGTAATAAGATTCGATAGAGTAAATCTTGATGAGATGACAACGATGATGAAGATGAAGCGTTGGTTTGAGGGAATTGTGGAAGGGGCATTCGATTTGTAGCCATCGAACACCCTTTGTTGTACTACCAGTGCAATATACGCAACTGATCCAAGATGCGTTGCTTGAAGAAGGTACCCAGCATGCCAAATACAGTAGATACCGCCGCTATGCCCATCATAATCTGCATTATGCAGTGTATACCCGATAGTTCTTCCTCGGTTTGTTTGTGACGATGTCGGGCGCGATGATGACGTCTACCTCCCGCCGTACCCTCGTGCAATCGCTGCAATCTCTCCAGATCCTCATCGAATTGCGGTATGATGGCCAAATTGATCACCTCGGTCTTGGACAGGAGCTGCTCATTGGCTATGGTATGGGCTTCAGTGCCCTTACTGGTGGCCTCGTTGTGCTCGCGTTCACGTTCCCTCTGCTGCTCCAGCTCACGCACCCGGGAACGTTCATCCAGCATAGTATTATCTCGACTGAAGTCGAAGTCCCGGCTAGATGGTAGAAGTGCTGGCTGTTGGAGCGTTCGACCGGAAGTGGGATATTCGGCCAGATTGACTTTGGTGAGGAAGTGGTTAACGGCAGAGCGTGGAGTGGTATCGGGCGCCAAAGTGGGCAAGTGATCGCGCACTCGTGTTTCCTGGAATTGATTCTTTTTAATGCCCAAAACCTCGGACAGAGGACGATTAATCATGGGCAGCAGGGAATCGGAGGTGGGACGTATGATGAAAGAACCACCGGGCGGTAGATTTTCTGGGGGCTCCAGAATCGCGGGTTGAACAGGCTTTGGCGTCGTTACTCCTCCGGCTTTATCTTCGCCTCCCTTCTCTTCGGCATCGTCACTATCCGAATAAACCGAATCGTCGGCAGCAGATGAATCCTCGCCACCAACATTACCAGCATCTGGTGGGGAGGATTTCTCTGGCTCTGGCTTTTGCTTGCCCGCAAACTTGTGCGTCATATTCCTGATTGGTTCGTACTTGGAGCTCTCCGAATCACCGCGATAAAGCAGCGCCACCTTGCCATCGGGTGTCAGAACAGGCGTAATCTTTGGATGTGGCGATGGAAAACGATGACTGCTCTCTGGATCCGGTGACAGGGCATCGAAATCGGTCAACGCCGGCTTCTGCTGCTCCAGCTCCGGCTGCTTATCAGTTTGCTGATAGACAATACTGACCTTGCCCAGGGGCGTGGAGATGATTTTGATGGCATCATTGCCACCCTTGCGGTAATAGTGGTTGCCACTCTTCCGCTGGGCGCTGGAGCTGGAGCCAGCGAAGAAGCCAGCGTTGCTCTCGTCGTCATCGACACCGTCATCGTTCTCATCCTCGCCATCCTCATCATCGTTAGCAAAATGGCCGCTGCTCTCGCGCAGATCAATCGCAGTGCTCGGCACGGCCACAGCTGGTGCGGATTGACTCTCGGTAAGTAGCTTCTTGCGTATGTTCTCCAGCTGACTTTGACGAAAGCCAGAGCTGGGACGGAAGCGCGACTTAAAGCCGCCAAAACCACTTCCCTCCTCATTGACGAAATGCTCCTCGTCTGGCCGTGGTCTTGCCAGGCGAGGACGCTCCAAAGCAATTCTCTCATCGTCCTCATCATAGCCCATGTCTTCCTCTTCCTCGGGGCCACCCACTAAGCTCTTAGGATCTGGCAATTGCTCGGGTTCTTCGTCATCCTCTTTCTCTTCCTCCGCCTCATCATCATCATCTAAACCATCGTCGTCGTCATCCTCCTCTGGATCATCCTCATAAGTCTGTTCCATGGGATAGTCTTCAACTTCCAAGCCCTCCTCCTCCTCTTTCTCCCCCTCCTCCCTATTCCTAAGACTATCATTACTAGTACTACTACTACTACTATAAGTTAAATTTAAACCTGTTCCTAAACTAACATCTAAGCTGCTATTGCTCGGCTGAAGCAATAATTGGGTAGTCGCATCTTTCAGTCAGTAGCATTTCTTGCTGCATCCACATTTGCGCACAATATCCAAGTTTTTGATGTACTTGCGATTGTTGCTGCACACCATGCGCACCTGCAAATGGATTGAAAGAATGGGATAGAATTAGTTGTGGGAATCCATATAAATGGGATGCACTCACCTTGCGCCTACGCACAATCTTGGCCGCACAGCACTGATTGCCACAGCCTCCCACACATTTGGCATATTTCAGCGGCTGCCGAGAGCGGCAATCGTTCTCTGTATAATACTCACGCACCTGCTCCTTGCGACACGTAGAGGCCGCTAAAAAGGATAGAAAAAGCGAGAGCCATGCAATTAGTCAAGTAATTCAATTTGTAGTACACTGCGCCCCCTTCGGTTAGAGTTTGTGTGTGTGTAATATGGAGTTGAGTGTGTGTGGTGGCGATGTAAGTGAGCAAGCAAATGAAATTATATTTAAAGGTTATTCAAGCCAGAGGATAGGATGTTTATTTCCCCTTTTTTGACACGAGTCAAGTAGGGGCCATTTAAAAAGAGAGAAACCTAATGAAAGACTAAAGGTTATGAAAGTCTCTCTAGTGACAAATTTTAAACCAAAGCAACAAGAAACACTCTTTTATATTTTTTCTTGGATATTATTCTTCTAGCACCGTTAAAATTTACCAATTTACCAATCACTAGTTTTATTCCATGAAGCACTTTATCTAATGATATCGGTAGAATTTTCTAAAACTAACGATCTGTTTAAATCCAACAGGACTGAAAACTATCTTCAGTTAGCGGGTTCGAACAAAAATTTACCAATGGTTAAATTTCGAAAATTGTACGTTTGAGGTTTTTGGGTGATGGTTTTGGTTCGAACCTCGGGTTGGCTCATGTTTTTCCCAACTTAAATAGGACACCCAATCATTTGTTTAATATACAAAATAATACTCGCCATTCCTTCATATTTGGAATAGCCTCTTGAACTTCGATTTAGAAGATCGAAGACATAATTTCCTATGTGCCCCAATGTCGCTGAGATTTGTTTCTAGGTCATTCTCCACTCAAAAGTGATGTTGAAAGCATATCTAAATATATATGTTACCAAAGTTTTGCTTGGCTTCTTTGTTGTGCGAATCATTCAACAAACTTTGAAATCGAGGATAACATAGGCAATTATGGGTGTCGATTTTAACACTGCATTGTTTTATCCTGTCGATTTGCACTTAATATACCAGATAATAAACGCGAAGGTTAAGCTAACTTCGTCTGTGCCAAAGTTTTTATAGCCTTGCAAATGATATATCATAGGTTAAGAAAGATAACGCTAAAATCAAAAACTTTTCTCATTTCCGACCTATTTTCCGACTGATAATTCCTATAAAGTGATGATGAAAACCATAACTTATAGACCTAGAGCCCGCTAAAAAGTTCTATGACTAAAGTCACCCGATTTCGAACAATTATATAAAATATTTTATATATATTTTATATAAAATTAATTCTCTAAACTGCGTCTAACTACCGATAAACTGCCAAAGATTTCAAATATCCCCTGATTTTGGGAAAGTATTCTACGAGTAAAAGGTTTCCTTTCCTATCCCACCAGCTTGATAATGTGAAATGTGAGCAGCATTTATGTGATATGTACCAGTGATTGTTGGGGGCACTGTACTGCCCTCACCTTGATCGCAGTAACGGCCTTTTTGACCGTGTTTGCATTTGCATTGATAGCCATCTCTGGCATTCGCATTTGGTACACAGCGACTGCCGCGACGGCACTTGTTTTCCAGGCAAGGATCCAGCGGTTCCTATTAAAATATAAAATACTTTAGAACCCTTTAGGTACACTCAGTCGGCATTTAACACTCACCTCCTTGATGTGCGGCGTTTCATCCATGAAATCCTGCTCATCATCTGGCTCCTCCTCGGCCGTCTCACCCTCTAGTAGTGCGCAACCTGGTGTGATTTTCTGCTGACGCTGTGCATTCCCAAAGTCCACCAGTTTGTGATTGATCCACACCTCCTTCATGCAGCCCTTGAAGCTGGTCAAATTCCGAATTTGCCAATTTTTGTACGCCTGTTGAGCTGGATCGGTGGGCAGGCCACCCAGAAACATGGGAGTGGTTAACTTGAGATAATCATTCGAACCCTCATTGATGATGGAGCGAGCCAGTCCCCGATCCACTCTCAAGGTGAAGTTTTTCTTGATGGCCAGCAGCTCTACCGAATGATATTTGCCATCGGCCACCATTTCAAAGCTATACATGGTGGACACTGGATAATTGCCCACATCATAGCTAACACGTATGCGTCCATTAAACAGTTCCACAGCCAAGTGAGCATCCTGTCCATCATACATCAAGATGCCATTCTGTTCGGCACTGCTAAAGACTATGGTGACATTGGCCTCCGGTCGAGTGCGCAGAGGCTCCAACTCCACAAAGGAATTGTTGTGCACGAAACTGATGCTGGTGAGATATTCACACCACTTGCCCGTATAGCCGGGATGACACTTGCACAGGTAATCCGAGCCAGCTGTAGGATTGGGCTGGAAGCATACCCCATGCTTGCATTCATGGTTCTGACAGGGTGAGGTCTGTGGATACATCATAGAGATCATATTGTGACCCTCACAATATTTGCCGGTAAAGTCATCCGGACACTTGCACACATAATCATTGATGCCATCTATGCAGGTGCCACCGTTCTGGCACATATGATTCTGACAGTCGTCTATATTATCCGTACAATTCATTCCATGGAAGCCGGCGGAGCAATCGCAGCTGTAGTGAGTGAAATGGTCTATACATTTGGCTCCATTGGCGCAAGGGTTGAACTCCGCGCTGCAGAATTGGATTTTCGTGTCGCAAAATTCACCACTGAAACCGGGCTGGCACTCACAGGTATACGACTCGACGCCATCTATGCAGGTGGCGTTGTTCTGGCACTTAATCTCGCCCAGACAATCATCTATATTGGTCTCACAACGGGCTCCTGTATATCCCGGCGCGCACTGGCAACTGAAGCGTCCCTCTTCCAGGACCGTACAGGTGGCATTGTTGCGGCAGGGATTACCATAGCAGGCATCGATCATAAACTCACAATGTTTGCCATGATAGCCAGGCTGGCACAGGCACTGATACTCCCTCTGTGGCAAGGCCAAACATTGAGCCTTGTTCTGGCATGGTTGCTCATAGCAGGCATTGCATTTGGCCAAGATCTCATTCCTTACTCGGCCGCGGCACACGAAATTCGATGAAGGAGTCGACAAAATCAATTTATCCTTCATCTGTTCCGGTTCGGCACATCTGGCTATGCCCGGTTCCACATAGTCCAGCTTGATCCAATCCGAAAACCATTTCAGCGAGCAATCACAATACAAAGGATTACTGCCCAGGGCTCTAGGGTATAGACGCAATATGAATTAAGTCAGTGAGTGAGTCAATAACCCCGAAAACTTACATGTGTGTCAACGTCTTGAGATCCTCAAAGGAGCCCTCCGGCAGCATTGATATGCGATTGCCGTGCAGCGAGAGCACGCGCAGGTTATTTAGTCCGGACAACGCATGAGGCTGCAGACACTGCAGTTTGTTGTAGGAAATGATGCTACACAGAAAAAAAGAGGAGGCAAAGCGAAGCGTTTACAAATTGCACACACAGACACATGGCACTCGTAGTCTCCTCTCCCCTAATACTAGTACAATGTGTACCAACCAATTGATGAAGAAATGAAAGTAATTGCAAAACGTTTTACAGACAGACAGAAGGAAACAAAAAACGGCACAACTTTGATTGTGGATAGCGCACATCAGCCAGAACAGTGGAGTGGAGTGGGCCAAAAATTAAAAATGTTGTAAGAAGGTAATTAAGCCCAAGGACTTCTATGTCAGTAAACTTAATGGACAGACCAAAACCGTAAGGTTTTTTTTTATGTCAGACAACTGGCTGTGTGTTCAGACTGAGTAAAATACATGTGAGTTTTTTAATTCCCGTTTAAAATGCGTTTCTAAGCCCATTGGCGAATATTTAGCTAACCACTATTTGAATCCAAATATACCGTTTTTAAGTATAATATGTAAGTTTTGCAAATATTTGTCAAATATATTTTAATGATTCGGTTTTGAGCTCGTTGTTAAATATTTATTTGGAATCTTATTGCCAAATCGATTAAATAGTGATAGTCGTATCCGCTTGCTTTCTATCGTAATCAATCGCGGCATCCATCGAATCGATGAGTGTCAAATGTTTATAGCCCTTCTGACGACACGAATACGCTCTCGGCTACTGCAATTATCATTAACTTCTTCTAAGAGTTCCTCGTTAAAGGGGGCGAAGGGTCCGCATAGATAGAATAAAATTGTTAAAATGTTTCTACGTTCAAAAATTTAAAAGGACGCGCTATTCATATTTATTCAACGAATCAGTTTGAAATCAGTCCTCAAACACGGATAGTGTTTGAACCACCCTCGGTTATTCCACATATAGAGATTGAAATTATTTCGTAAGCTAAACCAAGTATTTGGGAATGAAACATTTCAGCGGGCAAAAAAAAACGAGCAATCGACGAAATTTCGCGAATTATTCGAAAAACGAGCCTTAACACTACACTATTTTAACTTAACACTTGCACTATTTCTGAAAAAAAATCTAGTTTCAAGTAAGGGGACTCGTTAAGGCCCAATTTCTCAATGTCCGGTTAGTCAAACTTACCGGCAGGTAAGCCGAATACGCGTGTCTCATGCTGTCTTTGGCGAGAACCGAGCGGCAAAGTTAACCGCTGCCTCATGATGGGGTCAAATTTTAACCTGCCGGCAAGTTTCGATAGAATTATCGATATTTCTATCGATCAACAAGCAGCTGTGCCCAAAATTTGAATTGTTTTCTTTGTCAATTGCCAAAACAAAATGTTTATAAATAAACAAATTTGAAAAATAATGGAAATGGAAGATTCAGGCGGTAAGACAAGAAGACACAGGCGCGGCGATGTGGAACTTTCTGTTGTGTAGAATAGCAGCCGCCGCATTCATGGCAAATGTTTTGAGCGCCACGCCGGCATAAAGCAAAGCAGGCAAACTGACTGCCCGCCGTCTGCAAAATCAAAGGACCCACCTGGGCAATGGCACCAACAATTGCCTCATGCGCTGTGGTATACCGATAGTGATCTAACCACTGATACGTGTGCACCATAATGAAAATATCACACGCACCGCCAGCACTAGGAACGGTACTACCACAATGGCCAACATGGTGGTGGTTATACCCACATAACCCAAGACGGAGCAACGAATAAATAAAGCGAGAGTGTACAGGGAGAGTATTTATTATTTTACTGATCTGGATGATGCCAAATTTGTTCAACGATTCAGGTTAACAAACTCAGCATGTCAAATAATTCTTGCTAGGATTAGAGCAAATATCTTCGCTAAGTAACAGGTAAAACGCTAACTTCAGTTGTGATTCAATTTATTATGATTTGGATTGTTAACAGGAATCGTGGATTGTTGTCAGAGTGCAAACATATGGCACCTTGCTGCGCTCTTATGCAAGGTTCTTCTTCCTTATCATTGCGGGCGACTTCTGTTGAGTAAGACTTCATTCGGCAAACCGTGCTATTGCATTACTGGCCATTACAAACAGGCACTGACTGATTGATTTGTGCTAAAATTTAAGAAGCCAATTAAATATTTTTAAAGCTTGCATATCATAAATAAAAACGTACCACCATTTTCAACCACATTTTCCAATACTGTGGCTGAGCTTGGGATCATGCCACGAATTTTTTGGAAATAGACAAAACTCCAGCGGGGCTGGGAAAGCCGCCACAGTTCCAGAAGTCTCCCGCTTTTTAATTGCGAATTATTTTCGCGATCGTTTTTTTAAATTATCGTACTTATCCCGTAAGTATTTCCATGGTCGATGAACTCCGGCATGGCGGCATACGGATCTCCAAGCCCAGGCCTTCTGCTTCCAGGTCTCCGCATCCAAAAATGGATTTGTTTGACTCTAAAAGTCTACAAGCGAATGTTCCTCATCCGCAGAAAAGTTCTTCGCCCTTGGTCTTTTCGGTGTTCCACAGCGATTGATCATCGCATGCAATTTAATTTAACTATTTTGCCAAATAGTTACCAGCGACAACAATAGCATTAAAAAATGCCAAAACAAACAGCTGTTTCGTCGACAGTGTCAGGTCACACTTTTGCAGCGATAGAAATTAATCGCTATCGGGTGAACCTGCCGGTAAGTCTCGTTGAGAAAACCAAAAGACTTAACCTCTGGTAATCCCGGCCGGCAAATTTGACCGGCCGGTACCTAACCGCAACTTTTGAGAAATTGGGCCTAAATATTCGCCAATAGTCTCAAGCACGAGTGTTTAAGGCCCTCCCGAACACAGGCAGCAAAGCCGAGCAAAGCTTGCTGAGCTTATGAATTTATACACAAAAAGCTCCGCTCTGGGAAGCTGTTGGTGTGAGCTGTGCTTTGCACGTTTGATTTTCCAAAGCTGATATGGTACGTTCTGCTCCGCTGTCCGTGTGCTGGGTCCTAACGGGCGATTATAATACCATTTTACGGTTAAAGCACATGGGAAAACAAGGTATACGCTTGAATTTCAAAAACTAGGCGCTTTAGATGTCCTTAGAACAGGAGGAACCCGTGCTTTCTGGTCCCAAAAAAAGCGATCATTTTGAAATTTTAAATAGTGCCAATCATATACTAATAATGGTTCGAATTGCTGCCTGAAGCTAAACAGTATGGGCAAATTGATCATCTTTTGAAGAACACTTTCTGTCCCAAAAACTAACAAAAAAAAATAGAGGAAAGCTAACTTCGACTCGACCGAAGTTTATATACCCTTGTAGCTTGTATGATTTTTACAAATTAGTAGCCTGATTTCACTGACACAAATATGTACATTCGGCCAAATGTACACATTTTTGACAAAGCCTCCTATATACATTTTCTACACCTAATTTCTATGGCAGCTGTACTACATAGTTGTCCTATCAAACTTGGTGGAATTATGTGAAAGCATAGAACTTGTAAATACAAGGTTCGGGGACGTTTGCGTTGCAGACAAAAAAGATTTTCTCACTAAAACAACATTTTTGACCGATGGTTCCTATGGCAGCTATATGCTATAGTCATCCGATCTGGCCGGTTCCGACAAATGTGCAGCGTATTTGTACCAAAAGACTTCGTGCAAAGTTTGGTTAAGATATCTTTAAAACTGACGGACTATGCTATCTCCAGAAACAGACGGACAGACGGACGGACGGACAGACGGACAGACGGACGAACAGGCGGACATGGCTATATCAACTCAGCTCGTCATGCTGATCAAGAATATATATACTTTGTGTGGTCGGAGATGCTTCCTTCAATGCGTTACAAACATCTGGACAATTTTAATATACCCTCTACAAGGGTATAATAAACCTAAGTCTTATATTATATTTTAACATATAATTAATTAATTTTATAACAAAGTAAATTGCAAAATAATCTAACACAAAGCATCTATCCAGAAAATGAGAAATCATAGACTCATAGGCAATTTTTGAAAAACGACTAGAACTTTTACTCTTGACTTCAAAAACTAAAAGTAGAAAATGACAATGTTACAGTTTGAATGCCATATGATTTATATGATTCCTAATTTTACAAGACTTTTTAACATTCGCCACATTAATTGCTTCATACTCCAAACAATTTTGCAGTTTAGAGATCATTTGTAACGTTCTACAAAAGATAAGCTGTGAATCTAATAGATTCAAGATACATTCTGATTTAATTTATGATTTAAAAGTACACAAGGCAACAAAATTTGACTTTTTCCAGTATATTGAAGGATCGGTGGTAATTCTAGATGATTTTCGCGTGCTGAGCACGATTCTGTTTTCAGAAATGGTCCATCAAGTCGAGATTTGTAGTAATTTGAGCTTAAAGAAACAAAAAATTCCCTGATTGACTCTTTTTATACGCGTTTTGTGGAGAACCTATACTTTTGTTTCTTTGATACTATCGGAAAGAACTACACCTTAACTGTAAAATAAACTATCCCAAACAGTTGTACGATTTTCCAATGAAGATACACCATTTTTAGTAATTGTATCCGAGTTCACAAAAACCCAAAATATTGTTTTGTTGAACATTTTCATTGAAATTCTATACAAATTACTAGCCGGTTGTACTGTTTCTGCAAGGCATACTTTTGTGCAGTAGACAGTTTTGTTGTTTTATTATTATTGAGACTAGGTATTCAAAATGGTATATCTTCGCTTAAAAGAATCGTACAATTCTTTCGGATAGTTTATTTTAAAGTTAAGAAATAGTAATTTTCGATAATATCAAAAAAAAAAAGTTAAAACAAAAGTATAGGTTCCCCACAAAACGCGTCTGAAAAGGGTCAAAATAGGCATTTTTGCAACTTTAAGCTCAAATTACTAAAAATCTCCACGTGATGGACCGTTTCTGAAAACAGATTCGTGTTCAGCTCTCGAAAATCATCTAGAATCCCCACCGACCCTTCAATATACTGGACCTTGTTGCCGAGTGTTATCCAATAAAAAAATAAACTTTTAAATTTCGAGGCCAAACTATTACTTGTGTTCCACTGTGCCTGAGCTAAGCGCCGATGAGACCTTTGACGACTAATGCTTAAGCACGAGTCACGACTTGGTCTTAACGTTTCGGTATGAGATTCGTGCCTTTGCCTTTTGCCAAAAAAAAAAAGTAAACGCCAACCCAAGCCCAAACGTTGCAATTGCAGCAAAATTGTGTCAAGCCCTCTTGAGCCTTCGATTTGTGTAACGATTTTGCGGTCGAGCAATTAAAAAGCCATTAGGTCTGCTCCTCTTGCCCCTCCGCCATTTAGCTATACTATATGTATGTACTTACAGTGTGGATAGTTTGGTCAGATTGGCAAAGGTGTAATTGGAGAGTATGGTGATTTGATTGTTGCTGAGATCCCTGGAAAATGCAAAAAAAAAAGAAGGGAAATTTTAAATTTTATATCCACTAGAACTGCTGGTGCTGGTTACGTACAATCTGGTCAGGCTACGCAAATGCCGGATACGCTCATAATGAATCTGTTCAATCTCATTCGACTCTAGATACAATTCGGAAGTCTCGGCTGGAATGCCGCGCGGTATTTCCTTCAATTGATTGCGTGAGCAACGGACCACAGTGCCGGTGCACGTGCACGATGGCGGACAATAGCCATCGCCTAGGCATCCCTCGCTGTTCTCGCTGCTGCATTTGAATTCGTTGTGCGGCAGATCCTTGATTTGCACATCACGTACCTTGGCCGGAGCGGCGCAACGTGCTGCTCCACCATTGAGGGATTTTTTACGTAACCATTCGGCGAACCAGGCCAAATGGCAATTGCAATTGAAGGGATTCGAGGCGAGATTTCTGCGAATAAATAACCAAAAGGGTTTTATAATTCAATTAGTTGAGGGCAGAGGAGATGGATTGATCAGAGATTGGAACAAAAACTATTGTTTCATAAATTAATTACTTCCATTGTAGCATATGTTGCACTCTTTGGCCAGGCTCTTTAATTATGCTCGAGCAAGTGAAACAATGGCGCACAAATTACATTGGCAATTCCAAAGTCACAGCCCAGCAGAGAGTCCAGACTAATTTAATAAGCAATGCTGCTTTGTCATGCCATCAACGTGCGCCATTGTGTGTGGGTGTGTGTCTGTAGGCCGCAGGCTCCTAACTAACACTTTGTGTTAGCCACCTCCTCATCCACACCTTTACTTCAACTGCTTGGGGGTGTCATGTGGTAGGGCCAGGCACTTAATGAATTTCATTGAAGCTATTTATTAGCTACTTAAATGAATTTTACAATAATTTTAGAAGAGCAGCAGACCACAACACCTCACATGGAGCCCAGCACACTATGGTTTTGCGCTCTTGATTGAACTCAATTTTAATTAATTAAATCATCGAAGGAAGGCAGGCAGCAGGCAGAGTCAGTGTGTGCGTGAGTGTGTGCACACCATTGGGGGATGATTTACCAGCACAAAGCAGAAATGGAGCAACACACACACACACTGAGCCAGAGGAGCAGCCGCAAGTTGGGATCTGTTATCGCCACAGCAGGCAAGCACTGCCATAAATTGAACTTCAATTGAATTATATGTATATATAGTATACAATACTTAGTGCTCGTCTTTTTTGTGATGGCATCCCATCCAACTGAAAAACTGATTTGGAAGATGATGTAGACGAAGTTCAACTACAGAACAATCAAAACCATTAACCTCATTTTATGTGCTGCAGAGAAACAGAGAGAGAGAGAGAGAGAAAGGGAGCCTGGCAATTAATACTTAAGCTAAATCATTTATCTATTCAAGTGCAGCAGAGGCTTAGTTGGTGGATTTTCAAAGGGGTTATTTCGAAAAATTAAATTTTTTTTATATATTCGGCATAAAATTCAATAATGCAACCCGGAAACGCTTTGGTTTATATATATTCAGCGAAGAAACCAAAATTGGAACTTATTGTTCGTCTTTTAATAAATGATATCTTCCCACTGTTTAAATTTTGAACATCAAAAACTTGATATCCCCTAATATCACTTTTGGCAATCAAATTTGAAGAATTTTAATAGCTTCAAATTGGAATTCTTAGACCGAAATCCAAAAGTATCTGGTAGTAAAAAAAATGTTGGGGAGTTTCCAAAATCTTATTTCAGAAAAGTCATGTCCAACTATTTTCCACACTAAGCTTATTTACATAAAGAAAAACTTAGTGGAATTTTACACAAATCCCGTTGTAGTACTAATATTCAACACATATCGAAACTCCTGTCCAAATTGCACCTTTCTGTATTTTACGATTTAGACTGTGCTTTAATGATTTGTATAAAATCAGTAAACACATGACGTTATATGTTAATAAATCAGAGGGTTCAATTAGTTATGTAGTCTAGAATCCAACCTGTAGTCTTCAGCAAAAAGTTTACTAACGATGGGACCGGGAGTATTTTCGAAACGGTACTGTATTTGCAACTAGTTCTTTTTGATGTAGAATGCATAAGTTGTTTAATGTTGGGGCAAACACTACTTCATGACCTAGAGCTGACAACACTCGCTAAGTAACCTTAGAAAGGTCGCCAGGTAAATTATGTAGAAATTGTGTGCTTCCTATTTAAGTATATACTTACTGGTGGGTCGATATTAAAATTTTTGATCGATATTTGATCATTATTCCAGAATTGAGCTTGAGCTGATGAAAATATGTATTTGGATCAGCGGTAATAATAAATAATAAAATATAACTGAGGGCCGCCGCAACAACAAAGTAAGTTCAATGCACACCGCTGGTTAGCGTAAAATACTTTTAACAAAGTTGGTTTGTCAAATCTCTAAAAAATAACGTATAGAAGAACGCCCGAGTCGGCACAAGCGTCTGATAGCCCATATGGATTATTATAGAAGTTCTGTAACCCTGAATAGTCGAAAAATTCCTTCATTACTTTTTAACAACCCTTTATACGAGAGTTTAAAGTGTTGATACCGTTTCGAAGCATTGGCTAGGGGTGGGAGAAATTATATAAAAAAAAATTTCTTAAAAGTTTTTTACATAAATGATAATTCATGTTTTGTCGCTTCGGGCTTTTAAGACCCCCAATATCCCTCTCTGGTTACAGCCCTGACTGTGTTTACCACTTGGCACAGTTTTTAATTGCTATGCAGAGCCAGCAGAACCATCTGCATATGCATCTGGCCTTTTGGCTTCTTGGGGGTACTTACAAAGACGTCAGCGAATTGAGATGCTCAAAGGAGCCAGGCATAACGCATGAGATTTGATTGTCGTAAAGATTGCTGTAATGTCAGAGACGAAAAGGTTATTAGTTGACCACATAATGTCAGTGGCTGGCAGTTTCTCTGGCATACTCACAGTGTCTTCAGTTGATGTAGACCCAGAAACATCTTGTTCGATATTTCCTTAATCTTATTCTCGCCCAATTGCAGATCCTGTATACGAGAGGCACCTTCAAAGGCATTGGGCTCTATGCCGGTGAGTTGATTACGCTTCAACTCCAATTTAACCAAATGCGGCAGATGACCAAAGAGACCATCCGAATTGATGCGACCCAGTTCGTTATCGTTGAGCAAACTGCCAAAATGGCAAACACAAATAATGTAGATCAAGTGGTCAATATCTGGATAGGAAAGGGGGGCACTTACAGCTCGGTGGTATGTAGAGGAATGTCGCGTGGTATTTCCTTCAATCCACGACCAGAACAGTCCACAGTGGTGCCTTCGCACTGGCACATGGACGGGCAGTCCGAATCCATGCGACACTCGCCGGACAGCTTCATGCGCAATTCATCCCAGGAGCCTAGGTGGGGGTGGGGGTGGTAAAGTAAGAACAGCATATTTTCTTGGGATTTCTCTTGGTACTTACATTTAAATTTCTCCTCTCGTAACGATTCAATGCGACGGCGATGCATCCGCTTCGGTGACTCACAGCGTGCTCCACTTGTCTCTATGGGATTTTTGTGCAAATAGTCGGCCAGCCAACGCAGATTGCAGTCACAAATGAAAGGATTCTTGGCCAAATGTCTGTGTGTGTGGGTGGATGGGTGGTTGTGGGTGAGAGTCAAGAAAAAAAAGTAGCATTGAGCATTCAACTGAATGGAAATGGAGAAATGTAAGGGACACTGAGAGGCAAAAAACGACTTGAGACGTCTTAAAAGTGCACCAGCCTGCTGGCTACAACATTTCCGTTCCATTATTGTTGTTTGGCAACTATTTAAAAGCAATTCTGGATACAGGGTTGTCATCTATGCATTTTGAAATCAGACAAATATTGTAAGCAAATTGTTGTACTGATATAGCATAGAACTTGATCTAATGTCTATTTTTGGTCTGACACTGAAATTTTTCAATCTTATTGCTATATTGTGGATAGACTCCTATCCGCATATCAGGACAACTGGTTTCAAATCCTTGGCCTATAAGAATTACAGGAATTATCTAGGGTATCTCCCATTTGGTTTTTATGCTTCTACGGTGACCTTGATGGAAATCGTATTATGCATTTGTTCGCTTGTTTGTTGCTCATGTTGAAATATCAACATGTTAACTTTGTGTTTCGCTACTACGCACACAAGCTCAATGCTTGATTGTGTGAGTTTGGACACCACTGCTATACAGCCAAGAGACTTGGGGGGAAATATAACCGGCTTAGAACTGTTCATCTCAAACCTATTTCGGAGTTTTTTGATCACGTATTGCGATATTTCTCGTAATGGAAGCTCGCACGACAGGACCAGAAACAGGAAATAACGTACAAGCAAAAAAGCATCATGCTTCGGCTTACAATGATCAAATATACTGTGGAATAATGTTTCTTTTATCTTTCATTTTAAAAACTTAGTTCCTTAGTTATGAAACAATAACTAAAGGTAGCCCACTGCACAGCCTCGACATTCTTAGTTTGTCATGGTCGCTATTAATTTCCAGGTACAGCTCGTAAATTCTATCGATAATTGTCTAAACTTTAAGCAAAGCCTGTGTGGCACTAGTTTTTTAAGATTTTCAGACCTGGGTTTCAGTCATTTATAACGCATACTAAAAGGCACTTCCGATTGCGCCACCTTGGGTTCATTTTATTAAGGTTCTTAGTCTCATTAAGTTCTTTGATAGCTTGCTTAATAGTTTGCTTAGTTCCTAGTTCAGTTTTCCATTTAGTTTGTGCACTCATAAAGTAGGATGGGACGTTTAGTTCGTGTATCACTTTCCCTAAGTGTAAAGTTCTAAAGGGTAATGTCTCTTTAGTATAATTCCAAAGTTAAAGAAATGAACTTAATAAACGACTGAACACGACTGCCAAAAAAAAAAACTTAACCCAAAAATGTCAATTCTATATCATAATTATTTATTCACTTTCGATAATGTCTTAATAGTCGTTAGGTATACGAAAAATTATGGAACGTGCTCGAAACATGTTACTCGTGTTGATTTTGTAAATTTTTTAACAAAAATCTGATTTTTGTAAAAAACTAGACACGAATAAGTTTCTATTCCATGTCTTTTTCAATTTTGAGGCTAATCCGTCAAAGTTTTCGGGATGTTCGGTATTTTTGTTGATGCAGACAGTTCATGGAGACCATTTTCATTGATTAAGCAACTTTCGATAGTCAAATGTTTCATTGATCTACTATACCTTTTTTCAAAAGAAAGACTCTGGTGTCTTTTACCGACTTTTATTTTGGGATCGAAAAATGTCTTGAAATAACTGAATGTTATATTTCATAGCCAACCACTTTTTTCAAAACAATAGTCTCATTCGGGTTGATTTCGTGAGATCACAAACTTTAAGAGTTAGGTTTAAGAATCGGCTTACTGTGGTTCGCTTTAGCACCGAGCTTTAAGCAACTTTTGAGCTTTTTTTTTTATCTGTGAATCATTTTAAGATAATTTTTATACGAGGAGAAGGAGAAATCTAATACCTTTTCGGCAATATTAAAGTTTGCAGCCTAGCTCGAGGTACTCAAATTTGTGCAAATGTTGGCAAATGACAAATCTTCTTTTACATTTGTGAAGTAGTCAAATGCAGAACATACACCGGTAAGGCGTTGACCGTAATATACCCCAAGAAAACTCAATGAATTCCATGGGATGCATTTTCGGTTTGGCTAATCTCTTGCTTGGTAGACTTTCACTCGCCCTTAAATTCGTCACGTTTGATCGCATCAGACCTTATTTAGTGGGCTATTTTGAAGCCCCAATAGAAAATGTACGCGAAGAAAATATTTGCGAGCCTTTCGCCAGACGTGCTGGAAAAAACGGGACTTGATAAAAACAAAATTTAAGAAATCTAGTAAACATCGGATATTCTTTTGCGCCACCTTGACCCATTCTCTCAATACAACGTTTCTACACCTTTTCACTAATCTTAACCGACAATTCCAAAAGTATCCCTAAATTTCCGCTAGTCTTTTGACAACCCTAGTAAATGCTTAACCCACTCAAGCATATCCAGCTTTTTTCCAAACACACAAAAACCTCAGCTCCTTTCCTTCACTTAATTTTTTTTCTACTTCCACTGCTGTGCGCTAGCACTTAAACTTTGAGACGCTTTCGCGTACATTTATCGATGGCGGCGACGCCTCCCTGTTCTTTTGTTCGTAGTCCGTCTTTATGGTTCACAGCGCCGATATTCCTGGACTTGGAACGTCTTGTTCTTGCTTGTTTGCTGCTAAACAAATGTCAACGTCAAGTCAAAGGCAAACCAACTACTAAATGCACTTCAGAGGTTTAACACCAAAGTGCCTGCTGCTCCTCCAGTCAAGATGGGAGGCCTTACACACTCGAGTCGCTGCTGCTGCCTAATGTGGGCGTGCAGAAGCAGCAAAGGGGTGGACTCCATGTACTTACACCGTTTTGATGCTCTTCATGGCGTCGAATGTGCCATTAGCCAGCGACTGTATGTTGTTGTCGTAGAGCGAGAGCAGGCTAAGGCTATGCAGGTCGCGGAAGGCATCCTTGCGTATGCACGAGATCTCGTTGGCGTTCAACAGCAGCAACTGCAGTGAGCCAAGTCCTTTGAATACGCCCGAGGGTAAATCCTTTATTTTATTGCCATACAGCACGCTGCGGGGCCACATGAAAAAGAAAAGGAAAACACAAATAGAACACAGACGAATGTTAAAAAATGAAAAACAAAAGGGAATGCCGAAGGGGAGACGAGCAGAAGAGGTAAGACAAAGTGGTTAAAGGCTGTTGTTGTCGCTCCTCTTGTTGTTTGTGGCAACTGGTTTGGTTCGGCCACAGACTAGAGATGGGTGTGTAATGTAATCACAGTGTTTCTTAAGAAGAGTATTAGCAACAGTCTCCAGTGTAAAGTGTTTTTGCAGCTGCTTTAACTTTCTGGAAATTTGATCAAAGCTTATGAAAAAAGCTCACGCTCACATCTCTAGAACCGCCACACGTGCTCTCTTTCCTGGGGTGTGGTGGGGGGCGGCACCCAGGTAAGCTGATGCCCTGCGGTGGTGTTGCCAACGCTTAAGCGTAGGCCGATTAGCCCGCTGTGGGCCCAAAAGACTCAAAAGCCTTCCTGTCACTTCACTCCACTTCAGTCAACCAAGCGACTGCACATTTTGTGGGGCTGGCTACTTGTTGCTTAAATGTGTTAACCAACCCCACACTCCACCCCACTCCATTCACCGTCTACTTACAGCGTGGTTAACTGCTTTAGGCCACTGAGTGCATCATGGGCAATACGCGAGATGTTGTTGTTGGACAAATCAATGCGTCGCAATCGTCGAAAGCTGGAGAACGATTTCGGTGGCAACTCCGTGATGAAGTTCTGCTCGAGGCGTCTGTTGAAAAAGAAAAACAAAACGTAAGCTTATTGACAAACATCAACAAGGCCTTCCAGCCAGTTGCTACTTACAGCTCGGTGGTATCATCGGGCAGTGTAACCGGCACACTCGTCAAACTCTTCTCACGGCAATCAACTATACCATCCGCACAGCGGCATGGGTGTGGACAACTGTTCTCCACTCCACATTCCATGGGCGCATGCTCGGTGAGGCCTGCAAAAGATGGAAACAACAAGTGCATAAGACATAAGAGCACGGCATGCAAATTCAGTAGTAGGCATTGATTTGATCCACAGCCAGCCGGGCGACCACCACATAATTATCAACGCTACTGCAGCACGCTAGAGTGAACGAACGAGCGATGCCAAAGCCACAGCACTAACTCCTCAAGCAGCCGCTGGTCAAAAATGTTTACCCACATAATTCCATAGCATTTTGGTTTTCTGCTCTTTTTGGTTTACAAAACGAAAGTCAAACAAGCTGGGAATTATATGATTAAAGGTGAATTTGGAAGACAGACCAGGAGATGCTCTTTTTTGGCGAAATGTTTGAAGCAACTTAATTTGGATTCAGGTTTCCTCAAATGGTAAAAATTCTGAAGAAGGTTCGGAAAATTCGATTCGTGGAACGGTTTTTGAGAGCGTCGAGCCCAAGGATTTGGCTCGTAAATTTTTAGATCGTTGAAACATTTTTGACGCAGATATAATGGACTTTGTACGTTCATCGATAGATGCATCCAATTGTCGATTGATCCATTTTGATTTCTTCGATAAACAAAATCCTGACACGAACCGGTTCCCTTAATTACTACCCATTTGTTCTTGGCTAAACGAATCGAAAGTCCGGAAGTCCTAAACCTAGAAAAGGGTAGCCATATTATCCGTTCTGAGTCGAATTCAAACAAATCGAAACACTGAACCCAATCCTCACACAAGTAAGTACAAGGTAACAAGGATAAGCGATCACTGCTATTACTTGGAACCAACAGCAGTAGGTGGGATCGATCAGATAAATGGAGTTTCTCAAACGTCTCCAAATTCTTCGGATTACCAGTTGCCGGAACGATGTGTGTGGGTCTATTCGGACTGTTTATTTAAGCATACTAAACAGAATTATAAACTGCATTGTGAAATTTCGCCAAAATTTATCTAACCCATTAGCTGTAAGCAAACAGATAAATTTTTCCCAGTGTTGCTTACGACGACGAGATTGAGACTAATGGGGTCCCCTGGTTCCCTAGCTCTTTCGGGTGGGGTGGGTTTTTGTGTCAAGCTCCGACGTCCGCATTACATAAGTTTATTTTATCTGTAGTCCCCTACAGAGACTAATACGGAAGCGATTCCTCCAAACCAACTCTTTAATCAGATTCTAATTCCAAATTTACGGAAATGTACTAATTGTACCAAAACCGTTGTGGCTTTCGTTACCAACGGATCATCATTGTGGGCGAGGTCTCAATATGTGGGTCGACTCTTGCATTTCTGTTCTTCCAGTTCTATGTGTCAAATAAAATTACAATTTTCTCAGTTATTTGTTAGTTTATGTGACAGATAGCTCTACGTAAAAGATGTGAAACCGGTCCTAAAAGACGGCTGTGAGTTTAATGTTATTATATTGGCAAGGCCAAAAAGTGAGAGTGTATAGGTGTGCAAATATTAAGCGACACAAACCAGCTCTGACCTACTTCATCGACCGCTGGCCAGTGACTGAAAAGCTGTAAAATGATATAACAACATATTCTCATCTCAATCGGAGAGTATAAAAGACATAAATATTACGATATAGCGAATATTTCTTCATCATTAAATCAAAAATCATGTGGTTTTTAGTTATGCCAGTCTTTAAGTAAGTAAGCGATATATCAAAAATTTGATATCCAAACATGAATCAAGTTTGATGGTAAAATGAATCCTATAAAACTCTCAGTTGACTTAAAAATTCTTTAAGCTATCCCTTGTATTGAATACTTCTTCATTTCATTCACAGAATTTGCTTCCCTCTCCTAAACCATCAATCCATATGCCATATCAATGGCCAACCTTTTTCAAAATTCCATAAAACTCCTCCAAATGGCTAAACCACAACAGAGCATAACAACAACAACAACAAAAAACTCGTTTCATTGGCATCGTTTGGAGCACATTTTCCGCTTCATTGAGCATGGATTGGCTGTGGCTTTGGCTTTGCTTTCCATTTACTACAACGTGTATGTACTTGGCCCGAAGCAGCCGCAGCAGCAGCAACTGAGCATCTGCATCTTCAAAAAGCGATGACGGCGTTAAACGTTTTGGCAAACACACCACCAAAATGCTGGTTATTGGTTGTGGGCGATGCCCATATGACTTGGGCTTATGATTTATACAATGCTTTGTATTTGCTGCTGCCGCTTTGGCATATAAAACTAATTAATTTCGCGAGGGACACACGACATTTGTTATTGTCTATTTTTGGTTAGCATCATCATACCTGAACATTTGAACTCCTGATCGTGCAGGTCCGCCACGTTTTGGCCCTTCAGCTGTGATGGCGACTGGCAGCGTGTGTATGGAGCTAGGCGCGGTGCACTGCGTAGGTAGCGCGATAGCCAGGATAAATGGCAATCGCAGGCGAATGGATTATCCGAGAGCCGCAAAGCTCTCAATCGTCCCAATCCCCCAAAGGCATTGTGCGGCAAGGCGGTCAAGTTGTTGTTGTTCAGTGTGCTAAACGGTGGAAGGAGGGAGAGGGAGAGAGAAAAAAAGAGGGAGTTATGTATTATCAACTGACTGCAATCTGGGGCTAGTTAAAGTAGGCATGTGTTTTTTTTAGGGATGGGCAAGTATAACTACGCACAAGAAATTTGAGATCGTTGATCAACAGAGAAACTTAATTTAAAGTTCATTCTTGGCCAGCTCAGGGTGAGTCTGTCCCGTTATGGGTTTAACTGTGAGTTCCACTTCACTTGCACTATTTCACCTTAGACTTTGATGAGTTTATGTTTTGGTTGGGGTACTGGTTCGTTAGCCGCTTCCAGTGTTCCTTGGTATTTTAAGATTCGAGAATTGAAATTAAATTTTTAACCAGGAATGTAAACCGGTTCCAAGAAGAACCAATCCGCTAATTTGAGTTCGAAATCGAATGGTAAACTTTCTTCTCTTGTCTTTGGCTTCCATACTTTAATGTAAAAATGTTTCTTACAAAAATGAGTACCTTTGCACTCACCGACCCCATCCCCTGTCCACATTTCATATTTACTTTGGCATACTTACAGTATCTCCAGTTCCACCAGACCCTTAAAGGCATGCTCATCCATACATGTGATTTGATTGTTATCCAACTGCAAACTGCGCAATGACTGGGCGCCCTTAAAGACTCGTCGGCCCACCGTGGCAATGACATTGTGCGAGATGTCCCTGTTATTTGGTTGTAGTTGTTGATGTAGATGGAGTAGAAATAAATCGAGTTAGTTTCTCTAGGTTTGGAACTTTCAGACTATTTGCTACAACTACTTGACTACTTTTAATTTGATTACTTACAATCGCAAAAGACTCGCTGAACTTGTCACAAAGTTTTCAGGTATTGCCTTTAGTCGATTGTTGTTTAGGCGTCTGATTTAGAGTAGAGTGGAGGAAGTGTTTGTGTTTGTATTTGGTGTTTTTTTTTGTTTTTTTGGTTGGATTTGGTTTGGTGTACGAGCATATTAGGCACGCAAAACGAAACGTAACGGAAAGTAGTCGAAAACGAAACGAGAAAAAGATACAAAAAGTTATATATAAATATGTTTGTAAAACGCAAACTGAAATATTGTAGCAATCAAACTACTCGTAAATCGAATTCGTACGATGCTTTTTGGCTAGCTATTTGGTATATTTTGTTAAAAAAAGCATTTGGTTAGTAAAAAGTGGCAAAAGTTCCATGCACTAGCTAAAAATATAATTGAAGAGAAAAAGTGGTTAGTTTAAGAAGGTTAAAGATTGTACTTACAGTCGTTCAAGTGAGACCAAATCCTGCAGAGCATTCTTTTCAATGGTATGGATTTGATTATCCGTTAGTTGGCTGGGGAAAGGAGAAGTAATATTAGAAAAACTGAAACTCATGGTTCGAAGCCATTTGAAACCTGAAAATGGTATATCCATCGGTACTGGAACATGCTAAAAATAGGAAAACAATTCCCTCTCTAGATTGTTCAATTAAAGATTTGCTAAATATTGAGCGTGAAATTATTCGATTTCCATTCGAGATTGGTCTGTTATACACTTGAAAAGTGTATTAATATTTTGCCCAGAAGTTTGTAACGGATAGAAGGAATCATCTCCGACCACATTAAAATATATATATTCTTGATCAGCGTGACATGCTAAGTAGATTAAGCTTTGTTTGTTGATCGGATAACTACTTCTTGTAGCTGCCATAGTCGGAAATTTATTAATATAATATTTTTTAAACTGATCTGAGAAATTTAGTGGAAATCGCTTTTTCAAGTGTATTATAAAACTTTGGCACAGACAAACTTAGCTTTTCTTTCTCGTTTTCGATAGTTTTTACCGTTTTAATTTCAAGAATCTCTTGTGGAATGCTTTGCAAACTGGGTTACCCAAACCGAAAGAGGGTAAACTACATACTAGAGAAGCGGCGGGCACGCCTCCCATTGCTTTCATTGCTCCGAGAGTTATTGTTGGTCAACTTTGTCATTCTAACGAACGAGCAATTGACTCGCTTCGAAGTGAGTTAGCAGACTTCGCAGCAAGTGCAGTGTGCCTCGCAAAGAAAAAGAGGTTATCAAACGTCACTCCCAATATTTTTGGGTATTTATTCGTGGGTATTTGGCCTCCATCCACAGTGACGTAGAGTTAAGTGTTCACTATTTTTGTCCAGGAAGTGAATAAGATGGCGATGGATTTTTCTGGTGAGAGGGTGAGGTTTCTTCCTGGCAGATACGCAGAGACTGTTGGGAGGTAGGAGTTTAAATTCTCAACTACCTTACTCTAATCCCTGTCCGATCCGAGGATGGTGCAGTCGTCTGCATAGCTGAATAGTTAGAGTTTCAGTGCTGGTGGTGGCATTCCAGCAACATAGAAGTTGAAGCAGAGTGGGGAGAGTACTCCGCCTTGGGGGACTCCTTGCTTCAGCTTCCTGTATTTGGACTTGGTGTCGCGAAACTCAACAACCTTGTCGACCTGTCATGTAGTTGGCTATGGGGTAACGACATAGCTCCGACGATATATCTCCGCCATGTTACAAACGACATAACTCCGCGCGGAGATATGTCGCTTTGAAACGACATATCTCCGCCAGAAAAAAGCGTCATATCTCCGAATGTAAAATGTTGAGAAGGATGGCATGGTTCACGGTATCGAAGTCTTTTGACAGGTCAAGTACAACAAGTACAGAGCGTTTATGGGGTCTAGGGAAATTTAGCCTTTCTGCGATGGCGGAGGTTATTTCGTAGAGCGTTTTACCGCTGCTGCGGCCTTTCATAAAGCCATGATGGTGGTCGACCAGCTGAAGGTGTTCCTGCAGGATGGTATTCCCGGCTCTGGAACTGACAGTATGTTGCCAGTTTTCCATATGTCTGCGATTATCAGGCTGGACGTGATAAGATTGAAAGCTTAGTGAGATATTCCACTCCGTTTTGAACATGCTTCTTTAGCATGACTCTGGCGATACCGTCAGGTCCACAACCTTGGAGGTTTCAGCAAGATTTATGGCGCTTGCCACCCCATCTGCTGTGAAGTGCCATTAGGGCATTCGGGTAAGGTTGGAATATTGGAAGGTTGTGGGTCTTGCTCACGTCAGACAATTGTAAATACAGCTTAAACAACACGAATCGAATTAACTTGAATTACTAGAACTTATTTTTCAAAAAATGATTCAAAGGACACATTTACTCTCCACTTCTGCCGAGCTCTACTACATACCCAACATAATATATAAAGGGTTTTTTGAAATTTCGACCAGAGATCTGCGGAATTTACCTTTAATCTAAGTACAGACTTCAAAAATTCTATCTCAAAAATTGTGCTTCTAAGAAAACAATTTTTGAGCAGATATTATAACCGAAAAGAATAACGGTTACGGTTACTGTTTTTGCATCGCTTTATTCAGGTTACGGTTATTAACTTTTTTTAAATATTGGAAAATCACTGTACCAAGTCAAGGCAGACAAAACCGGCCCCCAATTTGGACTCTCATTTATTCGGACTATGGACTTAACTCAAAATTGTAAACTTGTGAAATCGAAAAAAAACGTTGATCAATAATATCTCGAGAACTTAGATAATGACGCTATTAAAATAAAGGTTTTGAGGGATTAATCCAATTAATACTGCTTACTCTGCTTATGTTAAAGCTTAATTTTGTTCTTCCTAAAATCGGTATATGGCAACTTGATGGCAACATCCTTTTTTTCTTAAGTCTGAAGATGTCAACCAGTGATCTGCACGAGTGCACTGCCACTGCAAGTGTACTGCCTTCCTACTTGATATTTTTCACACTCGAGTGCCTCAAATGACTGCAAAAAATGTATGCAGTGTTAAAACACTCATGGCATATTTGTGCTTGGGGTACCGAGTGCCAATTATACCCGCGCTACTCAAATTTTTCACTTGCATAAGCAGAGAGCGGGTGTTGGTTGAATCACCCCAAAAAATTTTGTAACGCTCTTTGTATTTGTGTCTCTCTCTTTTGAGATAACAACAACAACTTAGTTTTGATTTTACAATATTGACCTGACTGAAGACACGCTCAACTTCAGCGTTGGACCATGGCAAGGACAACCTCTGAATCGCAAACGAGGCTAACTCAAAAAATCATTGATTACCTCCAGAGTCTTTGAAAGCGATTACTTCACTCCAAAACTTTATAGTATCATCGTTGTTCTCCCATTTCACTAAATGTATGTCATTATATTGACACTCTATTTTCCCCAATATCTTCGACGGAAAATTCTTCCAAAATGGGAACAATGCTTTGTTTTTTTTGTCGAAAAATTTTGTCAACCGAAAATATGTCAATTTGTTGCAGAATGCTTAGATTGTCAGGCAGCCTGAAATTAATTAAATTGCTTAATACTATGAATTTTATGAAAATCCGAAAAGCAGATCATTACCTCAGCTTCAGTTGCTTTATAAGACCACTTAAAAAATTTGCAAAAATGTGCAGCATCGTCGAATAGATTTCTCCAATTTTCTATCCATCTGAAGCATCTTAATTTGCTTTTCAAAGTCATTTCCTTGATATAAATTTTTGATAACAGATTTCTCGAAATCGTCTACGTGAATTATATCCATAATAGTATCTCGTGGAATAATCAATTTTTTCAGAGAATTGATAGCCATAAGAAGATAATTTATTTTTCTGCTGAAAATAGCCCTGAGCTTGTGTGTGTTTCTTTGTACTTGAATGAGCGCGAAAGTCACTCAGTTTCGCGGTAATTGTGCATTTGCAATAACTGCAATAATTTCGAGAGGCATCAGTTTCATCCTTCCGAAGCCAAGCCTTAAACTCCGGGTCCTGCAGCCAGACTTCACGACATTTTTGTTTGAAAACTTTCGGCATTTTGCTTGAATGATCTGTAAACTTGGCAAGCCCCTATATATGACTGTTAGAGGTGATAATTATTGTCGATAAATGACTGACAGAGGCGTGCCGGCCAAATGGAGAGGACAAAAAAGTATGCATGTGTTGGTGAGCAAGAGAGCTCTCTCCAGACTTCAGCAGTTTTACTTGCAATTCAATGTTCACCGATTCACACAATCATGAGTTCGGCTCGCGTTTGCGTCGAAATCAACATGCGAGGCCGCTCAAAGGAGCAAAAGCAGACACTAATTCGCAAACATACCAATAACAGAACGGTCTTAAAAGAACGTTGTAGCGATTCTCAGTCAAAATGAACCTGGCAGTTTTGGTTTCAACGCTTTAAGAGTGGTAAATTTTTTGAGGAACACAAGTAAAGTAATGGACATTTTTCTGGTGGGATCAGCTTAGCGCTGTTCAAACGAAACCATTAACAATAATTGGCGAAAAGCGACTTCAATATGAGGAGAGGCTCGAGTAAGTGTGTTTTCTTTGACAATTCGCGGCCACATTTAGCCAATGGTTGTCGGAAACCAATCGAAAACTGATGTCTTATTCATTAGCTACAGTCTCCAGTTACTGCTCCCTTAGATTTTCACTGGTTTCGATCAATGGCACAAAGTCTGACTAACCAGAAACTCCGTTATTTTGAAGAATTCAAAAATTGTTTCCATAAGCAAGTTGTCCAACTCGATAGATAGCTAGTATGTTGCCAGAAAGTTGGATAAAAGTCGTAGCTAACGATGGACAGTACTTTGAGTAAAATATATATATATAGATATGGCGGAGTTACGGCCGATCCGAAAAAACGAAAATGTCTTTTGGTTTGGATCAGACCTTTAAAAAATCCGGAAAGGCTACTTTCAATATTATTTTTGCGGTGCAAGACATTAATTGTACCACTCAGCTGTAAACTCAGCTAAAGCTATATATTTTTGCAGTTTACCACACAAATTCCACCTTTCTATCTGGCCCACACATTAATATGGTCAAGTTTATGGTCTCATATCTTTTAAATGCTTCCTTAACATCGCATCATCAATACTCACACAATACGTAGCTTGGTCAGGCGTTGAAAATCCGTCTCATATATCACCGTCAAATTATTACCCTGCAAATCGCTGCAAAGAAAAAAGAAAAACATGAAAAAAATGTCGATTAAAAATGGCTGTGATTATGTGGCAATCCCAAAAAGTAGTGGCTAATCAATATAAAATGATAATACTTTTTTTTAATTGCTTGTAAGACAAGAACAAAAACAACAACAAGAGATCTGAGATACGGTTACCAGCTGCCTGGCAGGGGAGCTGATGTGTGGCTGCCTTTTTGTCTGATAACACAAAAATATGATATTTAATCATTTTACATGCAAGCCCTGCCGTGGCCGATCACAGCGAAGGAAGAGGAACTCGTTTCGGTTTTTGTATTTCTTTTGGTGCAGACAGACGAAGAAACACAAAATTTGTTACCTGTAGATGTCATAACAATGAAATGCAAGAGAGATACAAAAGAGCAAATGGGCAAACATACTCGTACATACGGGCGGCACAGGCACAGACCCAGGCACGGGCAACTGAAGCGAATGCGCATGCGCAACACCGTCTGAGACTCAGCTGCCGCTGCTGTTGTTGTTGCTTTTTGAGTAAGGTTTGCGTCGAACAGGTAGTAAGACCTTCGTAAAAATATTTTTTCAACTTAAGCCTTAATGAATCTCGCATCAAGTTGCGAGGCAAGTTCGTGAACACAGTCGTCCAAGAGTCTTTAGAGTCTCCTCTGCTCTCAGGCAGACAGAAGCGTAGACAGGAATTTGCTTCAACTGGGTGGGGGTTCAAGAGATCTGGGCATAAGTTGCGAATGAAATTAGTGAAAAACTGAAAAAGATTGAATTTAAATCAATAGAAAACAGTGAAGGTTACGTCTAAAGTCTGTGAACCGGTTCAAAAGCGGTTTAAAACTGTGGTTCACAGCGAAATCTCAGAAATTATTTAAGCTATCAACTATAAATTTGGTGTGAAGTTTGTTAACAGGAAAACTGTACACCAGTTCAGAGCCGCTTGAATGAATCCATACCTTGCCAAATAGTTCCGTACCCCTTTTGGTGCGACTCCACTGCCCCCTTTCCATGCATATATTTTTAATGAGCTTAATATCTCTACAAGATGTGGGCATCCCTCTCTCTTCCTTCTCTATCTATCTTGGCTTAGATCCAACTGATTACACCAAGTCTCATCATTTGATACGACTGTAAAGATTATTTGAAAGATTTGTTTTCTGTAAAAAAAAACAACAAAACAAAACAAAAGCAAAAGTCTTTGGCTTAATTGCCAGACATTTTTCAAGCTGACGGCCTTTTTTTCTTCACGTCGTCTTCTTCTTATGTAATTTGTTTTTAAAGCTCGTGCATAATTTTTTTTGCTATATAATTAAACATTTAACATTTAACTTCATTAAAAATTGGTCTTTTGTTGGTTTTTGGTCTTTCGGTTGCTCCCCCAATTAGATTTCATCTTCTGCTCTCTTTGATGTGCAGCTGTTCCTTTTCGGAGCTTGAAGTTGGCAGCTATAAATTAGGCTCACCTTTGGCAGGCAGGGCCATGGCTGCTTAGAGGTGTGAAAGGCACTGAACTGGTTGGCAGGGAGGGGGTGAGCTCTGGTTTGGTTTGCTTAGGTTAGGTTGGGCTTCTAAATTATATGCAAAAATGCTGTCGTGTCAATTGAATCAGCTCTGTGTGTGTGTCTGTGTATGTGGGTGACTGGCAGTCCGCCTGTCAGCTCTTCTATGTTCCATTCTCTGCTCGGCTGTGTAATTAAATGGCCATGGCAAAGTCCAGGGTGAGGGCAGGAACGGTGGATGCCTGGTTACAATTTGCTGGGCTGCCAGTTTGCATTTTGCTATTGTTTTTTTCTTTTTTCATTTCGGTTTCTTTATTTTCCTGCTGTTGGGAGCGCATATTGACAGGCCCAATAGTTGTGGACATGTTCAATATTTGATGTACATACGATGTGCATGTACATGTAGTTGGGTAGGTTTTCTGTGTCATTAGGGTGATTCATGGGGATATAACCAGCCTATCTAATTCTTGAAAAAGACCAGTATTTTTTTCCAAGCTAGTTCAACGCCCTTAACGTATTTATTTTTGTTTTTAAAGTCTCAAAGCATGCTAAATAGTTTGCTTCTGATATCGCCTCTAGAGCCCGATTCTCGTTTAATCATTTTAATCGACTGAAAACAGTGGCTCTGAAGCGGTCCTTTGAGTTTTAAAAACAGCTTAGAGTCACACGTCTTATAATACTCAAATTATATTTCTTTTGTAATGTGAAATTTGGTACAGATTTTTGTGGGAGAGCTACCAACTTTGGAAAAAAATAATATAAAAATTTCATTTACCACCAAACTGAAACCCTCGAGGACTACACTTTTAACTACTGGAAGAAAACGGATAGGAAACTGTGGTTGTTGAATCCAATATTGAGCTCTGAAATAGTTCTGAAAGTTTATCTTAAGGCACCCTCTTTTGATATAATTCTCGAAAAATCAGTTTGCGAAGCTTAGCAGTTTCTGCACCAACTTCTTTCACTAAATCAAACCATAAAACAGGAAATGGAAATGGGATGCTTTGATTTTTTTTGATTTAGCTGAGTTTTTGTATAGTTTGCTAAGAGGATGGAGACTTAAGTTTCTGATTAAAATGATCACTGCTTGGGCGATCAGCAAATGCTTTCTTTTAGGGGCCCTAGACCAGTCGCAATAACTTCTCGAAAAGCTGCGAGTTCCATGCTGTCAGAGTTCTGGAGTTTTTTTTAGAGCAAAGTTTTTATACGGACGTTCGACTGGGGGACTAAAACTAGAAAAATTTTTGTCGTTGCGACAGATTTTTGTGGGTACGTGTTTAAACTTATACACTTTTAGTTGAGCTCGGCTGTAAGACTTCATTTGTACTGACCCGCTCAGTGTGAGCGAACTATCTTTTATTAAGAATTTATTATCTCTTATCTTCTAACTTAACTAATGCAGTATTTGTAAGATATCTGCGTGTGTATAAATGATCTGCGTTGGGTGGTTTTTCACACAATACATGTCAAGTGCTTTCCACCGGATAACGTCTTCAAGTGGTGTCTCGGGTGTGCGAAGTGGGAGGGTGGGTGAGTGGGAAGAAGGGTTAACAGTGACTTGACAGTGACGTAATAGTTAGTTAAGAGTTAAATTTACAATCAGACTTATCGTCGTAAAGGGCTTCGATCGTACCAGGCGTCCCCTGACACCCACTCTTTTTTTTTAGTAATAGCCCAAATATATTCAAATATAACAACCTTTATACTTTTTTTTGTACATAAATCCGAATAATATGAAGAGTGCCTTGAGACACCCTTAAGTATTAAAGGGTTAAATTGCATTTTTGATCTTTCCAATATGCATTGTCGTCTGCCATATTCTCTAACATATACAAAAAAAAACCAAACTTTTAGAATTCGAAAACAATATTGTTATCTAAATCCTCTCCTTTCGAACAATTTTTTTCATGTATCTATCTTATAGATGATGTCAAATTTAGATTTACAACTTGAAAATCAAATCGTACTCCTACTCATTTTTATCAGTGAGCGAAACTATTCAAGTTTTTGGAACTAGGATGCAGAATACGTGCTATTCTAAAAATTAGATCTATTCTACTTCCTAAGTAATTCAATTCTGATAACAAATTCCAAGTAATTATGATATGAAGTGTAATTTTAAGCTAATGTCTAATGTTTAAGCTAAATTTAATTCTATAAGGCTGCGTCTACACTGTTTGACGAATCAGACATGATAGTTTAGCATACAATGTATACAAGGGAGTGCAAAAACTTGTTCTTTTTTAAAAAATATCAACAACTACAAAATTGTGAGTCTGTGATGTCACAATGGAATTTTTTGCACTACCTTCTATTTTTTTTATCAAGATACTCTAGAAGTCCTGCATTTTGTTATGTTTTAATTGTGAATTCTTTGTCAAATTCATCGTAATTATTCAAATACCTCAAAATGATTAGACGATTTCTGGAAAATGGAATAGAATATTAGGGCATAATATCGATCTTAAAAACGGGAATAGCCATGATATTATAACAAGCCTGAATCACCGGACCGAACCGAAACCTTGATTCAGTTTTTCCAAAATTAAATGTCGTAAACCGAAGCGTTGTTTTATAACCTTTGTGAATCAGTTTACGGAACCAGTCTCATTTTCTAGATAGTTTCCATAACTGCATAATGAACTAAAATTACTCTTTTTTGTTGAGTTGCTCACCCAATTGTTATTTTTTTCCTTTTATTTTTTGTTCAGTTGGTAAATTGTTGTACGTTCGTGCTGTTGACGCGTTTCAGCCCGCGATCCGCTGGAGTTCTCATTTGCTTGTGAAACGTTTTTAGAGAATCGGGGTAAACGAACCTGGGAACACAAATCATTCTTTTTACCGTGACATTTTTTTTTCTCTCAAGTCGGCTCACTCAAGATTGTTCGACACCAGACTTCTTTTTGTTACTGCACATCAAAAATGTTTGTCGCTAGATGATGCAGTTGGAACCCTTGAAAACTGATTTTAGGCATATTGAGGAGATAATCCAAACTTTCCAAATTTAAGTGTCAAATCTTAACACACTAAAAGCTAGCTATTTTTAAAATTTTAAACTCATTTTATGTGGTGTGCCTGGACATTACAATTTTCAATCTTAAATTTTCAGCTTTCCGGATAGATACAATAAAAACAATTTGGAATTGCAATCGTTTGGAATTTGTAACAGGTCTGATAATACACCAGGGCATATCAATTGAGGGCATGTTAGTTTTCTGCAAATTATGTAAATTTTCTATCATAAAAAAAACAGGTGTCACTTGTGTCACCACATTTCTTGTTATTTTACCTCTTAAACCTCTTTGACATTTGCCATTTGGCCAAAAACAAGTTTTATTAATTTGATTTATGTGTATCCTGGTTTTTTTACATAATAAAATTTGAACACATATTTCGCAATAAAAAATCAATCATTAAGTAATTAAGAGTTGAAATATTTCACATGTATTTTCCATTTTAAACTAATCAGACAACAATGGGTAAAACACTCGATTCATATCAAATTCTAATACCTTCCATTTGGCAGCTTACCCCCACCCCCACCCCTTCTCTCTTCTAGAATTTATAATCTTCAGGCAATGGCAACATAATTCTTCTTGGGGCCTTTCCATCATTTCCACACCTTCGTCTTCTGTTTTTAAGCTGTTCTTAAGTCTCTTGACACATTTCCTTTTACCGAAAATGTCACTCAAATCATTCTCATGCCTGACAGTTCTTGTGTGCAAGTTGCTGTTTTAAAATGCAAATATGTCGTGCCATGTTGATACGTTTTCAGTTCGTTTTCAGCATTTTTCATTGCATTAAAACAAATGTGTCCCTGAGCGATATTTGACTACTCAGGCGTTGAGAGCGAGCAGCAGCAGCATTTGCCATGCGAGCCGGCCCGACTACTTATAACTGGGCTATAATGTGGTTGTTGTTGCTGTTTGCCGCTTACCGCTGATATCTGTTATTAATTTATGTAGAAAAAATTCTGCAGCCAGTCGCGGCAGCATTTTGAGGTCGCCGTGAAGGGGTGGCTCTGGGCTCTGACTGCGGCTGGGGCATTTTGCATACACTTGCTAATTGCCGGCACGTTAATTTATGTGGCGACGCTGTGAACGATGGCAGACGACGGACCTCGGCACCGCGGCACTCTTAATGCATTTGACTCGCACTCCGACCGAGATGCATGCAACAATTGTGGCCAATCCCCTGATGCGCTTATGGGACTCCTTCGGCGACAATTAATAAACTTAATGGCGATTTAATGTATGACCAAGTCGGAGATTGGCTTTGGCCTCGCCCGTCCCGTCCCTTCGGCTCGCTTCCATTCCATTCCATTCATTTGTTTTGTCGTTATCGACACGACATGGTCACGGCTTTATTTGCCCAAGTGCCCGTTGCTGTTGTTTGTCTATGCTGATTTTAAAATAAATACAGTGCCAGAGCAGGGCAACCCCGGGACTTGGGATTTGGAACGGGCGACCGGCATGTGCGTGCGCCTTGTCTGTATTATTATTGTAATATTTAAACAATTGCCGATAGACAGACATAAGGAATTTGTCATGCCATTTGGCAGATGCAATCAAAGGAAGTCAATTTAAATTTATTGAAAACCATTTTAGACAAAATAAAACGAAAAATTCGTTGATTTCGAAAATAAAATTCCCTTAGCAGTATCTATACTTAGCTACATTTTTTGGTTTTGGTGCCCGAAACTTGATTCAATTATTTATACAATAGTTAGCTGCTCAGTTTATAGTTCTAGCGGCCTTATATTGCATGCAAGAATATGCAGATTTTATACTAGAACATAAACTTTTGGTGCACTTCAGCAGTTGTCCAAGTCCAATCGCCTATTCAATTATACAAAAATTGAACATTTTTAAGAAAATTCAAGGAAAATATAAAAGATTTTTTAATGCATCTTCGATGTCACCAAATAAAACTGTTCAAAATCAGTGGAAATTTCGAATATGCATGAATAAGTGAAATTAGTGAACAGTCACTGAACAAGTCAGTGGACAAGTGACAACAGATGTGACAACAGATGTGAATTCACTAAACAAGAGTGACTAAACAAGTCACCGAACAAGTTATTATCCTGTCATGATACAGGAGCATGTATCAAAGAAATAGTACGCTACTTTAAAGTGATACTGCTCCCTCCAACAGCAGAAACTATTCGATTAAAAATGTTTTTCTGATATTTGCTCAGGGATCAATTATTCTGCCGAACACACACACTGATCAAGAGAGACCGAACAGGAGTGTCTGAAAAACTTTCACTGAACAAAAAAGAAAAATTGACGAAGAATATGTTCACTTGTTTATTTTAGTGAACATCTTATTTTTTTTTTACTAACGAATGAACAACCCAACACAACAAGCTGTTTCAGAAAAGCAGCACTGCGCTGTTTCTGTTTGTCCAACGGACAGAGGAACAGACTGACGTACAAACCTATGTTACAAAGTATTAAAACGGCCATTAAAGAGTTGCATACCTACATTCAGCCCTCAACCTGTGGTTTAACCACATTCTAAGTTTTAGATAACTTCAATCAAAAATGAATCTTCTTAGAAGATGAGCACACAAAGACACAACTCAGTGTAGAGTCGTATCGTCACTACTGTTGAACTTACTGGACAGGAAGAGCCCTAAGTTAAGCATACTTATAATGGGAGTACGTCCACCTACAGTACGACTTAAACGGAATTCTTCCACGTAATCCTGATGACCCAGACTTTTGGGCGACCAGACCTTTTCCAAATAAGAATGTATAAGCATCTTCGTTTAGTATTGGAGGAGAATGATGCCCATAGAAGCTTATTTCGATTTTAAGGATTTTATCTTTAAAGTTGATAAAGTTGATTGTTTGCGGCATTTCTAAATCGTTAAAGTTGGAGTTTAGCCGGTTCGAGGTCAAATAAAACACACAGATGTGTATATATTGGTTCCTTCTCGGCAACCATCTTCAGGGACAATTACTTAACAAGTCTGTACGGTCCGGTTACCATCTAAAGTTATGGAAGAGTGCGATTTCCTGAAATCATACACGGGCCTGTTTCCATTTTCAAGTTCGATCAAATCATGCGGAATCGGAATTGTCAACAAATTTTTCCGTTTCTAAAAACCGACTGTGTTATTGGACTTTTAATTCCAAACCCTCACTTATCTTCATTCGACCATCTTACTGGCAAAATGATTCGAAAGAATTCTTTTATCGTTTTTTAAAAATCACAACTCTTGACAATTCCAATCAATCGAATTAGTGTCTAAGTAAACCATGGCTGCAAACCGGTCCTGAACCCTACCCCAACCTACGGGACAATGAACCCCAATCGGACCCAATGTATACAAAAATTGGTTCGGTTCAAGCAATCATTTAAGTCAATTCTTAAAAACTTTTATAACTTTCATAATATAATATTATGATCGAAAAACATAATTTTATAGCAAAGAATCGCTTGAAATGATAATTAAAGAAACCATATAACATAAACATAAGTCAAGTTGGAAAAGGGGAAAACAAATCTTGTACATTTATGTACGTGTTTAAATTCCAGTACATTCTTAGAAAGCCTATGAATGGTCCCATTCAGCAGATAATTTCGATTTAAGATAGATTTTACTTGCTGAAGACAGTGATTGCTGAAAATGAATCAAACAAAAAGTATGATTGATTACCGATTGAAAGGTTAACCTACCTTTGTCCAAAGGTTCTCATGAAGTTTTATATTTACTGCACACAGAATATTATTTTTCTATATTTAAGAAAATCGCCCAAGTATTGAAATGACCCTAAAATTTGTAAAATCGCACTAAAATTGATAAAAAATGGCTGTATTTAAGAAGAATTCTTAAGAATTTGTCTAAATTTTGACCAAAAGTAGAGGCAAAAATCTATCAAAAATCTATGCACCCAGATTTGAAACAAAATCTTATGTTTGATAAGTACAGGAACCGGTCCATAAACCGAACCTTACACTTTACAACGGGTTCGAACCTTGACCGAAATTTTACAGGGTTGCAGCCTTAAACTCTAACAATGAATCATCGAAAATAACTTTGGTAATAAAATTTGATGATTTGCAAGCATTCCGGCAGCTTGTAATGATTTATGATGAAAAGCCAGTGACAGAATTTGTCAGAAATGGGATAATCAAATATCCCTCCCTCCTAAGCTGTCAGTGTAAGGACTTGCCTAAGGGTAAACCCTAAATGGTTTGTGTAAACAATTTCCTCTTGATTTTTAACAACTCGAATATTAATATTTAAACTAAAATCCGTTAAACTAATTCCTAGTCAATTTTACTTACAGTCTCTCCACATCCGCTGAAATTTTCCGCGGAACTTGCGTTAATCCACGATGCGAACAGTCGACGGTTAAACCACTACAGGAGCAAACCCGCGGGCACCTGGCCTCAGTGATGACGCCCACCCCTCCGCCGGGTATGTGTATGCCAACGGAACCAAGGCCGCCGCTGGACACTGCAGCGCTGCCAAAGCCGCCGGCGTACGGCTCAGCCTTGATGGTGGTTAGCGTGAGCAGGAGCAGCTGAAATAGCAGCGGGATCAGCACTAATCCTTTGCAACGTTTTCGCCGCGGCGTCGTCGTCGTCGTCCTGGACGGCGATGCCATTGTGGCACATTTAAAAGCAACGTGCCTAATTGAAAGTATCGGGCGGTGCGTGTACGGACGCCACTTTGTCAACAGCAATCACGATTAAATAAATATTTGTATGGGGCAAAAAGGATTGATGGCCTCGATTTCGTTTCTATTGATTGTTTGCTTCGAACACGAGCAGCGGGCTCTGGTTTTGATTCGGTACGCGTTTGCCCGTTTAACGCGCTGCGCTCCCGGCGCTCACTTTATTTGTTTTTGTTGTTTTCAATTTTGCAGACCGTTGTGACCGCTTGTCTGGACAGAACTGATAAAGCAGCTGCGCTTGAGGGCGAGGGCTTGTTTTTGAATTTTAGAGCGAGTGGCGAGTGGGAAACTAACGAGTAGTAGGTAGTTAGGTAGGTAGAATATTTCCTCCGCCTTAGGTAGCCAGCGGAAATGCACTTTGCTTGTCAGCAGTTTAGCCTCGCCTGGGCAGCAGCAACTTCATCATCATTATCTTCATCAACATCAGCATCATTGCCGACCCCGTCGACAACAGCTATGTCTCTGCATTCGACCTGCTGCTGCAGCACAGAGCATCTGCAACGAGAGAGTGGAGTGGAAAATCATGAAAAATTATCTATAAATTCGGCAAAAATGAAAATAAATACCAAAAAAAGAAAAGACAAGCGGCAGCAGGAAATTGTTAGTGATTGTGATATAAATATATTCCACTGCTTTATTTCACTTAAGTCAACACAACACAAAATAAATAAAATAAGGAAATAAAGTGGCAGCTTGACATACGAGAGGGGGCAAAGAAGTTCCACAAATTTCCAAAATGCATGATATATTACCTTCTCTTAATTATATGATATTTATTTCTCTTGTGTCACAATTATCTTTGACTTGCCCTTTTTAAAGAAGGAAGGTCTGGCCTTGCGTAAAACACCTGCTACTGTGGAAGACTAATCACCTATACTTTTTTTTTTATTCTTTCAGACACACCTAGCATATGTTTCTCAGCGCGCAAGGTGGGAAAAACAAGCTGAAACCCGGCAAATGATCAAACATATCCTGAAAAATTATGGTGAGGGCCATTTAATGTTCTTTCATGGAAAGTTGATCTCACTAAAACTTCGTTTCTACACTCAGAAACGGGATGGAATATATACCGTTTTGTGCTTTAAATTTAATGGACATAAGTTGTGTTCTTAGATAAACTTAAATTAAGTATAAATCATTCTCAAATCCAAACACGACCATTAATATTATTGAAATAATAACTGACATGTTTGAATCAAATATGTTACAAGCTTAGTTGAAGTGCACAATTTCGTGGATTGAGTAAAAAATAGAGCAAATACCAAAATTCTCAAACTTTGCCGTTCGGATTCGGCGTTAAACTGTAGGTCCCTTTCTCTTATGCGAATAATTATAAGCACACACGACAAGAGATTGAGAGAAGTTGGCCCTCTTTGGTGCTGTTGAGCCAATTTTACATTACATTGTCCATCGCTAGCCACTACTTTTTTCCATCTTTCTGGAAATTTTCGGATACCATCTCGAAAAAATAATGCGATGCGTCTTTTGATGCGGTACACGAATCGATCCAATTTTGGAGTTCTTCAAAAGAGCGAAAATGCTGATCCTCAACGACGAAAACGAGTTGCCCTGTGATGGTTTCACCCGGATGTAGCAGCTTATAGTACACCACGCCCAGTTGGTCCAACCTTATACATAGCTTGACCTTGCCACCGTGAATATTCGGTTTTGGCGTCGAATTTGACATCTATACCAAAACTCACATGTGGAAATTGATGAAGCATGTTTCCCGTAAGCTTCTTGCAGCATTCAATGGCATTCAGCTGCGTTCAACAGCAAAGTAAACTTTCCCGCAAAATGCACACAAAAACTCAGTTGCTTACAGTTCAGCGAAACTACATATACTGAAAAAGAAAGCCAAATTGTGATGCTTCAAAATAAAGTTGGTTTCAACATTTTTCGATTCGATTTAATACTAGTGACGCAACCTTTGGAAATTCCATTAAAACTTTTTTGTACGGGTAATACTTTTCAAAAACATTTTAGTGGAACAAATATCATCAGGTTATAAGCAAATCTGTCGTTCTGGGTTTTGAATAGACACATCTCTTTGGACTGTGAATGATATTTACAAGTGCTGATAATAAGCTGCCCCTCTGCTATTGCAAAGGATCGGACATCGCTAATTTTGGTTTATTTTATTCATTCTGAAACACATCGAGCTAAAGAAATTTTTATTTTCAGCATCTGTGTATTCCGGGAATTAACTCGCACTGCACCATCGCTTGTGGCCACTCGTCTAAGATGCACTAAATAAAAGCGAAGTTGGATTCTGCCCTCTTATTCATCTATTTATAACAACCGAGTTTACCGGTCGTACATACGTTTCAGATAAGAAGAGGTCAGGTCTTTCAAAATCTTTGAAGATTTAGTGCTTGTTGAATTGGAAAGCGTTGAGAAGTTTTTATATATTTGGCGAGTGTATTAAAACTAAAGAAAAACTTGCGCTTTCTCGTTTTTTATTGATCCATTCTCTCGGACAAACGTAGTTCCATTTTAACTTCTACGACACTGGTGCGTTCTTAAATCCGTCTTGGGCCTGGATTGCTCTAAAAACGTCCAAATATAAATCCACACACAATTTTAAATTATCTGTCCTGTAAAAACCTATCTCGTTCGAGTTCTAGTCATTGATTTAGACGGCTGATTCATGCTCCAGTTCGATGATTCCAAAAAATAGCCCAAATCGGTTTTTGGGAACTAATTTCCGCATCGGTTCTTGAGCGTTTGGGCCCAAAGCGGTTCTTGGGAGTTTGAATATAGGGGAAGGATATCGGAAGTTCGCTTCTAAACCGGTTTTAGGGAGTTTGGTTTTGAGCATGTTCGTAAGACTTTGATTTTAAAACTGTTCTTAGGAGTTCGGCTTCGAATCGGCTTCAAACAAGATTTTAATATTTAATTAGTAACTTAATAACCCAAGTCACTTCCCCATTCATCCGATTATATTCAAACTTTCATTTTCGATTAAGCATAAAGAAAACCTAGTGATGTATAGGTGGCGCGAGGACATAAATATTACGTTATCAGAGCTAAAAAAACTAAGGCAACAACTACGACCAAAGTGAGCAGGTCATCTCTGCAACCTGCTTGAATTCACTTATTTAACCTAAGTAAAAGTAATCAAAGAATCACATAAGTTGGCCATGCAAAATCTTAATTCCTTTATTTCCCCTTTAATATGGAATTCCA
Source organism: Lordiphosa magnipectinata (assembly GCA_037044535.1). Taxonomy (NCBI): domain Eukaryota; kingdom Metazoa; phylum Arthropoda; class Insecta; order Diptera; family Drosophilidae; genus Lordiphosa; species Lordiphosa magnipectinata. The sequence continues at coordinate 356,593 of JBAMBO010002825.1, forward strand.
GAAATAATTAGCTAGTTAAATCGTAGAAAAGTTTCTTTCGGACCCCCTTTCATTTCTCTCCTTTCTGCCTTCAACAGTCTACCCTAATCTGTGCCCTCATACAATAAACAATCACAAATCATATTTAAGAACTTAAGTGATCACTTTGGCCCAATTAAATTGTGCTCTTCCCATCTAATGAATCTTTCCAAGCACTTGCCCATCTTAATTTACATCTGTATGTACTTGCCCATTTCCCACTGAAAGAGTAGTGACATCTCTGGTACTCAACTGTCTAACCACTTCCCCTAGAACACATACGATCTATATTTAGTTGATGAGAGAGCGAGAGAGGAGCACAAACTGTGTGGTCCGTTGACTGGCACACTTCCTGCACTTGCTCATCTCCCGCCTAACCTGCTTCTACTTCTTTTTCGGGACTGGCATGGTTTGGTATATTCAATTTGCAAAATTGACATGTTAAAGAGAAGCCGATTTTCTCATGGTAAATAGATTGAAATTGAAATTAATTGTTTAAATTAACATTTGGATGGGCTGACAAGCAGCGATTGATTTAAGCTAACTGACGGGAGTAATCAACAATTTGATGCCTGTCACATTTTCTCAACTGGCAATCAACGTAAATTCAATAAGCTCCGTATGGGAACCCAACCTATCCATTCCAGGGGCCTTTAATCAAAAATTTATCATTGCTCTGTGCTCAGTAAAAGGAAAAACATTTTTCTGCAGCAAAGGCATGCCTTTCACATCACGGAAGTGGTGGAGTGGGTGGGTGGAGAGTGGATGCTTCTTGCTCAAAAGATGTAATCACTGCATTGTCACCCGACCGGAGACTGGGTCGGTTGGGCTGCCTTGAGGGGATTGCTCTACTCATATGAAAACATAAATCAGTGAAATTCTATACATGCCGCTGATTGTCTACTCTTTTGGCCCGACTTTATTCCTACTTGGGCGGCTCGCACAGAGAACACAGAAAATTCCAAAGTAAATTCAATGCATGCCAATAACTCGTTCTTGAAGAAGGGGACGTAGGAGAGGGCCTGCCGTTGGGAGTTGGTATTCAGATTGAGGATGATTAACCATTTGTGTACCCTATTTTTTTACGTTACCAATATTTCGCCTTGCCCTAACCTCTCTTCATCAACCACCCACAGGGCACTGGCTGCTTGTATTGAGATAGCGAGTGAAAAAGAGAGTGACATTTGGACAAACAGAAAACGCACGCTATTCAAATAGTACAAATCCAACCACAGCAAAGAGCTGAGTTAGATAGAGAGTCATCAGACATCTCCATGGAGCTGGCCAGGCCAGGCCTGGTGTGTGCAGATTAATGACGCCACGCCGAGGCCACTAAGTATGTATGTAAGTCTTCCCAGAAACAATAGATTTATGAAAGGGCCGAGAAACCCACTGGCGCACAATCTGGTCCATCCCTGAGGCAATGCTCTTGTGGATTTTCCAATAAATTACGCTTAAGTATGCACTTAATTCAAATAATGCCAAGTTGCGCGCCTTCCTTGGCCAAGCGGGAGCGAGAGGAGGCTGCCCTCAAGTGATTTGTTTTTTTGTGGCTTATAGGGAAGTGACGGCAGAGGTGGAGTTGAGGCTGGAGGTTGACTAGTTGGCAGTTATATGTTTGTGTTTGCCCATTGCCTATGACATGTGTCAAAATCGTGGACAGATAAGCTATATACTATACAGTTATCAAACTTTGGTTGACGGGGCTGAAGGAATGGGGGGAGTTGGTATACACTCAAGGAGGGATTAAGCTGAAGTCAGCAAAGTCGTCAAAATATGTTAACAGAACAGAAAAGAAGATTTGTGTGTGTATGGCTTACGGCATTGGAGGCTGAAGTAGATAAAGTTCGAGTACATAAATGCAAACAATATTTTTATGGCTAGTAAGAGAATATGACAAAGCAAACTGACGTCTTTTTTGCAAATCAAACAATTTAGAAAGTATTTCAGTTGATGGGAATGGTAGGCAGTTCTGTAAAACATAATATGCCAGTGCCTTTAAGTGTTTTGTTATTTTGGAATTTGAATACTAACAGAAATGAGCCCAAGCCTGAAGAAAAATTTATGATTTTTATGAGTTTTCACCTTGATTCAAAATTTATGCAGCTTATGACTTACCCTATTTCACCATATTTATTTTAATTTAAAAAAATAAATAAATAATAATAAAAAATGAGAACGCAAATCTAACTTCGTCTGTGACGAAGTTTTTATACCCTTGCAAATGCTGTTTTTGAAATGTCAGAGTTTAAGAATGCTTACATAAAAATCGAAAAATTTTGTAACTTAAACCCATTTTCCGACAGATAATCATCTGATTTCGACCAAATTTCGCGAATCTTTTTGAAAACATTTCAAATTAACAATCACGGAGTTTCAGAAAGATAAAATTTAAAACAGAAAAGTTTTTTCTCACAAAGACTCATTTTCCGATCTATTGGTCCTATGGCAACCATAAGATATAGTCACCCGATGTAGATCAACTTTTTCAAATTAGTTTGAAAGCGTTTAATATTAAGAATCACCGACTTTAAGAACGATTTACTTGAAAACAAAAAAGTTTTTTTCACTAAGACCCATTTTCCGACCGATCGCTCCTATGGCAGCTATATGTTATAGTCATCCGATTTTGACCAAAATTTGCAAATCTGTTTGAAAGCAAATAATATTAATTATGGCCGAGTTTTATGACGCTAGCATTGAAAACCAAAAAGTTTTTCTTACTAAGACCCATTTTCCGACCGATGGTTCCTATGACAGCTATAAGATATGGTCATCCGATTTTGACCAAATTTGCAAATCTGTTTGAAAGCATGTAATATTAATAATGGCCGACTTTAAGGCCGCTAACATTAAAAACAAAAAAGTTTTTCTCACTAAGACCCATTTTTTGACCGATGGTTCCTATGGCAGCTATAAGATATAGTCATCCGATCCGGTCGGTTCCGACATATTAGCAACGTGCAGTAAAAAGAAGACTCTGTGCAAAATTTCAGCACGATAGCTTTAAAACTGAGAGACTAGTTTGCGTAGAAACAGACGGACAGAAAGACGGACAGACGGACAAAGCTCAATCGACTCAGCTCGTCGCCCTGACCAAGAATATATATAGTTTATGGGGTCGGAAATGAATATTTCTATACGTTGCAAACTTCTGGGCAAAATTATAATACCCTTTGCAAGGGTATAAAAATAGAGGAAAGCTAACTTCGGCTGAACTACTTGCATTGAACAATGAGGGATTTTCAAAACCGACCAATAGATGACGCCACTACTGCCAGGACGGAAGAAGTAACTATCTTTTGGTCATAGCTTGAGTATAGTTCATCTGATCTTAATCATTTCAGCAAATCGATAAATAATATTGGCTACTAAATATCTCTAGAAGGTTAGAAACATCTATCTACGAAACTGTGGAAGATATGACTTTTTCCAAATTTCGGACACGATTTCAACTCTTCTAGTCATCAGAAAAAAAAAGAAAAACAGATTCCTAATAAGTAAGAAATATCGTTATAGCAGCACATAGGGAAAATCTAAAATATTTTTTCGCGATTGTTTAAAAAAAAAGTAATTTTTTGCCATATTTTTTAAAGTTTTGAATTTTTAACAAATATTTAGAATCAAAATTTTTACATAATCTTACGTGGTCCACCGAAAACATAACTGAACCTATCAAAAAAGCCAATATTGCACTTTTCTCGGGCAAGCGTGCGATTGGTCGTAAATGGGGATTTTCCCTTGAAGTACACAGCCGTTGTACGTCCAATACTACTATGGTGGCCGGCTTTGGGGAAACCTTCCGTCCTCAGAACCACAACAAAAGTTCAACGAAGTGCTGCATTTTGCATGACTTGTGCATTGCGTACAACCCCAACAGATGCACTTAACATAATGTTACACCTTATGCCTCTAGATCTTCTGGGTAGAGAAATCGCCAGTAACACCGCTCTCAGGCTGAGAGCATGCGGTACCTGGAAAGATAGTAGCTCTGGCCACTCCTCTATACTTCTGCATCAAGTGGCGGTACCGCCAACGTTTGACTACTGCATCCCAACAATAACGTTTACCACCATGTATAAAGTCGCCATACCGAGTCGGCTGGACTGGAACCCAATGCTTCACTGCAATCCGAATGCCATCAATTTCTATGGAGTCTTCAGCCCAGAGCTCGGGATCGAAACTTCATTTCGACTTCCTGACCATTGTAGTGTTTACCAAGCAGAGGTTGTAGCCATCCATGAGGTCACCAACCTTCTGGAAACCCTCGCAATCCAAGGAAGTAAAGCAAACAATCGATGGCAAACAATTCACACATGTGAAGTATCTAGGCCTACTCTTAATATTAAAAAATCTAGCGCGTTACTCCGTCAAGAAAGAGTGCATATTTCCCTACTAGTGGGGGCCCTTACTGGACACTGCCTAATAGGAAGACACGCCGCTAGGCTCGGCATCAGACACAATAACTTCTGTAGAAGCTGCAATTCAGTGGACGAGGAGGAGAGTGTACAACACCTCTTCTGTCATTGATGCCAGCTCTTAGCAGAAGGCGACTAATAGTTTTGGCTCGTCCTTTTCTAGACGATCTGTCAGACATCTCTGAATTAGACTTTGCCACTCTGCTCAAATTTGTCCTATTTTCTAAATGGTTTAACAGGGAAGACCCTCCCCCTCTACGATCGCAGCGTAGAAAGGGTTATATGGTAACACAACGGGCCTTCATGATGAAATGGGATTCTCCCATTTCAGCCATTGCAACCTAACCTAACCTAACCTACGTGGTTCACGGAAAATTTCAAGTCAATCGGTCCACGGTCCAACACAATTTTAATATATTTTAATATACCCTCTCATACAAGCGTATAAAACTTAAATTTTTCAAAATCCTAGACTAGAATACCCTCTTAAGGAAACATATCAAAGCAGTTCTTAGGACCCAAGCCATGCCGGCTCCCTTCGAATTTAATAGGAAAATCGGGATTGGGCATCATACTTCTCTATGATTGACTTTTATTTTCTACTCTGGGATGGCTTCCGCCCATCTTGTAGAGATATTATGATCATTGTTCTTGAATGGTTAACTTCGACTCTCGCCTCAAACTTCTCTTTTCGACTGTTTAGTTCATTATCGAACTTCTTAGACACCTATAACCGTCAATGCCACAATTAACACAAACTCACCTCAAGTAAACCATATTTAATATTTAAAATGCAATACTATCACAGAAACGCTGCCAACAAAACCTGTTGGCCCAGCAAAACCATTAAACACAATCAAAAAGCTGATAATTTGATTTTTCGAACACCAGAAAAATCATTTCCAATTTAAAACAAGAATTATGTTCACCCAAAAAGAAAAAAATGAAAGAAAAACTAACGTATCGCTTACAACTGATAATTACTCATATCTCTTAGGGAAAGGAAAGACCTGTCAATTATTAATGATAATTATCTTGGACGGAAAATGCACGTTTACGCAGGTAAATCCCACACAAAGTGAAATCTTATCGATTATCTTCAACTAATTAAACAAACTTCCCTTTGTTTGATAAAAAAAAATGTTCCAGCTGCTCGTGCTTCGGCATTTCCGCAGCCACCGGCTCCTCCGTTACAGAAATGTCACCTAAAAGGTAGAAGAGAAAAGAAACCCCTAAAAGCATCGTGGTCAATGCACAATGAATTGTATTAAGGCAACTCTTCACTGACTGAAGCCGGAAGTGTCGCATACTTTTACGGATACACCGGCTTAATTATGTGCATAAAATGTCAGAAGAATTATAACAACAACAACAGCAACGCACAGTCAAAGCTTGGGCTTGAAATGACAAAACACAAACATTAATTGCTCCACATTCACATCCACAGAGCCAAAAGGGGATAACCGAAGAAAAAGAGTGATGTGTCCCTCAGGAGTTGAGTGAAAAGAAAGCAGAGCAGAACAAAATGGTATTACACTGAGAGCAAAACATGCTCAAACTATTCAAGCTGTTTCAGACTGAAATGAGTCCTAAGACATGGCCTAAGGGATGTATTGAACCCGGTTCAAAAGTGTTTTAAAACCCATTTAAGCTAGGATATTACATTTACATTTTAATGAAAATTCCTAACTGTTTTCCCAGTGTAAGCAGAGTGTCGGACTGTGTTCTCCCCCTCCTTCAAACTGGCTTATAATTTATTAATCTATGCATAGAGCAGCAGAGCACAAGCACCGAGCACAACAAATACTCGTAATTCCATTTCTCATGCCCGCCTCAACTTTCTTCAATGCCAGCGAGCATGGAGAAGGTGTTGTCGGCAGTCCCCAACTCAGGACGGGTGGGACAGGCCACTACATGTCACTTTAATCTCTTAGAAGTGTCACTTTTGCAGCTCTCCAAGTGTTGTTTGGGTTTTGTTTGCCTCCGCTGCTGCTGCTGCTTGTCGGGGGCGTTTGTAAACAATTTGAATTTTCAGTTTGATAATAACACATCAAATTGCATATAGAAATGGAAGCCACAAACACAAACCTTATGGTAATGAAGTGTAGCAGCTGTTTTTGAGAGTTGAATTGGAATCCGGCCCTCTGATTTACATTAGATACCCCGAGATATAGAGAAGACAGAGCAGACAGACAACTTGACTACTTGAACAATCAAATTCAATTTATGCCACACATTCATTTTCATTTTTCTGAAGATGATGATCAAGTGTCCCTCGCTTACCTCGCCGAGATTATGATGCTCTATTTGATTTAGACTTGATTTTTTGGGCGCTTTATTATTACAATGGCGCCTCAAGTGCCGACGCAATGCTTATCTTTATCTCTTTGTGTGGGTTCATCAAATATCTCTACAAAAATATTAAAAAAAGCTTGGGCATTATTTAATTTGTCGCTGCTTGGGGTCTCCCTGTTCAACTTTGTTTCGAGGTTAAACAAATAAAATATCATTCCATGTAAAGTTATAAAATGTTTTACAAATTCATAAAAACTAGGAGAGGTGTGTGTTGGTCCATCCCATCCCATGTCATACCAGTGTCTGTCCATGGTCCCACACCAGGTGCAATGCGTGTGTTGCAGTTGGCTTTTGTTTTCCGGATTTCGGGTCAGGTAGTTTCGCCTGAAAGCCAGGCCATTGTTTTCCACCGCGGCAGGGGAATGAGAGATATGTGAGCTATGGAGCAGCAGCAGCATCAGCGCAATGGCATTCTCAGCCCGAACTACATGCGTCACAGGGATAAGGGATTAGTGGCGAGCGCGCACAGGTAAGGTTGTAAATTTTATCCTACCACGAGAGTCGCGCGAAAAGTCAAGGGCAAAATGAGCATAAGGTATAAGGTAGAGACAAGGAAAGAGGACTTAAAGTATAAGAACAAAGTTTGAAAAATGTTTAATGAAATATTTATAACTAGGCTGTAAACCTGCTCGCAGTTGAACCGCAAAGTCCGCTGTTTGCTCTCACTTATGCTCTCTGAGGGCATTTGGGAATATGTCCGTCTCGCTCTAACCACTGTGTTTTCCTATGCGGACAATAAGAATCTCATTGCGGACTATGGCTTAACACCGCTCAAAATTGAGCATCGAAAATTGAATCTCTAATACTCAGTGCTCCATGACTTATTGACCTGGAGCCTGCTAAAACGAATATTATCAAGCCTCTAAGCTCTTGTTTGTTTCACTTTTAGTACATGTGCTCTGTGAACCCGAACCCAAAAGTTTCGCGGTTCGAGCCCCTGCCGATATTTATGAGATTTGCAGCCCTGATTTATAAAACTATCAAATAATTACAAAAAAGTTTAAGTTATTATCGTACATATTCCCCAACAATGACTTTCATCAGAAGACTTTGTTGCTGCTGGATTCAGCAGATGTTGATATTACTACTTTGGATTTTAAAGGCATGTGCAGTAAGTTTAAAACGCTGAAAAGCGATAATGCTATGTTATTTGATGGATATTGAATAAGAAACCACCCGCAACGATTAATTTTAAGGCAAGTTTGTAGAGCGCATTTGTTCCATAAGAAGATTACTCTCCCAGCATCTTATGAAATTATTAAATCCTTAAAGAAAGCGATTTCTTTACTGAAGTCATTCGACACTCGTACTCTTCTCTCTCAATTGATAACTAATATATTTCCGTTTATTTCTCGAAGATCTTTAGTTTTCACATTAATTTGATAGTTCAAGCTTTTTCTTGTTGGGGCTTCAAGCCCTTTACAGAACTGCGAAGTAAGTAATTTAGCTTTCTTCGTCATATATTTCGTCAATGTGGAATGAGGGATAGATCTTGCGAATATAAATGATAGTTTAAAATTTGAGATCGAATTTGAAGTTGACGGGGGTGGGTCACACTACTCGATCAGCAGTGTTTTGTTTATAAGAAGAAAAATAGGGTAAAGCTAACTTGGGCTCGACCGAAGGTTTTAAATGTTTTTCGTCGAACATTCTCAACTGAGTTATTTATGAGTTATTATATGACAGCAATAGATGGCGCCACTACTTTGACCATTGTGGTAGCCCTGGCCACCTCTGGTCACACCATTTATCGAGCACCATCCTGACGCGATAGCAGAATGACAACACGCGCCATCCCTGGCGCTCAATTTCTGGCTTGGCTTCAGCCACGCGCGGCACGCGCTTGCATCGCTCCGTTCGACTTAACGATAATTGTTAGCCTAAGTTATATTTAATAAAGTTAGTTACACATTAAACCCTTGTAGCTAAACCATTTGCCTGCCAGTTTTTATATGGCAGCTATACGATATATTCATCAGATTTAGATCAAACTCGTCAAAATTGTATGGAAACCGATAATATTCATAACTGGAAATCTTAAAGACGATAGCATTGAAAACAAACAAGTTTTTCTCACTAAAACTAGTTTTTTGACCGATCGTTCCTATGGCAGATATATGCTATAGTCATTCGATCTGGCCGGTTCCGACAAATGTGCAGCGTATTTGTACCAAAAGGTTTCGTGCAAAGTATGGTTACGATAGCTTTGAGACTGACGGAGGATATAGCATAGAAACAGACGGACATGGCTATATCAACTCAGTTCGTCATGCTGATCAAGAATATATATACTTTATGTGGTCGGAGATGCTTCCTTCTATGCGTTACAAACATCTGGACAATATTAATATACCCTCTACATGAGTATAAAAAATTGGCAGCTTCTCTCCATGCCAATAGATTAACAAACTGTTTTTATATGATAGTCAAAAGTTAGCTGACTACAAACTAGAGCTTAGCAAAAATCGATGTTCTCAACCATCGACGTTTCTGATGTTTTGAAAAACATCACTATTTTAAAAGTAACACTACATATAAGCTAATGATCAAAATAATATTTGTATTTCTACAGAGATCCAATTATATTGATATGTTTTTGATTACGAACAGCAGCTTATTCACTACAGTGGATTTTAAAGAGCATCTGCGGTCAGAGATGAGTTGTCCTGCTCTGCTGAAGTTCCGTTCTGATTCGCAGGATATCGTTTCTTAAGTCTTTCTCGGCGTTTTTCGGGAAAAAAAAAGTATATTAATATCCAATTAAAGATACACTTTGCATTTACCTTCCAATATGGTATAGGTTCGACTTCTTCAGCTGCATTTGATTCTTCATTATTGGAAATCCGGCACAGTCACATCACACACAATTACTTACAGCAAATTGGTAACCAAACTCCTTCAAAAATCCATAGCAATATTTCAGGCTGCGAATTTACAACATTAGAATTCCAGTCTTCATTCGACAACTGAAGTAGCATATATACCAACTGGTAGGTTTTGAAGTCTGAACAGCAAAACAAAGCCCGCTGATGAGAGAATTTTTTTTTTCTCGAAACAGCGATTGTTGTACGGACATACCCAATTGCTAATCTGTCTGTTAATATCTGTCGATTTGTGTTGATTATATTGAATTATAATTATCCATTGACCTTGAGGCAGCCAGATGCAAACTTTGACTAGTTGAAAAATATTTATTTTAAAATATTTCCCCGCTTTTTTTGCAGACGCTTTAAGATTCCATTCAGCAGACCATTTCGACTTGCGATTTGTGATTTCTGATTGCCGATTTTATCTGCTGAAAGCAATGATTACCGATTGCGATTGCGATTGGCAAAATTGACAATCGAGATTGCCGGAAGGAAATCGAACAAAAAGTATGATTGCTTACCGATGGCTGGGTCAGCCAACCTTTTTGCAAGCATTCACATGAAATTTTCTATTTATTATCCGGAAATATTGAAGTTTATTTGTCTCAGGGTTTTTATTTGATAAAAAGTACTAAAGCCACAGAATATCTTAAAGCCTGCTATCAATGCCATTCAGCAGAGACTTTTCAGCAATCGCAAATCGTAAATCAGTCATCGCTAATTGTATTTATCTGCTGAATGCGCCCATCGATACATTGCTAAAAACATCACACTATAGCAAATAATACTCTTTTTTGCTTTTTGGTATTTGTATTAAGCGATTAAAACCCTTGTAAACTATAACAACTATAATTAAATATCGACCTAAACGAAGTTAGTTTCAACTTCACGTTATTAATTTAATTAAAAAATGCAAAATGTTAAGTGTAGTGAAATCATTACTTCTGCCTTTTCTTCGCACAATTTTTGTATGGAAATTCTCGTTACTTCGCAGGTTCGTAGAGGGCTAGCACGAAATTCAATGGCGGTTTTAAGCCAAATCGTGTAGCAATATAAAATTTTTGTGTAAGCTGGAAATGATTTTTTTCTACCGAAAGCATTAGGGAATATATTTATTTTTTCAACCAAGTAAAGACTGAGCTTTATATATGAAAGCAATTTTACGCATGATACTTTTCCGCACAACTTCACATGAAAAGGCAAAAATGACCTAAATTGCTCCTTCAACTCTACTCAAAAGAACATCAAATTCCTTAGGTTAGAACCTGAAGAAATGATTTATCCCGGCCATTTAACTTAAAGGTCTTAATATCAAAAAAACAAACATAAATAAAATCCAATAAAAATATGAACTCCCCTCTCTACTCATTTGGCTCATAAAATAAGGCGGCGACATGCCATAACTTTAGTCATTAAAGCCATCAAACAACCCTCGACCATATTGATAGGGATACGAACGCCATTCCCTCATATTCCAATCGATACTGCCCTTACCTACTACTAAATGTTTGTAAAGTTGAAAATTTAAAAATACTTTTAGACCTTAATAATGGCCACTAAAATGGAAATTGCTTGCGTCTAGGACTCCCTCTACGGCACCTTCTTCCTTGACGCACACGCATCATATCGAATTTCATGGCTCTCACAATGGGCCCACAGTTGAGTGCGTTCCTTCTTTTCGGTTTTCTTTTTTGTAGCGTGTTGATGACAGATTTTTGCTGTCGTCGTTTCGTCGTTTCATTTTCGTTTCGTTGAAAGTCATTTTTACTCATTTATTGTCACCGTTAGTGCGTCGGTGTGTGTATCCTTACAAGTACACTTCAGGGCACTGCAGGCAGTCCACACACACACACACACAACACAGGCCTGGTATTGATTCCACTTCCACAGCCTGCCACAGCGGGACACTACTCTGGAGAGTCCAATTGACATGACTCAACAACAGGCAACGGCCGGACGGTCGGACGTTTTTTGTTTTTTGTGTACTTATTAAATATTTAAAAGCTTTGCCCTTTGTTTTCAACTGCCACACAGTTTGCCATGTCCATGGCAAATACTTAATAATATTTTTTAACAGCACACCGCAGGTTGCTGCTTTCAATTTTTGATCAACTGCAGCACGCACAAAATAACGTTCCAGAGACATTTTAAATTATGGTTTACAAAAATTATACATGCTGGGGATATTCTTACAATTGTGACTCATAACAAGTGGGTCAGGTAAGACAATGAATGGTTATTAAATGGCAGCCAGGTTCTAGGGAAACCCTTGGTGGCGGCGGCCTCACAGGTGCAGACAAGTGGCGCTTCAGGGCACCATTGGTTAAAAAAAAAGGGGGAACCCAAGCGGACAATGGGATAACTAAAGACTAGAAATAAACATGAGTGTAATATGACATGACAATCATGATGATGATGATGGGCCCTAACTATGAAGGATAGGTTAGGTTTTCTATAAATACGAACACGAAAGTTTTGTCCATGATTCCCTGCGGAAAATAAATTGAAAATAAGGAAAGAGGTTGGCTGCAATCAAAGGCAAACCTCTGATTTCATCCTAAATCTCTGAAAATTCCTCGTTGCTTAGAAAACTGCGCCAAAATGATCTCATATGCAAGTAGTCGGAATAGTAGTAGAGAGTTCGACAACTGTCCGGGAGGACTGAGTTTTTGGAAAACCTTTCACAGGCAGCGATCACCATTACCAGCTACTGACGCCATGTAGCCATGAAAAAGCTTATCTTTCTCTTGTAATAAACGTCAAAATATACAAGCTTAAAGAAAACAGAAGTTAGTGTATCTTCCCATCTATTTTGGACCTCGGGTTGTTTAAACCAAATGATCAAGTGCGATTGGAACGGAAGTTATACCGTTTTGTACTAAAAATTTCAAGTATATTTTGTTGAACTATGTTTAATGAAGTACAAAACATTCTTAAATCCAAAGTCGACCATTATTATTCTTGAAATAAGGAAGAATGTTCTTGAATCAAGTCTTAATTCAAGTGCAAAATTTCATAAATTGATTAGGAGATAGACTGTCCATCCAAAAAAGTATGCAATGAAAAATGCGAATTATTTTAACCCGATTCTGCCATCCTCGTTTTAAGAACGCATTGGGTGTAGCTTAAGAGTTTTCTGTGCTTAACTTAAGATCATGTTTTTTACTCTTAATATGTTATTTTTCTTTTATGATGTGTCAAAATTGACTTATAGCCCATTTCCACTGGCAACTTTTTTTATCATTTTAATTCCATAAAATTTTGACGTTTCGATTGACAAATCGTCATCTTTTTTAAACGTTGACAAAGACAGTTGCTTTGTTTGTTTTAAATAATAGGCGGCACTTTCAAACTCACGTAGACTTTTTGGAATATTTACCAAATAAAAAAAAGACATACCCGTCAGGAAAGCAATTTCGAGGGGCGAACGCATTGGCATGGCCCTGAACTATCAGCAGAAAGCTAAATACACAACTTTTTTTGACTAATTTATTGTTTAAGCAAAATTGCGCCTACTTTTTACAATTTTACTACATCATTTTCGTCATCATTTTTAAGAAATGACAGAAATGAATGTCAAAAAGAAGTAAGAGTCGTATGGAAGAAATGACATCATTTTGTTAATTTCTTGTCATTTTCAAGAAATGAAGTTTCATTTCTTTGGTGGAAATAGGCTAAACAATTTAATAAGACTTCCACGAAAAAAATTTGTTCTTATTTTAAGTATGCAAATTCTTGTGTGTGAAAAACGAAAAAAAATATTCATTAGCGTAGGTGACAAGAAACTTAATCTGTGTGTGGCTGAACGTCTTTATTTAACATAAAGTGATTTAGCTGAAGAAGGAACGTGCTTGTGAGCGTTTAAGCATAGTTCAACGGCAACCCGCCTAGAGGCGGTCTTGTGACAGCTGGCGAAAAAAAATTTCAAAGTTAGTTTCAAATGCAAACTTTAATATATGAATAGTTTGAGTTAGTAAAGAAAAAAAGACTTTTTACCACCAGCAGAGACTCGCTTTGATGGAGTTGAAATGGGCGGAAAAATCCTGGTTGCGCTTCTGAAACGCAAGTTATATGTCGAAAATACAATATAAATATTTGTTTCTTCCAGCAAAAAGATTGCTTCATTGATTTCTATCATAAATGAACTGTACTTCATAATTTTCTTGTATTGTACTTTACTTTATGTTGAAACTATTGAAATAGTTAAGTTAAATAGCTAAAGGTACATAGAGTATATTAAGTTTGTGCAAAAGTATGTAACAGGGAGAAGGAATCGTTTCCGACCCTATAAAGTATATATATTCTTGATCAGCATCAACAGCCGAGTCGATATAGCCATGTCCGTCTGTCCGTCTGTCTGTCCGTATGAACGAAGAGATCTCAGAGATGGTAAGAGATAGAGGTTTGACATGTATGGGACATATATTTCTTATACCTGCAGGCAAATCAAGTTTATTTTCAATTTTTGCCACGCCCCCTCCCGCCCCCGCAATTTGGAAAAAATTCATATTTCCTACAGTTTTGGAGATAGATCGTTCGTTCCTTCTAAAGATACCTTGTAAACAAAATTATTTATCGATTTGCTGAAGGAATGATAAAGATCGGATGAACGATACTCAAGTTATGGGCAAAAACCAGTTAACACCCCCCCCCCCCCCCCCCCCCTGGCCGTTTGACTCCTGAGCAAATGCGAGTGTAAGGGTACAGAGTATGTTATAGTGACCGACTTTCTTTCTTGTTTTAACCGGATATGTACTTTTTGATGGGTTTTGGAGTTATTTTCAAGAAAAATAAAATAAGCATTACCACTAGAAAGTTGAAAGCACTCATTGCTTGTCTATTATTGCTTTCATTGCATTTAGCAGTTCCCATCTGATCTAAGCAATGATTGTATGGAGAGACAGTTGGCAATTATGCTTAGTTAGGGATTAACGATGAAACAGTTCTGTATAGGCAACCAGCTCTTTTTGGTGGTACAATGCAAAAGTTGTTTACAGTTGTGAACAAATGCAACTTTTGCGGACCTAGAGCCAGCTAAACTCACTAATTAAACATTAGTAAGGTCGGCAAATGAATTACGAAAAATAAAAATGTAAGCACAGTAGTTTTCTATTTTTTTTTATATGTTAATCAACAAAAAAAAACTTGAAAAAATCGTATTTTTATGCATTGCTAGTTTCTTGGCTCTGTTTCCCAAGACCGCCTGTAGGCTAGGTAAGTATTTGACCCTAAAAGACCTAATTATCTAGGAATATAAAATTTATCAGAACAAACATTCCCTTTTGAAGCGAAAGTAATGAATAAAACTAGAGGGTTAGGAGTTTATCGGGATTGATTTCAGACTAGCGATCTTAAAGTATAAACAAAAAGATTTTAAATTAGTTCGCAATGTAACGAATCCGTTTAAAATCAAGCATTTTGGAATTAGAGTCAGCATTTTTACTTGAGTCGAGAACTTTTAAACTATACAACATAAATTTTTTTTGGTTTTTTCTAAGTGCACATACAGTTTTTGTATTGCTTGCAGCCAAATGCAGCGCAATTTATAGTCAACACATACACTTTTCTGCTTCTTGCGCCGAATAATGGGCCAAGCTACGTAATCATCGCTGCATCAATCGGTTCCTGTCTTTAGGCTAAGTCTTCTGAGGCATTGCAAATTCGTCAACGGTCTTTTAAGATATCAGATTTGCTTCTCCTTCCCCTTCCAAGTCCTAAAAGCACTTTATGTCAGGCATATTCCTTCTAGTGTTAAATCTATTTACAGTGCGCTTCTCTTTGTGGGAAAAGCTCATTCACTCATTCAGCTAACACTCATTTAACCCCACCACTTCCCTGCCCACCGAGCACTTCTCAGGCGACCCATAACTCTACTAACTATGCAGCAAAGTCCGAAAAACAAACTCATGGCAGCCATTCCAGGAATGCCGACTCTCCAACTTCCCCAAAATGCTACACATGCAATTGCTGCTGCTGGTGCTGCAGCAGTTATCATCCCTCCTGCTCCTGCACTTCCTCCTCATCTTCTTCCGTTGTCTGATTTCAGCAAATATTTGCAAATTTACGTTGACTCTTCTGTATGTTTGTTGTAACCCCAGCGCGGACCGTGACGACGACCCCGCCAGGGCCAGGCCAGGCCAGACCAGAGAAGCGGCATTAGCGACAACTGTCGTAGAGTGGCACTTAATGAGCAACGACGACGGCTGCTGGAGCTGCGCTACTGATTCTACATACAATGGCTACTACTGCAGTTGCCCGCATGCCTGGCTAGAGCGAGACGGGAGCAACACAACAATCAAGCTGAAGTTATGCACGATGGCCATGCAATTGGCGAGAGGCTGCAGCAGAAGCGGCAACCAAATGTCTCTTACGGATGCGCCATTGTGGCTGGTACGAGGTGGTCACCACTCGCCCCGTAGCCCATGTGGTTGATTTTGTTGTGTTTTGCTACAGATTCTTCTTTAGCATTGCAGTAATTTGACTTGATTTGTTTAAGCTGCCACACATATACATAGAAAAACATGTTTTACACTGAGAGAAATTAGAAAGAAAGAAAGTGTGACGGAAGCTTTGCTTATAAAAGAGTCGCTTATACCCATCACTGAGGAATGTAAAAATTATGTCGAATTCATCGTGAAGTCAAACGTTTGATCCGCGGACAGGTCCGTAAGTCTTTTAAACCGAAGGGTTTGCTGAAATTTTGCCCTCTCCAAAGCTTATATTCCAATCCAATTCTACCAAGAAAAACGGCAGTTCAACAAACTTACAAGTCCATCATGTTGTATTGCGGCAATTTTATATTTCTTACAAACTCCTGTGAATTTCAAGCCCTTTCATCAGACTTTGACCAAATTTCCTCAGTGTAGACCCGTAGCCTAGACTCATAGCGTGAGCGCCCCCTAATGACAAATGTGCCGCTGCCATGTAATCGCATTAAACTGCAGTCACTGCTGCTGCTACTGCCGCTGCTGCTACCGTCGCGTCGCGTCGAATCGCCCGTTGCATATGTTGCGCTCATTAAATTTGTATTTATAATAGTCCCCGAAGCTAAATCGCCTTACATTTGGCTACGCCCAATGCTTAGTGGGGAGGAGTGTGGAATGATGATGGTAATCATCATAATTTTTCGGCAGCCTGACTAAAAAAGATAGGAAATGTTCGACGAGCCTGCAATTGACAATTCAGCCAGGACCATGTTCCCTGGCTGGGCAAATTGCAAAATTAATTAAATTTTAGCACAACTTTCGAACGGTACAACTTAGTTGGTGTTGTTGCTGTTGGTGTTGCAGTTGCTGTGCGTTGATTGCCGCGCTGTGGTTACACTGTGGTTGCTGCTGTTGGTCGCTTTGGTCGGTGGTTTTCTGGATAAAAAAAAAATGGCAAAACCCGATGAAACCCAAGCCGCTCTACGTTTTAACATTTCTCGTACATGCAAGTGACAAGGCAATATCCGTCACGCAAACAGCAGCAGCAGCAGCAACGGAGGAGGCAAACAGCCTGGCCGTAACAACAACTACAATAGTGAGAGGCAGAAACAACACGAGCCAAGGCACCTTGTGCAAAAAATGTTTGGGAAAGGATTGAAAATTAAAGCTCGTTACTGAATTGTATTAAATCATATTTATTAAACAATTCAAAGTTTTTCCTAATGCCGCGAACACGAAAAACAATAATGTTACTTCAATTTAATGCGATGATTTAGATTTATCAAATCGTTTTCTTTGACATTGCACAGTTTCAAGTATTTTGTACAAATTTCTGGTATTTTGTGATTTATATGCTTACCTCCACTTGCAAATAAGTATTTACCGAAAGAAAACACAACCCATACAATTTTAAATGCAATCAACTTACAAGTAATTGGTAGAGGTACATCCATACATCAGCTAAATTTTGTGCCAGCGAAGTTAAGCTCAAGCTCCAGTGTGATAAATGGTCATGGATATCACTGAATATCAAGCGGTCATACTGTTTTGGCAGCTGTCTTTTGTTAACAACCAAAAGTTGAAAGTGTTCTTTTGACAAATTTCAAAGTTCAGGGATATTTTATAATGTGTGCAAAAAAGAAATTTTTTCTTGATGCGAAACCATTTCCAAGCGATGCTTTCGTTTTTGCGTTTCTGAGTGTTCAGGAAACGAATTCGTTATATAGAGAACTTTGTTGTACGGAAGTTCGCAATTGAGAAGATCGACTGTATAAGTATTGGAATTAAGTGTTGTTTTAACTATGTACCAATGTAGCTAAGAACTGAGGGCGCGCAAACATGATATTTTAACACGTTATCAAACACGCTCGATTGATGCCGCAAAAGTGAGCTTACAACTGAAATTTATAGATCAAACCAATGCTTCAGTTCTGCCGTCAGTTCTTCTTTCAACCGCATGTGTGCGCGCGCCTTAAGTGCCGATTGCTTGGAAAATGAGAGTTCGGCCATGCATAAACTAAAGGAACAAATAAACTTATTGAATAAAAAAGTTTTTCAACTGGTTCCTTTACCCGAACTAGTGCAGTGATTTACCATTTATTGTAATTAATTTCAAAGTAAACAAGTAAGAGCGCTGTAGTCGAGTTTCCCGCCTACAAAATACCCTGTTCAATTGAGACACACATACAAACACACTCACATACACAAGAGCATACACACATACGAGCGCACACAAACACACACAAACACACACACTCCCCCCCATAAACTAAATTGTTTAATAACTTTTGTGTTTTCCTTTTGAGAGTAGTTAGATAAAGTCCTAGGATAGTATATATTAAGCCACCAGGTTCTATATTTAAAATTCTGGCTGTGACAATTTTTTTGCGGTTTAAGGGGGGAGGGGGGGTATTTTCAAAATCTGAAACAAACTTGATCTGGGTACGGTATACACCTATGTGCATGCCAAAATTTGTGTCTCTATCTCTTATAGTCTCTGAGATCGACGCGTTCATTCAGACAGACAGACACACAGACAGACATATTTTTAATGGGAACAGGGTATAAAAATGGAGGAAAGCTAGCTTTAGCTCGACCGAAGTTTATATACCCTTGCAGCTTGTATAATTTTGATAAATTAGTAGCCTGATTCCACTGACACAATATGTACATATTTTTGACAAGGCCTCCTATATACATTTTCTTCACCCAATTGCTATGGCAGCTATGCTATATAGTTCCCCGATCAAACTTGGTGGAATTATGTGAGGCATAGAAAACTTATAAATACGAGGTTTACGGACGATTGCGTTGAAGACAAAAATGTTTTTCTCACTAAAACTACTTTTTCGACCGATAATTCCTATGGCAGCTAAATGCTATAGTCATCCGATCCGGCCGGTTCCAACAAATGTGCAGCGTATTTGTACCAAAAGACTTCGTGCAAAGTTTGTTTAAGATAGCTTTGAAACTGACGGAGGAGACAGCATGGAAACAGACGGACAGACGGCCATGGCTATATCAACTCAGCTGCTCATGCTGATCAAGAATATATATACTTTGAGTGGTCGGAGATCCTTCCTTCTATGCGTTACCAACATTTGGACATTTTTAATATACCATCTGCAAGGGTAAAAAAATAGAAGAAAGCTAACTTCGGCTCGGACGAACTTTATATACCCTTGCAGCTGGTCTTATTTATATAACTTTTGGGGGCTACAGAGTATGTTATAGTCGGGCTTGACCGACTTTCTTTCTTGTTTACATAGGTATACTCGATACTCTCAGACAATTAAAGCAGAGTGTGTTTACAGAAATGCTCAGCGACGTCGACCGTGAGCATAAGCTCGTCGCTACGCTGCTTTGTCAACAATGCCTTCGAACAAAATGAACTTCGTGTCAATGGCTACACACACAAACGCAGTGGCGAAAATGTGATTGTGTTTTGTGCCAGCCCCTGAATTAAAGTGTCATCACCAATAGTATGTTGATTTAGTTTAATAAAATAGGCTCAATTTTGTTTGAAACATGAACTAGTCAATATAATTATAATCTGTACCAAAGGTACACAGAGTATGTTAAGTTTGTGCAAAAGTATGTAACAGGGAAAAGGAATCATTTCCGGCCCTATAAAGAAAATATATTGTTGATGAGAGTCAACAGCCGAGTTGATATAGCCATGTCCGTCTGGATGAACGCACAGATCTCAGAGATGGTAAGAGTTGGTTTGATATATATTGGACAAATACTTCTTATACTTGCAGGCAGATCAAATTTATATTCCCCCTGCCGCCCCGCAATTTGGAAAAAACGTTATATCTCCCACAGATTTGTAGATACATACATATGTGTACCTTCTAGAGATATTTCGCAGAGCTTGCAAAAAACTGTTAACACTATCAGCGTGTCTCCAAAAAACTGTTCTGTTACAGACACAACGAAAAGAGGTTGCAAAAAGACACTTTCAATTCGGCTTTGCTCAATAGTTGTTGTCGCTCAACCACAGAGCGCTTTTTTCTATTCTGATTTGCTCATGTCTTTCACTGACCGTTTTGCCGAGAGCCGACTTCCAAAGTGTCTTTTACAAATGTAGGAGTGGTTGTGACTGGGATGCCTGTGTGTGTGTGTGTCTCAGTCAACGATCTTTGTACATATGTGTAGTATGGAGAAATTTATTAATATTAACTTATCAAATGAAATGCAGAAAAGATTAGTTTTTGTAATTAGTTTTTGTAACACTTTTTGCTGACACTTTTTGTGTTTTGCTCATTTGAAGACAGTTTTTCGTGAGCGCTCGCTCACAAGTGTCCCTCTCAGTTATTATTGACAGACCCGTCTCGTTTGTTTTGAACAACCGAAAATGCTCAACAGAAAACACATGTGGAGGGAAAAAAAGTGTATTGCTCAGTGAAAGACTCTAATATACTCTATATACCTTCGGTACAGAGTATAAAAAGTGGATGTTTCCTTTTTCTACTGACGAATGTTATTTAAGGTCACACTAACGTAATCCAAGAACAGCTGATTTGATTGCTTTGTTTGCAATTGTAAATCAAAATCGTCATCCACATGTCAAACAGCAAGCTCTCCTGGCAGTTAAACCACGTATAGCTAGTTTTCGGAATACATACATAAGGAATATTACTGCATTTTAACATTCTATAACAAGGAATGGAACACTTGCCGCTTGCATTGGCCATGCACAACTCATGTGCGTAGTCAGTTTTCAATAAAAGTGGGTCCGCAAACTCTCCACTGTGCTAAAACCCTCTCCCACTGAGCTGAGGCAAAGTAATTGACACAGCAGCTGTTCCTATTGATGACACTTGGGGAGTTCGATAGAAAATCTAGACTTATGTTGTGACAGTGGCTAGATCGAATAGACATTCATCTCTTAAGGGCGGTGTCCATGGGTACGGAAACGGCTGCAAAATGAAAAACTCTATATAAAAACAAGAAAGAAAGTCGGTCAAGCCCGACTATAACATACTCTGTACCCTTACACTCGCCTTTGCTCAGGAGTCAAACGGCCAGTTAACACCCCGCGCACAACGCGGTGCGCTCTCTAAGTTTCTCTCTCTCTCTCTCTCTTTCTCTCTCGCACTAAGATTGCCTGTGTTGAACGGTTAGGGTATGTTGCTGTGGTTGTTGGTGGGGTGGGGTGGGTGGTGTTAACTGGCCGTTTTTTGCCCATAACTTGAGTATCGTTCATCCGATCTTTATCATTCCTTCAGCAAATCGATAAATAATTTTGTTTACAAGGTATCTCTAGAAGGAACGAACGATCGATCTCAAAAACTGTAGGAGATATGAAGTTTTTTCCGAATTGCGGGGACGGGAGGGGGCGTGGCAAAAATTGAAAATAAACTTGATCTGCCTGCAAGTATAAGAAATATATGTCCCATACATGTCAAACCTCTATCTCTTACCATCTCTGAGATCTCTTCGTTCATACGGACGGACGGACGGACGGACAGACGGACAGACGGACATGGCTATATCGACTCGGCTGTTGATGCTGATCAAGAATATATATACTTTATAGGGTCGGAAACGATTCCTTCTCCCTGTTACATACTTTTGCACAAACTTAATATACTCTATGTACCTTCGGTACAGAGTATAAAAATGGGCGAACCATACTTCAACTTTTTAAATCAATTTCATTTCTTAATGTTTCCCTGACAGGGCCCCTACTACGTGTCCAAGTGCTATGTGACCACCTAGGGACCGCTGCCCAATAGCATTTTCGAGTTCAGCGGAGCTATATACGCCGCCAAGTCACACATGCTACAGCAGTACATCCAGAAGATCATCATGCTGATCTGACCAACTTTACGGAGGCAACTCGCCAGAAATGCGCGAGTTACTTTCCAATCGAGATGAACGAAATCCTTGCTGTGGCAGCCAAGTGCGAGCAGTTAAGTGCCGCTGCTCGGGACTACATCGAACTGCATTTAATGCCATTTATTGTGCTAGACACAATTTTAAGGAAAATGTCGGAAGAGGCAATTACTAACGTTCACTGCGCTAATACTGTAGATTGTCAAAAGTCATAATGATAAGAACAATTAATATATTATTAATTTCATTTAATAATAAAAATATATTAAAATAGCACATTAATTATTTTATAATCATAATCCTGCCAGGTGTTATTGTTTGTAAGTTCGCGGGCATATTTAACAGCGCCAGAACAGCGCAAGGTTACTTTGAAACGATTATCGAAAGAAAAAATTGTGTTATCGTGTTTATAGCAGCGGCTTAGCAGACTCTGTTAAGAATCTGCGGAATATAAACTTTTTCACGAGAAATTTTATGAGGAAATGCACAGAACTAATGAGGTCATTTAGATCACCCAGCGTATGACCCCTAGAATGTTCCAGTGGAACAGGTGAATTAGTTACGTATTTTTAGTTTGAATTTTCGATGTTTCAAAAAATGTCCATAGCCTGATCTCTGATCACTTTGGTTATAACTGAATTGATATTGGTTCTACTTTCCCTAACAATGAGTCAAAACTTTGATATCTATAAGATAGCCAACGATTAACCATTTTCATCAGACTTTTGTCCCTGGAAACCTTCTCTATATCCGAATAAGAGGTGCAAGAAAGAGCGTTGAGTATTGGCCCATAAATCCCCCAAATCCTATTTGCCTCTGACATTTATATGACCAATTTTCCAAACCTAATGATGCAATTTTTCTGCCATCTGGTCAATGAAAGTTTCAATTATTATTTTATGAGGTACGAAGATCTAAAGACAAGACATTTCACATACATATGTAAATGTCAGGGATTAACTTATGGTTATTGCCCATTCAATGAGGCTATGAAAACCACTGTGCCTGCTCGTTAGATCCTGTCTGTGTGTGAGTGTGTTTGTGTGACGCTTTGGCAAAAAAATTATTATTCATCGCTTGTACAACGACGCCACCAAATGGACGACCAGAGCTTCGCGTCGCTGCCAACGCCAGCGTACGAGTTAATTACGGTCCATTAGACTGCACAAGGGGGTGTTTATTACCACATCAGTGGACGCCGCCACCAACGCCATCACCCAAACAAACCAGGACAACAGTTTTTCCATTTTCCAGCCCGAGATTGCAAACTAGAAATTGGACATGAAATCAGTTAGAAAATGCTGCTTTGACATGGAAATTGGTGTTTGGTGTGGAATAATCTTTAACATGATCCCTGGGTTCGACGCACTTTCTAATTGGGGCGAGGCAGGCGCCTGGCGACAAAATTTATTAAAATATTACGCAACGCTGGGCAGGAGCAGCAGCCGCCAGTCGGAGGGGAATTGTTTTCAACAAAATTTAGAAGAGCGGAAATTGCAAAGCATTCAGAAAAAAATAAAACTTTTCCTTCAGTTAGGACTGCAAAGTCGACACAAAAAACTCAGAAGAAGAAGAAAAGTTCGCGTTGTTTACATAACAAAAGCTGGACGACTGGCAGTGGCAGGAATGGTAAATGCTAAATGGGGGTGGCCTGTCAATTTGGTGCATTGGAATTCAACAACAATGCGGCAGGAGGAGGAGCCGGAGCTGGAGGTGGAGGAGCAACACACATAAATTGAAGTTTTATTGTTGCTGCTGGGGGCCATAAACAAAGTAATTAAATGCAGTCCGGACCAACAACCAGTAGCAATGCCATTAAAGAGTTGAGAAAATGATTTTTTGGATCTCTGCTTTATTTCACATGTGCAAGAAAAGAAATCCGCACACATAAACAGACGTCGGTCGACTTTGGCGCTAATTGAAGCCGCAGCGATCGTTGACTCTCTGAACTGTCTCTACAGAGGATGCTGCTGCTGATGATGAGCAGCAGAAAGGAGAAGGCGTAACAAGTTCCCCTCGTGATGTATGATCTGACATCGTCTGCTTAGGGTCTCTCGCTTAATTGGCAACAAGTGACAAGATTTTTTGCAATTTACTTAAATGTGTGCAAGAAAAAGCTGTGGGCAGGTGCGAGGGAACGAGCGGAATGTCAAATGGCCAAAGCTAATGAAAATGGCGTCTAATTGCTTGTTGTGTGTTAAGTTAAGTGGTCTATGGTTCCAACTGTGGGCGAGTGAGGCAGTGTTTAGCATACATACATATGTTTAGAAGGAGGCGGCAACCACCACCGCAGCGCCATCACTTTGGCATGTAGCATCATTAACCAAGTGTGAGACAAAGTCTTTTTTCAACATTTCACTAGTTTAGGTTGGAGAAATTACAACACACACACACACAAGTTAAGTGGAGAAAACTATGAATAATTTGTACTTTCCGAGTCATTAGTCACTCGTGTTCATATTTTGGGTTACCAGGTCAGAATTTTGGTGTTGCAATAGTTTCAAAAGGATATCGAGAAGGAAATGAAATAACCAATGTCAAAGGTAACATGAAAGAGTGATTTAAAGAAAAATTATAGCCCATAATAATAATCTCAGTAGGGTTCGTAAAATCAAGAACAGTTCCAAGAATCTTCCATAAGATTTGCTTAAAAATCACACAATAACTTTTAATAAGAACTCATAAGATCTCCTTTTAAAGACCCATTTTCTGGGATGTATGCCGATTGACTCCTGTAGGTCTCAACATACTGCCCACGCGACTTTACTCCGCATAAGAGACTCGAAACAATGATGCACTACACTCTGATCCTTGCAGTCACCCTCATTGCATCTAGAAAAGGGTGATATAAGTGTTATCCGGGACCGAAAAACTCGATAACGAGAAAGCAAAGCTAACTTCGTCTGTGCCGAAATTTTTTTACCATTCCAATTTTTCGACCGAAAGTCATCCGCTTTCGACCAAATTTCTCGAATCTGTTTAAAAGTAACTATATTTCAAATTGACAATCACCGAGTTTAAGAACGACAAAACTGAATAAATAAAGTCTTTTTCACGACTCAGACTTCCGGATCACTGTAGCAGAAATCAAGAAAACACTCCTTTACGCAAAATACTCAACACTGAATTTAGTACAATTTGAATATTGTGTCGACTTCCACGCTGCGATTAAGTCACTTGGCTCGATATCCGGCAGTTCGGAATTAATAATCTTTCTACAAATCTTTTCAAGAGATGGCAAAGCAGTCTGATTTGTCTTATTTGTCTTCCAGGCCACCAGAACTTCAGGGGCAACGGGAGGCAGACAAGCATTCTTTCTTAGGAACTACGTAGGTATGAATCGATGTGCAAAGCGCTCAACAGACCTCCTCTGCAGACTCGAATATTCCCGATAATAAAAACCGGTACATTTTTATGTAAGTAAATCGCTAAATTTTGAGCCGATCTTAATGAAATTCGGTTTCTAAGTTATACGGGACCAAATAAATCGAAATTTTATCCTCCATTTAAGAAAATCCACCGTAAGGTGGATTCAAGGACAAGTTTTAATTGTGGGCCGCTCCATATAATCAATCAATTACTTTTCTTCATTTAGAATCTAGTTTTAAAAGCTATATAATTAAAGTTAAAAAATAGAGGAAAGCTAACTTCGACTCGATCGAAGTTTATATACCTTTGTAGCTTGATGGCGCCACTACTTTGAGCATTTGCTTCCCAGTTTGTTATATGGCAGCTATACGATATATTCATCCGATTTTGACCAAACTCCCCAAAATTGTGTGGAAACTGATAATATTCACAACTGGAAGGTATAAAGACGCTACCATTGAAAACAAAAAAGTTTTTCTCACTAGAACAACTTTTTCGACCGATAGTTCCTATGGCAGCTATATGTTATAGTCATCCGATTTGGATCAAACTATTGACTAGTGACAAGTTTGGGAGCGAAACTTGGTGGAATTATGTAAAAGCATAGAAAACTTAGAAATACGAGAATTGGGGACGTTTGCGTTGAAGACAAAAAAGTTTTTCTCACTAAAATTACATTTTCGACCGATAATTCCTATGGCAGCTATATGATATAGCCATCCGATCCGGCCGATTCCGACAAATGTACAGCGTATTTGTACCAAAAGGCTTCGTGCAAAATTTGGTTAAGATAGCTTTAAAACTGACGGATGAGATTGCATAGAAACAGACGGACAGACAGACTTACGGACAGACGGACGGACAGACGGACGGACAGACGGACATGGCTATATCAACTCAGCTCGTCATGCTGATCAAGAATATATATACTTTGTGTGGTCGGAGATGCTTCCTTCTATGCGTTACAAACATATAACAAACATCATATAAAAATGGAGTAGCCAGTTAAGATCTTTGTTCAATTGGCGAATAAATAAATAAAATGTAGGATTTCTTCACGTTTTGACCGGGATATTCAACCCATAACGTTTGTGTAGCTTTTCTGCACGCCGCGTTTGGATATTGAAATCCGACACGTTACGTGTAGCTTTTCTGCACGCCACGTGTGGCTTTCTCATTTCAACACGTGGCGTGTAGCTTTTCTACACGTCGCGTTTAGCTTTTTCATTTCAACACGTGGCGTGTAGCTTTCTAATTTCTAAACGCGGAGTGCAGAAAAGCTACACAAACTTTATGGGTAGAAAATCCCGGTCAAAACGTGTAGAAATCTTACATTTTATTTATTTATTCGCCAATTGAATGAACAAACACATCTCAGAGATGGTAAGACATAGAGGTTTGACAAGTATGGGACTTAAACTTCTTATACTTGCAGGCAGATCAAGTTTATTTTCGATTTTTGCCACACCCCCTGCCGCCCCGCACGTCAAATCTCCTACAGTTTTCAGGATAGAAGTTTCGTACCTTGAAAAGATAGTTAGTAAGTATCATTATCTATCGATTTATCAAAGAAATGATAAAGATCAGATGAACGATACTCAAGTTATGAGAAAAAGAAAGGTTCGCTGCCCCAGCGCTGGCGCCATCTGTTGGTCAGTTTAGAAAATCTCTCAACCAGCATTGTTCAAAGCAAGTAGTGGCGCCATCTATTGGTCAAGTCATGATCAAAAGAAAGTTCGCTGCCGCAGCGCAGCAGCAGCGCTGCTTCTGCAGGTACAGAGTATATTACAGTCGGGCATGACCGACTTTCTTACTTTTTTTGCCGTTTTAATACGCCGAACCCGCCCAGGATAATGTCCTATTATAAAACCAAAACCAGCTGTGCGGGAGTCGTGGGTTCAATCTCGCCTCAGACCATCTAATAAAAAAGTTTTTTGCTTTCTTTAGCAAATTGCAGCTTTGCCGTACGGATTCGGCGTTAAACTGTAGGTCTTTTTCCCTTGTGCGAAAAATTATAAGCACACACGCCAAGAGATTGAGAAGAGATACTTTGCTTTTCCCTTTGGGGCTGTAAAGCCAATTTTACATTACATTACATTTACAAAACCAAAACCATACACTAAAAAGCTTGTAAAAACAACATTTTCCAACTTTGGATAAAAATTTTGAATTGATTAATTATTGATTTTAACAATTTAATAGTAAAATCAAAATGTACAACATTTTGATTCAACTGTGCGAGTCTTTGAACCAAAAGTGCAGGCACTTTTGCCTTCAACATGTTAATTTCAACAAGTTCAGCTTGTGATTTCACAGTGATAAATATTGTTTGGACTGATGCCTTAAGCAAACTGCGCATATTTCAGTTGCCCCTTTTATATCGACCGTGCACGGAATTCCAGCTTGAGTGTTTTACAAGTGTTCTCACTTATGGGATCTGCAAGATTTTTAGGCAGATGGTAGATTCAATTCAATATAAATAGTGTAATAGGCGTGTAGCAACCATCATTTTGGATGGCACAATGCTTTGTGGCAGCATTCCAATCGTGTTCGGTCAAAGGGCCCCCTAGTTTGAGTCCCAGAGTAAGTATAAAGTTTCAAACACAAAATGTAATTATTCGTCCTGGATTCATTACAAAATAATTGAGCTCAAAAGCAGCAACTTTTATTTTTAAAAATTGGATTTCAAAAGTATATAAATTTGAAGTCAAAATGTAAACATATTGATTATGAAAGACAAAAAGGGAAATTTGTGAATTGCCAATCAAAAAATGTTGAATCTACGAACCTCTTTTTTGTGTAGTTTTACATATGAGTAATTTTGATACTCAATAGAAATTGCTCAAATGTTTACAAATTCATTTAAAGGACGTTGCAGAATAAGCGTATGAGCAGCATTAAATTTAAATATTCTATTCCATTCCATCTATGAGTAACTCACTCATCCAATCATTTAGTCTGCTAGTCGCTTTCCAAAATAATTGGTAATTTTCAGACAAGAAATTTGTTTTCATGCCAAGCCCTTGTTGTTTTTAATATCCCTGGCAATCCAAAAATCATCATTTTCCATCATAAATTAAAAACGTTTTGCTAATTGTTTGTATTTTCTTGAAAATTGTCTGGTATTCTCTTACATTCGATTCGATTGGTCTAAAGTTGTAAAATGTTTATCATAAAATTTTTATTTTTATGGCATTCACAAATATGTGTGATACTTTACACATCCAGACTACGGAATTTAAATTCTTAATCAACCGAATTCATCTCGTTAACGTTAAGGTAAAAAACCGGAACTGACCCTGATATGTAAATTTTAACCTCACATAAACATAATTCAATGTATATCAAAAAGCCACAGGGTTAATATTTGGGTCAGCGTTTTCGAATTTTGTACATTTTCTTGCCTTCTTTCAAACTTAATTTACAACTTACTCATTCCAAAAAGAACATTTAGATTTAGATTAAGTGGTTTCAATCCGGATGCTTACCTGTAAAGATAAAATCAGAAAAGTTAAACATATAAATACAAGTTAATTGATTCATTTAATCTCTAATGGTAAAAGTAATTAAATCAAATTCTCACCACAACTCAAACTCATTTAAGCCATGATTAACCCCAAAAGGAGGCAGAATACTTCAACACCATTTCGTGTTCTTTCATTTGCCTCAGTTTATGTGGCAGGTTTAGTGCCTAAATCTGGGCAACACCAAAAAACATTTCTTAAAGCCAAAGCAGCAGCAGCAAGTAGCAGCGAGGAAAAACTGTTTAGCTTTTCAATTTGCTTATTTCATGCGGCCGCTGATTGAGTTCCCGTTCCCTAAAGTGGAGAAGGCTTCTCCTGCAGCAGCAGCTGAGCTGAGGCAGAGAGAGAGAGAGAGAGAGAGAGGAACGAGGTAATGGCAACAGATAAATATAACGAACGAACTTCCCGGAATGATTTAAATGCCAAAGTGTACATTTTAACACGCCTGCTCCTCCTGCATCTCATCCAAGAGTTTGCCGCAAATGAAGCAATTGCACACACAACCAGGCAGCAGGCAGCACCTTCAACAACACCAACAACAACTATAAAAATGAAGTAATATAGCCGGGCGGCAGCAAGCGAAAACTACTTCACTTGGTTGGGGCTGGTTGGTTGTGGATGTGGCGTCAGTTCTGGGCGACGCGACGCCACAACAACAAAACATAAATTCCAATGAAATAAGTTGATTTATGCTGCTGCGCGCACCGTGAGCCAAACCACCAGGAGAAGGCATCATCATCATCTGGGGTCTTGTGCCGCCGCGGCAGCTCATATGCCATATTTCTCATACATACGACGATATATACTATCTTGAGGAACGTTCTTCTTGTTGTTGACGTGCGGCATGCAAGTCAAAAATAACTAAAAACAAGAAACAGAAAAAACCAAAAGAAAAGAAAAGAATTATTCACTACTACTGCCAGGGCTAAAGGCGTTGGCCGGGGGGCGTGGCATTTGGCGTTGATTGAATTATATTTTGTGCACCGGATAGCATAAAACCAAATGTGCGCGCGCCTCCAGATACGACTGTATGTACTATGCAGTTGTGGCCTTTGCTCAATCAAAAAAAAAAAAGCTTCTAAAATCTTGTGTTCTTTTGCGTAGAGATGGGAAAATTTCAAGAAATGTAATTAAGTGACACGAAAAGGAAGCAATGTAATATAAATTATAATGTATAAGAAGAAATCAATGAAATACTTTAAACGTTTTAGGAAACATATTATACGACCCTTTAGGTAGTCTGTGCAAAGGTAATACTTATTCATAAATCTAGCTCCGCAGCAATTTCTCGTGAAATTTAGAACACGAAAATGAAAACGCAAATGGAATTGAAGCGGAATCACTTTTAACAAGTAAGTGAAATTAAGAACAAGGATAACGTTCTGTCTTTCTGAATAATCTAAAAGCAGAGCTCGCAAATAACCCTTAACACTTTTTTCAGTGCGATCAGCCCACTGACAAAACAGAAAAAACCAAAGTCCATTCGGTCTCTCACTGAGCAAAACACTTTTTTTCCCTGCTCGTGTGATTTCTGTTTCCCATTTTCGGTTAATCAAAACAAACGAGACGGTCTGTAACGGACGGTCGGCTGACGGACGGTCAATAGCAACTGAGAGGAACACTTGTGAGTAGGGATGTCAAAAATATTATCGATATATCGAAATATCTATATTTTTGGCCAAAATTACAAATATCATTATCGCATATTTTTCCGAGGCGATATATCGGAAATCGAATATTTTTTGGCGATATTTTTCGGTGATATTTTTGTTTTGTTGCGAATACCTATTTCTTGTGCTCAAGCTTCTCTCTGGACATGTATGGCAAAATGTTTAAAAGTTATTTTATTCAAGTTGATGCACAGAAATCGCAATAAAGTTGTGAAGACCATTGGCATCTCAACTAATGTAAAGGCGCAGTTAAAAGCATAGCATAAAGATGCTTGGCTGAATTGCAGCCCATCTTTAAAAACGATAAATGCAGTTATAATTGATTTTGACTTCTGGGAATTTGTGGGAATTTTCATTTATCGTTATTTTCCATGGACCCCATTAAGTTCTGGATGGACGAGAAAGCCGCATTGCCAGTGCTTTTTGACTTGGCATTGTTATATCTTATTACACCGGGAAGCTCAGTATTATCGGAACGCTTGGATTCGGCTATAAAAAATGTGGTTTCTGACACCAGAAATCGAATGACCGATCAGCACATAACAAAACGGGTCTTCCTAAAATTTCTGTCTAACTATTATTGGTAAAATCAGAAGTTCTTCGTTTCGTAGATTTACCTGAATAACCTTTTTTTATGCTTTGTAGTTCGAATGCTCTATTTTCAAAGATGATGAAATTAAAAAGTAAACACTTCTTTCGGTCCATAAATTTAAAATCATGAATAAGTTTGCAGAACTTCTTATGTCATAAATGAAATAAGAAACAAATATCTTTTGTTAATTTAATAAATATACATTAAATCTTTATTTTTTAAGCGCAGTCATAATGTAGTTCATATTACGCGTCAAATGACGTCTCAATTACCTCAATAGACCTGTTCATTGTTAAGATCCGGGTTCTTATTGAAAAATATCGAAAATATCGACAAAATCTATATTTTTTCACCAAAAAAAAAATCGATATAGATATTATTGAAATATTCGACAAACCTACTTGTGAGCAAAACTGTCTTCAAATGAGAAAAACACAAAAAGTGTCAGCAAAAAGTGTTATTTGTTTTGTTCGTGTGGTAGGATGTGGGCTTATGTACTATTTATTTATTTATTTATTTATTTATTCAGAGGTAGGTTTAACAATGTTCAGTTAAACACTAATTAAAAATTAATCCAAATTAAAATCCAGCTAATAGCAAACTCTGACCCGGTGGGACTAATTTATTGGCCAATGCCAGCTATGGTCCAACTCACAGCATAAGTGGTCAGAGTGCGCACTAGCCGTGGAATGAATGTTTTAGTTGAGGAATGACATTAAAGAGTTCTTAACGTCTATAATAGAGCCATCTATAGAAAATAGGTGATAGTACTCGTTGTAAGCAAGGCACAGGCAACGGAAGGGGTCTCGATGAGCATAGTTCGTCAGGCGGGGCGGAAGGTAGATTGGTGTGTAGTGTCGAGATGCTCTAAGTGGCACTGACAAATTAATTAGAGATAAAAGAGCAATGGAGTCAATCTCGCCAGCCAAAAGCTTGTGGATGAAAATAACAGAATGACAGATTCTTCTGGATTTAAGTGACGGGAGGTCAATTAGGCGCAATCTCTGTTCATAGGGGGGTAGATGGATGGTGGTGTCCCAGTTTAGGCCACGAAGGGCAAAAATCAGAAACTGTTTCTGAACTGACTCGATTTGATCTTGGTAAGTCAGGTAATGCGGTGACCAGAGGCATGAACAATATTCCAGATTTGGTCGGACCAGTGATGAGTAAAGGAGTTTGGTGGTGTAGGGATCATTAAATTCCTTTGACCATCTCTTGATAAATCCAAGGACGCTTTTTGCCTTGTTGCAAATCACGGAAATATGACTGTTAAAACTCAGATTGGGTTCGAAAAATATACCCAAATCATTGACCTTGTATATGCGAACTAGTGGTTCGCCATTAATGGTGTATTCGTAGAGATACGGCTTAGTTCTGTGAAAAGTACATAATGTACATAATTAAAAAATATACGTTTTAAAAGTTAAGCAATTACAAAAACTAATATTTTCTGCATTTCATTTGATAGAATAATAATAATAAATTTCTCCATACTCCACATATGTACAAAGATCGTTGACTGAGACACACAGACACACACACATCAGGCAACCCAGTTAAAACCACGCTTACATTTGTAGAAGGCACTTTGGAAGTCGGCTCTCGGCAAAACGATCAGTGAAAGACATGAGCAAACCAGAAACGAAAAAAGCGCTCTTTGGTTGAACGAAAACAGCTATTGAGCAAAACAGAATTTGAAGTGTCTTTTTGCAACCTCTTTTCGCTGTGTCTGTAACAGAACAGTTTTTTGGAGAAGTGTTAACAGTTTTTTTTCGAGCTCTGTCTAAAAATGATCCGTTAATATCGGGAATCAGGTTGCTTAGATTTTCATTTTAAAGCTTAGAACTCAGACAAACAAAATGTATCCGACGGTTGTTAACTCCATATAAAAAACCAGTAAGAAAGTCGGTCAAGCCCGACTGTAACATACTCTGTATCTTAATATATATTCTGTGTACCTTTGGTACAGAGCATAAAAAGCGTGTCGGAAAGCTTTCGTAAAATTCCGACAGGCCTCTTACGCTGGTTCGAACTCAGACAAACTGAAATTTCCGTTCCTGAGTGTCGGAAAGCTCATGGCGCCGCTAGCTTGAAGGCACATTAGCTAACTTAACCAGATACAGCTGATTCAATTCTGGTGCTCATAAGCAGAAAATATAGTTTGTAATTTTTCCGATACCTACTTGTCGGAATGTCAGCAGCAAAAGTACGACAAAAAACAATCGTTGGCGTAATTTGAAACCAACGGTAGGATTTGGCATTGCCAATGACTTTTGCTTTCCATATGTATGTATATACTTATAATATCCCTGAATATTAAAAAAAAATCCAATTAACCAAATTCAAATGCAAGCAAATTATAGGGGACAGTGTAGTGTGATCGTTTCACGATTGGTGGTATTTTGCTGTTGAACGGTGGTATTTTGGCGTTGAACAGTCACACTGGACCGTACGCTACCCCCATCGGAATTAACTGCCAATTCCGCTGTTTAGTTTGTCTGAGTACTAAGCTTGAAGCGGTAAATACGATTTTAGCTATTTCTGACAAATCATTTTTGAAGCTTTGTATAGTTTAAAATTGAGTGATTCCATTTTGATACAAGATTTGTCGATTCAAGGGATATTTATTATAGCATCTTGTGTCTAGAACAGAGATCGACACTAAAATATAGCAACGAGATACAAGGGCGTAGCCAGCTGGCTAAGGAAGGGGCAGCATAGCCTGAACGTTTCTTAAATATTTCTTAAATTATATTTTTCAACATTAAATAATTAGATCAAGATGCATTTGATATGAAATGAGAAACAATCTTTAAAATAATAGCGGAAAACTTAAGGTATAAATCAAAAAGTGAATTTTCTGGGGCAAAATCTATGATTAAAGGGGGGCAGCTGCAATACATAATCGATAGTTGTTTATGCTTTACATTACAAAATCAATTTAGAATTTCATTGAAAAAAACGAAAAGAGTTTCTTTCGCCATCTGGGAGTTTCGGCAGAGAACTAAATCTAGAAATTAAGTTGTGGTCATCAGCTACGATAGTTATCGACAGATGGCTGGCAGGTTGCCAGTTTACGAAATATGCTGCGATTGGTAACGCCGAGAAATCGGCCCAGCTGGCTGATGGTCTTAGGGCGTTCATTGTTGAGAGTGGCGTGTATGTGTTCGGAGGGTATCTTGATGTCAAGTTATTTGGTGGTGTTGCCTCGCTTGAGGGCTTTGTGGTGCGTCAGTACTCCCTCTCCCGCCCTCTCTCATCTATCCTTGGCTTTAGTTAGATTTTTCAGATTATTCCGGAAACGCTCACAGTTCGATCTGCAACTTCTAAGGAGATAGTGCAGAATGATGACAGATTTTTATAAGAAAAGAGCCGAAATGCAGAATATGGACATATTTAGAGGAACCGAGAGTTTGCTGTTCTTAAAGATGTTATCTTTATCGTTATTTTTACGGTTTTCGGTTATGCATTTTCAAACAGACGCTGGTTCGGTTAGCCGTTTGGTTTACGGGTACAAATAAGCGGTTTGGTGCTGCTTGGTTCGGTTCGGTTTAGAAAAAAATTCGGTGTAAAAAGATGAATCAGAATGAATCAACCTGAAATCTTTATGCTTCTAAGCGGGAGCTAGGAATTGATTTTAGACACATAGTTTAATGGTGAAAATTTCCTAGAATTCTTTGTAGATTCCGATTCTGGTGGACGCTTGCCACTTTTTTTTTTGACCCGAACAAAATGACCCGATATGATGAATGATAAATCAAAAATGTTGCTTCTTTTTAAAGTAAAATAAATTTCAAATAAAATACATCCTGTTAATATTAAAAACTGCAATAACTTCTAAACGTTCGTTCCGATCTTAATAGTATGAAAACCATTCAATAGTTTCTTAAGAAATAATTGGTATTTTTGGAAAGAGACATTTAAACTTAATTAGCTTCCTATAGGTATATATTAGAAATTGTTAGAGAGTTGGTTTAAAAATCTGAAATGGATTTGGCCTAGAAGACTATCGAGCATAGGCAACTGTGCACCCATCGAGAGCGATAGGACATTTTAAGCTTTAGTTTAGGGATCGGCATTGATTGCTCTTGAGCCGATCGTTAATATGACTTAATTTTATAATTTACTGAGACCAAACCGGACCTCTGGTCTTTTGTAACTCTTATGACAATTTAAAGGGTTTTAAAAATATTAAAGAGAGAAAAGTTTTAATTTTCTATCTTTCTTTCTATCTTTTCACTTACTCATCTCTAGGCCCGTCCCCCTACTACTCCAGTTCTGGCACCCACACTATAATTTTTAGGGCCTTTAATTTTATGAGCCTTTTGCTCAAAATACAACAAGAAAAACAGCTAGCAAGTGTAAATCATGAAAATTATAAGCCATTTAATTAGCTGCCTTTTTCCTTTTGGGCCATCATCAAAAACACATTCCCCCTCTTTGCTCCCAAGATGTTGAAATATGTTGATAAATTCTAGCAGTGTTGAAAGCAATTTCCACGTTTGTCTGGCTTTGGCACAGATGTTGGGGAACAGACCAGGGGTCAAATAATGCATTTTACTCATTAGCCTGGAAAACGCTTTTGATGTTTGGCCTCCACCTCTTCCCCTTCGCCCGACACCGAACGCATTTTCATATTCAATTTGATTTCAAGTGATTTGCATGCGCCTTTGACCGTACGATTTGGACAAGGTGTTGCCCAGCTGGTTGTGTCATAAGTTCTGTTGCTGCGCATGTGCAGCAGTTTGAGTGACTATCGAGGAGGGGAGGGGAGGGGAGGCAGTTGCTCTTTTTTTTTCGTTCTGTCAGACTTGTCGCCCGTCGCTTCGTTCGTTTGACTTTGAGCCGTGTGGCGTGCACCTGCGCGATAAGATAAGATGTACCCATAAGGTGGAGGGGGAGGGGGAGGGGCTGGGGCAGGCAAGACTTGCGGCTTGTAAGGAGCTTGCCTTTGTCTATGCTTTCAATGTTGTTTTGTGGCTGGTTATTGTGTCGGCGGATGGAGGGGGGTGTTTCTTGGAAATTATGTTCAACAAGGGAATTGTTAAGAAGAAGAAGCTAAAAATGTTTGTGGTATGGAGCAAAGGATGAAAAGAGGAGAGAGAGAAAAAGGGCATACAAAATAACATGAATAGAAAGGAAACTGGGAAGGAAATTGAGAGATTCCAATCCTTAGAAAGATAAGTGAATAAATGGGAAATATCGAAAACTAACAATTTTAAACATTTTTCATTTGCCAAGGTAAGTGAACTTTCACCGCTCAATCATAGCAATAATTAGCGTTGAACTTGGACCCACTTCAATTACCATTTTTTCTCAGGCCCACAAACTAATCACCTGACCCACAAAAACCCCTAAAAGAAAAACCAAAAACAAAAAGGCAATCCATGTAATTACGAGTTATCTGACCAACTAAATCTCCTACAGTCAGGTTGCACTCTCTCACTCACTCACTCTTTTCACATTACTCAGCAATAAGCAAATGAAGGTAGCGAGTTTTCGGGGGGTAAACACATTTCCAATCAAAGTCGTTGACGATGACGCCTTAATGTTTTAATTTCGCGCCATTAACAGCTGCATATTAAGCACCGCAGGGTGCGACAAGGGGGGAGGAGTTGGGTGGCTGTACAAGTACATCATTTCCACATTTGCCCACATGCATTAAAACGGCAGCGCGAACAACTCGGAAACAATGCCATTAGATATATAGCGTCAAGCAACGCCCATTTTTTGCACATTTTTCGGTTGCCGTTGCCTTCTGATGTATTCCATAGGATGCACACCCTCAAACATTTCAGTTGCCACCCCTAAATACAAAGCACGGCGACGGCGACAACAACGAGAACTTTTCTTACCCCCGAAAATCCTTGTTGGGCTTTTACATCGGCCTGTTGATGTGCAGCAAAAATTAAAAGCATTAAAAATGCCACTGGTAGGGGAGCTGGATATGAGGATGGGTTGGATTTGGCGTTGGATGTGCTCTGCCTTGCCCCTGCCTGGCTAAGGTGTTGCGATTGCAATAACCTGACCAAAAAGAATAAAACCCACAAAAAGCCTCACCCATAAACTTAAGGCACAGTGGTTGAAACTTGTTGAAAATTATAAAAAATAAAAAATATTCGAAAATTACTTCCGGTATGTACCGGTATGCTGATATACAGCCATGCTCCCATTTTCGCTTTCGCAAAACCTTTGCGATTTCAAACCGGTTTTTGGACCAAATTTAGACTCAAAATCGAAAAAATTTTGCGAAAGCGAAAATGGGAGCATGGCTGTTAGAAACCAAAGTACCAATTAGTAGCGAAAGCCAAAAGAAATTAGAACCTAAAGAAAACCTTTCCTCGAGATATATGATTTGCTACTGAAGTACGATTCGAAAGTTAAGCGAGACTCATGCTTAAGATATTGAGCGCAGGACTTCTATGTATTCACAAGAAGTTTGGCGATTGTTTCCAAAAAATATGCATTAAGGCGGAACTCATCAGTACAAAATGGAAAAATACAAACCAGCTTTGTTAAAGCTTGATTTTTGTTTGTTTATTTGAACTAATTTTGTTTAATGCTATCTTAAGTGCATCTAAAGTAACGATTGAAAATTGCTCATACGGCACGTAAGACTGTTCAAAATCTCCAACGTTGGTATATATCCTAATCTAAGATTAAATTTTTTTCCAGTCGAATATTTTAGGTTTAATGGTATTTTAGGTAAATACAAGGCCAACTGGCTTTTTTTGTAAAAGTAAATATATATCAAAAAATGCAACCAAATTAAAATAATACTTTAACGTGTACATATGACCGACGTCAAACTATGGCCAATGTCAACAAAATGTTCTGAAAATATTCAGAACAAAATAAACTACTATTACTACTACTACTACAAGGCCAACTGTTTACTAACAAAGAGCAACACTACGTATGAGTGATATATGATATAACATAGAATCCTTTTCTTTTTACTGTTGCTTCATTTTATGCTTAGTTCCCATTACCAACGGGCTCTGCAGTGGTTGTCAATCCTAAAAGCACAACTGAGCGTTTTGTTGATGCAGCTTTCATATCCCCATTTTAGAGTTCGGTTAGTGTAATCATTTCAATCAAAAACCCTCTGTAAACTGGTCAAATCTGTTCAGTCCCTTTTTTGTTTGCACTTCGCGATTGGGACTCCCTTTTCAATAAGTCCAGATATACCCCTTTGTTCTACAAATCGCTTTCAACCCAAAAGCAAACGAAATCATATGAGAATTGGGTCGATTGTGGTCGAAAATGATTTTCAGGAACACATGGGATTAGCTTGTAGACTTGATTGGCTGTATGCATTTTAATGACCCATTAGGACAACAAAGGAATTATATCCGCCTGAGGCTTTCTGTTGTCTGTACATTGTAAAATCAAGCAGATTCGTTGACAAAAGTAGAGTAATCCCCCTTTTACTAGAACAGTGAACAGTGGGCGTCATTTACGGGTGTGTCCCAGAAATCTCTAGATGTTTTCGTATAAACGCTAGCATATCATATTAAAGCTGTTTGCCTTGATATGTGAAGGGGCACAAATATGCCCGTCTAATAGATTAGATGTCGAAAGCTGAGCGATTTGAAAACGTCTGCTCAGAGCCTAATAGATTTAATGTGTACGGTATTCCTTCCATATAATCTAGTAGCAGGTCGTATTCTTGTCACTTCCCAAATAAAGCAGTCCAAGTTTAGTTCGAAGTGAAATCGTTTATACGAAAATCTCTAGAGATTAGGAATTTAACTTCCCTTTTCTGGGAATCGAACTCAGGACCTCGTACTTAACACGAAAGTCGGCATCTCTACCCACACCACTGTCAATCTCACGCGTGACTTTGCATTAAATCACAATAAAGAGTAGATTTAAAGTGTGTAATGTGTCAGCAAGCAAGGACGGCGGGTCGTGAGTTCGTGTCACTGTCGAACTGAGGATTTTATTTTGGTTTTGTGTTTTTATACAATTTTAATGGGAATTAAAAATGAGAAAAGGGGATTGAAGTTGTGCAAATGTATGTAACAGCCAGAAGGAAGCATCTCCGACCCTATAAAGTATATATATTCTTGATCAGCATCAACAGCTGAGTCCGCTTGTCAATAAGAACGCGTCGATCTCAGAGACTATAAGAGATAGAGCCACAAGTTTTTGCATGTATGTAGGTGAATAGCTTACCCAGATCGAAATTGTTTCAGATTTGGAAAATTCTTCCTCCTCCTTCTTTTAACCGCGGAAAACTGTCAGAGCGTCAACTTTTAAGTTTGAACTTTGAGTTTGAATTCAGAAAACCACTATAAGATCCGAGCAAAAGCAAAATTACTTGGAACAGGGAATTCTGCAGTCGGGGTACTCGACTGCAGCACTCTTACTTATTCTTATTTTATACATTCTTATTTGCAGCACTAGTCACACTATCAAAAAGCAATAAATAAGAGGTTAAATATGTTACCTAAAAAATGACTAGTTTGTTCTTATGGAAAAAGTTTGCTATTGACCTACTAGAGAAATAGTCTCAATATCTAAAACTGCATATTAATGAAAATGAATTTGTTGGCCGCTGTTTTAATATTT
The DNA here is from genome assembly GCA_037044535.1 of Lordiphosa magnipectinata. NCBI lineage: Eukaryota > Metazoa > Arthropoda > Insecta > Diptera > Drosophilidae > Lordiphosa > Lordiphosa magnipectinata. The sequence goes on from JBAMBO010002825.1 coordinate 396,252, forward strand.
TGTCTTTACATAAGTAGCAAAATAGTTATAAATGTCAACTTATTGATGACACAGTGTTGCCAACCAATGCATTTCAGACCGGTTTAACTTGGCGAATCCAGAGCGTTCCTGGCTGATTACTTTAGTGAGCCCTGGCAACAGAGCAATGCAACCGCAGATATGCTGGCTAACGTAAGCGGAAAAAATGCAAAAGCACTTGTGAATTTGCGAATCATTGTAGATGCAAACTCGTGTATTTGCAAATACACATACCCTCGCTGACTCGTAGCTTTGGCCACAAGTCGCCGCGAGTTCTTGTTGCCGAAATCAAAGATCTACTGCGGGTTGCGGGCGATCACAGCTCTTACACGAGTAACAACTCTCAAAAGCAGGGACCGTAGCGATTAAAATTTTTTGTTAAAAAAATTAAGAAACTAAAAATTATTTGTTTAATTTAAAAAAAATTTTTTTTTTAAAATTGATCTCAAATATCTTTTGAACTGAAGGAGCCTGATCATATATCGACCTATATATATGATCGTCGCAATACTACCTTTCAGTTGATATATAATATGTATATGAAACGAGAACGCAAAGCTAACTTCGTCTGTGCCGAAGTTTTTATACCCTTGCAAATGCTGTTTTTGAAATGTCAGAGTTTAAGAACGCTTACATAAAAATCGAAAAAATTTTTAACTTAAACCCATTTTCCGACAGATAAACATCTGATTTCGACCCAATTTCGCGAATCTTTTTGAAAACATATCAAAATAACAATCACGGAGTTTCAGAAAGATAAAATTTAAAACAGAGGAGTTTTTTCTTACAAAGACTCATTTTCCGATCGATCGGTCCTATGGCAACCATAAGATATAGTCACCCGATGTAGATCAACTTTTTCAAATTAGTTTGAAAGCGTTTAATATTAAGAATCACCGACTTTAAGAACGATTTACTTGAAAACCAAAAAGTTTTTTTCACTAAGACCCATTTTCCGACCGATCGGTCCTATGGCAGCTATAAGATATGGTCATCCGATCCGGTCGGTTCCGACATATTAGCAGCGTGCAGTAAAAATAAGACTCTGTGCAAAATTTAAGCTCGATAGCTGTAAAACTGAGAGACTACTTTGCGTAGAAACAAACGGACAGACAGACAGACGGACGGACAAAGCTCAATCGACTCAGCTCGTCGCCCTGATCAAGAATATATATAGTTTAAAGGGTCGGATATTAATATTTCTATGCGTGCCAAACTTCTGGGCAAAATTATAATACCCTTTGCAAGGGTATAAAAATGGCAAAAAAAAAAAAGGGAATTTTTTCCCCCCTTTTTTCCATTTTTTCGATTTTGACGATTTTTTAAATTGTTTATTAAATTAACAAAAACCATTGGGGGTTTGCAAAAGAATGACCCATATGTACATTCATTTGTACATACATATTATATATCAACTGAAAGGTATTATTGCGTAGATCATTTATATATGTATGTCGATATATGATCAGGGTCCTTCGGTTCAAAAAACATATCAATTCAATTTTTATTTTCAATTTATATTATAAAAATTGACGAGTAATTATTTTTCAATATTTAAAATAAAAATTGAAAATAAAACTTATGGTTTCATTTTTATATAACTATTGAAATATAATAATTATTTTTGATTTTTATTATATAAATTGACAATAATAGTTACTTGTCAATTTTTAAAATAAAAATTGAAAATAAAAGTTAATCCTGTTTTCGAATTTACCGCAAAAAAATAACATTTATGTGTTTTTTCCACTCTTCTTGGACGCTTTTTTGGACTTCAATTTTTTTTAACTCATAATTATTAATTACGGTCGCCGCTTACAAGGAAGCAAAAACAACAACTTGTGAGAGCAAAAGAGAATGATTTTGACATGTATTCGACTGCAGCTATTTTGTTTTTGTTTTAGAGTTTATACAACAAAACCAAAACGTGAGCAAGCCGCGAGTGTTAAAATGAGTAACTCGCTTAATACTCGCCCGTGGCTACCGTAAAGCTCGCTGGAACACGTATAGCCGACAGCTTTACCAAACTTGTTCCACTATTACACGTGTGAAAAAAAGCTTACCCGTTCTGACTCAATGTGCTTGCGATCATTTCGTGTGTGTCAAACCAAAGCGGCGAGCACAAACAAGATGAGTAAATGCGCGAGCATACTTGAAAATAAAGTGCTCGTTGGTACACACCATATTTATAAAATCAATGAAAACTGCGACAGCACAGCTGTGCCTTGGATACGGACCCCCTTTGACGAGGTCCCAGGCAATCGTTTAAGTATCAACAATAGTCTGGAAATCCGAAAAAGAGTTACTCTTGCAAACCGTTGCTACTACGGACTAATTAAGAATTTATTATAGTTCGGCTTAAATGTGCCTCGGAGGATTTATGGACCTTTAAAAATTCGCGTTGGATTTCGCACACGAATGGATGACGAACTTTATGACCTCTATAGGGACACTAATCTAGTCATAAATCAACAGCCGCTGCGCTCTGGAGGGAAGCAGCTTCGACTCCAGTGCAAAAGATGTACAGATGGGGAAGACTTTATGAAAACCGGCAGTAGGGCACCACCGTAACTGAGATGGACACACCAGCTGCGACAAGACATTGCCAAGCTTGGTGTGAACAACTGGAGCCAGCTAAGCGGTTAAGCGGTTATGATTTTTATATCGGGCCAAAGAAAAAGAAAAAAAGAATTAATCATTTCTCACAAATCTCAGAATTCATCAAGGCATCCGTATGGACCTAGCCTTTACATATTTCATATAGCCCCAGTCACAGTAGGACTGGATAGGAGCCAAGTCCACCAGCGGCACCACAATGCTGTAGGATATAAGACCTAACCTCTGATTTTACGGTTTAAAAAATTCAATTGTCTCCAGAGCTGAATCCAGCAGTCCAAGGACAGCAAAGAGAGGTTGTTATAGTTGATTGAATTTGATTTTCTTCTTAACTTTAAAACTGGTTGATATCGCAGTAAAAAGACATCACGAAAACGATTCAATTTTTGTTGTTTTTTTATGCTTGTTCTTGCATCATTTATGAGATTTCTGTCTTCTCCTTCCCCTCCCGGCCTTCCATTTCATTTTAATAAACCTACTCATAAATTAATTAAAAATTTACAACTTACCCCCAAACCAGTGTGCTTAAGCCCACCACATAACGGTCATGGGTCTGGCTGGCTTACTCTCCCCGGCGTAACGACAACAAATCGTTGTGGATTTTTATGAGTTTCCTTCGCCTGTCGCTTCCCCTGCCTTGCCCTCTAACACTACGCCACGATGTTTGTCTTCTGACAGGCAGCAAACAGATTGTTTGTCCCCGCAACAAATGGAGATGGGGTGGCTTAACCCATCCTCAAAACAGAAAACCCAGGGGTGGATGCTGCTGCAAGCGGTTGCAATTTTGTGCACAGGTCTAGTCAACTGGCTTTAATTTAATTTCAACGACAATTCATGGCACGCACTTCAGAAGTTATAAACTGATCTACGAAACTAAGTGCGGGCTGGGCTGGGCTGGGCCACGCCCACTGATTGACTGACAATGAGACACATTTAATGATCGTCCTGGGGTCGTGAATACTTTTAATAAATATTGCAAAGCGAAGCGGAAACGAATTCATTCAGATATTTACCCATGGTCACATATGCCCGACCCATTTTATTGCACCGAGAAGAAGGGAGAGAATCAACCACCACCATAGGATCATTCAACTGTTGAGGGGGGGAACTGGGAAAACTGTTAAAACTCGTAGTCATACTACAACTTTATCAGCCACTGAAGACCGTGTTAAAGATAAGCTTCAAGCTTTTTTTCCGTTCCTTGTTTTGTTTGTTCTACTAAAATGTTCATAAATAATTGATTTGGTTTTACGATAAAGTGCATAAGTGAAGTATGCAGCGGGAGACAGAGACAGCGAGAGCGGGAACCGATTACCCACGTTTCCGGTGTTTGTTTTTTGGGGCATTATTGAAGTTCTCAATGAGAGGGAACAGTCGCACAAATTGCTTGGGAAAATGCTGAGCGATAAGCTTTGGTCTATGATTAGATATAGGAAAATTGTCAGCATATTAGCTAAAGGTTTAAAATTGGGATTGGAAAAGCAGGACCCATAAACGGGCCAGACATTAATTGAAAACCAATTGAAAAACTTTTCCATTCAACAAAAATGAATAGAATTCCCCAAATGGGCTCATCAACGTCAGGCTAAGCCAAACTGATGCCCAAAAATATGTAAAGAATAAGAACTTTCACTGTCTTGCTACCCCTCCCCCTCCCACCATCCATTTACGATTTATGTGAGCTTTCAATTTCTAATTGTATAAATAAACAACTATTAGCGGCACCAAAATGCGACATAATTGCCCAGTAATCCTAACTAATGAACCAAAATGGAAATGTGGAAAATTACAAATGCAGACCACCAGGTGTCAGTGTCTCACGGTTTCAAAGACGTCCAAGACTTCCACTTTGACTTGAACTCAAATCGAAATAGAAACATTTTGTGGGCCGCCGGACAATCGTATTAAAATGCAAATTCAAAACAAGCCTATAAAATTGAAAATATTTAATTAAAACGCTGCAACACAAAATTGGAACTAACCATTGGCCGGTTTCTGTTTGGGATGCTTTCCACGCTTTCTCGTGGGCAACTACACACACACACATACATACCTACACAGATGATGTTGATACTTATGTTTGTTGTGGTTGTTTGCAGCTCAAATATTTGGCTACAGAAAACTACATCGGACTGCGCCTTTTATTGGTTGAGCTTTTGTGTGTAGGTTTCAAATGAGATGAGATGATGAGATGGGGGATGGAGATAGGCGACGATGGCGACAATGTGACAACAAAAACAACAACAATGACAAGCGACTCTTTGAGAAATGAGAAATGGAAAGAAGGAAAAACCACAATGCTTAATGCCACAAACCGAAACTGAACTATACCCTTTAATATTTAAAAGGTTAGTAGAGTCCTTGTTTCCATTTATGTTTGATTATTGCCTAGCTGGAAAGTTTATCGCGAGATTTTGAAATGCAGGTGAATTGTTGGTAGTGTCAGCTTACTGCATCACACAAAAAGACTTATTCTAATATTCTAAGCCAAGGGTACCCAAGCCCATTCCGCAAGCAGCGCATTCGTTGTTGTTTCACCCAAAGGAATTGCTGGCGGGTCACGCGTGCCGTAAGAATAGATAGCGCAACAACAACTTCATATTCGTTCTCTCCTCTCTTTCTTTCCGAGCGAAGTTTTTGTTGCTGCCGGCGCGTACAGCCCGTCACGCAAAGTATCTGGCTTCGTAGAGCAACAACTTTAAGGGCCGTTTTCTCATGTTCATGTTTTTGCTCAAATCGAAATCCATCTAGATTTTGCAACTAGATTGCTTTTGTGCAATTGGTTGTCTCATGTAGGTTGATTATAAATTCGGGCATTTGCGCCACGGTCACACCGGGAGGGCTGGGATGGTATAATACTAGGTTGGCAGCACCTTTGCACTCGGCTGAATTTTGTCTTTTTTATTGCGCGCCAATTTTAAAAATTAAAGCAAGAATTTTGCAGAGGAGGAGAAGGTTTTTCTTTTGGAACGACTTGTAACTATGATGGGATATTAAGCAGTAGGTCGAAAGCTATGTTCACACAGGCAAATAATTTGGAAAAATTTTCATGAAAATTGGGCTATATATGCCAAATTGTGGAACATTCCGGCAATATTTGATCAAATTATTTGCGTATTTTTAAGTTTTTCATCCAGTAAAATCTTTAATCGTGGCTATTTTTATCAAATTTTAGCCAAAATATTTGGATGTGTAAACTTAGCTTAAGCAATGAACTATGGGAATCAGAATGTGCATCTGTAATTTCAGCAATGTCTGCAGGTGTTCTTGTATTATATATTAAAGGCACATCCTATATTTTCCATTTTTGGTTTACTTAATAGCAATTCAGACTTAACTGTTTTTAGCAGCAGTTGTTTTTTGTTTTCAAATATTTTTCAGTGTGACCATATGCGCGGATGCATAAAAATACTTAATTTGCATAAGAATGTAGATGGTTTTCAAATCAATGAGGTTGATGTAGATTGCTACGAAATTCATCTAGATGGTTAGCATTGAACATGAGCAAAGCAAATGCAGCAAATCCACCTAGATTTGCAAAAACACCAACATGAGAAAACGGCCCTAAGTGTGTTTTCTCTTCTTGTTCTTTCCGAACGAAGGCTTTGTTGTTGTCTACCTGCACATTATAGCGCTGTAGCACACACACACACAAACAAAAATCAGTTTTCTCTTTCTATTTCTTGCAGTTGTTTCTGCTTGAGATATATTTTCTTTATTTGAATTGGTGGCATCCCTGACACCCCTGTTCTAAACTTTCGAATCAGTGATGCAAACTTCTCGGTACTGAGGATTGGTGTTCGGTTCAGGGGTTCACAAACATTTTAAACCACCGGATCGGTTCATATCATGAGTTTTGTATCTAGCTCTAGTACGATTTGGCTTCGATTCAGCTGCATTCTTTTAACCTTTTTAAAATACAAATGTCAGCTCTTTGTATCTGTATTTAAGATTGAGCCTCTAGAATCTTTAAAATAACTTTGAATCTCAATATATTCCAAAAAAAATTACAGGCTTCAACTGTGCCATTGCGCCTCGAAAACGGTGCGTATCATTTATGTAGATTCTATAAAATTAAGCTCTCCTCTACTAGAGAAAAACACGTGCCTACTCTCAGCCCACTCAAAAATCGCATTCGATTTGACTAAAAACATATTTAAACACGAAATTTCAGTTGACACTTTTATATTAATCATGTGCGGAATTCCGACTTAAGAATTACAAATGGCCTCATTTTTATAGGCAGGTGGTAAATTCAGTTCAATACAAGTAGTACCTTAGACGTTTTTTGCCATGAGCGCTTGCAATTTCGCAACCGGTTAAAACGGCATTCCTATTGTGTTCAGAAAAAGGACCCGAATTCGAATCCCCGCACAGTAAAAATTTAAAATTGGCTTAACAGCACCATAGGGCCAGGCGAAGCTTCGTTCAATCTCTTGGCTTGTGTGCTTATACATTTTCGCACAAGAGAAAAGGACCTACAGTTTAACGCTGAGTCCGAACGGCAAAATTTGAGAATTTTACTTTTTCATGGCTAGTTGCTTCACAGTAGGTGCAATCGCGTGCCATGACTGCAAAATACCCTGTACCAAGTAATTTTGTTCCATTTTTAATGGGAACAGTATAAAAAGGCTGTCGGAAAGATTTCATAAAATTCCGACAGGCCTCATACGCTGGGTCAAACTCAGACAAACTAAAATTTCCGTTATTGACCGTTGGATAGCTCATGGCGCTGCTAACTTGACAGCTACAGGCGCTAACTTGACAGTAAGATACAGTTACTCCCTCTTGGCCTGTGGCTAGGCTAAACTTTTTTACAGATATCAAAACTTTTTCAGGCTAACTTGATGAACAAGAATCTAGAATTAATGGTTCCAAACCAAGAATATATCAAAAGAATTAAATTTTGTTATTGATAAGATGATTTCATTCCCAACCTAATATTGTGGCCGGGTTTGGTGCACCGGTAGTGTGTGTGCATACTGGAGCGGGAGGTGTGGGTTCTGCTGTTCAGGCGAACATATTGGTTACCGGTTTAAAAAGACGATAAATCAAAACTGAAACAAAAATTTACTCGTCTTGGGGAAATATTCTATAAACTAAACAAAATCAAGTATTTTCTTGAATTAAGTACACTTTATGAAAATATTTTCGATTTATCTATTGCCCCCGTTTGTGCTTGTAATGCATAGGAATTACTTGAAATCTATTGCTGAGTATACAGAGCCGATTTTTAAAGAACTGTTGTAAAGTTAAAAGATTGTACACATTTGTACATATCTGCTGCTATGCTTGACCAAACTTCCCAACGAAACTGGCTTACCCCAAACCTACTTAAGGGTATCGTTTTATTGCAGCATCACGTCTACCGGATGCCTGCAATATATCAAAGTGGCCATTCGGGACTTTTTGTCAGTGTTTTGTTTGTCTGCCTTACTTTTAATAATTCCAGCCAGCCAAAAAAGGAGAGGAAGAAAGAAACGACACAACGGTCGCTGCTGGTCACCTACACAACACAACAAATGACAACTATAACAATAGGGCCGAACCCGGCCTCCAGGCAATTCAATTGCAATGTCTCGGACTCGGCCCGTCATTTGTGTGCAGCGAGGCATAGAAATTCCAAGTCCAATAGCTGAGCCGTTAATTATGGGAAGATTTTTGTACAAATGAGTTGGAAGAACTTTTGTCAGGTCTAATGATGGGCAGCGAACATCAGCGGCTTCTCAATGCTTGGTTAGCTACCAAATTTATGAAGAGAGAGAGAGAGAAAGAGGGGGAGCAACTCAAGCCGGAAGAATGCAAATGAGCAAGAAAATTGGTTTATTACATTATATTTTTTCAGTGGGAATCAGGGAGGAGGAGATCGGAGAGCGGAAAGCGTGACGCTGTCGCCCAAATCAACGACAATCAAATAAGTTTAAATACATATTTTTATTTCATTACACACTTGAAAGTCTAAGCCCCAAGACGAACGGCAAACGGCGAGCGACGACGATGTCTTGAGAGATTTTCAACAGGCGAAATGATGAGAATGAGGATGATGATGACGATGATGTGGCTCTGGCATTGGAGAGTCCGTGCCAAGTGCTAACGATTTGGCAATGGCCAACCAAGAGACATTGTGTCCGTCCCAAAATGCAAGAAAAAAATCGCTAACCAACGAATCAGCCAAGCAATGCTAAATGTTTTTACAGCTTGGCTCTTTTTTTTTGGGATGGGGACGTGAGAGCATGCCAGAAAGTCTTTAAATGCGAGGGTGGAGCAAGGCAAGTGTACTACCAATATATAGAGGACACTTCGAGAATACCTGCCTGTACATCAGAAAATTCTACAATGATGCTCTGTTTTGATAGTGAGGGACCCGCTATGGATAAACTATTCCTGCATGCCTTGGATCGAGGATCGTCTAATTAGTATCTGTATTTTAGTAAAGAAAGCGTTGCCGAGAGATGCTGATGCTGTACCTCCGCATACTATCATCGATTGAAAGACAACATACTAGTTTTCGGTACTTTGTTTTAGAATATAATACAATATTTTTGGACAAAATAAACGCGAAGTTTAATTCTTCCTACTACTTCTATGTAAAGTAAAGTAAAATTGGCTCAAACAGCACCTCCAGGAGGGCCAGGGCCAAGCTTCTCTCAATCTCTTGGCGTGTGTGCTTATAATTTTTCGCACAAGAGAAAGGGACCTACAGTTTAACGCCGAATCCGAACGGCAATAGTTAGAGAATTTGCTTTTTCATGGCTAGTTATACTTCACAGCTGGCGCCAGTAGCTGGTGAAGGTGATCGGGTGTGTAAAAGCTTTTTTCTAAAGAAAGAAAAAACTTTTTCTATTAGATGGTCCGAGGCGGGATCGAACCCACAACCTCCCGCACCAGCAGCCACACATACAGCCGGTACGCCACGCCCGACCACTACTACTACTTCTATGACCACTGTGAAATATTGGTTAATAGAGTTTAAACGTTTTCGTACATCCGTTCGAAAAGCGTTAAAGACCATCGCTCTCGAAGCAGTGCTGGAACCTGTTTAGGCGAAATCGCATAGAATTTTTGAATCGAGTCGTCAGCTTTGTTAAAACCAGGAATAGAAAAGTCGCAGCAATAAACTGCAGACGGCAAAAACAGTTCCTTTAGTTGGGAACATAATGGAAACGAAAGATTAATCTTTATGGACATTTTGGAAAAAAGAAAAGAAAATGATTTAGGAATATTATTGTTAGGTTTTCCCGAATTCAATTCAAATCAAGAAAGAAAGTCGGCCAATCCCGACTCTAACATACTCTGTAAACCCCCATAGTTTGTATATATCTGATCAATTTAAGTTAGAAGCCACACAATGTGGCAAAAAAGCCATATAGTGTGTGAAGTGCTGCCCATCGCCATTGCGGCCGGTGCTACCCATCAAATTTGTTTGATTTCCTTATAACTCGACTATCGTTCATCCGAACTGTATCATTCCTTATGTCCGATTGTCTGTTCGTATGAACGAAGAGATCTCAGAGATGGTAAGAGATATGGATATTTATTTTCAAAGTTTGCCACGCCCACTACCGCCCCTGCAATTTGGAAAAATATCATATCTCCCACAGTTTTGTAGATAACTGGTTTGTACATTCTAGAGATATTTAGTAATCAAGATTGTTTATTGATTTGCCGAAAGAATGATAAATTGAGATGAACGATACCCAAGTTATGACCAACAGAAAGTTCGCCGCCGCAGCGCAGCAGTAGCGCTGCTTTCACCTGCTACTGCAGGTACTGAGTATATTACTACTTACTTGTTTGGTAAAGAACTCCCCCTTAGTACAAGCTTATAAGAGCTGCAGTTCATGAATGATTTCATTACAGTTTCAGTACTTCCCCTGAAAATTAGTACTCAAATTAATGCCTTACAAAACATCATAAAAGAACGCCATGTCTGCTTTAAGTTTATGACCGAAAAGCATGTAAGAAAAGACAGGTTTTTAGTACCAGACCTTCAAAATAAGGGCTGATTTCAGGGTTCTGTCACAATCGTGGTCCAACTATAACGCTGATTACTCCTTCAGTCAGATGATTTTGGTGAAATATAATTTACTCAAAGACGTTATATATGCAATTTTAGGCACAAGCTTTGTTTTTAGAATTTTTCATCTTATTTTTACCCTTGTAGAGCGTATATTAAAATTGTCCAGATGTTTGTAGCTCATAGAAGGAAGCATCTCACACCACATAAAGTATTTATATTCTTGATCAGCATGACGAGTTGAGTTGATATGGCCATGTCCGACTGTCCGTCTGTTTCTATGTTATCTCCTCTAAACATAGCTTTTAAATCTATTGCACGAAGTCTTTTGGTGGAAAAAGTTGCACATTTGTCGGAACCGGCCGGATCGGATGACTTTAGCATATAGCTGTCATAGGAACGATCGATCGAAAAAGTAGTTTTAGTGAGAAAAACTTTTTTGTCTTCAACGCAAACGCCCCCAAACCTCCTATTTATAAGTTTTCTATGCTTTTCATAATTCCACCAAGTTTGATGAAAATCGGACAACTTTATAGTATAGCTGCCATAGAAATTGGGTGAAGAAAATGTATATAGGAGGCCTTGTCCAAAATGTGTACATTTGTCCGAATGCAAATATTTGTGTCAGTGGAATCAGGCTGTTATATGTATTATATAAATTATACAAGCTGCAAGGCTATATAGCTCTTCTCTACTTTTATACCCTTGCTATTATAATTTTGGGTATTATAATTTTGCCCAGAAGTTTGCATTTCCGACCCTTTAAACTATATATATTCTTTATCAGGGCGACGAGCTGAGTCGATTGAGCTTTGTCCGTCCGTCTTTCTGTCTGTCTGTCTGTTCGTCTGTCTGTCTCTACGCAAGTCTCTTAGTTTTCAAGCTATCGAGCTTAAGTTTTGCACAGAGTCTTCTTTTTACTGCACGCTGCTTATATGTCGGAACCGACTGGATCAGATGACTATATCTTATAGCTGCCATAGGAACCATCGGTCGAAAAATGGGTCTTAGTGAGAAAAACTTTTTTGTTTTCAATTTTATCGTTCTTAAACTCTGATATTGTTAATTTGATATATTTTCAAAAAGATTCACGTAATTTGCTCAAAATCAGATGTTTATCTGTCGGAAAATGGGTTTTAGTTACAAAAATTTTTGATTTTTATGTAAGCGTTCTTAAACTCTGACATTTCAAAAACAGCATTTGCAAGGGTATAAAAACTTCGGCACGCACGAAGTTAGCTTGGTTGCCCTTCCCGTTTGAATTACTTTTAAAATATTCTTTCGAAGATATTGGAAAAAAGTGGAAAGCCTGGAGATTCCTACTACACAGCGGTTTGCAGATCTTATTTTAAGTATTTTTTAGTCTTAACTCTTTAAAAAGTAGGTTTACTTAGTTTGTGTTTGTGTGTTTTAGTCAAACAATGAACAATAAATATACTCTGTACCGAAGGTACATAGAGTATATTAAGTTTGTGCAAAAGTATGTAACAGGGAGAAGGTATCGTTTCCGACCCTATAAAGTATATATATTCTTGATCAGCATCAACAGCCGAGTCGATATAGCCATGTCCGTCTGTCCGTCCGTCCGTCCGTCCGTCTGTCCGTCCGTCCGTATGAACGAAGAGATCTCAGAGATGGTAAGAGATAGAGGTTTGACATGTATGGGGCATATATTTCTTATACTTGCAGGCAGATCAAGTTTATTTAAAATTTTTGCCACTCGTGAGCAAATGCGAGCTGCGACTTTAAGGGTACAGAGTATGTTACAGTCGGGCTTGACCGACTTTCTTTCTTATTTTTGTTATGTTTTTACCAGGGCTTTATTAACTGTGAACCGAACCTTAAACCAAACAAAAGTAGAGAAAATGGCGGAGCCTTAACCTGTTCCGAACCTTAAGACTCGGCAAAGGCACGAAACCGTTACGAAAGTATATTGGATTTTTATAAAAGATTCTAAAATGACGTTTAAAAATAAGCAACAAAAACGACACCCATAATCAGCTTTGTGTTTTAGATCCTTGATTGCAGGTCCAGAAAATGATGAAAATGATCTCTACGAATTTGACACTTGCCAAAGTTTTGCAAATAATAAAGCGATTACCAACATCATTAGAGCCTTCGATGGCACTTATAGAGAACCGACTAAATAAAACATTTTTAAGATATTGTCATCTTATTAATGTAAACAACATATAGTTATTGCGCTCACTGTCTTATGGGTATTATCGAATGAAGTCTCAGTTGGTAGGGCCCTTAAAACTTTTTACGCCTGATCAAAAGTACAAAACTTTTTTATATTATTTTAAATCACAATGTGACTGTTTTAGCGACCTTAAGATTTCAATCATAGAACCTTTTAGCGGGCTCTAGGTCTATAAGTTATGATTTTCATCATAACATTTCTAAAACAAGACACGCACAACACCACAAAGGAGGCTGGTTGATCGTAAAGATATTTCACAAACTACCACAGTTTGATCATCAGCGATATTTTGGCCATCGTCTTGTTTTACAAACGTTATGATGAAAATCATAACTTATAGACCTAGAGCCCGCTAAAAAGTTCTATGATTATTTTGAATATTAATTACAGAAATTGCGGCCATAGGAATGCTGAATTTGGTGGTGGTATAATTTAGTTTGCAAACTATGGTCACACTACACCACTACAAAATTCAATTAATCATAGCATTCGTATGGCAGCTATATGATATAGACGACCGATCTGCGTGATGCCATTTTTGAAAAGCTTGATAAATATAAGCCACGCGTGCTAAGTTCTAATCAAATAGCTTTAAAACTGACTGCGTGAGAAATTTTTCTTTAAGGGTGTTTTTATTTTTTTATAACTTTAATAATTAATATCTTTTAAACTATAAAAGTCTCCATCTTTTTGAAAACACCGTATTTTAAGTTGTGTTAACGGCACTAAATTGTATATCTTTTGAATCTATATCATGGTGGTTAACACTGAGAAAAAATTATATATAAAATTTAGCAACAATTACTTAATATTATTAAATAAATTTAAAAAGTTATTAAATTATTATTTTAGTAGATACATTAAAATACTATTCAGCAATATCAACACGAGACTTGTCCGATAAACCAAATCTGAGAAATCCAGTTTTTAAAAAACCCTTTTTTTCCATTTTTCCGTTTTTGACGATTTTTGAAATTGTTTATAAAATTAACAAAAAAAATTTTTGCAAAACCGCAAATTACGTTTTGGTGGGCATGTCGAGATCTAATTTCGGATTTTTAACTGTTCGGTTTATAAAAGAATGACCCATATACACTTTTTCTTGTTTTTTTAGCTATTTCTAGCAATTATTGCAATTTTTGAGCCTCACATTATGGTAACACTTTATTCACAATTTTGAGTTTCCTTAAATCTGGACTAGCAACTTTGGAGATGCTAATCACCTTTTAACGGATTAACGAGATTCCTAACTACCATCTAGCGAGACCATAGCCAAAAGAACGGCCTTCAAATGACTAACGGTGGAAAAATACAATTTTTAGCTTGACTCTAATATGGCAGTGTAAAAGAGCCTTAGACGTCGGCTTGGAATCGACAGTCAAGTCAGTTTTTCGAAGTTAAAACAAATATTTTAAGAAAAAAAACTTCAGCAACAAGGCGTTTCACATTTTGTAAAATGCTCCACCTGGTTAATTTACCCGAATTATCAGAAGATGTCGAAATTGAGTGCCTTCTCAATAATACAATAGCTCTGATTCAAACAATGGATCAGGGAGCTACAGCAACTTTCAAGGCTTATTGTTTACGCAGATCTTTTCGTTAACTTTTCAGCAAAGCGATGGTGAATCTTCGATAAAATAATTTTGGTAAACTACAACACTTCAACAAAGCAGTGAACGACAAGAATGAACCATTCTTGGAAAAAAGTATGGCCAGAATGCTTCAAATCTAATGAGCTTGAATTTTATTCTCTTCCTGCGGTTCGAGAAAACATTTTGAGTTTAGCAAACGATATTGGTTTTGAAGATTTCGAAAAAGGTGATTTGATGGACTTGCTCGATGCTGACAGAGAACTTCTTTTGAACGAGGAACTGATCCAGTTGGTAACCGAACACACTCTTGATGAGGACCCAGAGCCTGCTATACTTAGGCAGCTTACAGCAAAAACCTTAACATATGCGCTCTTTTATTTCGAGAAGGAAATGAACATTGTTCTTCAAAATTATTCTTTTTTTATCAAAATGAGAAATAAACTCAGCCTTTAGCTGCTACAAAACCTTGCAAAAAGAAGCAGAAAGGATGGAAAAGCAGAAAAAGTTGGACGATTTTTAAGTTAAGTCAGTTACAAACAACGGAAATTGACGACGGTACCATTTTATCAGATTAAGAAAGCTTGTAAGCATATTATAATATTTATCTGTGAGTAAGATTTCTTTTGTTTTTCTCTTTTTAACTATGGAATGTGTTTATTTTTTTTGATTTTTTATTAATTGGAACCGATCTAACTGAAGTTGTACGGATTGGTATGAAAACGAGTATGTTCAGTCACCAGGGGCTATGTTTGGGGAGCTCTGGTTTAAGCGATAGTGCCTTTTATACATTGTTTAGTTACTTAATAGTGCCCCAAATGAAATCACAGTGGTTAGAGCGAGACGGACATATTCCCAAATGTACCCAGAGAGCGTAAGTGAGAGCGAACAGCTGATCCAAATGTATCCAGAGAGCGTAAGTGAGAGCGAGCAGCTGAGAGAGTTCAATTTGTTACATTGTCTTAGATCTCAGAGACTAGAAGAGCTAGAGCAACCAAATTTTAAATGTAGACTCCAATTGTCTGCACGCAGATCAAGTTTGTTTTGAAATTTTTGCCACGCCCACTCCCGCCGCCACAAAAATAATGTTGATTAACAACCACAATTTTCAAGATATCGATCTCATATTTAAAACTTACATTTATATTCGCAATATCAAAAATCCATCAAATTTTTATAAAGATCGGATTATAAAGTTGGAAAAACGTTGCATACTTTTCAGCTTTCCCCCCTCAGGAACACAGTAGGACTGTTGTACATTTCTTCCCCTGAGTAACGGGTATATCGAAGTCGGGCAGGGGCGACTTTAACCTACGCTCTCGTTTTGCCTATAAACAGGGTATGTAGCAGTTCACACTAGGATTGACTTAGTTGCCATATAAAATAGATTTGTGCATAAACTGGTGTAAAATAAGCATGTTTCTTACTTTGATTACTGAAGGGCAGAGCTAAACAAAATTTAAGTCACTCTCGTGCTCTCATTAAAAGTTTACAACTATTCCACCTTGCCTCACCTTTTCTTTACATCATGGTTTAGACCAATTAACAAGCGTTTATGAAAAATGTACTTTCTCGGAGATTCCAAAATGAAACAGTTTTGTTTAATATAACATCCTACGTGCGTGGAAAACCTTAAGTCCCTTTCAGGGCAAACGATTCTTACTTAGCTCCTCGATCTATGTCATCAATTAATTTTGGTTACAAATAAGAATTTACTACTTGCCCAGACCAGATTTAATAAATAATAAATTTCAATTTAGTGTCTGGAACGTGTGTAGCCTGGCCAAGGATGATTAAGTCACGTGCCCATCTCTAGCCAATGACTGCGAATTGTAACTGGTTACAGGTTTTATTTTTTGTTGTTGTCGGTTTGGCTTTGGCTTTGCTTTAACTTTGGCTGACCAAAGCGGCCAACGTCGAACATTGAATGCTGGGCGAATGTCGACGGAGGCTAGCCTCTGACACCGACACTCCGACTTGCACACCGACTCCGTCTCCAGTCCGTGGAGCAGTCGGTGGCTGTGGCTGGGGCTGCTCTCTACATTGTAACAACGTGCCTCGTACGCTGTTAGTATAAATTCTCGCCTTTCATTTTGGCGAGTAGTCACGATTTATGCGAAATCATTATAGGCAAGTTTTTAGTATTTACGACGCGACGTTTTATCTGCAGAGGAAGAAGACACTACAACAATATATATACAATTTATATATACATATATATGTATAGTATACACTATAATTGCAGTCGAGTCAATTAAATACATAGATTGCGGCATGTCGATAAGACATTAACCTTCTCTCTCTCTGGGCTTTCGGGATGTGCTGTTGCTGTTGTTGTTGTTGCAGTTGTTGCTTTTTCCTTTCCTTACAAAATGGCAGGTCATTTCACTTAGCCAGAAAGAAGAAAGGCGAGGGTGAGGGCAAGAGCAACGGACATGACTGTGTTGCCTCTTCCCCTGGTTTTAAGTAGCGCAACAATTTATGAAGACATGAAATGACTTTGATGTTTTTTAACTGCATTTGGCGATGGGAAGTCGCGGTTGGGGCCTCCGTCATGACTTGCATAAGAATCTTTTACGCTTGGTCTTTCTTTTTTTTTTTAGCAATTTGTAATTGACAAAACGGTTTGGAAGGGAATTAAATTAAAGATGAAGACATTAAGAACTTTGAACCAACTGTTTACACTTGCCACTACTTTCTCTACGCACGGCTAACCTTAATACCCCAAATTACAAAACAAAATGCTTTACACCCATTTAATCAAAGAGGAGACAACAACACCCCCAACCCCTAACCCCACCACCACCACTACCATCATCATCAGTGTGTAATCAACACTTTTATGTGATCCAAATCCAATTCACAACTAATTACAAGGCATCAATGTGGTGGCCATTGGGTTTGGATTATGTGCGACCCGCTTCGCAATTAACGGCGCGTTGAAACAGCAAACGATGCGATTGAAAATGCTTCTTTCTTTTTTTTTGTTTATTTATCCGACCTCTTGGCTCGTTCTTTAGTTTATTTTGTTTCTTAACTGAGTTAGTTGTGGCAGCTGCTGCTGTTGCTGTTGCAGCTCCTTCTGCTGCCACTTGCAGTTTTGTTTAAACAAAAATCAATCTAATCGATTGCACTACATTTTTTTTTTTATTTTGTTGCAAGGGGGAAAATGAAGACGTAAATCATTAGAAAAGCAAGCAACAAGAAGGAACAAAACCGATAACAAAAGTGGTTTGGAAAATTAAAGCAAACTACCGGAATGTGCCGCGGGCAATGCCATCAAAAAAAAGAAGAAAATGTACATAAAAATAGTAAGTGGTGAATGCCCATTTAACTGAAAAGACTTGGCAAGTGGATTGCAGAGAAGGCCCCTAAAATACGAGAGCAAATTGAAATGTACTACAAAATTTTCGTAATCAAAACTTTAATTAAGATACTGGGTTGGGTTTAACGACCTTTCTAATGTTCAATTAAATCAGTTCGAGCAGACTTGAGGTAATAAATAAGACAACTGCCAAGTCTACTGATGTTAGAACCTGGTGGATCATATAACCTTAAGCCGGCTAGGTCATAACAAGTTGTTTTGAGCAATGCTTAATGGAAAAAGTATCAAGTTAATGTATTATCGCCATGGTAAGAATTGGCCAAGATATGCCCATTTTGACACCATATTTTCCCATTTAGATCCGGAGGGACGTTCCTTCAAACGGAACTTAACTTATAGCTGGACAGTGGCTTTGAAGATGTAATAATGTCCCCTCTTCTCACTCTCTACTACAGCTTGAACAGAAGTCCCTGTAAGTGACGACAAGACGTGCTGCATGCCTATCGGTGAGGCGATGATCCGTTAAGGCCCCTATCAGAAGTGAAAATTAGACAAAATCATATTGGGAGTCGTTTCAGAGGATTTCGGGTGCTCCGATTCGTGGGTTGGCACATCTTTCTATTGTGTGTCTAATGGTTTTAAAATCTCCACCGGAATATATCTATCTAATTATACCCTTGTAGAGGGTAAATTAAAATTGTCAAGATGTTTGTAACGCATAGAAGGAAGCATCTCCGACCACGTAAAGTATATATTATATATTCTTGATCAGCATGACGAGCTAACATTAACTGCTATACCTTTACAGCGCCTTGAACTTTTTAAAGATGCATTGAAATGTGCTCTGTCGAAAATATGTCATAAACTCAGATATTTATCACAAGTGTGGCCTCCATAAATCCTGAAGTGCCAAAAATTCAAGAAATTCGTTTTACCGCTATGTCTTGGAAACAAGAGCTGATGAACAAAACCAATGATGCTGTTTTGTTCAGTGCAATCCATATTAACATAAAATGACTCGGCTGCTGGATGCTGATCAAGAACATATAGTGTCGGAAATGATTCCTTCTCCCTGTTACATACTTTCGCACAAACTTAAAATACTCTTGGTATAGAACAAAGATAAATTTTACATAATTTAATATCCATGAAAAAACGGATGCTTATTCTAAAATCTACTCCAAATGCATAAAGAAAATCATCCAATGGATAATCAAAAAAATGGGTCATCGGTTTTGAAATGATTCGCTTTCTAATTTTGCCTTTTTAGAAGTTGCAGACAAATTTCCCCGTCGTATTTTATGGAGCTCAGCTAGCTGACCTTATGCAAATCGATTGTTTTAACAATAAAGTTAAGAATAATGTACGATTTACAAGAAAAAGACTTTGGAGACGTTCCGAAATAATTCCCTATAGTAGATTAGGAACAGCGGAGCACTATTTTCATTAAATAGAAGCTTTTTTCAAGAATTTTATCTGAGAAGACCTTAAAATTTATTATTCTAAACATTTTTACCATATTAAGGTAAATTTAATTAGCTTTATTTTATAATTTTTTATTTGTAAAAATTTTAATTTTGAAAGCTGCTAAAAGGCGCTTTGCGGTGACCACCATATCTCTAGACTTAATCATTTTAAACTAAAAAACCAAACGGATTTCAGCAAAGTATTGTAAAATCTGTAAATTAATTGAAAAAAACATTTTCATTTTTGACAAAATGGCAGTTTCCCAAAAAAAAAAATGTTTGCTTTATATTGTTATAAAAAAAATGTACATAGATGATAAAAATCCTTCGATTAATTACTAAAAAATAATAAATATATTTAAGAAGTTTGTGTTAAAAATTGAGACCAATCGGTTCAGCCGATTTCGAGAAATCGTGGTCTCCGATTTTGAAAACGCGTTACATGATACGTCTTTACTAATTGACTTGAAATTTTCTGTGTGTGTACTCAAATATTTGTACATTACGAAACAGAAATAAAAAATATTTTACTCTTTCCTGACAGACGGACGGACGGACAGGGCTATATCGACTCGGCTGTTGATGCTGATCAAGAACATATATACACTAAACGGTCGAAAATGTTTCCTTCTGCTTGTTACATACATTTGCACGACTTTACTCTACGAGTAACGGGTATAAAAAGTTAAGTGAACAAAGTCAGATGTTGAGCAAAATCCTTCAATCCTTCCTACAAGTCAGATTTAGTGAGTCCTTAATTGTGTTCCTCTCGGATAGCCTACCATTCTCCCCCAACTCTTCCAAATTCGAATATTCTGTTTATTTACACTCCTACGTACACTTGTCTTGTGTCTTGCTTGGGTTTTGGGTCTTTTTTTTTAAGTAAGCGATTAGTAGTACTTGAGCAGGGCAAAGAGCAGGGGGTGGGGGAGCAAAGGCAATGAAAATTTGTCACTTGACAAAACAAAACGATTTCCATTTGCCGTCGACGACGGCGACGACAAATAAGACATAAGACATGAGGCATACATAAGTGGGCAGTGGGACTACACTTCTCCAGCTCCAGTGTATTGGAAGTAACAGCCCGAAATCAACAAAAACAATCGTCTACTCTAGCACAACAGGGACACAGAGAGAAACGGAGACGGCGACACACACAATGATTGTTATTAGTACATTTCCGATTGGAGTATATCTAATTTGCCATTGATGTGTGCATTAAGTTTTGTCATTGGGAGAAGAGTGAGCCATTGGGAGAGGCATAGAGAAGGAATTGTCGTAAAACATTAGTGTCCCTTGAGATTAGAGGAAAAGGCTGACTGGCTGACTGGCTCATGGCCCTTTTATTTGACATAGGCAATATTTATTGCGAATTCATTTTAATGAGTAGGGAGACGGAGAGGCAGGGAAAACTACGCCATCAAAATAAATAAAAACAACACACACACACTTACACATCCAGTTACATTTACGGGGCACAAAAATTTCAATAGCACAGCATTCGGCGCTTGAGCGAGAGAGTATGTACATGCACGTATGGTAAGTCAGAGAGAGATGGAAAGAGGGAGGGTGTAAAAGTTACGCGTCCCACCCAGAGAAAAACGTAATGAAATCCTTTGTGTATTTCGCCTGTGAGTTTGTGTGTCTCTCTGTATATATGCAAGTGTGCCTGTGTGTGGGTTTTGTTTGTCAACTTTAGTCAGCCAGCAGCAGCAAGGGGGAAGGACACATAAAAATGCTAATACAAAACAGCCCAAACTACTACAAATTGCGACACTGCGCGCCAACACCTACAATTTAGTCGCCAAAAATAAATTAACTTACCGCTTTGAATCGAGCTAATCCCACCTTTAAGACAAATTCTTACACACACTTTTTGGTTGTTTTGTACACTTTGTAAATCACTATTAATATTTATTTGTATTGCTCTTGTTGGATTTCGTGGGATCGCCAACAAATTCAGGAATTTCAAGTGGAAATCTTGTTTGAGCACTTTTTTTCTACCACCGACTACGTCGGCGGCGGCGGCGAAGGCGGTGAGAAAAACTTTATTTTGTTGTTGTTGCCAACTTAACGTAGTTCGAGTTCTTAGTTAAATTGCTTGCTTGAAAATGCGCGCCTTCTCTCTTAATTGTATGCACATACATACAAACTCGACGCGCACACAAGTTTTTCATTTAACAACAAAGTTTTTCTGCTTGAAAATGCTTTTCACGCGACGCGACGCGTTTGAACAAGATTTAGTGCGGCGTAGACGGGTTGCGTTTCAAACGTGCGACTCGGTCGTTTGCTCATTGAGCACTGAAGACAACAAGAAAAAACTCGGTTTGAAAATTCGTGTTTAAGTGTGACCACACGAGGCCGACCTGAAAATACCAAACTGATGTTACCTGTCATTTTTCACTACGTCATCTGCTTTGGAGATGAGAGCGTGAGGCGGTATTAAATTAATTTGAATATATTAGATATCAACTGAAATGTACATTTTATTACTTGTTACAAGAAAAATATGAAAAAAAAAAATAAGAAGGAACTTAAGTACAAATTGTTATACTTGTGGCAGCTGTGTATTTAATTTATAGTTGCTTGATTTAAGTTCTGCTTCTGATTTTTTCAGATACAAGTGGTATTCCTAAAAGCGATTTAGATTTCGTCGAACGCCTGTTCGCAGCTCCAGTGTACACAGAAAAAGGAAGGAAGTAATAGTCTTACTAAAAGATGTAACGAAATCCGCTTTGAGTCTGATTTAAACTTGACCGTTCTCTTGTTTGATTTTCTGGTGTGAGTTTAATATGGCGAGCGAGGCAAGTTATCTATATTTCAAGTCTTTTAATCAGGAAATCAAACCGGAACCAGATCCGGAACCGTTACCGAAAACTCAGTACCAGAACCGGAATTAATATTTTTAAGTTTTGGTATACCGGTAATCGAGAACCGATATTCTTGGAACCGAAAAGAACGAAAAAAACCGAAACATTGTACCGGTACAGTTATGGTTCTGCGTGCAAAAACAAGACTGCGAGACCAGTCTTTTTAAAAATATTGCATCCTATATTCTTAGACCCTCATTATAATGTCATGATAACCATTGAACAGAAAAATACTTGTGTTGTCCATTTCTGTTCAAGTGAAACTAAATGAGGACAGCAGCTCTGGCACAAATCCGTCAGCAGAAAGTGGAGGCTAATTCTATTTATACATGTATTTGTATGAAAAGAAACAAGAAAATACAAATAGTTCCGTATTTTTACAAAGCAGTTTAATGACATGAATTATTATTAATTTTCAAGGCTGCGAACCAATCCGGAACTGAGCCACGCAAGTTCGGTTCGGGTTTTTTGGGTCCATCGAACCGGGCCGTCTACCGCACCTTCAAAATCTATTACCTAGAGAACCTGAACCCGAGCCGAAACTCTTCTGTTTGGAATAACGTTCGGCTCAGAAAATTATTAAAGTCGACTTTTATAAGTTTCTTTGTATTACGGCTACCAAAATTATTGTTTAGTACTTGTATCGGTTGGTGCATTATCCAATGGAGATCAGTTGTGTAAGTCATATCTAAACTGGAAATATTCCGACTATGAGAAGGGAAATAAAGTAATAGGCAAGTTGTAACATGACAATTCAAACTTTTCATATCTGTGTACGAGTACACATTGGAAGAACCAGTGACTTTTGGAAGAGGACGTGTGATTGATAGCGTTACGCTTAGTCAATAGCTGTTGATAGATATATCAAATAGTAAGTTAAATGTGTCCTCTTCAAAAAAAAAAGTCCAAGAAGGTTTTAATTTTAACCGATTTGCTGAAATTCACAGAATACTGATGCAAAAACGTTTTAAAAATTTTAGATGTTATGCACCAAGGTTCGAAACCAAACCTCAGGTTTGATAAGGTAAGGCACCGGTAATCGAACCGAACCTGGTTAATTTCCCTGAGCTTATAATGTTTACAAAACAAAGAAGATGACGTTAAATGGTGGTCAGTTAACTTGACAAAGTTTCTACAATTGTACGTTTGTTTACCGGGTGTAATTATTATGTCTTCTCTCTATGAAATCGGATGGACGCAAAACCAATGCCCGATGTTTCTTTATATTTTAATACGGAACCTACTACCAAAATAATGTTAGAACCAAAACAGAACTTTTTACCGAAACATAAGTTTCGGTACGTACCAAAACCGAAATTTAAATCCGATTCGGTTTGATGAAATATTTATTTATTTAATGCAATTTAGAGTACATACGAGCATTTTTGAACCAAATGCGAAGCTTCCGAAGACAGTACATAAGTGCTGCACAGTGGGGAGCCAACTCTAGAGCCAGGTCATTAGCCGAAGAAAAATCCCAATCTGTCGCCGGTCAAGTACACAATCCAAAGGAACATAGGCTCAACCAGCCGCTCAGCAGAGCCGAGTAGCTGAACGCTTTGCAAAACTTCCAGAAAGGAACCTTTACTGAGGAAAGTGACCACCATGCAGCAATGAAAGGTTGACCTGGACACGAAGGTGGATCTTAAAAAGGAGAAGATGGCTTGGGAAAAAGAAAAATATTACAGCGAAATTGGGATGTTTGGAAAAGGATAAATTGATATGGGAACGCGAAAAGTTCGAGAAATAGCAGCTAAGAAAGAGCAAAGAGCTATAGAGCTGAAGCATGAACAGGAGTTGAAGAAGATGGAGGTAGAAAAAGATATGGGGCTGAAAATGTTGGAGTTGAATAGTATATATAGTAAATGAAAATGCAAGCAATATGAAAATAAAATCTAGATGACCTTTTATATATATATTCATTAGACGACAAATAGTTTTGCTATTTTCTTCCGCGCCAACTGACGAATTTTCATTAAAACTTTCTTCATCATTAAACGAATGAAAATCAAAATCATGAACATATATGAAGGTTTACATCTAAAACATCGGCACTTCTCTCCCTGTATACCCTTATCAATTGCTTGAATCTGGCTTCGTCTAAATTTGGGAGCTTGATTGGTAAATTGGATGCATTTGGGGCAGAATGCTAAACGTTCCGGATTCCATAACTGCAGAGTTTCCCCATAATGTTGTATGTCACAATTTAATCCAGATTTTCATCGTTTCTTTTCCTCTAAAGACCTGCCAAATTGAATAAGGGATTATACGTGACCATAAACAAATAAATAATTGTACTCACCTTTGACATGTTGCGAACATTTGAAAACTGCATATTCTGCCAGAAAACTATTATTTAAGTGGCTTAAGAAAAATATTTTAACACTTTCTTTCGGCATTAAGTGATATTGCTTCTTTGTTTACTTTTGCGCCAATTGTTAATCCGATGTTCGGTCACACAGACAGCTGTTCACGAAATCTAAATCTGTGCGCAAAAAGGGTCGTTCCGTTAACTGATTTAGATTTGATTTTACAAAATCTAAATCAAATATAAATAGATTTCAGGGATACCACTACTAAGTTCTTCTAAAATTCTTTTTATTTCTGTCGGAAAATGCACTTTCAATACTTGAAGGTAAGAAGGGGATAACAGTCTTACAAATATTTGGATTTATAAATATCCACTGCGCTTCTCTGTCCCTTGTACAAAATGTCTCTGACTTTGAACTATATTTTGAAAAACTCTAAGACTTTATAATACACTAGGAAGGGATTTACACGAAGAAGTTTGAAAGTTTAAGTGGCTTAAGAAAAATATTTTAACACTTTCTTTCGGCATTGTGTGATATTGCTTCTTTGTTCACTTTTGCATCAATTGTTAATCCGATGTTCGGTCACACAGCTGTTCACGAAATCTAAATCAGTGCGCAAAAAGGGTCGTTCCATTTACTGATTTAGATTTGATTTTACGAAATCTAAATCAAATCTAAATAGATTTCAGGGATAACACTACTAAGTTCTTCTAAAATTCTTTATATTCTTTATAAAATCCATAAATGCATTTGCAATACTTGAAGGTAAGAAGGCGACAACAGTCTTACAAATATTTATATATATAATTATCCACTGCGCTTCTCTGGGCCTTGTACAAAATATCTCCGAGTTTAAACTTTATTTTGAAAAACTCAAAAGGCCGATATCACATCTTTTACATAGAGCTATCTGTCACATAAACTAACAAATAACAGAATAAAATCTATTACCATGTGACACATGGTAGCTATCTGGGAGAACAGAAATCGGCCCTTAGACTGTATAATACACTAGGTAGGGATTTGCACGAAGAAGTTTGAGAGTAGCCCAGAAAACCAAGTTTAATTTTTAACATTTCGATAACAGATAATCCTAAGGTCCCACCGACAAAAAATTTGCCAAACTCATAATAAAAATTTCGCTTAATTGCCATGATCACAGATTTTGAATGGCCTTCGATTTTTAATCTCATTAATCATAGTTTTACTATGCTTCCATACATAAATAATTTTATCAAATATGACCCAAAAGTTCCCTAGTTTGGCATATTTAGACAAAATATCATCAAAGTTTGAAAACAAATTTTGCCTGTGGGACCTTTGCTTAAGACGCAAATGGAAACTGCTAAAAAGTATTAATTTCTTGGGAACGAACAATGTAAATTTATATTAAAAATAAATTTCTTCCAAATCCTTTTGGATATATCATTGTTTTAAAAGCAATGATGATACCCATTGTTTAAGCTCCCTACGTCCTAACAAGTCATCAATTAATCAAAGAATTCCCTAAATTTGTTCAGTTATTTAGGGCAGCGGTGGGCAAGTCCTTGCTCCCATTGCTCCGAGATTTGTTTTGCGGCAATGGGCGCCAGTCAATCTCGTAATAAACTGCATCGCAATTAACTCCCTTCAAATTGTGAACAACAACAAAGTCAATGGCAATCCGAGCACGGCGCCTACAAGAGGCGCACACAGACGGCGCAACAACAGCATTTTGGGCGATCGAATTTCGATCGACTCGCTTATTTTTTTTTTTTCTCAATTTCAATTGACCTCGTGATTTAAATATTAAACTCATTCCCATCTCTAGCCTAACTACTCACAACTGCGTTCACGTGCTCATTGACAAAAGAGTTGCCATACTGTGTAGAAAGCGGCGCGCCTTGTACGTGACAATTTAAAAATTCAACGGCTTAACTTAATTTTTCTGTTTTTTTGCAATATGCAAGTCACAAAAGCCAAAACGCATTAAATTCTAGGCAAACTGTTCCACAATTTCACTTGAACTTTAAATGCGTATAAAAAGATTTACAGATTTCCTGTCGTCTGGAGCAGCAGCTCTTGTTGTTTGTTGCACTTCCGTTGTATTGGGTTTTTTTTTGACTGGTCACGTTTATTAATCGGCTTAAGTTTCAATAAGGTTGGATGCCCTGTGCGTAAAGACGCGCCTGTTAAGTGGTGGGCACGTAGGCCCATTCATTGTTTGGTTAATTTTAAGGGCAACTGCGTCGACAGTCGCGATCCCTAAATACTCGCATAAGCATGAAATATGTGACAGCCGAGGGTAGGTTAGGAGAGAGAGGCTGAAAGGAGATCCCGATCCGACCGGTTGTGACAAGGCTGCCGTTTTTCAAATACTAATTAATTGTTTTTATTATTATTAATTAATTCGTATAACTACAAAATGGTAATTGGTATTTGTATAACTAAGCGCTAATCAAGTCTACAAAAAAAGCAAGCAGATATGTTGAATCGCATAAGAGTTTTGGGTTTTTTTTTACGATTATTAGTCATTATTAAATCACAGATGTATTATTTTGCGCACACTGCTCCACATCTACGCCAGGCGTCCGATCCGGTGGCTCGGCATTGAGCACCAGATTCTCAATGGAACGAAACGAGGCATCCTCTAGATGCGTGGACATGGCAACAACTGGCGGACGTGGCAATGTGGCGGCTACTACGTGTCTCGGCGTCTGACGGTGCCGTACTGAAGAACGCAATATAGTCACTACATCCTCGGCCGTATAGGGTCCTCGCTCTAAAGTGCCCATTGACGATGCTGGAGCCGTGGAGGGTCTATGCAACTTTCGACCCAGGGATAAAGAACGCTGTGCATAACCAGCAGCGGGACGTTGATCAATCTCTATGGACTCTGGACTGCTGCAACTGGGGGCAGGTGAGGAAGCTGCTGTTGCAGCCGTACCAGCTGGATTGGTTAGTATGGTGAGATAATCGGGTGGCGCAGCAGGCGACGGTGATTCGGCATCTAGCGAGAGTATGGGTCGCGTGCGTCTGGACGAGTCACCGAGCACTCTGCAAGATAATATGAGATAAACACAATGGGTTAAATTAGTAGAGGAAAAGTAAGAATAGTAAGAAATATTTCGGTCGGAAGTATACGTTGTTATAAGCTAAGTTAAAAAAATTTAATTAAAAAGTTGTTGAAAAACGTGAAAAAAAATTTTGTATGAATTCGTCGTGATACCTCAAAAAACTAATGATTCAGTTCGATTCCTAGGATACGAAATAGGGGGAACATGGAAAAAAATATAACACAATGTGACTCAATTTTTTAAAAATTTAAATTTTAATTTAAAGTGTCATTCCAGACTTAATGATAGTCTACGCAACATTTTACCTTCTGGTTAAGTCGACTAGCCTGAGCATTAATGAATCAGTCAGTCAGACTTGGAAGTTTGTATTGAACTTACGAAAGTCGTCCTAAATAGTATTGATGTCTATCTTATTGTGCGTTCACACACATTTTTTTGGGTCTCAGTTGCTGCAATACATGTGTGAACTAGGGTTGTCGATATTTCTCAAAGTGTGTCGGGTGGGAAGCTTGAACATACATCAGGGGGGTGTCAATTTGTAAAACGAAATCTACGGAAAATTGTAAGAAAATTTCACCAAGAAACCATGGGTCCAAAATTCCTAGCCCGCGCAACTCGACCTCAAATATTAAGGACATTTAAGGATTTGGTCTTTCCCAAGAGGACTATAAAATTTTTTTTTTTATTTTTCCTACTTAGAAATCGTACTTCTGCGAAGAAAATGAGGAATTGGTAAAAAAAAAATGTAAAAAAATGTACATTAGCAGGACCAGGTTGAATGGAAGAATTCGATTTTGACCCACGCAGATTTCTTTTTTTCTATATGCTTTATGCGGAAAAAAATCTACAGTCTTGTCATATATTTTGGACAATTACCGTAGTAATTTTTTCTGATATATCGTTTATAAAAATATTTATAATCGCTTGTATCGACACAAAAAATATCATATCGGAATAAACCATATCGTGCAACATAAATATAGATATATCGATAAAATATTGACAACCCTAGTGTGAACCTGCTAGAGGCAGTGTCAGTTGACTGTTGTCATACGTGGGGTACTATTTATATGTCGGGAACTGGTAACATTAATTTCAATAGATAAAATCTGGTAATCCTTAAGCAGGTCATCCATACACGAATTTGTTTTGCTCGACGAAATGTTCGTCGTTAGTGGAGGGGTTCGTGACAGATTTTTGTGTTCGACTTTTTGTTTGCAAAGAATAGAAACGTTTTTATTTTGCGTGTGTTCGTGCGAACATGTTCGTCAATGGATGGGAACAAGTGCACGAACATCATTTGTCAAAAATATTTGTAGAGTGAACACGTGCCCAAATGAGCAACGAATTGTGGCTGGAATTTATTGAATGCCCCCAAAATTATGATGTTCGTCGAAGAAATTCGTGTGTGGATGCCCTACTTAAAATGAAGTTTGCCATTTTTAGGCATAAACGGTCGCACAACGTTTTAACAAAACAAAATGTTTTATCAAATTAAAATTCAAACAATGTTAAAATCACCTAATCAAAGTCTATCATACTCACATGATGTACTACCACAAGTGTGCGCGACTTCGTGATCCTTGGTAGAGAAAGTCTTCAGGCACCATGTCTTAGTGCATCATGTGACTTTGAAAGCTGTGAGGTGATTTTGATATTGTTTGAACTTTGATTTGATAAAACATTTTGAATTCAAGCGGCTGACAAATCAGTGTGATTCGATTGGACAATTTGGCTGCCGCGGCATGCCGTTTTGGGTATTTTTTAGGGTTTTTTAAGACTTTATGGTCCCACCTATAGCTTACAATCCACTTAACATAAATAACTGGCAATTTCGTGACATAAATTTTTATTTGTTCTGGAAATAAGCCTATAGGCCTTAAAAAAGGATTGTTCGGGTCAAATTCCGCATAATTTGACAATCGCTCAAAAAATGCCTCGTGTGGATTGGAGCAAAGAAAAGTTGAAAAAATACGATCGCGCTGTTTCGTCACAGGTGACGAATCATGGATATATGCATATCAGCCGGAACCAAAACAGCAATCGACCCACAGCCCACAAAAGTTGTTTGCGCACGAAGCACTGCGAAGTGAATGGGCTTCGCCTGTTTCTTTGGCCAAATGGGTCATGTGGCCACTGTGCCGCTTGAGCAACGTAGGACGGTCAACTCTGAGTGGTGCAAGACAATTTGTTTGACGGAAGTCTTCGTAGAAATTCGCAAAACCAACCGCCGAATACGAATCATTCTCCATCAAGACAATGCGAGCTCTAGCACATCAGATAACATCTGCCGTACAGCCCTGATTTAGCACCCAATGATTTCTTTTTTTTCCCCAAACATCCAAAATAAACTGCGTAGTGAACGTTTTTCTAAGCCGTCAACTTTTGATGCGTTTAAAACCCATGTTTTAGAGGTACCTCAATCGAAGTGGAAAAAGGGCTTCGATAATTGGTTAAAGCGAAAGCAAAAGTGCATAAATTCTCGTGGAGAATATTTTGAAAAACAATACAAACAATGAAAACAATAAAGTTTATTATTACATATTTTCTATTCCCGAAATATAATCAGTACTGTTCCCGTACCGAAATTTCAGATTTTTCTTAGTTAAAAATTACGACTTTTCGCATGTAATTTCGAGGTTAAATACCAATCGTTAGAAGAATGGATGTCTCAAAATTAAAGAATAATATTGGTAGTCAGGGATGCTATACAAACTCTAAGTAAACTTTTCTAAATAGAGCTATCTGTTACGTAATATAACAAATAGCAGCTATCTAGCAGATGAGAAATCGCAGAAATCGCAGAAATCGCAGAAATCGCTACGGACTTATTCGGTTTATTTGTAGCCTCCCTTGTTGGAGAAGATGAGGGAAAAACAACTGTAATTTTACAGACATAGAACGAATAATACAATGGGAGCTATTTTTATTAGGTTATTTTTCTGACACATAAGGACGCTTTGTAGACGCTTGACACTATCAAACTCGTGGATCGAACCGTTTCTTTATTATTATTAGCTTATTTTTTCCGAAACATAAGGACGCTTTGTAGAAGCTTGACGCTATCAAACTCGTGGATCAAACCGTTTTCTTAATTGTTTAGTATATTTAAAAGGATGCACAAATTACCAGATCAGAAATCTTCGAGGCGTTACGAAACGCTAAGGATAACAAAGCCCCAGGGATAGACAGAATACCAGCGGAGTTCCTCAAAAATGCATCAGACACTTTTATAGAGCAACCAACCATGGCCTACAATACCATTTTTGATGAATGAATATCGCCAACAAACTTCCTCTCGAATATTATCTTAAAATTTTCAAAAAATGAGACCCCAACTATAGATAAATTTCTTTCCTAAACAGCACACAAAAAGTATTCGCTTCTATTCTGTTAAACAGACTACCAACATGGGCCAATAAACACGAAATATTAAGCGAGTATCAATCAGGTTTTCGTAAAGAATACCTAACCGTCGACAGTATTTTTTGTTATCCGCCATTGCGAATGAGAATCTGCGGCGAAAGAAAAAATTGTATAGGTTCTTCATAGACTTTAAAGACTCTTTTGATACAATAGATCGAAGAGCTCTGCTTCTAAAACTCAGCAACTGCGCAATATCGACAAAAATACTCAACGCAATAAGAGCTATGTACACGAGAAACAAAAAGGCAGTTTAAGGATGGCAAGCAACGATCGGAATTTTTCGATAACAAACAAGGTTGACTTTTAACCCCTTTTCTGTTTTCAATTTTTATACTCTTGAAAAGTGTATTATAATTTTGCCCAGGAGTTTGCAACGCATAGAAGGAATCATCTCCGATCACATAGTCATTCATTTTGAAACCGAACGGCTTGAAAAATGTACCATTTTTGCTTTAAACAAAAAAAAAAAACCGAAATTAGAACTTGACACTCCCACCAAAACGTGATTTTCGGGTTTGCAAATAAAATTTTGGTTAATTTTATAAACAATTTCAAAAATCGTCAAAAACGAAAAAATGGAAAAAACAGGGTTTTTTAAAAACTAGATTTCTCAGGTTTGGTTTATCGGACGGGTCTCGTGTTGATATTGCTGAATAGTATTTTACTGTATATATCAAAATACAAATTAAATAATTTTTTAAATTGTTTAATATTATTAAGAAATTGTTGCTAAAGTTTATATATAATTTTTTCTCAGTGTTAACCACCATGATATAGCTTCTAAGAACATACATTTTATTGCCTTTAACACAACTTAAATTATGGTGCTTTCAAAAAGATGGAGACTTCTATAGTTTAAAAGATATTAATTTTTGAAGTTATGAACAAATAAAAATATGCCCTTAAATAAAGCTTTGCCACGATATTAGTTTCAAGCTATGTGACTGTAGCTTGGCAATTAAGCTTTATATTTATCAAGCTTTTCAAATATGTCAACTTCAGGCAGATCGGACGGCTATATCATATAGCTGTCATACGAATGCTATGATTAATTGAATTTTGTAGTGGTGTAGTGTGACCATAGATTGCAAACTAAATTATACCACCACCAAATTCAGCATTCCTATGGCAGCTATATGATATAGACGTCCGATCCGCATGATGTTGACATTTTTTAAAAGCTTGATATATATAAATCACTTCAATCACTTATCTTTGAAACTGACTGCGTGGCAAAGCTTTATTTAAGGTCATATTTTTATTTGTTTATAACTTAAAAAAAGTAAAAGTCTCCATCTTTTTGAAAGCTCCATAATTTATGTTGTGTTTAAGGCAGAGATGGGCGCGTCACGACGTTCCAATGCACACGAGGCAGCGCGCTGCCTGCGTGTGCATAGGACTCTGCCGCGGCCGACTGCACAAAATCACACGTACGCTATAAGCATTGAAAGCTATTTATAGAACACGAATGAGGCGCACGCAAATTGTGCTTGTATGCGTGTGAAAAGTGTGACGATATGTGTGCATGCCCATCTCTGGTTTAAGGCAATAAAATGTATCTTCTTAGAAGCTATATCATGGTGGTTAACACTGAGAAAAATTTATATATAAAATTTAGCAACAATTACTTAATATTATTAAATAATTTAAAAATGTATTAAACTTTGATTTAACTAGATAGAGTAAAATACTTTTCAGCAATATCAACACGAGACCCGTCCGATAAACCAAACCTAAGAAATCTAGTTTTTAAAAAATGCTTTTTTCAATTTTTTCGTTTTCGACGATTTTAGAAATTGTTTATAAAATTAACAAAAATTTTATTTGCAAAACCAAAAATCACGTTTTGGTGGGAGTGTCGAGATCTAATTTCGGATATTTTTTTATTTAAATCAAAAATGGTCAATTTTACAAACCGTTCGGTTTCAAAAAGAATGACCCATATATATTCTTGATCCGCATGACGAGCTGAGTCTATTGAGCTTTGTCCGTCCGTCTGTATGTCCGTCTGTCTGTTTCTACGCGAACTAGTCCCTCAGTTTTGAAGATATCGAGATGAAATTTTTCACAGAGCCTTCCTTATACTGCACGCTGCTAATATGTCGGAACCGACCGGATCGGATGACTACTTCTTGTAGCTGCCATAGAAATGTTCGGTCGGAAAATTTTTTTGTTTTCAATATAAGCGCTCTTAAACTCGGTCATTGTTAATCTGCAAAGTTTAGTCGAAATCGCTAACCGTTGAAGCAAAGTTTTTTAAGTGTATTAAAACTTCGGCAAACGAAGTTAGCTTTGCTTTTTCGTTGTAGATGACATCACCAATTTTCTTCGTAAAAGCCCTCATGTATGCGGAAGAATATTGCAAAATTTGATTAACTGCGTACAGGACTACTGTAAAATACGGAATCTGCGGATTAACACCGAGAAATGAAAGGTCATGGTGATTTAGGATATGAGAGAACGCCCACGACTGGCGAAACATGGTCCATAAATGGTTGTTCTATTGAAAATGTTATGGAATATAAGTATCTGTTGGTACTGCTAACCCTGAAGATGACTTTCGAAAAGCACGTAATACAACGACTTTATACGACTCCAAGGTTGCAAAAAAGGATGTAAAGAGCCGCACCAAATATAAAATCTTCGAGGCCACAGCGAGAGCAGTCATGTGGTATGCAGCCCCGGTTTGGGGACATTTGCAGCCAGAGGACGTGGAAAAACTTGTACCCACTTTTCTGAAAAGGATTTTCAGATGGCCAAAGAACACTCCACACTACGCCATTTACTAAGAAATTGGCCTCTCCCCTCTTTATATAAAGACGTTGGGAAAGCATTTCTGCTATATAAGAAAAGTCATGAGCCTCAGCTCAGCCTCAACTTCAAGTCGGCGTACAAATATCTTCGGATGACCCAAACTCTTGGAATGATAAGCACGAACAGATACTGGAAGGCCTGGCAGAAGCAGCACGAATGAGATTTATAGATCAGGCTAAAAACAGTGAATCCCGAGCGTACTACAGGAGCTTGAAATATGACATTGGAGTTTAAAACTATTTCTCTGACACTCTCGGCTCTCAGGCAATATCCGTGATATTCAAAGCGAGAACAGAGGTGATGCATATCAACATACAGAACGGCAGTAAATACCGATTGCAGTATGTGTAACCTACAAGAATGGCAAGAGACTTTCCATTTTATGGCAGTTTGTCCGGTGCTCGAAGAAATCAGCCAAGCACACTGGGGAACCCAATTTATAGGCATGGAAAAATTCGAGGAAAATTCAAGAAAGCACTTCAATATTGGCATCCAATCATTATTGAAGATTTTTAAAATAAAGAATAGAAAAAAATAGAGGAAAGCTAACTTCGGCTCGACCGAAGTTTATATACTCTAGTAGCTTGTATACTTTATATAAATTAAGATTTTAAATGATTTTCGTCGAACATTCTTAGCTAAGTTATTTCCCAAACTCAGCAATAGATGGCGCCACTACTTTGACCATTGTCTTGCCAGTTTGATATATGGCAGCTATACAATATATTCATCAGATTTTGACCAAACTTCACAAAATTGTGTGGAATATATAATAATAATATTCATAACTGGAAAACATAAAGACTCTACCATTGAAAAATAAAAGTTTTTATCGACCGATCGTTCGTATGGCAGCTATATGCTATAGTCCTCCGATTTGGATCAAACTTGGCATAATTGTCTGGTAGCATATAATATTAATCAATAAAGAGCTTGGGAGCGATAGCATTGAAAACAAAAAAGTTTTTCCTTCTAAGACTTTTTTTCAGAACTGCATTTTGAATGGCAGCTAAACTATATAGTTGACCGAATTTCATCAAACTTGGTGTAAAAGCATAGAAAACTTATAAAAACGAGGTTTGGGCACGTTTGCGATGAAGACAAAAAAGTTTTTCTAACTAAAACTAATTTTTCGACCTATGGCAGATATATGATATAGTCATCCGTTCCGGCCGGTTCCGAAAAATGTGCGGCGTCTTTGTACTAAAAGACTTCGTGCAAAGTTTGGTTAAGATAGCTTTAAAACTGACGGAGGAGATAGCATAGAAACAGACGTACGGACGGAGATGCTTCCTTCTATGCGTTACAAACATCTGGAAAATTTTAATATACCCACTACCCTCTAAACCTAAGTCTTATATAATATTATATTTTAACATTTAATTAATTAATTTTGTAACTGGTTGACGGCACCTTATTTCAATCGCTAAATATGGAACAAAAATAGAAAACCTACTACTACTATTTAAAAGGACACCAGCTCTGTTTGCGGTTCGGTTTACTAGCACAGATTTGCGGTTAGGTACATTTTGGAGCGTTTCGATTCCGAACCGAACATCCTTGTTAAAAACTTTTCTTGTTTATAAGTAACAACTCCACACATGTGAAAAATAAGTTGGCTGATATAAGATGGAGTCTTGAATATGGTTGTGGTCAGGGCTGCAAACCTCCCTAAAATCAAAAGGGGTTCAGTCCAGGCATAATCTTTTTTCTAATTCAAAATTCATGAATTTAAATTAGAACAAACTTATGGATTTTATTCATATTTTAATATTTTTAATATTTTAAATGTAATTTTTTCTCTATCTTTTCTATAATAGCAACGGCATATTTGTTGTTGGTATACAAAAGTGTGTTCTTGTATTCTATTTTTAGATGCCTATGCAAAATTCTTCTTTGGTCTTAGCACCATTATTATGAAATTTGTGTGGTGTGATCCAAAAACTACTTCCACCTCACCTGAAGGCTCGTGTGGCATTCGCTGAAAGATACAAATTGTGGTCAACTGAGTTCCAAAATGTGGTTTTCGCCGATGAGAAAAAGTTAAATTTAGAAGGCCAGTTGGATAAATTTTTAGCGCGATTTACGGCAACCACAGCACTCCCCGCTTAAGCGAAAACACGGTGACGGATACCTAAAGACTTGGTCTGCTTTTGCTCATGCTGGTAGGTCTCGGAATTGTCTTATTCCAACTAAAACTAATGCCGAGATGTATGAATTTGTTAAATTTTAAAATAACCCTTTAGAGGATTATTGGAGTTTTCAACCAGAAAAGACCGCAATTCACAACAAAGACTTCTCTTTCATACAGAAACATTCCGGTTTTGGATTGGCCAGCGACTAGCACTGACTTAAAACCTCTGGGGAATCCAGTCTGCCAGAGTTTTAAGGAATGGTCGAAAGTTTGAGACACTCAAGCAACTAAAGCACGTTTATGTTCCAGAATGGGAACAAATCAGCAACTCTGCAAAAATTGGTGGATTCTATGCCTGACCGCCTTAATAAGGTTATAACTGCCAAAGGAAAGAGCATTAACTACTAAATTATAAACAAAGTGTAAACCTAAGGATAATAAAGCAGACAAATTTCCTACGGACTTTAACAAAAATAAATTAAAACACATTCTATTCCGTCATAATATAAGTCAAAAAAGTCTTGCGGTATTTTTATTGAATTTCCAATTGTTCGTAAAATTGGTTATAATAATGCGTCTTAAGTCAAATATGCGCCGTTTTGTTCGATGACGAGTTCCCAACGAGATGCCAACTTCATAATGCCCCTCTTATAGAAGCTCGCTTCCCTATTGGCAAAAAACTCGGAGAGCCAATTTTCACAGGACTCTCTTGGGGCCAACTTCCGACTACCAAGCTCGTTCGCCATGGACAGAAATAGGTGGTAATCACTTGGTGCGAGATCCGGACTATACGGTGGATGCAAAAGAACCTCCCATCCGAGCTCCCGGAGCTTCTGGCGCGTCACCAAAGATGTGTGTGGCCTGGCGTTGTCCTGATGGAAGACAATTCGGCCTCTGTTGATCAAAGATGGCCTCTTCTGCATGAGTGCTGCATTCAAGCGGTCCAGTTGTTGGCAGTACAGGTCCGAATTGAGCGTTTGGCCATAGGGGAGCAGCTCATAGTGGATGATTCCCTCCCAATCCCACCAAACACACAGAAGAACCTTCCTGGCCGTCAATCCAGGCTTAGCCACCGTCTGGGCAGCTTCACCGCTTTTCGACCACGACCGTTTGCGCTTCACGTTGTCGTAAGTGACCCACTTTTCATCGCCAGTCACCATCCGCTTCAAAAACGGGTCGATTTTGTTGCGATTCAGAAGCGATTCGCATGCATCCATACGGGCAAAAATGTTTTTTTGCGTCAAGTCGTGTGGCACCCATACATCGAGCTTCTTTTTGAATCCAAGCTTCTTCAAATGGTTTATAGCGGTTTGATGACTCATGCCCAGCTCTTGGCCGATGCTACGGCTGCTACTATGCCGGTCTCTTTTGATCAATTCAGCGATTTTATCGCAATTTTCGACGACAGGCCTTCCGGACCGTGGCGAATCTTCGATCACCTCTGCACCAGAACGAAAACGTTGAAACCATCGTTGTGCGGTGGAAATGGAAACTGTATCGGGTCCATAAACTGCACAAATTTTATTGGCAGATGCATTTTTGCCTTTATCGTAGTAGTACTGTAAAATATGCCGTATTTTCTCTTTATTTTGCTCCGATACACGTGTTAGCGCGTGAAAAGAGCTTTCCAAAAAGCTCTAGCGTGAACCGATGCGACGAATACAACTAGAACTACGCGCTTGCAAAGACAAGCTTGCGGAAATACCGCAAGACTTTCTTATAACATATTCTTAAAAGCATCTATGCACATTTACTTATTTCACTGAATTATATTGGAATAAGGAAAAATTAATATTTATACGTGCCTATCATTTTAAACAGGGCCAGCCAAATGGAAAGATCAAAGAAATGTGCTTGTGTGGGTGACCACGAAATCCGATTTACTAAAAAACATGTTCAATCAGACAACTCTCGTTCAACCGCACGATGTCTTTGCCGGTATGACGTTCATTTTATTTTAACGCTGAGTTTTGTTCACTGATTAAATGTACACAGAAATGTTCGATCAGCGGACTATGAAGCTGATTGTTCAACGCTGAGTTTTGCTGATTTATTAAATGTTAGTATGAATTTTTGTGTATGAGGCAATCAGGGAAAAAGTGATTTCAGCCGTTCTCTGCTGACGCCACGGTTTGCTCAAGAAAATCCCATCGTTATATTCTTTAACAAGAAAGAAAGTCGGTCAAGCCCGACTACAACATACTCTGCACTCTCCAAAGTTTGTATATATCTGATCAATTTAAGTTAGAAGCCACACAAAGTGACAAAAAAGCTATAAAGTGTGTGAAGTGCTGCCCATCGCCGTCGCGGACAGTGCTACCCATCATAATTGATTGTTATCCTTATAGCTCGTTCTAGATTCTATCGTTCACGTATCTGATCTTTATCATTTCATCGGCAAATCGATCCTAATCGATCCAAATTTCTAAATATGTCTAGATTACTAAATTTGTCCACAATATGTCTAGGGGGCGGGAGGGGCGTGGCAAAACGGATGAGCGGACGGACAGACGGACATGGCTATATTGACTCGGCTGTTGATGCTGATCATATATGCAATATATATACTTTATAGGGATATATATACTTAATGATTCCTTCTCCCTGTACTTTCTCCCCATACTTTTGCACAAACTTAACATACTCAGTCTATAATAGAAAACAATCGAACCACATTAGGCACTTCGCTAACCAGATATACCGACCTTGACTTCAGAAAGTGGACTGGATACAGATCTCTGATACTGCTGCATAATATAATATATACAAAACAGCCATCCTATTTATATGATAATTAAGCTTTGCCTCTTCAAAAAAAACCATGAATTTAAAAACAATGCGACATAAACTAGCCAGCTCAGAGAAACATTTTTTTGTGAATACTGTTCGGTTGTGGAATCAACTGCCGCCCTATTTAAAAAATATTAGTAGTGCAACGCAATTTAGGGCCAAATTAAATACTCACCTTAAAAATTAAAACTTGTAGTACATAAAATATAGTCGATAAATATATAAATATTATTATTAATAATCAATCAAAATCATAATTAAATTAAAATTTGTAAAGTTATAATAAGTTAGGGTGCTTTAAATATTTTCCCCTGAGAATTGTTTTTGTGACTGGTGCAATAATCATAAGTTTATACTTGTAGCACCAGTGTCAAATAAATTAAATACACAGAGTGTACCCTTGGTAAAAGTAAAATTGGCTCAAACAGCACCTCCAGGAGGGCCAGGGCCAAGCTTCTTCTCAATCTCTTGGCGTGCTTATAATTTTTCGCACAAGAGAAAGGGACCTACAGTTTAACGCCGAATCCGAACGGCAATAGTTAGAGAATTTTTGCTTTTTCATGGCCAGTTACTTTACAGCTGGCGCCAGTAGCTGGTGAAGGTGATCGGGTGTGTAAAAGCTTTTTTCTAAAGAAAGAAAAAAACTTTTTCTATTAGATGGTCCCGATGGTCCGGATCGAACCCACAACCTCCCCCGCACCAGCAGCCACATATACTACTGGTACGCCACCCCCGAACACCCTTGTACAGAGTATACAAATATTAATTCATGCGATGCAAATCTTAAGAAGGGAGAATCGCACAAAAGTAAGAAAGCTACATCAACAAATCGCAGAGCTTTTCGTTAATGCTGCGCCAAAGCTGTCCCTTTTCAATAAATGAGCCACTGGAGTGTTCCAAAACTGTATCTGAAAATCGACAACGCCGTTTTCGTTAACTAAGGGATATGCAATTTCGATAGAATTGAAGTAGACAGAATTCGTGGAATGGGCATATGCACATTCCAGGACAGCGCTAGAAAAGCCGACATGGAACCGCACATCTGTATAAGTTTTGGCGAAATACTCTGCACGACTATCGTAAAAAATGCCTTGCCCTTGAAAGCGACAAAAATAGTACAATCTTACGACCAGATTGTCTTATTCATTACTATTAAGGCCAAAGACCTGTATATTGGACAGCATATTCCTATTGTGGGATCAAGGTTCATTGTGAACAGATTTTGAGAAGTAGAAAATTTGGAATTATTCGGCTGAGGCCAAGATAAAAGTATCGATTACAAAATTATTAAGGTTTCGAAGGGTTCAAATACATTTATAGAGTACAAGCAAGCATCCTTTATTTGATTCACAAATTTCATGGAAGCAAGGAAAGTCAAGGCTCAGAACTATTGGACTTCGATCAAGATTAAAAAAGACAGCCC
The DNA here is from genome assembly GCA_037044535.1 of Lordiphosa magnipectinata. NCBI lineage: Eukaryota > Metazoa > Arthropoda > Insecta > Diptera > Drosophilidae > Lordiphosa > Lordiphosa magnipectinata. The sequence continues at coordinate 436,311 of JBAMBO010002825.1, forward strand.
AAAAGAGTACTCAATCTTCCTTCCAAAAGGTAATTTAGAATCATCCCTAACCTCTACAGATGCGTTAAGGCTTGGAGCAAATGACAAATCACAACCAACTGAGGCACTAAATATCAACACAATCAGCTCTATATAAAGACATCTATTTAATTCGATATTTGCTCACCTCCTAACACTACGTCGTATGCTCTGACGCAGCAGCTTTGCTAAACGTGCTCCTGTGGCTGTGGTATACGAGGGCGGTGGTGTATACTTTGGCGGTGCATCATTCTGTGCCTCTTGGTGTCCATTCTCCTGTTGTTGCCCAGCTGCATTACGACGACTTTGAGCAGAGCTTTGACGATTTGATGGTCGACGTTGTTCGTCACCGTCCACCGGCGGACGATACAACAATTGTATGCGCTGAAAAATGTAATCAAGTATTTTAGTTTCCAAAAAGTTTTATAATTTTCCAAGCTTACCTCTAAGATATCCGCTGGTCCATTGGTAAGATAACGATAGATCTGTATAATAGCCGTTATTGGTATGACCAAAACAACGCCAATTTGTATCAGACTACCCATTTTTCTCGACCAATAGCTAAAATAGGCTTTGCCACGCCAATAATAAAACTGATTGGACAACGAAGCCTTGTAATCAATCACCGATAATGTGATCAAGCCAATGGGCAAAAGTACATTCCAGGACAGCGCTAGAAAAGCCGACATGGAGCCACACATCCGCAGATCATTGACCAAATCATCACCATTATAGGGTCGGCCGCGAATGAGGAATACACCAAATATTTGAGCGGTCCAAATGATGGGTATAAACCAGGAGCCGCCAAGCAAAAAGTCCACATAATACAATATCGAGATGCCCATCTCTGTGGCAAAGGGTATACTCAGGAGTAGACCCGTAACACAGCTCAACAGCACGGAACTGGTGGAGTTGCCTAGAGCACTGGAAATGGGTTTCCACATTACACACAACTGAGCCAAACCAAAACCGGCAAATAGGCTGAAGGACACGGCAGCCCAAATCCAGGAGATGTTATCACTGGCCAAAGACAGCACCGCAGGGAAGAGTTCGGAAATGAAGCGTAAAGCCTGGAAACCGCTTTCTATATGCAGCAATGTGCGATTACGACGATAAGTTTCACCCATAAACGATGAATAATGTGGGACCAAAGCGCGTGGATAGGACAACAGCTGAGGATTGGTGGTATTCGCCTGCAGCGAATACACCGAGGTAGAACAATCCAGATTTTCTGTAAAAAGGTAAAAGAAAATTAAATTTATGAAAAACATGTAGAAATCGATACAGAAATAGCACATATGAACAAAATTGGAACAGGACAAGATTAGATTTAAAATTTCTGGTCGGGTGCGGAAAGTTATTGGGTCGGGTGACTCTAGTCTATATCTTATTGCTGCCATAGCGGGGATGGGTCTAAATATACGGTTTATTAAGAAAAACTTCAGAGTCTTCATGATTCTTGGTCTAAATCCTATATATATAAATCTCCTGGCCCGACTGACTAACTGATTATCAACACACAGCCTAGACCGATTATCCTAGAGATCTAAAATTTTATATAGACCTTCGTACAGATATGTAGGCGCGCACTATAAAAGAAACTATGGAAAATATGATACCAAAGTGGGTAAAAATGCCAAGAATAGTTGAACTTTGATCAATTGAATTGAATTTTGGGGCACATACTAAACACAAGTAGAGCTACGGTCCCTGTCCATTTATATACACACGTTCGTCTCGGTCAGCGAGACACAATCCATTAACGCCTCCTTCTATGCTCGCATCATCCATCCAGTGTGACCATCCTATCAACCATTAGCATTAGTTCGGCATTGTTATGAGAGTGCTTCACACTAGTTCATCCAGAGGCCCAAAGCCAGTTCATTACATAAATATGTTTACAAGTTGGTAGTCCTTTGTCTCCTCTAATTTATTAAATTTTCAGTTTTTCGATATCACCGCGCTTTTAAAAGTTATAGCCCAAAGAAAACCTTTTTTGATTTTAATGGTAGAGTCTTTAAACTAAACGGTAACCACACAATTTCGGGTAATTTTGTCAAAATCTGATGAATATATCGTATAACTGCCATATAACAAACCGGCAAGCAAACGTTTGGAAAAAGAATGTTCGACTTAAATCTTTTAAAATCTTCAATTATATAAATCAGGGCTGCAAACCCAAAAAATTTCTCGGAACCTCCGGTTTGCGGATTCGAACCAAAATTTAACCACGGCTAAGGTTCGGAAATTTGAGGTTCGAGGTTTTTGGGAGTTGGTTTTGGTTCGAACCTTGGTTCGTTGGGTAAAACGCAAAATATTTAAAATAACAATACAATAGATATATACTTAACGCCTATATACATTGTAAGACTGTAAGACGTCGATTATAATTGACGTGAGGTTAGCTCTTGTGTGCTGCTTCTAAATATACCTTGAATACCTTGTGCAGAGTACATAGGTGTTGACATTGAATTTGTAATACATTACAAATTAATATCTTTGACTAAAAGTACTGTAGTCTGTGTGTATGTAATATATAAACTACGCATAAGTATGAATGTATACATATGTACAAAGGTATGCAAATATGTACTACATACAATAGCTCATCTATTTTCGTCCTTGTGGTTCGGTCAAGGTTTGGTTCACAGTAAAAAATAAGCCGGAATTCCGGGGTAAGTTTGCCTTTGGTCTCAGAAAATATTTGTTACAAATTTAGGGTATTTTGCGCTCCCATAATTTACATAACATTTTTCTAAGTCCTTCTTCCTTTCTTAAAATGTTTGCGAAATTGCTTTGTGCTATGCTGTCGTTCGGTTTTAACGACGAAGGCGTCTTTGTGAAGGCATTTGTTTACCAACACTAATGTACATTCGCAATGCTAAAGAATGCAGATGTATTGAGCAAGTTTTTGATTTGTATTCACATGCATTACACATCATGTAGTTATCCATTCAAGGAATGTATAAAATAAAGAACATATTAAAAAAACAGAAAAAAAAATAAAAAATCTATGCTCCTGCGGCGTTTGATCCCAGGCCTAGACGTTTTTTAAGCGAATGTCTTGTCCACTCGACCACGGCCCTTTTTGCTTTCTGAGCGGTAAAATACCAACTGCGTACACTCTTAACTATGGTTTCTACACTACGTCTTTCTTAGGACTGATAGTCGAGTGGGCTAAGAGGCCGTCGTCCGTGTGTTCAGTCTTCCAGGTCTCGAGTTCAAGTCCCAGTTAGAAAAATGTGGCTGGGTAATGGTGAGGTAGGTGGGGGGTGGACTAATAACCACGTTGTTCGATCGTTTTTCTTTCTTTAGTGTTTTATGTGCTCAGCATTTCGAATGACTCTTTCAACCGTGGATAAACCGGCTTTAAAGGAATATTTTTCTTTGATTTTCGCACTTAAGTTATGAGAATTAGACAGACCTAAGATTGGCTCGTCTGTCTGCTGGGGTAGTGGCTTTATTAGTGCGCCCTTTCATGCGCTACGTAATAAATTGCCCGCTAAGAATAGCCGACTTCTTCCAATTCAGATCGCAATTTCTCTTTGGCTCAAATCGCTTTCATTAAAAGCACTTTTCTTGCCCTTTTTCATCTCTGTCAGACACTGGCCCCTTCCCATTTGGCAACTTATTGTCTTAATTTAAAAAATTATTGTATTAATTTAGCAAATTATTTGTGAACTAAGTGATAGCGATCGATTTCGACTGATGATTTGAAGATAACTAAAACTGTATCACTTGAACCTATTCAAGTGACTAAAGAAAATGCTAGGAATTTTAAAAAGAATGAATTCTAAGCAAACTTAGAAATTAACTTGTTTCAGCTAGCATTTTATCTCAAATAAAAGGCACATTAAAACTCTCTCTAACAAAAATTAAGACAGCGATTAACTTCCACTGGATTAGTTAAAGATACACTTATAAATAATGGAAACATGCGAAACGTACTCAAGTGATGTGCAGTGTATTGTGACTTTCGGTTTGGCATTATCAAGACAATTCGCGAGACGAAAAAATATAACCACGTTGCTTCAAACTCTGTATTTTTGCTTTTCTTTCAAGCAAAAGGTAGGCTGTTTTCCGTAACATCGGGTGATGACGCACTTGTATTGTGAACATATGGCAGTCAATGGTGCACAAACATTTGTTAGCCAGAAGTGTACGGAGAATTGGTGTGTAACCAACTGCTGACGTCGGTTCATCCCTTACCGTGATAATTTTTTTATTTTACCATTAATTCTATTACATGGGACCCCATTACTTCTTTTAACATGTCTGTAAGTGAGTGAAACTTACCAAACGATCCTGGTATATAGACATAGCCATGCTGCCGCAGAATCTGTTCACAGCAGAGAGCCAATAGAGCCATCAGGCTTAAAGCCCACAGCGTAAGAAATACTAAAAGTATGGCATCGCGTCTTAGGCTGGCTTTACTAGCATTGGCATGCGTGCGGCTGGTAATAGCTATTACCGAGGCACCCAACAGGCCCCACGTTAAAAATGTTTCCTGTGTGGCTGCGGTCCAGCTATTCGAGTTGACCAAAAAATCATCAAAATCGCTGGCTCCAAAAATATTCTAAAAAATTGAAGAGAATTATTTTTAATGGATCGTGTTAGTATTAAAGTACCCCTTCACAAGTACCTGCAGCTTTTCCAGATCCACCAGACAGAGAAACTTCACCGTGACCACCATGAGAGCCAATAGGGGCAACGTATTGATAAGATAAGTCAGCTTGCCCAAGGATTTCAGACCCTTGCTAAGTATCAGAAACACAGCCGCCCAGATCAGTGCCAAATAGAAGGCCAGCTGCTGAAGGGAAGATCAACTGTTAGTTATGTAAGACCAACCCCAGGAGTGTGTACTTACCCGATCATTGACATGAAATCGCACACCCCTGATCTCTGGATGATTGGACAGATGCAGACGTTGCAATACCTTAATATTAAAATAGGCTGCCACAGTCTGTGTAAGGTTTCCCGTCGAGTTGGCTGCCTCATAGCGTTGGGGAAAACTCAACTCTTGCCAAGGATAATCACTACGATTGGGTGCAGGAAAGACATCTCTGAGATAAATCAAAACCCAGCCAATGGCAACTGTAGAGTAAATGGCCAGGAAACACTGCACCATGACCAGGGCAATGCCCACACCACAGCAGATGGGACTTATTTTCCACATGGAGACGGGACCAGCTCGTATTTTAGCGCCCAGGCACATTTGCAGCCAGAACAAGGGAATGCCAAAGAGTAGCGAGAGCAGCAGAAACTGCAGCAGAAAGTTGCCTCCATAGTTGAGGGTGAGGGTGGCAAATCGACACAAATTGAAGAGACCCAAAGTGCAGGCTATTAAGGCCAAGGTACGACTACCCGAATGTGGCCATTGGCTGTTGAAGCCACATTTCTCTCGCTGCTGCTGTTGTTGCTGCTGCGACAAATGCAAGTGCAGTGGCTCCAACGGGGTGGTGCTGCTACTACTGCATATAGTAGTTGTCTGAGCCTGCAGTTCCACCTGATCCTGGTCAGTGCTGCTGCTGCTACTGCTATCCGAGACCAAGGAAACGGGACTGGGCATGCGAGACGAATGTACTGAACTTAGCTCCGAGCAGGTGGACATGATGTGCGACTCTGCCGGAGCACGTTGTATACGCGTAGGTGCACTCTGTGGTCGACTGGGTGTGGGAGGTCCTTCCAGGCGTCGTCCATATTGTCGGGGTCTTTCTTCGCTAGAAGCTCTCGCAGCTGTTCTCTGCTCATTCTGCAGGAGGTTATCAAAAATGTGTTCTTCGGTTAACATCTGTGAGCCATACTGATGTGTTGGTTCCTGATGGGGCGGGAGCTCGCTATTGAACTGTTCTGGCGTGGAGAAGCAGCGTCTGGGCGGCGGTGGCAGATTCACCAGCAATGTGGGCAGGTCGTCAGTTTCCTCCAAGCTGTGCGTTTCGGTTTCCTCCACAGCTGAGCGTTCAACGGCTTTGCGCAACGACTGGCGATGCCAAACATCTCTACTACTCTCCAGACTCGCTTCTACAAAGAAGAAATGTTGGGTTTCTGCGGTACGGATTAATTTTACTGTTACAAGCTCACCTGGAGTACTTCTGCTGGGTGTCAAACCGCAGCTAAAAGTTTTTCTCATTGGTTGACCACGCTGAAAGTCTCCTGCATTTGAATAGCTCATCTCCTCCTCCTCAGGATGTTCTCCCGCATTTTTGTTTAATTTTCCTTTTCTGCTTAAGGGCAAAGTGCGGGTTCTGGCCTCTCGTTTAAAACTGGGACCTTCACCTACGACCAACGGCTCTTCTCGATTAAGAGATTTATCCATTTCCTCCAAATAGTTGTCCAAATCCATGAGATAATCCTCCACGCAGGAGTTCGCCGAGGAACAGGAGCTAATGGTACCATTGAGTTGGGTATCCAGTATGGCATCCAACTCATGAAGCACACTTAAAGCAGCCTCATCTGCATCCTCCAGTTGTTTGCCTGCACAGATGGCCTTTCGGTCTTCATCCTGGATGTGCTCCATTTTGAATCTAATTGGCTGAAGTTGGTGGTGCTGCTGTGACTGATGGAAACTCTGTGGCGTTTGTTGTATCTCAATTAGATCCTCATCGCTTAGCTCATCGTCATAATAGTCGCAGGCCTGTTTAATCGATTCGCTAGACAAACTGTGAGAGAGGCCATAACACTCGGTTGTATCCTTTGTCCTGGCTGCTATCGTATTGGATGGCAAACTTGCATAGGCATTTGAATTGCGCTGAAAATCCCGGCCACCAGCAGCAGCAGCAGCAACAGCAGCTCCTGCTCCTGTTTGATCTTTATTATTCATACTATTTTGGTTTTTGATTTGTGCATTGCCGCCGCTCAAACAGCTGATTTAGTCCTGCTGAGTTTTGACAAAGGTTGCCAGACCGCGGCAAGTTTATTGAATGCTATCTGCATGAGAGAGAAAGCAAAAAAGGGTTGATTAAGAACGGTAAAAAGCGGGAGATTTCAAAAGTTTGAAAGGCAGTTTAAACTAACTAAAGGGAATTCCCACGAAAAAACAAAATGAGTATTTCGTCGTGATAAGCCATCAAATTCTTTAAAAATTTAGCTTTTGCGTGAATCAATGTATGCATCATTGACCACAACTTGAATCCCACAGCTGCGCTGAATAAGACATCCTATAACGAAATAAGAAACAGCTTCGAATGAAACAACAATGCCCAGCTTGGCATAAATCGCGTTTATTGTGTGAATTACTATTTATTTTCTTTTGATGCTGGCTTATTTCTTACCAATCGTGATCTTTGGTAAAAAGAATTTCGCTAAACCGTCAACAAATATTTGATTCCGACCAGAACAAAACACTGTTTGCGGCAAGCATTATTGTTTTGCTACAATTCAAAGAAAAGAGCCGTGATGTTGATAGCTTTTTGGCAGTCATACTTCATCAATTTCTGTCTTTCTGTGCTGTTTTGTTTATTATACCCGTTACTCGTAGAGTAAAAGGGTATACTAAAGTCGTGCAAATGTATGTTACAGGCAGAAGGAATCATTTCCGACTTTATAAAGTATATATATTCTTGATCAGCATCAACAGCCGAGTCGATATAGCCATGTCCGTCTGTCTGTATGAACACCTAGATCTAGACTAGAAGAGCTAGAGCAACCAAATTTGAAATCTAGACTCCTATTGTCTGCACGCAGATCAAGTTTAATTCAAATTTTTGACACGCCCACCCCCCGCCCACAAAATAAAAAATGTTGAATAACTCCCACAATTTTTAAGATATCGATCTGAAATTTAAAACGTACATTCATATTCGCAATATCTATAAGCCCTTTTCATAAAGATCGGATGATAAATAGCCGAGTAAAAGATGTTGCATACTTTTCGGCTGTCCCACCTCAGGCACACAGGAAGGAACATTTGTTTTCATGAGTAACGGGTATATCGAAGTCGGTTAGAGCCGACTTTAACTTACGCTCTCGTTTTTGTATTAGACAAGAACGCAAGAATTTGAAGGAAATGGTAGTGCCCAGCATAGTTCTTAATTGCTGAACTGAAAACACATTTGGTACGTTTCGTGGTGGAATATCCACAGGGGATTTAACGCTAAACCCAGTAGTGTTAGTATATCACTCAGAAAATCAAAGGTGTTTTAAAGGGCTGAACAAGAAGCAATTGCCTGTAATTTGGCAATCAAATTAGAAAGGCTGAATATCTAAGATTCTTTTCGAGGACTGTTTTAAAAATTAATTTTGCCCAGAGGTAAAAAAAATGTTTGAAGGAAAAGAACTTGAGCAACAAGGCATTACTCTTTTTTTTGATAATTTCCCCGAGTTGTTGGGAAATATGGAGATTGAGTACCTTTTCAATAATACAACAGCTCTGATTCAACCAATAGATTAGGGAGCTATAGCAACTTTCTAGGCTTATTATTTTGGCAAAACTTTTCGTAAACTTTTTCTGTAAAGCGATGGTTAATCTTCATTAAAACAATTTTGGAAAACTACAACATCAGAGATGCCGTGTACAACATTAGCGACTCATGGAATGAATTCTAAAATCAGAATGCATAAAATCTAATGATTCTGAAGTTAATTCTCATTCGACAAAACATATTTAGCTTAGCAAACGATATTGGTTTTGACTGGTTGGTTTTTCAGATTTAGAAGGCGGTGATTTAATTGACTCGCTCGATGCTACCAGAGAGCCTCTTTCAAGCGAAGAGCTGATCCAGTTAGTAACCGAACAAACACTTGAAGCCAGAGCCTGCTACATCCTTAGCAAATGTGCTCTCTTATTTCAAGAAGGGAATGCACATTCTTCCTCAAAATTATCCCTTCTTCTTCAAAATGAGAATTACACTCAGCCATTAGATGCTACAAAACCTTGCAAAAAGAAACAGAAAGAATGGCGAAGCAGGCAAAGTTGGACGAAAATTTAAAGTTAAGTCAATTAACAACAACGGAAATTGACAACGGCAGCAATTTATCAGATTAATAAAGCTTGTTAACATTTTGTAATGTTTGTATGTGAGTAAGATCTCTGCTGTTTTTCTTTTTTATAACTATCTAATGTGTTAATTCCTTATTTTTGATTAATTAGGACCAATCAAACTGAAGTTGTATGGATTATAATGAAAATGTTTGATTCGGGATACGGCTTTTCGCTTTACGGAGAGCTTTTTGGCAACGTATCTAAATCGTTAAATGAGGTATTGGTGTAGTGGCGAATGATGGACAATACTTTTTATACTCTGTACCAAAGGTACACAGAGTATGTTAAGTTTGTGCAAAACTATGTAACATGGAGAAGGAATCCTTTCCGACCTTATAATGTATATATATTCTTGATCAGCCTCAACAGCCATGTCTGTCTGTGCGTCCGTCCGTCTTTCCGTCTGTCCGTCCGTATTCATAAACAGATCTCAGAGATGGTAAGAGAGAGAGGTTTGACAAGTATGGGACATATACTTCTTATACTTGCAGTCAGATCAAGTTTATTTTCAATTATTGCCACGCCCCTTCCCGCCACCGCAATTTGGAAAAAACGGTATATCTCCTATGGTAGATAGAAGGTTTATACCAGAGATGGGCGCGTAGCGACGTTCCAATGCACACGAGGCAGCGTGTGCATAGCACCTCTGCCGCGGCCGACTGCACAAAATCACACGTACGCTATAAGCATTGAAAGCTATTTATAGAACACGAATGCGGCGCACGCAAATTGTGCTTGTATGCGTGTGAAAAGTGTGACGGTATGTGTGCATGCCCATCTCTGGTTTATACCCTCTTAAGATAGCTATTAATCAAGATTATTTATCGATTTGCTAAAGGAATGATAAAGATCGGATGAACGATAGTTAAGTTATGACCAAAAGTCAGTTCCAGTGGCGCCATCTACTGGTCAGTTTTGAAAATCAAGTAGTGGCTCCATCTAGGACAAATAAATATTAATAGTTATGAAAAAATGAATAGAAACGCACTGTTTTTTAACTTGTTACTCGTAGAGTAAAAAGGATACACTAAAGTAGTGTGTGTAACAGGCAGAAGGAAATATTTCCGACTGTATAAAATGTATATATTCTTGATCATCAACAGCCGAGTCGATAAAGCCATGTCGGTCTGACTGTCTGCACGCGTCGATCTCAAAACTATAAGATATACAGCCACCAATTTTCGCATGTTTGTAGGTGTGGTTCTGCGGCACCACACTGCATATTCGCCCATACTCGAAAAAATTCAAATTTTCGGGACCGCAGGAAAAGCTCGACCAACTCGAAGTTAATTTTGTATATGGCTATGATAGCCCTCATTCATTTAAAATATATTTAAAGTGTGTCATAGATTTGTACAAATGTATGTAGAGGGAAACACTTTCACCACATAAATTAGTAGTAATATTATTTTATGTAGGCGTACTACTACTACGCCTTCAGTCTAAGGAGTTTGGTTTATTGAATATAGATTTTACACATTTGTTTACATAATTACGTAAGATACATTAATTTTCGACCGATATAGGACATATACATACTTTGAACAGGATCTGGCACATTTGTATACACTTGAAAAGTGCCCAGAAGTTTGCAACGCATAGAAGGAATCATCTCCCACCATATAAAGTATATATATTCTTGATCAGCATGACAAGCTGAGTCGATTGAGATTTGTCCGTCCGCCTGTCCGTCTCTCTGTTTCTACGCGAACTAGGCCCTCTAAAGTCTTCTTTTGACTGCACGCTGCAAATATGTAGGAATCGTCTGGATCGGATAACTTCATCTTGTAGAGAAGATTGGCCTGGATACTGAAGATATGCCTTTTTCACTCTTAGCTTTTTTTAAAGTATAAAAACCAAACTAATGAGAATAATTAAATGTGATTGCACTCGATGAAAAGTTACATTATTCCCCTTTATTTAAAAGTTTACTGCTTCAAAATATTCTTTTACGATTCGCAGAATTATTAATTTTTTTAGATGCAGTCGAAAACGACTTCCATTTTTGTCGCGTGATAAATCCAATGAGTCTGGTTTATCCATATCCCGTCTGGTTATCCATATATCGTCGGACAAGCAATATTTTCAGTGAGATTAAACTGTTACTACGACCAAATAATTTTGATGATAATTGAAAATTAATCAAACCACAAAATTCTTAGAATCAAAGAACATTTGTTTTGTGACCAACATTTAATGATGTCAGCAGAATTAAGACTGAGATTTCAATGCCTAATGACTCAATTGCACAGAAATATGATAATAATGAATCATTAAAAATTGACATTTCACATTCAACTATTAAATTATGATTTCCAAACAATTAGCGCCGCTTTATGCGAATTTGTCAGCTAATTTGCGTTGCCTTAGGTCAGTCAGCCAGATCAGTTGGCATTAACTGTGAAAATGCAATCAAATGCAAACAAGCGCGTGCTCTCCACTATTTTTTGATGCGATTAATGTTTGCACTTGAATGCGTTTGCCAAGAAAACAGCTGTCCGTGTTTGTGACAGGAAAACAAAAAATAATAATAAAAAAATATATAAAAAATAAAGTAGAAAAAAGCACAGTACAGCACAGCACAGCACAGCGCATGTTCATTCAACTGATCAGGTGAATGTACTTCCGTTAATAACTTTTTTATTTTGTTTGTAAATGATACATATGACTGCATGAAGGGAGTGGTGTTGCGACTTGGAAGCTACCTCGATTAAAAGCACAAGAAAACTGAATCTGGCGTCTGGTCTGGTCGGTTTTCTTGTTTCGGCTTATTTTGCATACTTTAACCGTGACCTTCTACGAGTCTTGTTGGGCCATAAAATTTAAACGAAGCGAACCTGTTGACTACCACAAACACTCTCAAGTATTTTAGGATTTTTTTTTTATTTTTGCTAATAGAATAAGCAGCAGCTGTATATTAATTGTTGACTCTGAGAGGTCATTTTATTTAGCGAACAGATGCCATTGATCGCAAATTCACACACAGTGTGTGAGTGAGACGATTGGAATGGGAGACAGCGACGACTGTTACCGTTAAATTTCGCCCAGAGAGTAGTAAAAGTAAACAAAACAATTAGTGCGCTACGAAAATGCAATTGGCAACTCTATTCGGATTGACCTTCAGGCAGTAGCAGCACCAAATGCCACTTGCAACTTGTTTTTTGATTTTATTGCAATTTTCAAAAGCAATTACAATGAAATTGACATTCACCAAACAAATAAAACTAGTTAATGTTAAATGTTTAATACATGTAGCACGCACACACACATATTGAAAACCACACACCTTACTCACGTACGCATGGTATGCTGAGTGAGTGCGATTGAGATAGCACTAATACTAACATCAATTTGATCGCTGATGCTGTGAAATGAGGAGAGAGAGTTGATTCAAGTGTTTTGAGTGTGCACAAATAGTTGTATAAGTAATAACTAGGATTGGATGGTAGAGAGAGTGGTAGGGAGTTACGAAATTGGTTACCCAAAGTCTCCCGTACCCGACTTTGATGTATGTAACCCAGAGCTCCCCAGCGATAGCCCCTGGGACACGAACATACTCGTCAATTCACACCGAACGCTTGCCGAAATCATGCATCACTGTGTGTTAGAGAGAGGCCCCGTCACATTTCGCGCTCTCTGCTTGGGGAACCCTGATGTCAACTGTTAACGCGAGCTAATAGCAAACACAGAATGAAAGCCGCTCGGGAATTAAAAATGGGTCGGTTCAGTGGTTCAAAAAGATTTTATCCCAATGCTTCGGTTTAGAATAAGGGATGCAATAGTTACTCAAAGCCAAAAATTTAGATAGAGAGAGAACGAGCTAACTACTGAGCAAGTAAGACAAAAATCAACAGAAGTAGCCAGCAAAAACGGTTCTTTTCATAAAATGGTTCGTTGAACTAAACGAACCGCGGCTTTATTTTGAAATTATTTGAAATTAAAATCCCAGAAATCATTTAAATGGCAAAGCTCAATTTGTTCAATATGTACTATTATCAGAAAAGAACTAGCTAAAGTTATATTAAGAAAGAAAATCAACCACAATTATATAGATGAACCGGCCCGTTTTCTTATGCTCTTTTCGCTGTGTTTCAGTAATATCATACGAGTACCAGTTCTTTTCACGAACACAAATATACGGTTCAGATTCGGTTTGCATTTTTTGGATTAGTGTTGGGTAAAGGCTGTTCCTTTCATTTGTTCTTTTTTTCCAAGTGAGACTCACTCAAATTGCTTACTTGTTCAGTTTCACTTATTCAGTAGTTCACTTGTTCTTGTTCAATTGTTATTGTTCACTTGTTCAAGGTCTATGGCGGAAGGTTGTGTGAGCGCACAACTTTTGTTGTTTTGCCGTCGGGATTTGAAAGTGGTGGGTTCCAGTAGCACTGATCACTTTATTGTTTTTGTTGTTTCTGCATGGCTTTTTTGTTCTACACCAGCGATGATCACCAGTACCCCCTGGGGGCCGAAGACATTTCGCTATTTACAAGGAGCTGAGAAGAAGAGAGCAAAAAGCCTTTCAGTCGCTGGCTAGCCTTTGATCTATTCCGGCCAAATGGAGAGGACAAAAAAGTATGCTTGTGTTGGTGAGCAAGAGAGCTCTGTCCAGACTACAGCCGTTTTACTTGCAATTCAGTGTTCACCGATTCACACAATCATGAGTTCGGATCGCGTTTGCGTAAAAACACGACTGTCTTCGGTTCGAGGTAGCTATGGCTGCCCGGGTCTGCCTTTGATGCTGTCAGGTCGAAACAAATTCACGTCGCTTTATTTTCGCACACCAATACACTCTCACTTTTTGGCCGTTTGTATCATGGTACAGCCCATGGTATAATTATACAAGGTGAAGTCATTAAAGTAAGCTGCCTCTTTTTGGGATACCAGTTGAATAGTGAAAATCACTAAGTAGCAAAGGGAATGTCAACGTGCTCGCTCTCACATGTTCATATCAACTGTCATATCAACTGGTACACACAGACCAGGAACAGCTCACAGAGCAAGGCAAATATTCCCAATTTTCAGGCATTTATCTACACATTTGACAAAAGCTTTCAGGTATAGTTTATTGGTATACCAACCAAGGCTGCAAAACCTCTAAAATTTTGCAGAGGGTTCGTTCCGGGGGTTCGAACCCGGTGTTAAGTCTAAGGTGCGGTTCGAACCGGTTCCTGGAACCCCTGAACCCAAGGTTTTGGTTCGAACCTCGGTTCGCTTGAACATAAAAGAATAGTTTCGATGTATTCCATGTGTATTTTTTTTTTTATTTTATTATTTATTAATTTTGTTTCTTAATTTTATGTAAATTTGGCAACTTATCTGTTTATGTAATGTAATGTTTATGTATGTAATGTGTCTGATGGAGTGCGAGTCCAAGTGTAGAAGATTTGTAGAACACACGCGATTAAATAAATTTTTTAAAATAATCAGGCCTGTTCTCGTTTCCAAACTCGATTGATCGGAATTAGTAAGTGTTGTGATTTCCCAGAAAGGATTAAGGAATTCAGTTGAAACGTTTTGTCATCAAGAGTTTCGAAGGAAGATAAATGGAAATTTTGCTCTAATAGCCGTAAAATACAGTCGCTTTTTGGAAATGGGAACCTTTAAGAATTCCGGTTTCGCATGATTTGATCGAAATAGGAAACGGGAACAGGCCTGAATATTCATTATTTTAATAATGTAATTTTAATTATCGAATTAAATAGCTGAAATTTACAGCTTTTGAGAACTGCTTAGTTAATGATTATTATATCTTCCAAGAACTGTTTATCTATACTAGATCTTAGATTAGAAAGATCAAACTTAAGAGTTGAAAAGGCTCGTTCAACTGATACCTGAGTTGCTGGAACAGCAAGTATAGTTAAGGAAATATCTTGTTAGTCCTCGTTTTTTTGACCTTTACTAAATTTTAAGACATTTGTCGATGTACTTAAGAGTTAGTAAACGTTCGCACATTGGGTAGGTTGAGTTTCATCGCGTCGCGGGTTCAGGTTCGAGGAGTCAAAAATAGTAGGGTTTCGGTTCATGGTCCGGTTCGTCGGACCCAAAAAACCCGAACCTAACCGGTTCTTAGGGGTTCGGGTCGGGACCGGTTTGCAGCCTTGTTGAAAACAAAGTTTTTCTCAATACAACTATTTTTCGGACCGATCGTTCCTTTGGCAGCTATACGCTATAGTCAACGGTTTTGAAATAAGCTTGGCAGAATTGTGTGAAAGCATATAATATTGACCAATAACAAGTTGGGAGCGATAGCATTGAAAACAAAAAAGTTTTAACTACTGAGAGTTTTTTTCAGATATGTGAAAGCATAGAAAACTTATTAATACTAGGTTTGGGGACATTCGCGTTGAAGACAAAAAAGTTTTTCTTACTAAAACTACTTTTTCGAACGATAGTTCCTATGGCAGCCATATGCTATAGTCATCCGATCTGGCCGGTTCCGATATATGAGCAGCGTCTTTGTACCAAAAGCAGTCGTGCAAAGTTTGGTTTTTAAACTGACGGAGGACAACGCATAGAAATAGACGGTAAAACGGACATGGCTATATCCACTCATCTCGGCATGCTGATCCAGAATATATATACACTTTATGTGGTCGGAGATGCTTCCTTTTATGTGTTACAAACATCTGGACAATTTTAATATACCCTCTAAAGGGTATTAAAATACGATTTCTTCTTATTTACTTAACTCAAATGCTCCATAAGATGGCATTAAACAATAGAATATATAGCGTTTTGGAAAAAACGTCATTGGCTGTCGTTTTTATATCAATTAAAAACTTCAGTTCAATTTGTAGATTATGCCAAATGCCAAACGAGAGTTGACATTTGCCGCCATATGCATAAATTTTAGCAAAATAAACATTAGCAACTTTTTCGCCACATTGTACCAAAATGTATTTACATTTTGATGCAGATAAAAAAAAGATAAGATAATCAATAAAAGTTATCACATGCGCATCCCAAAACAAACTGACGATTTGACCTTGATGATTTTGTTTTTCTCGTGTCCAATTTTTCCGTCCATATGCGATTAATCTGAAAGTCTGCTACAAATACTGATTAACGAATGGACGATAATCTATAAACTTAAGTGCAGAAAATTCCATCCAGAAGCTCAGTTCTCGGACTGCTTACTAAAAGCACTGATCTCTAGGTTTTTGGTTCGAAACTTGGTTCATAGATAAACAAAATTAAGTATACGGGATTTCCGCTTAAAAATCCTTGTGACGGACATAAACAAAACAAAACACCCTTTATAAAACGATTTGTATGCATGTGAATTTCCATAGCAACCCTCGAGGTACACAAAACAACGTTGATTATGAGCTCTCTCCGTAGCTATTATTTTTTTTATAAATACTGTTTAATAACTAACTAACAAATCATAAAAAAAAGCGAAATGCGGCACGTTTTAGGCAATTTCCTGACACTTTCCCCCACCAAGCCTCCCGTCCATCACCATCTATAACCAACACTTGGGCAACTGCATGCATGAGTAATACAAAAGCAACGAAATTTGCACAATGCAATTAAGTTCAATATTTAAGTAATGCACCGGGTCAATTGCAAAACAAATGAGCAAAAGAGAAACGAGAATGGTTATAGATAGCGGGATTTTTTTTATTGTTTATTATTTGCATACGGGAAGAATGAGCACAGAACGCCCTGGAAAGAGGAGAATCTTTTTTACAAAACAATCACACACACAGATACCCGCTCGCACACACACACACACACACACACCTTGACACACAGGCAGATATAAACGAGCATGTGGGATATTTTTACAATGTTTCAGCAGAAACCCACAAAAATGCTGAGAGCTGCTGATTTGGCTTCAATTGGGGGAATACCTGGCGTGGAGAGGCTTAATCATAGCGCCCCGAAAATAAAGAAAAAACAAAGCAAATGATGTACGTCAGCCGTTTGACCTGAAAAAATAAAACTTAAAACGGGGCCAGCGCGAGAAGTGAAATGTAATAAACGAAACTAAGGCGTATGCGCAGCACGATCGTCAATTTTAGTAAAGAATTTTACGTTTTAAGACAGAGAGAGGGAGAGAGAGAGCGAGAACGACCGACGTGTCGCCCCTCGCTCTTTTGCTCTATCTTGTGCCATATTTCGAAATGAAAATGTTTGAAGAAGATTTCAATTCCGAACTTACGAAACAAATCACCGAAAAGGGGAGCAGCCAGAGAGGGGTCGAGGGACTTTACTACTTGCCACACAATCACCATGTTGCACTCTAAAAAACATTTGCCTTCTCACTCTGGCTTAGTGCAAACGCTTAGCATAATGCACCAGCCAGCATACGCAGTAAATGCACTATACTCACACACACACGCGTGCACGTTTTCAATATTTTGTATCTTGTTGTCTTCTAAGAAATTTCAATTTATTTACACTTCTTTGCCATTTGTTTAATTTTTTTCTACTCAAATACACACACGCACACGTTTACGTACAACTTGAGGCGAACAGCGTAAATTGTTAACTAAACAATTGTAAGAAACAAATTGATCTGCTGCCAGTGTTACCAACAACTAGAAACTACAAAAATACTAAATAAAACGTATGTCGCCTAGCAACGCGCCATAGTGATGGGTGAAAGTCGATAACAACATGAAATCGATTGGTTATCTATAAGTTGGGAGGGAAAATTTGAAATAACATTAACACCCTGGTGAAGAAGTAAAGAATTACGATATTTTGAGAAGCATTTGTTTCGTTTTATTTTTAAGTAGTTTGTAAAATAATTGAGTAAGTTAATTGCATCACAGAGCTGGATCTTATAAATATTTATATAGATCAGTGGTTGTAGTTTTAAAAGATGCAGCCTTCTTGCTACGATTCACAACCATGGATAAAATCTGACTAAAGAAACAGTGAAATCGGCTGCAAAGAAGGCAAAGTTTTTAAGAATAAAAGTTCCATATGTATTCAAAAAAGAGAACGAACCAATGAAATCCTTCGGTTTGCGAAGCGGATCTTGAACGTATCGAACCCCAGCTTTAAAGATAGTAGACAAATCTTCGACTCGTAAATTTGCGAGGATATTTTACAACTTGATTTTTGTGAATGCTTTTAAAAATTTTTTGAGGTCTATTAGAATCTTTAATAAATGATGCACCGATCTAGTACATTTAACTATTTTGTGGGTAAATAGCTGATGTTTTTTAAGCAGGGAATCAAACCGTATACAGAAAAGAACCGATCACTGAGCCGGAGCCGATATTTTTAATTTTTTGTATACCGGTATTCGAGAACCGATATATTTAGATCCGAAAAGACCGAAAAGAACCTAAACATTGTACCGATACTGTTCGGTTCTGCGCTATTTTTATTCTTAATTTCCGTCGCTGCCGCCAAGTCATTTGGTCATCTCTGTATTCAGAGCTGCTAACTGCGCCAACGGTTAGAGCGTGAGAGAGTGACAACAGATATTGTTTCTGACGTCTGTGCATGTATGTTTCTGTGTGGAAGACTGAAACAAAAACAGTAATGAAAGTATGTATATATTTGGCGCTCTCTCACTTAAGTTCTGTTTTTGCATGTTGGCTTTCTGCTAAGTTTTCGAATTCTGTCCCTTTTTTTATGCAGCTCATACGGTCCAGCTGGCCGTGAATGCGGTTTTGAAAGACCCGCGATGTTCGAAATCAATTACAGTTGCAAGGGCCCTGGTGAAAAACGTCGTACGCCAACTATTAGCAACCTCATGTCAAATACGAACCTAAGTAAGAAGCCAATTGATTGTCCTACGCGTTGGAGTTCGACGTACATGATGTTGAAATATCTGCTAGAAGCGCGTTTATGATTTCTGTTGCAACTTCGCCGCAGCAAACACTAATTTTTTTAGAAAAAAAAGTTTGGGCTACAATTGATCAAATTGCAAGCGTTATTGAACTAGCTGAAGTTGCAACGACTAGACTTCAGCCGAGCAGTTAGTTTAGGGGCTTGAAATAAAAAGAAAGACTCTGACTTAGCAAAAATTTTGTTCAAATAGAAAAACGCGAGACCAGTCTCTTTGAAAATAATGCATTACTATGTGGCATTTTCTTAGACCCTCGTTATAATGTCATGCTAACCTCTGAACAGAAAGGTTCGTGTGTAACTGCTTTGACAGATACATGTAAATTCAAGAATTTTATACACTTCTGTTCAATTACAACTGAATGAGGAAAGCATCTCTCACCGATTTTAGTCGATTTATATATGAATTTGTATGAAAAGAAACAGGACAATACAAATTGTTTAGTATTTTCACAAAACAGTTTAATGGTATCAATCAAGGTTTTTCTGAGCATAAAACGTTTACAAAATAAAGATGATGCACTTAAATGGTAGTCAGAAAATTCGACAAAGTTTCCAGAATTGTATGAACTATCAGAAGTAATTTTTGCTGTTCCAGCTACCCAAGTAAGCGTAGAACGATTATTTTCCGGTGTAAAATTTATTATGTCTTCGCTAAGGAATCAGATAGACGAAAATACTTTGACCGCTATTATGCCTCTAAGAAATAATCATTAATTTATCTTTTTTGTAACTAATTTTTTTTGAGTTTAAGTAACGTTAAGTTTGCTGGTGACATTGTTATTTAAATATTATTTTAATCATCTAATGAATACAAATTTGTGAATTTTGTATGGCAAACAAACGCGAATAAAATTTATAATTTATGTACACAATGTATATGGGCATTTCCACAGAAAAGTCCACCGAGACCATAAAAGGAAAAGTACTTAAAAACACTATTTCTTATCATATTTTCATTGGGAAACAATCAAAATGAACTAGTATAAGCCAATCTTAAATATATTCATAACCCATTTCGAGATTGTCAAATGTAAAGTCGCTCAAGCGCCATTTTTCTCTTTTGGCTACCTTTTGTTGTCACAAAAATGCCTTTAGATTGCATTGATTTTTGGTCTCTAAAACATTTCTAAGGGTACAAAGAGTTAAAAAATATTGCATAAGACACCATAAGAAACTATCTGATTGCAATTAACTGTAAGTTTTTGCTTAATATTATAACAAAAACAACACAAATGTAATGAGGAAATTTAAGTAACGTAACGTCAGGTAACGTCACGTCAGATACTTATGCAAATAAATAAAAATTGAGCAAATTTTTTTGAATAAGGTTACCTGGAAGATAAACTTGAATTATTTCAAAACATACTACAAAAATTTGTATACAAAAAGTTTTGCCAAATTCGCAGAGTTTTGCAATTTTCTAAAATAAGTCAAAACCCACTTCCGTTTTATGTAACGTAACGCCAGCACATATTTTCGTCGTCTTTAACGCCTTATGATCGATTGATGTTATTGTTTTTGCTGATTATAGTGCACCTTAATTGCTACCCAAATATAAAACAATCTTTTTAAAAATCCAAGATTTTCATATATTTTAAAAACACTTTTTCTTACAAACGTAACGTCACGTCAGTTTGGAAATGCCCATATGTACAATGTGTACTACACATACATACATGTGTATAGCTTGCTTACCCACTTTGTTACCGATCCGTACCGGTATACCTAATTAAAAATATGGATACCGAACGGAACCGAATACCGAAACAAAATAGAACCAAAACAGAAAACTAACAAAAAAAACATACTCATATATGTGTATAGCTTATTTACCCAATCAATTGTTTTTAAATTTCTGTTAATTTTATCGGTCCATACCGGTACGTAACGGTATACCGAAATAAAAATCTGGGTACCCATACGAAACCGAATACCGAAATAAAATAGAACCAAAACAGATCCTTTTACCGACAGAAGTTTCGATGCGTACCAGAACCGAAACCGAAATTCGATTCGGTTGATTTCCTGCTTTTAAGGATTTCAGGGTCGGTGGCGCCAATAAAACCCCACAAATCTGAAATTGTGAAGCCAAGCGTTCGCATGTTCCTATCAATGTCACCACCAATTTATTCGAAGATGGCGACCGTGCAAAATGAAACAATAGTGTCTGAGCTGTGGCACTCTTCAGTTGGCACTGTAAGTTGTCCTTGGACCTTATCAGAACAAACTGAAACCAAAAAATTTCCAATTTCCAAAGCCATTTAACGCTGCTCTGGCTTTTACTTAGAGTTTCGCATCACTCGGTGATAACTTTCTAAATAAATTTAAATATTTTCGCTATACCCTTACTCTTATAAATAACTTAATTTAGGTAATACATTCCCCAAAAAATTCCACACAATATTTTAAACATTTTCACATATATATTTATTTAAATTTCATATTGGCATTTCGTGTGCCTTTTGTGTACATACTTAATTTTTTTCATACTATCAGCGGCTTATAAACAGTATCAACAAAAATAAAAATACATGCATACAATATAGATTATGATGATGTTTGAACAGTAGGTACAATGACAAGCAAAAACAAATATAGACTCCATCTACGGCAAGGCCGTGGTTGCCCTTAGTACCCTGCATCATAGCAAGCGAATTTCAAATACTTATCTTAAATTTGCTTTCTGCTTTGTGTTTAGGGAATATACACAACAGATAAGAGTAAAAGTTAGTAACGTGCTTAAAGAGAGAGATTGAGAGATAACATGAAAAAACAGCTGCTCAATTGGCCATCACCCAGTTGCAGTTTTACAAGTACTTAGTAGACAAAAAAATGTGCACGAATTTATCTTAGGAGCCAATTTGAAGGGTATTCTCATTATTCAAATTGTCTAATTTGGTAAAAAAAAAAAACCCAGCAGAGTTTTAGTTGTATCAATTGATATTGGTCTGGACATGAAGAGAATAACCCTTAATATTAATTTGTAATCCATTAACCATTATGTGAGTGAATTGTTTTTTAGGTAACATTTATTTATTTATTTATCAAAGCAGATTTATTTCTAACCCGAAAAAAGCATATTTAAAAAACTAAGTCCTCATTTATCACAGTGGGTGTGAAAAACCAAATGTGTTTCTATGCCTTTCGCTTCATAACTCTAGCATTAGGCGCACTGTACTGCATTCAGCACAAAAGAAATGTTTATTTTGATTTGAATTAACGAGTACGCCAATCTCTCGTTATTACTCGCTAATTGAAAAGTTGATTGAACTACCAAACAACAAATTAGCCCAAAGTAGGATACGTACCTGAAACTAGGTTCAACGATCTTCTTAACCCGACTGGGCCTGAGCCAGAAAAACTTCGTAGGAATTTTAGGTGAATTACATGTTTAACTTAAGTTTTGTGTCCCACATTTATTGGATTCGTTTTAAGGGTGGGCATTGAATAAATTGTATCTTAAACAGGCCTGCAAACCTCCTAGAAATCGGGAGGTGTTAACTCCAGGGTTGGAACCCTCTAAGCTTTAAGGGTTCGTAAGGTTGGTGAACCTAGGTTCAGATAAATCGGTTTTATCTCCTCATTCAGAATCACAAAGTCAGGCACTTGCTGTGTATTTCGTTTTTAAAGCTCTGCGAGAGCAGCAACCAGCATCTAACATCCTAAATTCCTGGTCGAGTTACTTTTATATTCTGGATAGAGAAAACTTGCATAAATAAGAGCTAAATGTCACATAAACTTACAAATAGCAGAGTAAATTGTGAGCTTATCTGACACATAGCAGCTATCGGGAAGAAGAGAAATCGGCCCTTAGAGTATAACATTTTTTTTTAAGCCGAATCCTTTTTAGTTTTTAGTTCTCCGGTTCTAGGTTGGCTTCGAGCAGTTAAAATAAATTTTCTGCGGTTCAACTTCGTCTTGGACTCCGACTCCGAACCGGTTTTCAGCCTTGGTCTTAATAAACGTTTTTTTTTTTTTGAATCTGTACGGAAAAACTAATTAATATGTAAGCATTCACAAAATATGCTTTCTTCTAAAAATAAATTCGTCCTGCACAGAAAAAATTGATCCATTAAAATCCTTTTGAAATCGATAGTTTTATCATATCCTTTTTTTGATATTATAAAGGCATGTTCTCAATTCCACTACTTTTTGAAAAATAAATCGAACGCAATTCCGCTTCGGTTTCGTTTACTTTTTTCGATTTGACTGGTACAGGCATAATCTGGGCACATTTAACAAAAAACTCTTTGTAATTTAATTAAAGACTTAAAATTGATCGCAGAATTAGGGAAATTCACTTTATGTAAGAGTGCGTAATTTGGCAATCACTTTTCATTCCACCGACCAACAAGCATTACTTTTCAAAACGAAAAACTTATTCGTTTTGGTGTTGCGAGAACACGAATCAATTCCACTTTCGAAAAGTTGCCGTGGAAGTGGAATTGAGAACATGCCAGATAATATCCATTTTTCATTTCTTTTGAACGATTTTCCACTCCATTGGATAAAATCTAAGATCAATTTAACATTAAAGGGATATTATTTATATCGTTTTAACGATATTAAAACTATCCAGTCCATCAATAAATGTCCTTTTTTCTGTGTGGGGAGATCAGAAATTTGCAGTAACTTTTTTATGCTCAAAATTTTAATCAATTTGTAGCACTGTTATAGGCACTTACTTCTATTAATTCTTCGACAATTTTTGCTTAAATTGAAATTTTCAGCCATCGTAGTGAAAGCGCAAGCTCAACAATTAAATACCCTGTTTATACACACTAAATTTCATGTTAAATGCCATTGAAAGCATGCAAACTTTATTTCCTTTAATAATTTTGATTTTTTTTTAACGACAGTCAACTATCGCAACGTCAACCTATTCCAAACTGCTCATTCTCTTAGGCTGTCTGGGTTGTTAAAGGTAAATATAAATATTAACTAAATATTTTCCCGAATTAATAATATTAATAAAGATAGCTTTGAAGGGCAAGTATCATGATATTTTTTTTGTGTAGAAAAAGTGTAATAGATAGACAGCGGATTTTGCAAATTTTTAAAAAGATTTTAGTCAAACTCTTTCAATTATAATTTAAGTACCGGCAAAACGACACTTTTTGGTTTCTTTTGGATAAACTCAATCTTGAAATAGCAAAAAATAGAACAAATTTTGTATTATTAAGTATTAAGTCCACTAGACTAAATTGCTCAATAGATTGCGGCTGAAGACGTTAGCCAGAAGAATGGTTCAACATCAGGCAGATATAGCAAATGTTTCCCTCTTCTTTGACTTGTCGGTAAAATTAAGTCTTAACGAACCAAAAAATCGATTAGCTAACATTTAAAAGAGCCAAAAATTTAAAGAAGATGCATTTTGGTGCTTATGACCATTTCACAACCTTTCCTTTAGTTTAACTCAATATTGAAACTAACCAATTGATCTGGAGGTTCTGACTCCAGAGTTGTTTTCCAACCACATTTTAAGAATTTCTAAGTATTTTTTTAAGCCTTTGCTGTATTTTGGTTCTATAAACAATTATTGTTTTGACTTTTAGCAACTTTTTTAATTTTTACCTATTTCTAGCAACTATTTTATGCAAATTACACTAGTTTACAGCCAAAAAGACCCATTTCTACTAAAACTATTTTTAAGTGTAGTTTGGATTGGTGATCTCAAAAATCGATTTCAAAAATTTTTTCATGGCTCCGTTTTTTAAATATAAATTTTTTTTCATTTTTTCGGTAGGTGCACTTACATTTTAAGTCATATCTCACTTTATAATAGTCATATAGAGCCAAGCAAGATATGAATCGAAAGGTAATTGAATGGTCAATAATCGCACAGAACATTATTTTCAAATCGGTTGAGTAGTTTCTAAACAATAATACAAAATATTTCAAAAAAATCGATTTTTTGCTCGAAAACGCAATAAATTTCGTTTCCAATCGCCTAGGAAAAATATTTAAAAATTCAAAAAACTATTTTTATTTTTTCTACATAAGAACCGCACTTCTTCGAAGAAAATAAGATATCGATGAACAAAATCTATAAATAAATACAGGAGCTGAAAAAAGTGGAGTTTTTGAGATTTTTTAAAAATAAATTTTCGTTTGCTTCGACTTTTGTTCTGTTCTGGAATTTTTTTTTCTGATGTGGCTATTTGCCCACTTCTAATATTGACCAAAAAACAAAGAAAATAGAAGAAAAAAAATTTCTCAACACTTAAAATACTCAAATTTTTTTATTAGTTCCTTCATTTAAATTGATCCAGCTACAATATTTATTCATAGATTTTCTTCATCAATACCTTATTATCTTTGTAAAAGTGCGATTCTTAAGTCAAATGAATAAAAATAACGTTTTTATATTTTTCCTAGGCGATTAAAAATGAAATTTGTTGCATTTTCGAGCAAAACATAAATTTTTTTGGAAATATTTTTGGTCATTGTATTCAAACTTCTAAGCCGATTTAAAAACATTGCTCTACGTTATTATTGACAATTTAATGATTTTTCGATTCATATCTTGCTTGACACCATCTGACGATTTTGAATTGAGATATGGCATAAAATGTAAGTGCACCTACCGAAAAAATGGAAAAAATTCATATATAAAAAACGGAGCCATGAAAAAATTTTTGAAATTGATTTTTGAGATCACCAATCCAAACTACTCTTAAAAATAGTTTCAGTAGAAATGGGTCATTTAATTTTTTTTTTTTGGTAACTAGTGTTATTAATTTTTGGACCTCAGGTTTATATTTATATATTTTTTTCTCATTTTGGTTTATTTTTTGTGAAATTTTGTGGATCATCAAAATAGAGTGAAAAGTCGCGTCAGAGACGCCTGACGAATGAGTTCAATTAGAATTCGGTTGAGACTTTAAAATTATGAATTATGACTCATTTTGAAGGTTGTAAAGGGGTTTCCCCCTTAAGTTTATGCATAGCCTTTATGATTCATACTTCACTTAAAACCAATTAAGGAAACTTCGACTATGAATTATCTAGTTATTTGAACTCTGGTCAGATACTAGAATCATTTTGGGGGTTTTCAGGTATTTAGTTAAGGTCTTTTAAGGCTACAAATCTGTTCGCAATTCATTCAACATACTTAAAAATATTCTGACAGGGAATTCTCTTCTCAAACACTTCACTCACATAAAGGTTAACCGTGGCCAATTGCTTAATTAATGGAATAATCCTTGAATAATCTTTCTATTTAAATTCCAGTACTTCATTTCTTCAGGGTAAGAATGTCCTGACAAATCCTTTAATGTCGGCTCGGCACAAAGGGCAATTGGCCACACTGGGCGCACACTGATTGCAGGTGGCTAAGCAGAAGAAAAAATCAATGTTTAATCTATTTTAAAATTTATAAACTCACCCAAATGCCCACAGGGCAGAAACACTACGGACACCTCCTCGTCTAGGCACACCTTACACAAGCGTGCATCCTTGAGCTGACGATTCTCCTCCTCCAGAGATATGTTGCCATTTAAAATGGGATCTTTTACCACTTTCTCCTTGTGCTCCTTGTCTTTTGGCTGCGGCTCAGTTCGCTGAATCTGATCTGCTGCCGCCTTGCTTGTGCTGGCTAAGGACAAATCCAAAGGAGGAGCACTTGGTGATGGCGACGGCTCTCTCACTTCTAGGGCTGCTCCACAACCACCAGCATCATCGAAAATTGCCTGAAGCAGCTCATCCAGTGTGTCATAGGCACAACCCGAATGGGAGATCTTTCGCTGTATAGTATTCCGCACCACTCCGCCATCTATGCCCAAGGCCAAAGCTTCTTTGGCCGGCGCCTCATCCATTACGGATTCAACATGCACGGGGGCAGAAGCAAGAGTCGCTGTGGCGTCCGGGGAGACTGACGCGACCTCTCGCACTTCACGCACATAGGTCGGACCCTTGGCCAACAACACAAACTGGCATTTGGGTGACCATTTAGCATGCTCATGCCAGGGCTCATCCGACTTTTGCCATGATCTCAGACCAATGTTGCAGTGAAAGCAACGCACTTGGTCGGCAATCTTTTGATAATAGAGTCCGGCCTGGGCCAAAGGTTCCGCTGGCTGTATATTCGCGATGGGCCAGTCACTGAAAGTTCTCAAACGCGCTTCCAGGCAGGCATATTTGGGACGTTTCGGCAGACTGGTGGGCTGAACGCCCAATTCCTCCAAATCCTTGCTGGCAGCAAATTCAATCAGAGGCCCCATCTGCACACGCGGACAGTTGGGGAAGAAGCGTTTGTGCTCATCAAAGGCATTGTCGTTCTTCTCCCATTTGGCTATCACGCCCTGACACCACACGCACTTGACATGATCCGAGTTATTCAGATAATAGAAGCCCGCCTTGGCCAAGGCCTGAGGTGTAATGTTGGGATTCTAATCAAAAGAAAATCAAAGATTAAACAAAAAATAAATAGGTATGGCCTTTGTCGAGCTCACGGGCCAATCTTTAAATGTTTCCAAACGATTTGCCTCCAGCAGCAAATCGGGGCAGGCACAGGATGTCTCGGGTGGTCCATCTACTACGTTATTTCCCTCGCTATCGTTTTGCTCCTGGCTGACCGATATATTCCCGCAATGATTGGGTGCCAGCACCATGGAACAAATGGGCGAACAGCGACGATGTCGCTCCGCCACTTGATCACCGTATTCCCAAAGGTCGATTTTCACATGACACCAATTGCATTCTGCCTCCAGCCAATTACCCGTGGCAAAGAATCCGTTCGCCACCAAATCCTCAGCTGTGACAGGAGCATTCAGGGGCCACTCCCCAAAGGTGGCCAGACGCTCACGCTCTAGCTCCAGACGACGTTCCGTCATGTTCTTCCCCTTACTGTCTTAAATGATGTAATTAAATCAGCTGAAATGGCGTCAATAGAAGAATTTGCCTGACGAACAGCCAAGTGTGACCATGAGGGCGTATGTTTACAATTGGACTGTTTAGTGCAACCAGATACCACAAAAAATGAAAAGGTACAGAAAACCATAAATGTACCTAAGTAAAGGTACATTTGATTTTGAATTCAAGTCAATTTTTTTTGGATTTCTATAGTTTGGGTCGGGAATAAAGAATTGGAGCCAAAATAAAACCAAACGCGTTTATATACTACGTTTCCAAGACAGCCTAGAAACAAACTGCTTTCTGCTGGACACAGAATTTTACTTACCTGTTTTACTGAGTTTACCTAGTAAACCGTCAATCTGACCATGCAGTTACCACATCATCTACTCATCTACTCATCTGTAGTGTTATTAGTATGTTTAACGGGTTTAACTTTAATTGGGACAATACACAAGGATGGTGTCATACTCAACAGTCTAAGAAGAGAGTGTGAACAAAGTGGGAACAGTGTGGGGTACTGTATGGGAACAGAGTGGGAAGAGTGTGGGAAGAGTGTAGGAACAGTGTTGGACGCTATTTCAAGATGGATATTATTGCAGAGGGTATATTAAAATTGTCCAGATGTTTGTAACGCATAGAAGGAAGCATCTCCGACCACAAAAAGTATATATATC
Source organism: Lordiphosa magnipectinata (assembly GCA_037044535.1). Taxonomy (NCBI): domain Eukaryota; kingdom Metazoa; phylum Arthropoda; class Insecta; order Diptera; family Drosophilidae; genus Lordiphosa; species Lordiphosa magnipectinata. The sequence goes on from JBAMBO010002825.1 coordinate 464,655, forward strand.
TAGTCGCGATCTAGTCGTCGAAGCAATGGGCGTGTTCAGCAGAATAATTGATCCCTGAGCAGGAATCAGAAAAAATGTTGTATCGAATAGTTTCTGCTGTTGGAGGGAGCAGTATCACGTTAAAGTAGCGAATTTCTTTGATACATGCTCCTGTATCATAATACCTCAAACTGGCTATTATGATGCCGCATCTCTCGAGTTCAGTATTAAGATTATTGCAATGTTATACTTGATCAGGGAGCAAGTTGTTCTGCTGAACACGGCCAATGTGTCGTTTAGAGAGCAGGAACAGTATCAGAATACCGCGGATCATGCTGACCGAAGATTAAATGCGGACTACAGAGGTGGGGAGCGCTTACGAGATGCTGAACATCACGCTATACGTCGGAGTATTCCCGAAATCAGAGATGAGGAGCAGATAAGAAATACCGCTGGGCATGCAGATCGGAGATTAAATGCGGACTACAGAGATGGGGAGCGCATAGTCTGTCATTTCCTTGCAGATTTATAATACAGACAAGCTCAAACCGCTTACTACATCCAGTCTCCTCAAAAGTAGGCTAGGTATTCCCCTGGTAGGCAAGTTAAATCTGATTTAGTGAGCTAATAAAGGAAGGCATACTTTCTTTCCCCTAATTTAAAAAACAGGAATAATCTTTCAGCGATCACCTAACTGCAAGGGTATTTGAACTTCGGCGTAGCCGAAGTTAACTTTCCTCCATTTTTTCTTCCTGTTATTCCTTTGCCACTGTTGTTGTGTTCATTTATCTATGGAACAGCACAATAAATAAGAGTTACAAAAAAAGAAATGACAGCAGCAAGTGATCTTGTTGTTGGTGTTTCTATTCCCTGTAAGTTTTCTTCTTTTGAAAGATTGTCATTGCTGATTTATATCCCATTGAGAGAGCTTGTGATTTTGAAATTAAGCCCTTAAATTAAGCATCATTTCATTTAGCTTGTGAGTACTAGCGACACTCACATAATTTTTTTTTTTTGTGTTCTATAGTCTTCCGTCCTCAGTGACGGAAGATCCACAACCTCGTGACGAACGGTGAAGGTGGGTGGAGTTGTCAGATGAAAGGTGACTCTCAGACGTACCTATATTTATAATTGTTTTTTCAACAAATACTATATAGTATTAACTGACGGTTTTAAATAAACCATTGTTGTATAACACTTACCGTTTTTATTATTGTAAAGTCAGTTAGAATCTGTAATCACTCTGTTGTCAATCTTTTGTCTCTACACAATAAAAACAACATAATACTACTACTACTAATTTACAAAATGGCGCACATGAGTTGGTTCTCGTTGGCAGAAAAAGAGTGAATGAATGAGTGAGCTTCATTTCAAATAAAATCCATTTTTATGGGTTGAATAAAATCTCTACCAGATATTGTGCGTACAGGCTCAAACGAATAGTTCACGCAGCCATCTCTAGTACCAACATACGGTCACATTATACTTACTGGCTTTTAGGCTTTTTTTCCCTTCGACATGCGGTCTTACTATTTGATAATCAGCTGTTTAATGTTATAAAAAAATGTACGCAAAACTTTTGTTATTGCTTGGTAAGTGGTTAATTAAGCACTAAATCAATTCCAAATTAAACCAACAACACATATCCATTCCATTCCAGGCGTACTCTGTACAGCCAATGCCGAATTCTCGGGTCTGCTCAGTGCTTTGCAATATTTCGGTATCTATACGAATAGCACCACCCCCTACGAATCCTTGGGGCAATCTCGCGGCCAGTGTCACTATAATTTCGAATCATTTGCTCTGTTATTGGATCGTCATACATGTACACCGGATGATGAATCAATTCTTCATTTGAATCATGAACCGCCACAACGGAAACCCATTATTATGATCAAATGCCTGCAGCCTGAGAATGAGCCAACTGAGAAAACAAGTCAGCCGCAGTTGCTCATCATGAAGAGCGCCAAGGAGATAGTGAATCTGCTGAAACCCATCGGCAATGCAACTAAACGACACGAACCAGGCAGCTGTGTGGTCATACATTTCTGCACGCCAACCAGCCTGGAATGTGCTCGAGTGGCGTCGGTCATAAATTTGCTGCCCCATGTCTTTCCCACTCTACCCGTTGCCTATATTGATGCCTATGAGTTTACACGCTTCAATGCCGAATTTGGAATTGTTTCCTTGCCCACTTTGATGATTTTTCATCAAGGGAGACCTCTACTTAAATACGACCCTGCCTGGAAGGACTCGGAGAAGCGCAGCTTTGGCCGTTTCATTATGCGTCATACCAATGTGAAGACAGTGGATCCCAAGAGTATTCCACAGCATATTTTGGATAGAACTAAAAGTGAACCGCTGTCGAATGTACCGGAGGAGCAGACGGATTACTATTTGGGCTTGGCTTGGGCATTTATATGCCTCTGTCTGGCCAACTATGTGAGGGGTACACAATTTTGGAAACAGTTAGTCGAGATGATTCAACGCAATTGGCGAGAGTCGGAGGAGACACAAATGGAAATGGTGGACTAGTCAAAAAAAAAACAGCAAGATATGGGGGGTTAGATATTTCGTTTAAAATGTAATGTATTCAAATTTTAATGTTAACTGATAGTTTAATATACAGAATCGTAGTGGGATCATGAGTGGATCAAACCAAGTCTTAATTATTGAAATTTAAATTATGAGGTGTTCACGGATAATGGATCGAATCTAATCAAGACTTGAGAGAGCTCCTCCAAGCATATAAAGAAGTGGGAATGTAACTGAGTAATTCTCTTTGACATTAAGGCTGAATATCTATAGGAAAAAATTGACCCATCGCATTTCCGAGATGAAAGAGAGAACCTCCAATTCTGCTCTGCCGTCTTCCTAGAAATTAGACAGGCGTTCTTTCGCGTCTGCCATTAGAACCTTCTTTTTAATCTTGAGTCCCTCCTCCCCGCGGAACTTTAATTACTGCTTCGTTCCTTCCTTTATGGTTCACTTTATGGTTGAGTTGAAAGGCGACCATTTTGCGGATTTAGCTCAGAGTAGTGTTCTCGACTATTATCATGCCTTTCTGGACCTTGGGGATCCCGTTATGGGGGTACGGCATATTCCACTGCTCCCAAGACACTTCAGTCTTCTGTAAGCCGAGTCCTTTAACGCATCGAGGATGCTCCCTGGTATGTGAGACAACTTTATTTCGCTTTTGTACGCTTTGCCATTATGCGCCTAAATCAATATGTACACCAGCAGTTATCATGACCGACATGTGGTCCACTACAATAGAGTTGATCTGGTGACAAACTGGCTCAGAAAAAGTCTTAGCCGATGACATCCCTCCGACCTTTGTGTTAATGGAAGCCGTCCCTCGGGCCGCCTCATCAATTTGACATTTCACTACTTGGCACCGTCCCCAACCAATCTGCACGCTGCTGATTCTCCAGAAAGATGGCAGCTCAACCCTGTATTATTTGAGTACTTTTTGTTAATTATTTGTAAATAGATTAAGTTCTATGTATCAAATATTTTCCTTATTAACGAAAAAAAACCTGAATTTGAAGAGTGGAGTTTTCGAAGAAGTCCATCGACAGATGCAGGTATCATTGATTGTTATGCTCTACTTTATGGTTCATATTTTGGGATGTTATTGAAAAATAAAATTACATTGGGAAATGTAGGAAATATGTGCGAGTGAAGCTACCTCGTCATAACGAAACACAAAGCGGAGCTCTACGATCAATGAAAATCTAAGCGCAAATTCCAGCACAATTAATGGACTGGGATGTCGTAAATTCTTGAATTTGCCTTAAGCCTATAACAGATTGTCTAACTATGTTGCGAGGATCATTTTACTCTTATTGGACTTATTGATATTACTAAAAATTTATTGAGTGCTATGTCATGGAGAAAGAATATTTTGATTGATAGCGTTGCGGTTTTGGCAGTGCAGTTAGTAGGAAATACTTTGTTTTCAATGCTATCGCTCCCAAACTTGTTATTGATCAATATTGTATGCTATCACACAATTTTGCCAATTTTGATCCAAATCGGATGGCTTTAGAATACAGTTGAGATAGGAACGATCGGTCGAAAAAGTGGTTCTAGTGAGAAAAACTTTTTTGTTTTCAAGGGTAACGTCTTTATACTTCCCAGTTTTGAATATTATAAGTTTCCACACAATTTTAGGAATTTTAGGAATTTTGGTCAAAATCTGATGAATATATCGTATAGTTGCCATATAACAAACAGGCAATCAAATGTTCAAAGTAGTGACGTCATCCCTAGTTTGGGGAATAACTTAGCTAAGATTGTTCGACGAAAATCATTTAAAAGCTTAATTTATATAAATTATACAAGCTGCAAGGGAATATAAACTTCGGTCGAAGTTTTCAGTAATCAACCCGCAAAATGTTGGAGATGTCATTCTGGCATGCTGCCAATCTGGCCTTCTTGCAAAGTACATTCATAACGAGAACGAAGGGAACAATATTTCTCTTAATATTTATGGCTTGACTCACATTGATCGGTCATTTATTAGTAAGAATGTGGCACTTTTATAAAGGTAAATATTCATAAATACACTAGTTAAAAAAAAAAAAATTAAATGACCTATTTCTACTGAAACTATTTTTAAGTGTAGTCTGGATTGGTGATCTCAAAATCCGATTTCAAAAATTTTTTCATGGCAACGTTTTTTAAATATGAATTTTTTTAATTTTTTCGGAAGGTGAACTTACATTTTATGCCATATCTCAATTCATAATCGTCAGATGGTGTCAAGCAAGATATAAATCGAAAGGTTATTAAATTGTCAATAATAACTTAGGACACTGTTTTCAAATCGGTTTAGAAATTTGAATACAATGACCAAAAATATTTAAAAAAAATTTATTTTTTGCTCGAAAATGCAAGAAATTTCCTTTTTAATTGCCTAGGAAAAATATAAAAAAATGAAAAAAAAAATATAAGATAATAAGGTATTGATGAAGAAAATCTATGAATAAATATTGTAGCTGGATCAATTTATGTGAAGGAACTAACAGTAAAATTTGAGTATTTTATGTGTTCAGAAAATTTTTTTTTCTATATTCTTTGTTTTTTGGTCAATATTAGAAGTGAAGATGCGAATAGCCAGATCAAAAAAAAATTCCAAAACAACAAAAGTCGAAGCAAATGAAAATTTATTTTTAAAAAATCTCAAAAATTATACTTTTTCAGCACTTAATTGCTTGTTCATTTTGTTCATTGATAACTTATTTTCTTCGCAGAAGTGCGGTTATTACGTAGAAAAAATAAAATTAGTTTTTTTGAATTTTTATATACTTTTCCTAGGCGTTTTGAAACGAAATTTATTGCGTTTTCGAGCAAAAAATCGATTTTTTGAAGTATTTTTTATTATTGTATTCAAACTACTTAACCGATTTGAAAATAGTGTTTTGTACGATTATTGACCATTCAATTATCTTTCGATTCATATCTTGCTTGACACCATCTGACGATTATGAAGTGAGATATGGCTTAAAATGTAAGTGCACCTACCGGAAAAATAAAAAAAAAATTCATATTTAAAAAACGTAGCCATGAAAAAATTTTTGAAATCGATATTAGAGATCACCAATCCAAACTACACTTAAAAATAATTTCAGTACAAATGGGTCTTTTTGGCTGTAAACTCGTGATATTCAATATGGGCATTTCTATTATGTCGAACGTGACCGTCGTAGACATTAAAAAAAAGTCAAAATAAAACAAATTTTCGTTTTTATACCCTTGTAGAGGGGATATTAAAATTGTCCAGATGTTTGTAACGCATAGAAGGAAGCATCTCTGACCATTCAAAGTATACATATTCTTGATCAGCATGACGAGCTGAGTTGATATAGCCATGTCCGTCTGTCTGTCCGTCCGTCTGTTTCTAAGCTATCTCCGTCATTTTTAAAGCTATCTTAACCAAACTTTGCACGAAGTCTTTCGGTACAAATACGCTGCACATTTGTCGGAACCGGCCAGATCGGATGACTATAGCATATAGCTGCCATAGGAACCATCGGTCGAAAATGTTGTTTAGGGGAGAAAAACTTTTATGTCTACAACGCAAACGTCCCCGAACCTTGTATTTACAAGTTTTCTATGCTTTCACATAATTCCACCAAGTTTGATAGGACAACTATAGTACAGCTGCCATAGAAATTAGGTGTAGAAAATGTATAGGAGGCCTTGTCAAAAATGTGTACATTTGGCCGAATGTACATATTTGTGTCAGTGGAATCAGGCTACTAATTTATAAAAATCATACAAGCTACAAGGGTATATAAACATCGGTCGAGCCGAAGTTAGCTTTCCTCTATTTTTTAGTTTATAATATAGCTCTTAGCAAGCACTTTAATTAGTGCTAAAGTGTACATCAAGTAAAATTCGGTTTTTAAAATAATGGCAATTGTTTTCGGGTGCAGCTATATAAAGACAAAGTTTAGCGAAACCCGACATAAAAACTAAGCCCAAATAGTTTTAATATCTTATGAATGAATATAGTTCTTTGAAATGTATTTTATTTGATTTGGAAATCTTCTGTACTTTTTTTTTAAACAAATATTTATTTCTGTCGAGATACGTGACATGTCGAAGGTGACAATTTTTCCATCATTATATTTATGTGATTTCCATTATAATACGAAGGTAAAACTGAAAGTTTATTGCAATCACATAGTTTTTCATGGTTTCTTGTGCATTCTTTTTTGACCATTTGTACCCTCAGAAAGATTTTACATAGCAAACTTAAAAGAAATCTATAGGCACTTAGAAAAATTGCTTTAGCACGGCAATAAAACCGAACAGTTCGAAATGGTTTATGAATCAATGTGAGATTAGCTTAAATTTGTTGAATTTGACAGCTTCCCCATAAAAATTAGATATAACATAGTTTTGTTAATCACTTTTATATTTTTGGCCTCGGTGGACCTTTTTTTGGAAATGCCCATATGTTGTTTTGAGAACTTTGGTAACTGACTAGATGTTTTTCCATCACACGGCCACCCATCTTAAAGACGTTATCAAACAAGTTCTGAATCGATTTGGGACTAGGTCTTAACAGGTATAATTCCACTAATAACGGACGCAATATGATCAAAATGGTGAAAGGAAAAAGTGAGTAATTTTATTAACATTGATTGTATTCAGGAGTTAGATGTGGTGCCCATACCCTTCAGTTAGCCGTCAACGCAGTCTTGAAAAAGCCTGGATTCGTTAGCGCTATTCTTCTGTATAAGAAATTGAAAATTAGTACATTTACTGAATAAATGAGATTCCAAAAGGGGCCGCTTTTGTCTCCATAATTCGTCGCACTGATATTTTTAACCAATAACCGTAACCGAAACCCAAAACAGATTAAGGTTAATAACCGTAACCCGTACCGTAAATCATATCCCACAACTGTAATATAACCGTAACCGGTAAAAAGCGATCGGCCAAAACAGTAAGCGTAACCCTAACCGTTATTCGTTTCGGTTTTAATCTCTCGTTTCTAAGATTTTTGGTCAAAATTTGATGAATAAAGGACCTCAGGAACTGTAACCCTTTTTTGCAAAATGATTTTGTTTAAAAATGAACTTAAATCAAATTTGGGAATTTCTTAGCGTTCATTGTAAAGTAAATATCCGCATATTGTGTTTTAAATAGCACCTTAGAAGCTCTTTCTTTAATGTAAATCCATAATTTCGTCAAAATAAAACAAATCATTGGATAGGATAGAGCTTTTTGTGTTCGCCGTATTTTGTTTTACGACTTCGAGATGGGTTGAGCAACAACTATATCGTGTTGTAAAATCAGTACCTTAAGTATAACAACAGGTTCAAAACTCCGGACCGAATCTCATTTGTAATTCTAGGGTTTTACCTGTACCCAAAACTGATTACCGCACCAAAAATACTAGTTTAAATTTACTAATGTTGTAATTGTATTGTAATTTTACGGGATTCAATTAAATTCACTTCAACATTTACTTAAGCCTTAGGTAATTTATATATATATATATATAGATACATATGTTTATTGGGGGAGCGATGATGATTTATTTATAGTTAATAGTTTCCATATAGTAGTTCAAATGGGTTGATTTTCTTCCGTCAACAATTTAAGGCTAAATCTAAAACTCAACTTATAATTAACAATTTTCATTTTGAATTTGTGTTTAATGTTTACAAGACAACTAAAGATTTTTCGTTCACCAATTTCGCTGTGTGTATTTTAGGGATTAATTGAGTGCTGCCTGCGTAAACCTAAACCTGGGAGAGCGTCGAATTAAACAACAATTTACGCAGGCAGCCGATAAAAAAAAGAAAGAGTTAAAACTATAACTATGTATGTGGCTTGCTTCCCATTAAAAACTCTGCAATTGGAGAGGGTTGCTTCATGCGTAGTGTGTCTATGTGTGTGTGTGTGTGTGTGTTTGTATGGATTATAGTAGGATATATTATCATCTCTTTTCATCTATTTCTTGCCACGCTTCATTGACTTGGAACAGGATTCGGGTTCATCGTCGGCATGGGGATGCTTTAAGCGCTGCTGGCGGCGTGCCTGTGCCGCATAGGGATGTGGATGTATGCTAGATTAAAGGAAGAAATATACCATTAACGAATTAGTCCAGATTCAACTCAAAAGTCAACAGTGAAACATAATAAAAAAGGCCAATTCGAAATAAACATTTTGTAAATATGATCACAGAAAAGGAGAGCGATGATTTTGATCGTTAGTTCGGTATGCAGGGATCGGAGTAGGAGTACGTACAGCAGCAGCAGCAGCAACAACAACGTAAGAAATTTGATTTTTATTCTTTAGACCAATTCAGCGTAACGTAGCGTAGTAAAAACGTAGTCAGACAACGACGGATCGATGAGTTATGCAATTAGGTTAAACAACATAAAATGTTCAAGTAATTTGTTTAAAAGCCAACGAAATAATAGATGAAAGTGTGACACGTTGCTGAAACTGTAGGATTCTAAGTAGTAAGTAGTAGTGATTTGGGGACGGACGCTGCATGCTAATTACGTGTAAGTACTATAATTTATTATTATAGAGAAAGAGAATGAGTGTGTTTTGTTATTTCTTTGGTAGCGGGCAGCCTTACACGTAGTTGGTTGACATATCGATGATGTTGCGCAGCAGTTGATGATGGAAGGAAGGCGGTTGGAGCAGAGCGAAGTGGAGTGGAGCGTAGCATTGGAGTCGCCGCATAACGCCTTAGTAACGCAGGTTAGTAGTGGATACGCCGTATGTTGTCTCTAATTGCGTTGATTTACATATGGTTATGTGTGTTGTTATTGTGATGTATATTTTAGGGACATTTTTTGTTGAATTTTTTTTTTCTTTTTTGGTTTTCTATTTGCGATAATAACGTGTATTATATGAACGCCAATCTCTGCATTATTTGAAAATACATAATATTGATAAAGAGGAGAGAGGAAAGAGAGCAAGAAGTGGTTAATAGATTTGTATACCATTTAACCGCAAAAATGCGGCGGGCAGTATTTAGAGATATCAGGAATTTTTCCACGCACCGCAAACAGTACAAACTATGTATAACCCAATTTATCTGATTTAAATATTTCCAATTACTCGTGCTTATGCTGGCATCATTTAACATTTTCTTTGTACTACAATACATTCGAAGTAAGTCTTAATGTGCAAACCCCAGGCCCAAGTGCATTTCACAGTTGATGAGAATGACTCTGAAAACTTAACCTCTTATAGAGTATTAAAATAATCAAAATACTCTCAGAAGTGTAACTATTTTCGAAAAATCTGTCAAAGTCGAAGCTGCGAGATTTTGTTCTATATGGAAATACTAAGGCTGGGTCAAAAGTCCCCACATTCAATCTGCAGCGGAGCTTTCATTGGTGTTGCCATATATCTCATAAATTGTTATCGTTTCAGAATGCTCTTGGCAGACGTTGACTGTTTACTTCGACTTACAATAATTCGCAAAGTTATACAGATCTGTTCACGTTTTCGACTTCGATCAGATCATGCGGAATCGGAATTGGTAGCTGTTCCCGTTTCCGAAAAACTATCAAGGTTTTCAGTTTCAAAAGTTTTGCATTTGAGTCAGTGGAATGAAAAGTAATTGAAAATTTTCATGACAACGGGTACACTTTTCATCTATAAAATTTTCTTATTTTTATAAGTCAAATATTGTAAAGATTTTGAAGTGTCCACAGATATATTGAGCATAAGTTTTGATTTTAAATTAATTTTTTCAAAAGTTGTACCTCAGAAATGGCATGTAGACGAATGCAAAAACCATCGGAATGAAACCGAGCTGTTCGCAATTCCGCATTAGCACTTGCGCAGTGTTGTTCGAAATTGTTAAGGTTTCCATTTAGCTGAACTATAATTCGAAAACGATTCGAACACTCATTTGGAAAGAAAATCGATTTCTATTTCATTCGGAAACAGGAACATCATAATGAAAAAGATTCGGAATTAAAATTGTTTTACTTTTTACATCCCCTCGAAAATGGAAACAGACCTGATAGTCAATCAAATGAAAAACTTTCCGAATTCTATGCAAACATATCGACCATATCTAATTTGAGTAGTATTTCGGAGTAGACCACGATTAATTGTGATTTGGACTTTGTGTCCTTTGACATGTCGCAGTTGACGTGTGTGTTGATTAAAAAGTGTTCAATAAACGCTAGGTGACAAAGCTGTACATCTCTTGATAAGTCCTCAATACTTAGGAATTAGGGCTGGTTCGGTTTAATGGTCCACCAATTTTTTTTAATAAATTCTTTGAAATCACAACTAATTTACCTAAAAATCCTAATATAAATGTTCCAAGTATTATTGCAAAGAAGTATGAGCACCCCGTTACTGTGCGGGTTTGAATTCACGGCAGGACAACGATTATTATACAGAAAACAAGTCTAATTGCATAATATTAAAAAAGAGCTACCTTACGCAGAATATGAGAGTCATACAATTCAATCTACAACTTTCAGAAGCAATGAAGACCAGTTGAATGAAAAATCGGAAAGTTCTTAACTGCAACAGCTCACTTTTCTTTAAAGAGGCGACGAGAAGGAAGAGAACAGTTAATTGATTGTTCAAACCAACAAAGCGTTAAATGTCATGTGCACTAGACACAGCCTACCTCATAAATGTGTCTCTTTTTGTAATAATATTAAATATTATTAGCCACAGTGACAAGGATTATGGATGGAAAACCACCGTGGAAAACCACCCCTTGGACCACCGCAGATCATTTAATAAGTATAGACGGATGTGACCTGGACACACATCTTTAGTTAAGATTAAATTTAAGGGATAAATTCTAAAAAAAAAAGCAAGATCGCTCGCAAGAGTGAGTCAGTACAAATACAAATTTACAACCGTGCTCATTTAAAGGTGTATAATTCTATACATTTTTTGGTCCTTCGAGCCGGATATACTTGAAGGATTGGTAGGTCTGTGGAGTGTTAAGCGTTTTTCGTGGCTTAGGACAAGTGATTCGGTGGTTTTTAATTAAAAACTGTAAATTAATAGAACAGGGTCTACTTGGTGACCCAATTAACAAGAATAATCAAACGCGAAACAAAAAAAATTCTATAAATTTTTTGGTCCTTCGAGACGATTGATCGATCTTTGTGGAAAATTGCTGAAATTTTTTGGTTGCTCGAAATCCAGTGTGGATGCGGGAATATTCGACATAGCATGGCACAAGTCAAGACTCATGAGGAGACAAAATTGAAGGTCGAAATGAGTGACCAAGCCATGCATGAATTGGCCAGGCCATCAGAACGAAATGATGTGTAGCAGGTCGGAGGCTGCCGATGAATGCGCGCGGCCAGCAACCGAATTCTAAAAACTGGATCAGCAACTCAATGGCAAGGATAGAGAAATCAACGTGGAGGAGCAGGAGAAATAAAACCACCCTGAAAAGTTGTTATCGGAGATGGCTTGCACTCAGCAGGAGAGCGAGTCCGAAATGGAAAAGAATGACAAGGAAGGAAGCGCTCTCGGTCAACTATGGCAACAGGAACACGTCGACAAGGACGGGGAAAAGAAAGAAGACAAAATTTGCAAGCAAGCAGTCTTTAAACTAAAGTTGCTTGCTAATATGCAGTCATGTGGCAAGGCGGGAGATTCGCAATTGGACTCCCAATTGGAAGATCATATCGACAACGATTTCATGGCTGACGACAAAAAGGAACCGCCTACTGTCATGCTGGATGGTACAAGACAGAACGCCTGGACTTCCAGCTCGAGCATCGAGAAACTCAACAAGATGAAAAATGAAAGTTCCAAGCCCACTGGGGCCATAGGGTCATTTATTTCCAAATCTTCTATCTTAATTTGCAGGCAAGGAAATCTATCCGCACGAGGAAAGATGCAGTTGAAGTCGGATCATATAAACCAACACCAAATGGGTCCGTTTTGGACAAGACGAAGTAACTGGAGCTCCTACTTAGACATTTTATTAGATACTATGGATGAGTGGTTTTCCTTGTAGAGGGTCGAACAGCAAAACCTAACCTAACCGAATGTCGGGTCACACTAATTTCAGGGAATTCATTTAAAATTCAAAATTTGCATTATTGTATCATTGAGAACTTTTCTATTTGGAAATTTTCGGTCCGTTTCACCAATTTCGAGTCGAAAAGGGTTCGGTTATGAGCTAGAACTAGCGCTTCGTTACTACAACTTGACCAGAATAATTACAATTTAATTGATTTACTCCTTTTGCTTCACAAGAAATATTTTAGTATAGAAAGAACTTTATATTGACACTCGTTATATGCATGAGACATGATAATCGAGTGGGAAAATCTTACAGCTGATTAAAATTAAATTAGCTTTGACTTATCAAAAACTGGCTGCATATATAGAAATCTTTCGTAAAGGTACTGTGCAAGCCATCGAGTCGGTCCATCATCAGGATACTCCTCTTTTGGTTTTAAATACAGCGATCGAAGGCTTATCAAACCAAATTGTGTTCCCTCCCTTAATATCGAATAAATTCTCAAATTAACTTTAAGCGGGTTAAGTGAAAATATAGAAAGCTTTGGGAAGCTTGAAATTATGTCACGCAGCGTAATGATGTTGTTGGTAGGTAGTTTGGTAGTTCGATTTGGCTTATCCTAGAGAAAATGGACATGTTTTGTGAGCCCACAAACAAACCTTGGAGTGCCGGCAATGCTGTGACTAGCGCTGGATACTGTGGTCAACGGCGATGAGGGCGGCGTACGCAATGGTCGACGGGGCGTGGCCAAATGTTGCCCATTTCGCAAGTAAGAGCGACGCGAACTGTGTCCGCCGCTGTTCAAATAGTTGTTATTTGTTAGATCGTGGACGGTGGACGCGGCGTTGCGACGTGGCGAAATGGTGGATGCTGCTGCTGCTTCTGTAGTTATTGTTGTTGCTGCTGCTGCATTGCTGATGACGTAGTCATTCGTAGTCGTAGTATGGAATCGAGTCGAAGAAAAGTTGAAAGGAGATTATACAACAAGAGGTTTCTTTTCGGTTTGGCAACCATGATTTTGAGATGGATGATCGAGATGAGTGAATGGAAAAGCGAAATTAATATTTTATTAACTTTCTAATAATAAAATTTTGGTTTAAGGGAAGATTTTTCGTATAAATTTGCCGCCTACCTCAAAATATGTTGGTCTAGGTTGTGTCTTATACAGGTTTTTAGTTTTAGTTTAGTTAGGAATGTAAGTAGCAGAAATATATATATAATATGCAATTCTGATAAAATATATGTATTTTTTTTGTTTGTTTCAGATTTCTTAGTAATTTCTTTTTCTTTTTAGTAATTATATCTGCAAGTAAAAATACAAACAGATTTGGAAATTTTTTAAAATTCGTGTGGAGCATTATTAAAGTAGCAGAGTGCGGTAGAGGGTAGAGCAACCAAATCCTAACCAACTTAAATCGAAAAAAAAAATTCCTATAAAACGCCAAGTTACCTGGTATGTGGAGCCGTTGGAGGCGTAGGCAAGGCACGGCCAGCCGATGTACGTAAAGGCGGCTGCTCCTGTATGACACAATCATCGTCATCCTCCTCATCATCATCCACTGGCTCAATGGTCAGGGTTGAAGTTGGAGCCGGAGCAGCACGTATGGCTGGCAGGGCTCTGCCACGTCCAGCATGACCACCTATTCCACGAGAGGCCCGCGTGGTAAATTCACGATCAAATTGTTCAGCCTCCTCCTCATCTAGATTGATGAATTCCTGACGCTCCTCCAGCTGACCCGAGCGTAAATCCTGCTCCTTTTCAATAATGTGAGCCCGCTCGCCTATATGATGACCAATGGCCATTTTTTTGACACCCGTGCGCGAGTCCTGGACAGTTTTGCGTGTCTCGCGTACACCACCGGGTCCGGTTTTGGTGCTGGTGCTGGCTTGATAGATCTGAGGACGTCCATCTGGACCCGAGGACATGGTCATAACAGTACTTTGGCAATAAGAAGCGCCATTCGGGGCGCCTATATCTAAAAAAAATACGACAGTTAACAATAAAACTTTGTTTAGGAAAGGGGAGGGCGGGTTACATACCGGCATTCAGCAAACGATTAAAATTTGGCATGGCGGGCATGCCAAATAGATTCATGACTGGCATTGCGCCCATCGGGCTGCGTTCCATTAACGCTCCTGGCTGCTGGAATACTGGCGGATCGAATGGTGATCCTCCTCCTTGCATATTAAAGGGATCCGGCATAAAGGTATTCATTAGACGATTCATGCTGCGCATTTGCATATTCATGGCATTCATGTGATGGTTCATGTGATTGCTGTGTGGAAAATTCGGAGATTTAGTGAAAACAATTTACAAATAGTTTCAAATTTAAGTCTACTTTGGGTCCATGTTGTCTTCGTTGTTTGCAACCAGTGGATGCTGTTGTTGCTGATTGGTTCTTTTACTGCGAGAATTTCGTTTACGTTTCCTATTCATTCCAAATTAAAGCCCAAAATATATATATATAAAAAAAAACAACAAAATGTAACGAGATACTTGCCTACGCTACAGAATAATAAACTGACAAATGAAATGTACTTTAAATTTGATTGAAAGTTAAGGCGTTGCTTGTTGATACATTTATAGAAACCGCATTCGGCATTCATTGGCCGTGTTCAGCAGAACAATTTGCTCCATGATCAAGTATAAATTTGCAATTATCTTAATACCGAACTCGAGAGATGCATCATAATAGCCAATTTGAGGTATCATGATAAAGGAGCATGTATCTCAGAAATAGTACACTACTTTAAAGTGATACTGCTCCCTCCAACAGCAGAAACTATTCGATACAGCATTTTTTATTGGTACCTGCTCAGGGCTCAATTATTCTGCTGAACACGACCTTTTATTACTCACAGCTTAAAGATCTAAGATTTTGCATAGACTTTCGTTATGCATTCTTAAAGAAAATTTTAAAAATTTGCTCCCGAAGTGGCTGAAAATGCACCGAAAAGTTTGCATTAAGAAACATTTTTTCAGCCGTTCGACACAAAATATGCGATATATTTTGAAGCATATTTCTCCGAATTTGAAAAAATGTGGTTTGAAAATACTTTTTTTTCTTATCCGATTTACTTCAAAACAGTGAAGCAACTAGAGGTGCGCGCGAAACTTCCGCGGGACCCGAATAAACGGGTCGGGCCGGAATAAAATTGAAAGTTTTGGCCCTAGATCGGGACGGGACGAAATTAATGCAAAATCCGGCTATTTTCCGGGTGCCTATTTATTTTTATTGGCCTCAGCAAGTTTATTCACAGCAATGAAATCAATTTATTGGAATGTACTTAACAAATCAAATAATAACAACAATTTTAAGTGAAGTGATCAAAAGGTTGCAAACATAGACTACAATTTTTATTGAATTCTTCGAGTACTTGCGCTTAGATAACGTGCCAACAATTCTTGAATATGGGTCATTCTTTTATAAACCGAACAGTTAAAAAATTCACCATTTTGGATTTCAATAAAAAAATCCGAAATTCGATCTCGACCTGCCCACCAAAACGCAATTTACGGTTTTGCAAAAAATTTTTGTTAATTTTATAAACAATTTCAAAAATCGTCACAAACGGAAAAAAGGGATTTTTAAAACTGGATTTCTCAGGTTTGGTTTATCGGACAGGTTTCGTGTTGATATTGCTGGAATAGTACTTTTATGTATCTACTAAAATAATAACTTTTTAAATTATTTAATAGTATTTATGTAATTGTTGCTAAATTTTATATAATTTTTTCTCAGTGTTAGCCACCATGATATAGCTTTTAAGGATATACAAATTATTGCACTAAGCATAACTTAAATTAAGGTGCTTTCAAAAAGATGGATACTTTTATAGTTAAAAAGATATTCATTTTTGAAGTTCTAAACAAATAGGAATATGCCCTTAAATAAAGCTTTGCCACGCAGTCAGTTTCAAAGCTAAGTGATTGAAAGTGATTGCATATTTAGCAATTTGAGCACATTGTGCAAACAAAGTTAGCTTTGAACTGTAAATGTTTGCGTAAAACCAATTTGGTGTTCGTACATGAGCAAATATTTGCTCTTATAAAATTGGCGCAAATTTTTCCACTCCGCAAATAATTTGCGTTAGTGATTGCAAATTTTATTATACATTTCTTTGCCCAATCTGCTAATTTTATAAACAATATAAATTTGACTAAATTTGAGCAAACAATATAATTTTTTTGAAATTACAACAGAAAAGGCATAGGCATCGATAGCCACAAAAATAGTTGTATAATGATTTTAGTCTGTCGAGCTGCATATTTATGGGCACTCGAGCAAGAAGAAGCGAAGAAGAATAAAGCTCGCAACAGTGTGTGGCTCACGCTGCGAATGCTGAGGTTGCTGCGTAAAGCTCATCAATGAGTTGCGATTGGATGCACCAGAACAGAATGAAAGCAGCAGACTTTGAGCAGTTGGTTATTTAAAGCAATCATTCTATTATATAAAATTTAACAAAAGTATTTTTTAGTTGAGTTTTTGTTGGTCCAAGTTCAATGATTCAGCGATCTCGGTGACATGTCGATTAATCGCCACATTGCGCTTTTTGTCAACTGGAGATAGCTTTCGGTCGTTGCAGTATATTTTTCGAATTCCGCACACTTCCTTTATCAAGATTGGAGAAAATAAAACCATGTTTTTAATGCTTTTTATCAATTTCCTTCAAATGGAAGAGAATAGCAAAAAATTGCTAAAGTGATATATTTCGAGATCCTAATAAGAAATGCGCAATATTAAATTTTGTATGTTGACGCCGGGACGAATGGCCGGATTTCTGATGGAGGAGTTTTTCGTCAAACTACCTTTATCATTCTGAAGGAATGATAAACATCGGATGAACGATACGACAAGTTATGAGCAAAATAAAAAGGCCAGTTAAGTTAACAGAACCCTAGAAAGCAGATATTTCCTTTAAAATAAAATTAAATAGTTTTTTATTTATTTTGTTTAATTTATCTTTAATTCTGTTCAAAGATTTTTGAACATTGCAACAATCTGCTTGCGTTTGAACACAAATGACGCAACCCCAAATGGAATGGTCACATTTGTGATCATTAAAGAAGACCCAGGATATGTATCTTATATTCTTATCAAAAAAAACTTTATTATTAACTTTTCAAAGAAAGATTCATTCAGTTTCTGGAGCCTGAGCGAGTCACTTGGGTCCAAATCGTAAAGGGACGGGATCAAATTTTCCACCAACCAAACCAGCATCTCTTTTCCAAATAAATCTGTCATTATTTTGCATTCTTTTCTTGTCAGTCTGAGATTGTTTTATGTGAGTTTTCTTAATTCTGAATATTCTTTAGTTGGTGGAGTATCTCCATCTTAATCTAACTTAAGACAAAGATGAACTTGTGCTGTACGTAATCGTTTTCGATATTAATAAGTAGAATTCAAAAATTTCTTTTTTGAAAAATTAACTATGTTTTTTGGGGAAGTTAGAAGGAAGTTTAATATGTGGAATAAAACCTACTTTTTTCACGTGACGTTCCCTAATTCATATCACTTTATTTACCAAGCCCAACTTTATCCTCTCCTGACATTTACTCCAATTTGATTTTTATTGAATGCGAAATTTATTTATTAATGGACTGATTGTCTTGAAATTTTCCTTTGGCCTTTAATATATATCCCTCTATGGCCCCACGTAGGATTATGTAAAAAATTTCATTTTAAGTATTTGTAAAAAAATTCAAAACTTTGAAAAATAAGGCACGAAAATTACTTTTTTTTCCAAACAATCGCCATTTCGGGAAATTTTTATTTTTTCCCTATGTGCGGCTATAACGACATTCTTCCTTATTGAGAATCGGTTTTTCTTCTGATGACTAGAAGAGTTGAAATCGTGTCAACCATGGAGGCACCTTTTTTTTACCACCTCCCATTCTAACACCTGTAATGTTTTCAATTTCAACTTTTTTTTGTTTTTAAGTTTTTTGTGTTTTATTGAAATATTGGGCTTGTTCAGCAGAACAACTTGCTCCCTGATCAAGTATAAATTTTCACTGATCCTTCTGCTGAACTCAAGTGATGCGGTATCATGATAGCCAATTTGAAGTATCATGATAGAGGAGCATGTATCGAAGAAATAGTATGATACTTTGAAGTGATACTGCTCCCACCAACAGTAATTGTGTATCGATAGGCATGCTATCGGTAACAATATGCGAATTTTGTGCATTGATTTCAAAGATAAGCTTTTTTATCGGCTGTAAATAACTATAATAAATTCTAAAATATAATTAAACCCAAATGTGACTTCGTAGATGCAAAATTTATGTTGACACGGATCGCTAATGTGTCTACGCAGCCTTTTCAAAGTTCATCGCCTCGGGGCCTTGTTAAAAATGTAGCACTTCGTTCAGCAGAAACTATTTGATGCATAATTTTTTTGTGATACCTGCTCAGGGATCAATTATTCTGGCGAACACGCCCATTAATAAACATATAACCAAAAATGGATACTACAAATATTTTTAGGTTTTTTTAATTGAATTTTACAAAATGCCCTAAATTTAACCCTCTAGACTAGAATATCCCCCTTAAGCAGTAAACTTTACACTGCCAAAAATAGTGTTCAAAAAGCTGTTCACTTAAGCAAATGAATGTATAGTTTTTCTAAGAAAACAGTAGAATACAATTTTTTTGTGTAATTTACAATCTCGAGGGGGCTTGACGAGTCGAGTTTATATAGTCATATCCTTCCATATGTCTCCAAATCCTGGTCTATCTCCTCCCTCAGTTTTTAAGGTATCTGGTTTAAACTTGGCAAATTGGTTTCTTTTCCATATAGGCTGCATATACGTCGGCAACAAACAAATCTAGATCAATGGTATAGATAACTCCTAAACCACTGGACCATTCGACATAATACTTGCTGATAATGGTGACCGATTTTGGTGACCAAGAACGAGACAAGGCTTGCGAAAACGGGACAAAGAGATAAATTAGTGTTGGTAGTTGGATTGTTCAACTAGTAGCTTCACAAGAAGCGTTTAGCAGCAAAGAATGCCGTGTTAGCGGCCAATATTGATTTCATCAGGAACAATATTGGCCGCCAATATCGGCAAGTGTCATATAGGCATGAGCAAGAATTCAGAGTTTCCGCATATAAAAGAACCATATTCACCATATATCATCATGCGTTGTTTGTGAATTTGAAATAATTGTTTGAAAATCTCTTAGAGGAAATGTTTAAAATCTAGCAATGGTATGTAGGTTAGCTTGCTGATGTTTTTTGATGAATGATTTCATAGTGCGGCCCCCCTTTTTGAACTGAAACCGTCCCTGTTTGTTTGAGTGCGGTTTGGTTTATCGTAGTAGAACAAATACATATGTATGTACAAATCGTGGCAGTGGAACCAACTAGACAAATAATCGAATCACCGCTTGTAAATGCATTTTGTTGTGCTTCGCCTCTGCCTCCTACCATCACCTGCACGCCTGCCATTGTTTAATTTAAATTATCGATTGCCCAATGCTGGCTGGGCCCAGCATGCTGCACGCATACATACACACACACATGCACAGTTATGTATTTCGATGAAAAACTCTTCAAAGAACCATTTTTCTGCCTAAAACCATTTAACAATCATTATTTACTTTTAATTCTTAATATTTCACCTTTTTAAGGGCTTTTCACGCCCCAAACAGCCGCAAAACAACAACTACAACTACAAACACACACACTCACAAGAAGGAGCGTAGGAAACTTACTTCATGAAGCCCAAGTCATCATCGAAATCGCCCATTAACGCACCAAACAGCGACATTTTGTTTGTGTTTGATTATTTTTAACAATTGTTGAAGAAAAAATGGAAAATTATTGACGACTTTTCACGAGTTTTCTAGACGAGTTTTCTAGAGCAGTGTGACCGGCTCCGGTTAAGATAAATATAACAAAGCACTAGAGTTGCCAGCTATTGCCAGCGCAAAAGTGGCGGCATCGATGATGATGTTATCGATAAATCGTGCGGTAGTTTAAAAATTTTAAAAAGATTTTTTTTAGGAGATTCCCGACATTTTCAGAACTGTTTACGTTTTATTGACTTTACTCTCTCTGGACTTTACTTTCTTTACACTCTGTCGACTGATCTCACCATATGTAATCGTTTTCGAGTCTTATGTCAAAATTACAATGAGCTCTATCACCTGCTCTCAACAGATCTGTCTCTCTTCTGTCTAAAAACTTCTCTCTATAATTATCTCCGGGGAAATCTCTGCCGGACTGTCTAAAAAATCCTCCCCCACCGGGTCAGAGGTTTTCCGGTTATTTAGTTTTAAGTTTTCCGTATAACTTTTTTATTTTTAAAGTTTACTTTTAGATATTTTTCTCTGTATCTCCGTTTTATTTTATTTTAATTTATTATATTATCTTATTTTTTTCCTTTGTTCCTACATAACTATAGGTTTTGGTTTTTTTTCTCTCTCTCTTTCTCCCTCTCTCCCTCTTCTCGATCTCTATATTATTAATGTTTTTGTTAGCTGTAATAACGTCTCTGATTACAATTGGCTGTGAATATGGGCATAGCTGGCCAGCCGGGCAAATAAAATTCCCCCACCGTGTCGGAGTCGTTATTAGTTTATTTTGTAATTTTATTAGATTTTCTTTGATAGGCTTCATTAGCTCATAAAAGTTTTTGTAACGTATATACATTTTTGTTGACAGCCTTTTTTTGTCAACTCTAAATAAATAAAATAAAAAATAATAATTTCGCACTGACCTCCTTTAAAAGGATCAGCATGTTTTAATCTCACTTAGCCTACCCTATCTCCGGGTTTGTTGATAAACATTTCTATTTAATAGGAATCACACCTTAGTAATTCGATTTTGGACTCTATGACTAATAAGTAAATTTCTTATCGTTGAACTCATGTCTGGATGAAGATGATTAGTGTGCTACTGTCGGACTACCAAATTCGATATTGCTCATAAAACATTTGTTTATATCGCAACAGTTGGTGAGAAATTAAAAAACAAAAACAGACTGATTAGGTTTATCGGGTGCTTCAGTACCCAGTTCTGTGCTTCTAAATCTCTGCACTGTTTCAAGTGGCGTCTCTAATCTCCAGACACGCTTCGCTAGATCGCGATTACAAGTCTTGCGATTCATTTGTAGAGCAAAGTTTAATTACAATTAAATAGCCAAGCATGACTCAAATATAACTTACTGGAATTATCAGTAATTTATGGTACACAGAATTTTACCTTTAGAAGACCACCGGCAATGATCTTTATTGGTGGATATAAACATGGCGCGGTTGGTGCCCATTAAATTTATGGAAATCCAAAAATGGTATCGGATTTTTAAGCGATAAGCTTTTTTGAGTTAGTTAAACGGTATAAAAGGCGCGAACGGTCCGCAGACAAAGCAAGTTTAAACCAACGCGAAAATGTCTAAACATTTGGCTGTGGGTCTCTGCCTTGTGCTTTCTCTGGTGGCGCTTAATCAGTCCGCCTCCATTAGTCCCCTGATTATTGGAGGCTCTGAAGCGGATATCAGTGACTATCCATATCAGGTTTCTGTCCGCCTGGAGACCTATATGCTGCTACATATTTGTGGAGGCTGTATCTATGCTCCTCGAGCGGTCGTGACGGCGGCTCACTGCATCAAGGGACGATTTGCCTCGTATATACGCGTTGTGGCTGGAAAAAATTCTATAGCAGATCTCGAGGAGCAGGGCGTTAAGGTCACCAAATTGATCCATCATCCTGGGTACAACAAGAAGACACATGTGAATGACATTGGTTTGATAATAACCAAGGAACCTTTGGTGTATAGCGCTGTGGTGCAACCTATTGCTTTGGCTGTGCAGAGCCCAGCTACGGGAGCTCATGCCGTAGTCAGCGGTTGGGGCAAACGTACCGAAGAGGATGCAAATTTGCCTGCAATGTTGCGTGCCGTTGATCTGGAAATTGTGGATCGAAGTGTGTGTGGAGCGCAATATCAGACCAAGGATTATACCATCACCGATGAAATGTTGTGCGCTGGGTTCGTAGAGGGCGGCAAAGATACATGTCAGGGTGACTCAGGTGGTCCATTGGTTGTGGAGGGAGTTTTGGTTGGTATTGTATCCTGGGGTGTGGGTTGTGGACGCGAAGGATTCCCTGGTGTGTATACCTGTGTTACTCATCATACGGCTTGGATTGAAGAACAGGCAGAGCCTTATCTTTAAACAAGCAAAAGAGTTTTTCCATTCCAAAGCGAACAAAATAAGCGAACAAATTATATATGTAATTTAACAAGTATTTAAATAAATATTGTAAGAAATGAGCATTGTAAAACAGTAGTTAAAAAAAATATATTTATTCAGTTAGAAATTGAATTTAAATTCTGCCGCCCTTCTACAGGGGTTTTTACGCTTACCAACACTGACAAAGAATTAGGGTGACCGTAAGTGGTTTAGGCAGCATCTTATATGAATTTACACTGCGGTCCTACGACTTTTTCTGGGCAAATAATCGCAAACGTCAGCTGATTGATTTTTGATTGACTTTGATTTGGAAAATTAGCTTAATCGCCATTTAAAGGGAATGGGGACTATTGCAAACGCCAGAGCCTCTGAGAGCCAAACTATCATAAAACCTATGGGAAAAAACTGGAAAAATATGAAAAACTATAAATTGTAGTATCGATCTGATATTATTCCAATTATATAGGAACTTAAACGATAGCTAAATATCCTGTTTAGCATAGCTATCGACCTATCTCTTTCCGATTCTTCAGCTATTACTGTCGCTTTGAGATCTAATACATCCCATGAAATTAGGCAAACAATTTTAATATCTGGCCCTGTCTCCGAAGGATTTGTAACCTTCTCGATCTTCTTCAGGCCAATCACCAAGTACCTGGATGGTTAATTACTCCCTGTTACTCTCGGATTGGAAATTTGATGGAAATATCCATCATCCAACTTGAGTACATATACTGGAGCATTTTGCATACTCTGCAAAGGTCCTGGATTGAAGTAGGTGTGTTCACCTTCTTCACCCGGGAGCAAGAAAGCTTCCTGTCGATGAAATCTGAAATATAGAAAATAAAAACTATGCGAAACTATACGAACAAATTTATCCTTTTTATAAAATTTAAATCTAAAAAATTTAATTTAAAACGTAAAACTAATATTTTCTAATATTTACTATTTTTTTTTTATATTGCATTTTTCTTTAGAATTGACATTTAAATCCAAAAAAAAAACAAAATTTATGAGTTTGAAAAATTGTTCAACTTTGAACCACTGATTATAATAATTGACCAAATTCATCAAATTAAACTTACACTTGAATCATTTCCATAATCTGGAAATTGTTGTTGACAATTGTCCTGCAATGCGGCAAAATTGGAGCCATCTCAAACAAGTCCAAGGCATCTCCTTGAAAAGTGATGTGTGCGTTTGGTTCCATGGTCGTCAACGTAGGCAGGATGCGGCAGCGAGGTCAGGATCGGCAGGGTCAGGGTCGGCAGCGAGGCCAGGATCGGCAGGGTCAGTATCGGCAGCGAGGTCAGGATCAGTCGACAAATAAAAATAAAACGTAGCTGATAGCAAAATGAAAACACACGCAAGATGTACACACAAAGAGAAAGAGTATAGATCGAATAGAGTTGAGATCGGCGTCGGCTGCGTTCCGTTGCGTCGACTGCGCGTCGGCTGCGCCTTTTTTGTATTTTTTCTCACAAAGTTTGGTCACATTGTGAAATCTATTGCAAAATGGAAGAAGAAAATCATTTAAATTTAACTAGTTTAGGTTGCAACTACGTTGCAATTAGCAAGTCTTTGCTTGAAAGGCACATGCGGGTCTACACAAACGAAAGATCGAATTCGAAGGCCAAAATTAAATCCAGTTTGAAAAAAAGTGGAATCCACCAGGACACTTCAATGCGGCAAACCTCCAAGTCTTGTCCAAAATTGTATTGTATAAGCTACAGGAACGAATGTCAACATAATTTTGGTCAAAAACGGTGACTTTTTCTAAAAAACTTAGGACATTTTCGATACTTTCGCGCGCTATGTTTTTACGGGCTTAGCCGCAAGAAGTATGACATACGATAGAAAAAAATAATTTTTTGTACAAAAAAAGCTGACAAAAGTATTGTAATCATTTTATTAGTATTGTATATATTTTATTATTACACAATAATTAGACTAAGTTTAATCTTCTTCATCCGTTTCCTCCAAACAATATTTTATTAAATTTATATGTCGATGTATGTATGTATTTCTTACGATAGTTTTGTGGTATACAATAGTTATTACAAAAATTACTTAAGTCTACGGATTGATTTATTTAATTTACAACTATATAAAGATTAAATGTTTTGGTTAAAGTTGAACAAATTAATAAGATTTTTTTTTAAAGTTCAGTTCTTCGTATGTAGCTTAAATCTATTGGCACAGGTTCTTTTCTAATAATAGCGATACGTAATTAACTTAAATTTAAAGTTTTATTATTAAATAGTGAGTTCGCAAAAAGTTTCCAATTTTTAAAGTCAGTGTGATTTAATTCTATGCATTCGTAGCCTGATGGATTTGTTCTTGAATTTCTAATCAGTGTCGGCCATTCACTGGGTGCCCAAACATTACGGTTTCTGATAAAAGATTCCATAGTGATGTGTACTGAGTATACCGGCATCATAGAGTGTCCGAGCAGTAAATAGGTAATCTTTATAGTTTTCAGGAAATTAGAAGAATTTAAGAAATATGCTATCATTGCTTGCACAGCCTTGTTCTTATTTTGGCCTACGCAACTATCGCAATAAAGGCTCAGATCTTCGGTTTTTTCTGACTATCTATAATAAGAAGATACTTCAAAAGAGCTGAGAATATTTCATTACTGCAAACAGTATCCATTTCGTGTTCCACTTTCGTACACACTTAGGTTGTAGTACGCGTATTTGCGTGAATAAAAAAGGGTAACATTTTTTGAAAAAGGAGTATGCAAAGCCTCAGCTTGTTCTTTGACAAAAGTAGCTGTTCTTTGATTTTTATTATTTATATAAATTTGAAACTCTTCTGAATTCTGAACTTTTTGAAAATTTGTATTGACATACGCTAATTTAGCGCGAACAGAAAAATTACCAGTTACATACGATAAAATTGAAACTTAACTTTTATTGGAACTGTAGCGTTTTCTGTTACAATATTTTGCAGGATTGTGAGAAATAAGTTTTCTAACAATTTGGCATTAAAATCTCAATTTCCATAAAAAGTAACATACGATATTTTCGCGGAAATGCGTCGATATACTCTTGATCAGCATGATGAGCTGAGTCGATTAAGCTTTGTCCGCCCGTTCGTCCGTCTGTCTGTTTCTACGAACTAGTCCCTCTTGAAGCTATCGAACTGAAATTTTGCACAGAGTCTTCTTTTTACTGCAAGCTGCTAATATGTCAGAACTTTTTCAAGTGTATTAAAACTTCGGCATAGACGAAGTTAGCTTTACTTTCTCGTTCTATCTCCATCTTCTTCAGCTCCATTTCTTTCTCCATTTCCATTTTCTTCAACTCCTTTTCATTCTGCAGTTCCATAGCCCTTTGCTCCTTCTCAGCTGCTATTTCCATCTCGAACTTTTCGCGTTCCCATATCAACTATTCCCCGTTGGAATTTTTGAGCATGACGAGCTGAGTTGATTGAGCTTTGTCCGTCCGTCTGTCCGTCCGTCCGGAGACGAAGTAAGTTTTCCTTTCTTGTTTTTTGATAAAAGTGCCTATAGATTTCTTTTACTTTTGCTATCTAAAATCTTTCTGAGGGTACAAATAGAAAAAAAAAATCAAGTAAGAGCGCTGTAGTCGAGTTTCCCGACTTCAAAATACCCTGTTCAATTGAGACACACATACAAACACACTCAAATACACAAACGCATACACACATACGAGCGCACACAAACACACACACGCGGCCTGCGCAGGCAGCGCTACCTGCATGATTTCAAAATATTTTCAAATTCTGAAAAAAACTTGAACTGGGTACGGTATACACCTATGTGCATGCAAAAATTTGTGTCTCTATCTCTTATGGTCTCTGAGATCGACGCGTTCATACAGACAGACGGACATGGCTATATCGACTCGGCTGTTGATGCTGATCAGGAATATACACTCAGAGAAAAAATAGAGAATTTCGCTCTTGAATCAAGAGCATTCGTTCTCAAAAGTACGGTGAGAGTGAAAATTCTTGATCCAAGAGCGAAATTCTTGATTTAAGAGTGAATTTTTGATCCCGACATTCCTGATTCAAGAGTTTCAGCTCTTGATCCAAGTATGAATGATTATTGATTCAAGAGTTTCAGTACTTGATCCAAGAACGAATAATTCTCAAAATAAAAAAATTAAAAATAACATTTGGGGTGGTGGGGGGTGGGAGAGACACGACCGACCCGACCTGACCGACGTGGTCCGCGTCTCGTCCCCCTCCCCCGATCCCACGCACCATTATCAACCACACCAACACCCCAACCACCACCACCCACCAAACTTTGTTTTAAATTGTGATTGATTTTGAGATAACCACAGAGATTTTTTTTTTTTTTTACTCTTCTGGGACTTGAACACGGACACGGTACCTTGAAAGACTGAAACACACACAGGGAACGGGCAGCTTAACGAGCTCAGCTAACTTCCTTAAGCTAGAAGACGCGACGAAATCACACTTATAAATAAACGCTTTCGTACGCATCGCACAACAACAAACTGCGCATGCGCTCTCAGTCTCTGCGCTCTCTTTCTCTCAACGACCAACTGCGCATGCGCCCTCACTCTCTGCGAGAGCGACTCCAACGCTGTTCTCTCAAAGTTAAGTTGCCCTCACCCCCCTTGCCTATAAAAAACCAAATTGAGAACGTTTAGAACGAATTTATCTCGATTCCAAGAGCGAAATTCTTGAAAATTCAAGAACGACTAATTTTTTTTTCAAGAGCGTTCGTACTCAAATTATTCGTTCTAGTTTTTTCTTAGTGTATATACTTTATAGGGTCGGAGAAGCTTCTTGAAAATTCAAGAGCGACTAATTTTTTTTTCAAGAGCGTTCGTACTCAAATTATTCATTCTAGTTTTTTCTTAGTGTATATACTTTATAGGGTCGGAGAATATATACTTCTGGCTGTTACATACATTTGCACAACTTCATGATCCCCTTTTCCTATTTTTAATGGGAACAGGGTATAAAAATATACCGAATTGCGTTTTCAGTTTTACCAACGAAGCCTTTGGCGGCTTATGGGCATTTTTGTACTAGCAATTGCCTTAGAGCAATATTGTCCATTTAGGCAAAACCAGCTTCACCAAAATTATGAAATTAATCTTATGAGTAAATTACCTGCAGAAAACGAGAGCGCAAGTTAAAGTCGGCTCTAACCGACTTCGATATACCCGTTACTCATGGAAAGAAATGTTTAATAACCTTCCTGAGTGCCCGAGGTGGGACAGCCGAAAAGTATGCAACATTTTTTTAACTCGGCTATTTATTATCCGATCTTGATGAAAATTTCAATTTAAATTTTGGAAGTGTCATAGTGGACAAAACAAAAGTCTTTGCCTCGCTTGAAGTCAAGTTTTCAATAAAAGAAAATCGTTTTGAAACTCCTTTTTTAAGAGCATCTTTAAGTGGATCACAATTGTGGTACCAGGTGAAGACCGCTGATGATATGGTAGAGATACCATTGAAACAGCTGTTCGGTCAACTAACCTCATTTGTGGTGTGGTGTGTCCCTGTTTTAAAGTTATGTACCAACATAGCGAGACCTAGAGCCGGCAAAAAAATTTGAAGGTTTTAATTAACATAAAGGTCGTTAAAACATACATGCATGTATAAAACGCTAGGCACGTCGTTGTTGTTGAAACTAAAAATAGTTTCGTTTATAGCAACAAAAACCCCTGTTTGAATGCAATTCTGCACTCAGACTTATTGGTCACTGTGTTAGCAGTGGGCAGGAAATCTCTCTCACTAACATTGTAAGACCATTGGGGGACACACACACGTACAAAGGCCACAGACAGCGCGGCTCTGGCTCGTTGTGTCTGGTTTTTGCTGTTGAATCGCATTGGAGTTCCCAAGCGATTATGGCATCTCAGGCATGAGGAGGGAGTTGTTTTCTGATTGTGGTACCAGGTGAAGCCCGCTGATGATATGGTAGAGAAACCATTGAAACAGCTGTTCGGTCAACTAACCTCCTTTGTGGTGTGGTGTGTCCCTGTTTTAAAGTTATGTACCAACATAGCGAGACCTAGAGCCGGCAAAAAAAATTTGAAGGTTTTAATTGACATAAAGGTCGTTAAAACATACATGTATTTCAAATTATTCAAACTGTCAAGTTTATGTATTACTTTAATTAAAGTGGGCAGCAAAAATCCTAACTAACAACGGGATTCGCCCTGCAAAAGATCAATAGCCTTAGCGAATATATCAGTGGCACTACACAATTCTTGCAGAAAATCAATTTCTGTATTTGTAAATAATGGTTTTTTTTTTAAAGTTGTACAAACACTTTTTAAACTGTGTTTTAGTTCCAAAATACGTTGAATACTGTCATGAAAACTGTTCCATCTTGTGGCGCAAGGAGCTATTAATTTAAGCTTACAAATTTTCTCAACTTCATCTGCAGCTAATGTGGATCTGCTAACAGCATTCCAGATTGCCGTTGCTTTTGCTAAGGAGGAATTGTACAATCGCTTGAATGATGTGTTTAGTAGAGCCTGTTCAGCATCTTTCGTGACAATTAAAATTGATTAAGTAGTTCCAGAGCTATAGAGCGCCAAAGTCAAAATTTGTTTCCTTTCAAGCACCTGTACGTCATGTTAATAAAGCTAGGGTGCTGATTTTTGGTCGGACTCTATATAAGGTAATGCTCAGCTATTTTTCCAAAACTACAATTTAATTGGTCAAGCTTTATGTAAATTTGTTTTATTATTAAAATTTTTCACACCTGGTGTTACCTTTATTGCACCTGAATCCAAAAAAAATTGGCGTAAGGTTCAAAATTTTAATCAAACTTATTTTCTTAGTTGTTTCCAGATTTCTACCAAGGTTCGAGCCAATCGGACGTCATTTAGACAAAGCTCCCATACAAAATCAATATTTTTTCAAACTTTTTATGGAAAAATTCGAATTTTTAGTAAATATTTTTCAAAATCATTATTTTTTTTTGTGTAAATTGTGTTTTAAATTAGTTATTTAGCTGTTTCCATATTCCTACCAAGGAAAAAGCCGATCGGACATCATTTAGATATAGCTGCCAAACAAAAATAAAATTTTTGAAGAGAAGAAGATATTCGTTATGCATGCATGTTACGACGATAACACAAAGCGGACGAGTCGTGAGCCGCTCTTCCCTTGCGAAATTGATTCGTATACCTCTCGAACATCACGTTGCATACGTTGTTACAATGACGATACGAGCCGTGTGCGAACGGCCTAAGACGTACACAAACAAACCTTGACTGTTTCCACATAAGTCACTTTTTCTCGAGTTGGGTCTCGGTCGGTGTCGGCTAATAATATTTTCCTTAAAGGGGACATATTAGACTGTAAAATGGAGCAAGAAATTTTTTGAAGACTTTTGAAGACAACTTTTGCTAGCTTTGGAAAGTTTAAAAATAGGTATAAAATAGGTACCTGCGGCAAAAGCAATTGATAACTTTTTTTGCTCATAACTTGAGTATCGTTCATCCGATCTTTATCATTCCTTCAGCAAATCGATTAATTTTGATTACTAGATATCTCTAGAAGTAATGAACAATCTATCATTAAAACTGTGGGAGATATGACGTTTTTTTCAAATTGTGGGGACGAGAGGGGGCGTGTCAAAAATTGAAAATAAACTTGATCTGCCTGCAAGTATAAGAAATATATGTCCCATACATGTCAAACCTCTATCTCCTACCATCTCTGAGATCTCCTCGTTCATACAGACGGACGGGCAGACAGACAGACGGACATGGCTATATCGACTCGGCTGTTGGTGCTGATCAAATATATATATTATATACTTTATAGGGTCGGAGATGATTCCTTCTGGCTGTTACATACTTTTGCACAAATTTAATATACTCTGTGTACCTTTGGTACAGAGTATAAAAACCAAAAAATTTAAAATATTTTCCAACTTTAATTCGACTTATCAATATCTTCTAACATTTTCAAACCCATAGCATAATTTCAGGCTGCAATTCCACCAACGAATTCTAAGCTGGTTTCCACATAAGTGTAATTCTCAAGCCTTTATTCGCCTACAAGGGACTATATATACCAATTTGCAAGTGGTGGAAGTGTGACAACAACAATTCTGCCGATCAGTGAATTGGGGACAATTCCGAAACAGCGCGTTGTCTAGACGTACCATTGTTGTCCAAAATGTTGTGAGTTATCTCTGTATTGTGTTAATTGAATTGACCATTGACCTTTAGCCGGGCTTGGAAAAGCAAAAACTTTGTCTAAAATTTTTGGTTTGCTTGTAAAATTATGGACTGTAAGTACTATCTATAAAGAACAATTCGTAAAAAATTTTAACTTTCTTGCTACCCGGTGTACAAGTTATAGAGTTTTGGCCTAAATATGAGACTTCTAGCCCACTGTGAAATGCAAGCAGTTCATGCAACCAAAACTACATATGCCTTCCGATTTACATTTTTCTATAAAAACTCTTGGCAGCATTTCTTCAGCTCTCGATGGATGTCATTGATGCCTTTTGTCTAGACACTAACAAATTCACCTCCAGCTCATTCAGCTGGCCCCCGATGACGTATGTAGTTTGCGGTTTTTAGATGCTTTACCAATAGGAAATTCGATATCGAATTACAATTATATAAGCTAAGTATTAGAGGCAAAATAGTACAAGAACGCACCAAATGCCGTAAAAGTCATACAAAAAACATAAACATTGACAGACGCCGTGTCTAAGCGCGAGCTTGCAGCCACGCTTCAAATTTGCTATCTCCCGACTACCTCAACCACATAAAACGTGTGCTACCCGTGTGCATGGAATCAGTACACTTCAGATACCGCATAATTGAGCGACTAGAGTGGCGCGCGCGTTTTGCAAAAATTTACTAAGAATAATTAGCAATTAAAAAATAGAAACAAAAACAATAAAATCAACTAATCAAATGGCTTCTTCAATATATCAGATAGTCATAGCACTTCAGCTTGGAATTTCCCCGAGTGAATAGTAAAGTGTTTTAATTAAAATATATGGAGAATAAATTTCTAGTGAATCACAATAAATTCTCGCGCGCAGCAGCTGAAACCAATTGAATCTAGTGAAAAATGGAAGAAATGCAGAGAAACTGGAAAAATTCATAAGCACTTTCTCAAACTTAAAAAAATGTACCCATTCAACTTCATCGCGCAACAGTTTGTTGCAATTTAAGTTACAGTTTACCACCTGTCCAGTTTAGTGTTTAGTTCTACCCCACCACCCGGCTTCTCATTTCCATTTCACCCTCTGCTAATGCCTTGACATAGCCCGCATATTTCAACCAAGTTCACACACGAAGACAATTCGGTCCTTCGTCCTGCCAATAACGAATGCCGTCGCCTGCGTGTATAAAAGGCACCGAATGGCAGAAGGCTTCCGCAGTTGGGCCCCCAGCGAAGCGGCGCGCGTTTCTCAAATCTTGAAGGAAATAAAAGTTATAAAAAATACATTTTTAGTTGCAAAGTTATTAGCATTATGCTAAGTGTTCAGTTTTTGTGTTTTAAGTGAACTGTGAAAAGAAAATATATTTTTGTCAAAATTATATTTTTAAAGTAAGTGATAAAAACATTTAATAAAATATAAATAAATTGTGAATAGATAGCTTGACTACAAAAGTCTAGCATTTGAATAGGAACACATTTGATTTACTCATCATACTTTTGTCTTTTGTTGATAAAAATTGTCTTAAAAATTTAGTATTTAAGTTGTTGTTGATCAATCATTCATAACTTGTTGGCATTTTCTTAAAAGCTTCAATAATTTTTGTTCCTAAAGCCCTTACGAAAATCTAAACACACAGTTTGGACAATGCTTAGCATTTATTTTTGGTCAAAAAAATTTAAAACTTAATATTGTTTCTTTTAATTATCAAATAAATAGAAAACTGTGAATAATGGGTTGCTATTCTGAGTCCGTAGTGTCCAATTTAATTGGTTTCTTATTCAAGTGAAGTTTGATAAATGACTAATTTAAAAAAAATATATTTTTTCCGGAGAAATAGCGTCTCCTTTTAGCTCGATATACATATTTAGGCCAGCAAATTTAATATTTATTCTTGCTTTTATTTGTATAAAAATTTTTTTTAATAAATTTTCAAAATTTCCATTTTTAAGTCTTAGCATTTTTTGGAAATGGTGTTACAAATTTTCCTATGTAGCCGATGTCAACAAACTATATTTGAAATAACATCTAAAAAATGGTCTACAAATAAGACACTTTATACTTAAAGTTAGTCGTTTTAGGAAAGATTTCTCTTCTTTGAGATAGCTGCAATTTAGTCTGTTATTTGTTGGTTTAAATAAAAGATCTAGATCTAGAGTAGAAGATCTGAAATCAGCCCTTATGGTTACTATTAAATGATTTATCTGCATTCTTTTCTTTAAATTATGAATTTTAAAAATCAAAAAATTGGTTCTGTTCCGATATTTGTAGTAATCATAAAAATAAGTACAAAAAACTTTCTTTCGTAAAAATATGTGGATATTCGGCCAAATTATAGAGATTTGAGCAATCCTGCAGGTAGACGCATACAAATTCTGCGTCTTATGTAAGCTCTTACAAGGAAAAATGGACACATTTGATCGATTATCCGCTGATTTTTAGTAAAGTAAAATTGGCTCAAGCAGCACCTCCAGGAGGGCCAGGGCCAAGCTTCTCCCAATCTCTTGGCGTGTGTGCTTATAATTTTTCGCACAAGAGAAAGGGACCTACAGTTTAACGCCGAATCCGAACGGCAATAGTATGATTTTTAGTACCGTCAGTAAATTAATGAGAACAGAAGATTATTAACTATAATCAAATAATGCCTAAAATAACATTTTCGAAGTTTTAATAACTTTAAGACGATAACACTAGACAACAAGGTCCAGTTTATTTAAGGGTTGGTGGTGATTCTAGATGATTTCGTGTGCTGCAGACGAATCTGCTTTCAGAAATGGTCCACCACGTCGAAAAATTTTATAATTTATATTTTTACCCTTTTTAGACGCGTTTTTTCTGTGTGTTCTGGAAAGTACTATTTCTTAACTTTAAAAAAAAACTATCCTAAAGAATTGTACGATTATTTTTAGCGAAGATATACCACTTTGAATGCATATGCTCGATAATAATAAAATAGCAAAATTGTCTACTGCTTAAAGGTATGCCTTGTAGCATGCTAGTAATGTATATCGAATTTCAATGAAAATTTTTTAACAATACCCATTGCATACTTTGGCAATATATAGCAATATATAGGAATAGTTAGTAAAAATGGTAATCCATACAAAATATTAATGTTTGAAAATAGGGAATATTAGCAGGGAGATTATTCTGCAGTTCCTAGTCCAATTTATGAATTTTTGACATGGCAATTTTACCGAGTCTGTCTCACAGCCCTTAAAAGTATTCGCCAAAGTTAGATTTACTCTATTCAAGGTAAGGAGTTTTCCCAAAAAACAACCGCCATTATCTTTTTATCCGACAGACCCACTTTAGCCTTCTTTGGTGCAAGTTCTTGGGACTCTTGAGTGTGCCTATATAAATATGCCTTTACGCCTTTAACAATGTTTACAGGTTTACAAAATAATGTTCTTTTGCAACAGAGAAAATAGCAAACTTTCCAGATGTACTTTTTGTGGTTGAATTCAAATCAATTGTCCGTTTTCCCCCAGCACGTCAGGTTAATTTATTTATATTTGCATATCAGTGTGTTGAGCGAGCTTTGTTTACATTTGTAGGTTCTGGGACCACTTTAAGTAACCTTTTCCAATCAAATTTTTATACCCGTTACTCGTAGAGTAAAAGGGTATACTCAAGTCGTGCAAATGTATGTAACAGGCAGAAGGAATTATTTCCGACCATACAAAGTATATATATTCTTCATCAGCATCAACAGCCGAGTCAATATAGCCATGTCCGTCTGTCTGTCCGTCCTTCCGCCCGTCTGTCCGTCCGTCCTTCCGTCCGTCTGTCTGTATGAACACCTAGATCTCAGAGACTAGAAGAGCTAGAGCAACCAAATTTGAAATGTAGACTCCTATTGTCTGCACGCAGATCAAGTTTATTTCAAATTTTTGCCACGCCCACCTCCGCCCCCACAATAAAAAATGTTGAGTAACTCGCACAATTTTTAAGATATCGATCTCAAATTTTACATTTATCAAAATTACATTTATATTCAAGAATCTATAAGCCAAGAAATGTTGGTCAAGATCGGATAATAAATAACTTAGTTAAAAAATGTTGCATACTTTTCGGCTGTCCCACCTCAGGCACACAGGAAGGTTATTAAACATTTTCAAGTTTAAAAAATTAAAAAAAAAAAGGTCCGATGACAGAATAAATCTAAGGATGTTTTATTTTATAGTACCCTGTCTACTCTAATTTGCCATATTTTCAGATTTTCTATATCATCGCGGTTTTAAAAGTTAGTAACCAAAAAGTATAAAATGTACGACTCTTTTTTACATATTTTAAACAATATTAACCTGCAAAATCTTTTTCAATCAACAAAAATTAATTTAAAATAACGTTTTAGTATCCACTTTTTTGTTTTCCAATAATTACTTTGATATTTTTCACCCACAAGAAATTTTCTTGGTAAATATCTTGCACACAAAATAGAAAATTTGTATTATTTTTTAGGCAATAACTTTGAAAACCGGGATGATATCGAAAAACTGAAAATGTGGTAAATAAGAGGAAACGGAGGACTATCTGTCAGTGTTTCTTCTGTCATCAGCCTTCTTTATTTTTAATTTTTTAACATTGGAAAAAAGTCGATTTTGGCAAGAAAAAACCCACATTTTCCATGTTAAAAACCAAGAATTTGTTTCTTATGAGCAAAATCAAAACTTCGGGTTCCGTTTTTATACTCTGTACCAAAGTTACACAGAATATGTTAAGTTTGTGCAAAAGTATGTAACAGCCAAAAGGAATCATCTCCGACCCTATAAAGTACATATATTCTTGATCAGCATCCACAGCCGAGTCAATATAGCCATGTCCGTCTGTCCGTCCGTATTAACGAAGAAATCTCAGAGATGGTAGGAGATAGAGGTTTGACATGTATGGGACAAAAACTCGTTATTCTTGCAGGCAGATCAAGTTTATTTTCAATTTTTTCCACGCCCCCTCCAGCCCCCGCAATTTGGAAACGTCATATCTCCCACAGTTTTGATGATAGGTTATTCGTACCTTTTAGTAATCAAAATTATCTAGTAATCAAAATTATTAATCGATTTGCTGAAGGAGTGATAAAGATCGGATGAACGATACTCAAGTTATGAGCAAAAAACGGCCAGTTAACACCCCCCACCCATAACCACAACATTCCGTTCAACAGAGGCGATCTTAGTGAGAGAGAGAGAGAAATTATAAAGCGTATAACAGTGTATAACGAGTATAACTCGTGAGCAAATGCTAGCGGCGGCATTAAGGGTGTTAAAGTCGGGCTTGACCGACTTTCTTTCTTGTTTTATACCGTCATTGAATAAGGTTACCTAATGTGGCCACAGGAACTACAAATGTAAACAAACCTTGCTCAACACATATCTCGTAAACCTGAAGTGCTGGGGGAAAACCAAGAATAGATTTGAATTCAGCGATCAAAAATACATATAGAAAGCTTGCTATCTTCTCTGTTGCAAAAGCTTGTAAACCTAGGAGCCGCTATCTTTCTAAAGAACCACCTGTGCAAAGTCAAAAGCAACCACTAACTTGCATGAAGTGTTGGGGACGGCTATCTCCATGTTGCTGTCGACCAACAAAAATTTCGGAAAATGGGAAAATAGGCCAGAGTTAAGGAATTTCTATAACCAACCCAGGGTTCAGCCTGAAATACTTCTCATAAATTTAGAAATCTTGTCAAAACTCGAGCACTTGGCAGCAGGCCCAAAGCAAAATTCGTCAAATGGTTAAGGTTCGAAAATTAGATTTTACACAATTTACAAAGAAGCACTGAATTTTTCATTTTTTTGCTTACTTTCATTAATATCCGATTTACATATAAGTAACAGTTTACAGTATATTGGTATAATAATAAACACTATCTGCAGAGTCCGAAATTGAAGTCAAAATTTTTGATTTTGGCCGTTTTGAAGATATCGCGGAAAATCTACCTATTTAGGGAGAAAAGTAACTTTCGAAAAATGTGTATATCTTTACTTTTGGTTTGTTTCTTTAAAAAGGTCTAAATACATAGTTTATTTTAAAGTTAAGAAATAGTTTTTACGATAATATCAAGAAAGTAACCACAAAAGTAGCGCCTAAAAAGGGTCAAAATAGGAATTTTTGGAACTTTAAGCTCAAATTACTAAAAAGAGAAGCTTGGACCTGGCCCTCCTTTAGAGTTGCTGTTTGAGCCAATTTTACATTTACTAAAAATCTCGAAATGATGGACCATTTTTGAAAACAGATTCGTCTTCAGAACACGAAAATCATCTGGAATCATCACCAACCATTCAATGTACTGGAAAAAGTCTAATTTTGTTGCCATGTGATATTCTAGAAAGGTAATTGAATGTGCTTTCAATCATTCATACTCAAACTTTGAATCTGATGGTTTGTTTGTTTTGATTACAGCCTGATTTTAAGTGTCATTTTCAACCAGAATAAAATTCGACGAAAT
Source organism: Lordiphosa magnipectinata (assembly GCA_037044535.1). Classification (NCBI taxonomy): domain Eukaryota; kingdom Metazoa; phylum Arthropoda; class Insecta; order Diptera; family Drosophilidae; genus Lordiphosa; species Lordiphosa magnipectinata. The sequence continues at coordinate 501,950 of JBAMBO010002825.1, forward strand.
TTTATTTTTTTTTCTGGTCATCGAAGGCATTGAATATATTGAATAAAACTGAAGTAAAAACTAATTAATTAATTATTCATAATTCCAGTGTTGTATATATCATCGTTGGAACCATATTTTGAATATTGCGCCATTTATTAAGTGTCTGGTTAGTTTATCCGTAGGCTCTAAGATGTCATTAATCGATTTTATTTGCAAACCCTTTGTGAGCGTCAACGAATCGGATACAATTTTCAAATTTCAATTAGCACATACAAAATTTCAGTGTCTATTACTTTTGTTTAACCGATCTGGAAATTTTAAATCGGAATCTGGCTTAGCTATTTTTTATATTTCGGTTTAAGGCTCGGTTCACAGTAAAAATAGCAAGAATTTCGGGCTCAAAATGTTTTGGTTCGGAACAGGTCTGCAGTCCAGCTTATGTCTTTTCATTTTTTAACAATTCAATTTTTAATTCTTTCTCCTAGCAGCTGGTTCTGAACTACTTATGTTATATTGCTAACTCACTTCTTTACCATAATTCTAAATTTCTTTTTAAAAATAATAAATCTATATTTATGTAAGTTTGTGTGTTAAAATAATTAAATTCAAACAGTACTAAATATAATATTTCTTCCTCAGCAAACGAAGTTTACAAATATACTTCGTACGAAAATATGACTTGTTGTTTGTTTAATAGAATTACCTAAACTGTAGCTTCACATCAATTAGTCGAGGGATAAGATAAATAATTGTAAGTCAGTTTACAAAGTGCAACTTTATGCTCCATTTTCATTGCGTAGACTTTAAAAAAAATATTTTTCTGTTTAAACTTTTATAAGTGTAATTGTGATGCTTATTTTTGTTGGCTTCCCTTCCAAAGTTTCCAAATGTTGCATAGCTTGTTAATTACCATTTAATGGAATAAACGCGTCAACAAAACAGATAAAGAATGTTGTACACATGTGCTGTGGGTAGATGAAATTGTCAAATGAAAATATGTGATAAGACAAGGTGGAGGTGATAACGAAATCAAAATAATTAAAATCTAATTATACATACGAAAGGGAAGGCGTTATAATAAAATGAGTGACGGCAGTTCAAATTTATAAATAATAAAAAAAAACACCAAAGGCCTGTTTACAACAATATTTTAGAAAAGATACTTTTTCATATTTACTTTGCTTTATATTATCCTCTATAAATATCTCAAGGTTATCAGTATATTTTGCTTCAATTTAAACAAACATTAAACTTGGCTCAAAGCACTCAATGCAACGGTTAACTGTAACTGATAACTGCCAACAACAAACCAATATTTACAACATTGACATTGAATGGAGTTTGTTTTTTTCCTTTTTTTGGTCAAAGCAAGTGCAACGATGCGCACCAACTGGCCGCCAACAGAGCAGAGAGGCATTCATAGATTACCAGGATATAAAGGGCACCTCAGGGAATCCAACATGCGTATGTTGTGTATGTGTTGTTGCCTGTGTATGGAGTAGAGTTAGGGGCACTAAATTGCCAATGAAATTTCCAGAAATTGTAATAAGCTTAATAAATACTTATACTAAAGAGGAATTTAAACGGAAATACAGAAATGGTACTTGAAAGAGTTCGTCGAAGAGTGCATGTGCCAGCGATTGCAGATTAACGCAGCTAATCTGTACAAATTACCTGCAAAGCTTTGTACTTGTTTGCTATAAGTTTTCTAAAGAAGTAGAATAGACCAACAACTTAAAAGCATTAAAGCATGAAACATTAAATTTCTTAAGCTTTAAAATTACAAGTTAAACATGGAGCTTCAATATACGTTACCCAAGTAAGATTTCATAAATGGTATACAATTTACATATTCTAACCTGAGCTTATATTTTTTATCAGAAAAGATAAATTTTAATTTTTCTAGTAAGCAAGTACTACTTATTATTAATATTGGAAAAATTAAATTCTGAGCTAAATCTAAATCAGTTTATTCCTGTGTAATAAAACGAATCTGAATTCAACACAAAATGAATGGTTTCACACCTAAAGTAAAATTATATAGACTATTTCATATTTCGTATTTTTTTAAGTAGTTAACAAATAAGAACTTATGATTACATTATATACTCATACATATTATATTAAATATTATTGGTTTTCGAATTTAACTTTGAATTTTATACGTTCAGCATTCTTGTGATTTGCTCGCAGTAACATAATTGCATTCAATGCGGTTGAGTCCATACAACTTCTTAGCGGATTCATTATAAATTACGCCAGAGAATAGGCGTTCCACGCTAACCTTTGTAACTGGAACAGAAAGCACGACTTTTGAAATCTCATACAATTCTGGGAACTGTTTGGAGGATTTTGACCACCAGTTAAGAATGTTTTCATGGTTTCGAACACGTTTAAGTGCGAAAAAAGTCTTAATGGAATCCACAACACACAATTGAAGTGTTTTTATCACCAAGTTTCTTTTCCTGCAAAATCAAATATACCTTAACTTTGTCGGCGCTTTCAGATGAACTAGTATTAGAACTGCATTCATCATTAAGCAGTGATTGATCAGTAACCGACATAACTTGTGCATAAATATTTTGTAAAAGATTGATACAAGTATTTTTTTGCTCAGTACTTAGCGTTACGTTATTTCTAGGGTCCAAAAATATGCCATATTTACCAATAGCATTGTTTTCAAAAAAGGATTTTACTCGCTTTTCTTTCAACAAACTTATTCGCTAGAGAGGACGAATTTTTGGATATTTCCAATTTGCAGTGTATCCAAATGGAATAAAAATCACCCAAAACTAGATTTTCGGCTTGAAGTTTAGTTGTGGCAACCTCCGTTGGTTCTAGTATGCGTACAATTTGGCGAACTGAGTCCCACACATTCCGGTGCAGAAAAAAGTCGTTCTCTGCAGCCGCAAAACTGGAGCAAATGTTGAAGATGTCTTCCGCCAGCAAATATTTTATACATATATAGCTTATGAAAGCAATAGAAAGCAATAAAAAATATCAAAAATAAAAGCTGTGAATGATGTTATAGATTTCTTTGAAAATGGTTAAAGAGCACATACATTACATATCTCGATAAATGTTTTAAAATTTTGGAAAGGTCATCAAAACAAAGACTTAGAAAATATTGCCCTTACTATACTAGCTGTTTCCCTACAGCTGCCCAGCTACAACTGCCCTCTACGCAGTTGGGAAGTAACGAAAAGTATTGTAAAATTTTCATATAAAAATTTTGACAGGAGAGAAGACGAAAAATTTCTTGTATCAGATTTTTACTTTACTTCTCGTTACTTCACAGCTGCGTAAAGGGCTTAGAGTTTGTTCTTTCTGATTTAAGAGCTAGTATAGATGAACAGCTCCTGGAAGATATAATGCTTAAACTAAGCAGTTCCTAAAAATTGTTAATGTCAGCTAATGGATTTGATAATTACAATAACTTATGTGTTGAATATTTTAATTAAAATTTTATTATAAATGTAGAATTAATAAATCTAAAGTCAAACTATTCTTGTTTGTTCAAGTGAGCCAAGGTTCGAAACAAAACCTTGGGTTCAAGGGTTCCAGGAACCGGTCCTCGAACCGAACCTAGGACTTTACAATGGATTCGAACCCCCGGACCGAACCTTCTGCAGAATTTTATAGGTTTGCAGCCTTGGTATTAACAAAGGAAACGAAAATTGCAGGAGATGAACAAAATTAGTTGTTGTGGAAAAACTGGCATTCAAATGTAAATTGCTGCAAGAGGTAGTTTAAAAAAATTAACACCGCTAGAATGATGCAAGGCTTTTCTAACACGATTTCCTGAATCTGTAAACCCTACTTACGTACGATAAACCCAAATGTTGAGATCGGCGACGATAGGTCACGGGCTGCAGCCACACTCTCTGCTGAAATCGGAATATTTTCCTCGCTACCGGCTGGATGTGGTCTATTTGACCCCGTATTATCTAATAACGTACACTGAGACTCAAATTTGTCGATAGTTTTGCGAATAGTGGTCTCAGAAGATCGATGCACTCCATATGTAGCTCGAAGTGCACGAAAAACATTTTTCGCAGAGTGCTGAATAATTTGGTAACGTTGTTGCTGTGTGAGTTTTTACATGATGATTTGTCAAACAATCCTTTACAAAAATAAGATGACAGAATGACACCAATCACGCGTGATATCTGAAAAAATAATGTTACAACTGGCTAGCTCAAGGTCTAATAATATTTTAAAAAAATAGAGGAAAGCTAACTTCGGCTCGACTGAAGTTTATATACCCTTGTAGCTTGATGGCGCCACTACTTTGAGCATTTGCTTGTCAGTTTGTTACATGGCAGCTATACGATATATTCATCCGATTTGACCGAACTCCCCAAAATTGTGTGGAAACTGATAATATTCACAACTGGAAGGAATAAAGCCATTGAAAACAAAATAGTTTTCTCCCTAGAACTAATATTTCGACTGATAGTTCCTATGACAGCTATATGCTATAGTCATCCGATTTGGATCAAACTTGGTAGAATTATGTAGTAGCATATAATATTGATCAGTAACAGTAAGTTTGGGAGCAATAGCATTGAAAACAAAAAGTTTTTCCCATTAAGACATTTTTTCAGACATATCTTTTGCATGGCAGCTATACTATATAGTTGTTCGATTATCATAAAACTTGGTGGAATTATGTGAAAGCATTTAAAACTTCGAAATACGAGGCTTGGGGACGTTTGCGTTGAAGACAAAAACGTTTTTCTTACTAAAACTACTTTTTCGACGATGGTTCCTATGGCAGCTATAAGCTGCCCAGCTAGACATCCGATCCGGCGGGTTCTGACAAATGTGCTGCGTGTTTGTACCAAAAGGCTAAGTGCAAAGTTTGGTTAAGATAGCTTTAAATCTGACGGAGGAGATAGCTTAGAAAAAGGCGGACGGACAGACGGAGATGGCTATATCAACTCATCTCGTCGTGCTGATCAAGAATATATACACATTGTGCGGTGGGAGATGCTTCCTTCTATGCGTTACAAGCATCTGGAGAATTTTAATATACCCTCTACAAGGGTATACAAAATATTTTATGAAAATATTTGCCTTGAGTGCATAATACTGTATTGCTACATCGTAAACAGTCGTTAACAAATTAAATAAATATGATAAGAAATGAAAATAAATTAGATAAAATATGTTGTTCATTTTTTGTCCTTTTTTAGTCTTTGTTATCCCGTTTTTCCCCCTTTTGATTAGTCGAAGGGGACCACATCCCCTTTTTGTGAAATGTTGGCACAACTGAAGCGCTATGAAGTTTAAAAAAAAAATTCCTCATGCGACATTTTATTAAAAATCAAATTAAATTTAAAATCAAATCAACGCCAAACGTTTGAAAGTAAATATGGTAAATATATAACAAAAACCAACACTGCGAATGAGTGACAGAGCCAATTAAAACTTCATTTGTTGTACTTTTGACAACACTAAAATCCCTTAAAAACGTTTCATATTTATCTTTCATTACGCTGTTTCTAGGAGGCTGAGGATACGTCCTCAACATGTCTGGCATTTTCTACCTTTAAATTTGACCCATTTCTCCTTTTCAGTTCAGGCAGCATGTAAAAACTGTCAGCAAAATGCAATTTTCACCACAAACCAGTTAAACAGGAAATAAGGACTGGAACTGCCATTCAAGGGTAGAAGGCCCAACCAAGTCCGTGAGCCTGACCTTGAACCTGTCTGACACGAGGCAGAGACAGGAGGAGGTGGAGGAGCAGCAGCAGCAGAAGAAACGCGAAACTGTACGGCTGGCTACATTAGTGCCGAGATCGGCGTACACAGCCATCATGGATCGCAATGGTAGTAAAAACAATAGCTGCGAATTTGCAGCCACTGCCACTGGAGTGAAGGGTGCTGCCACGCCCTGGGCCCTAAACAAAGAATCACCCAATAATGAGGATGACTCCAATTCCAATGAGGATGATGCCGATACACCTGCCAAAGTCACCGATCCTTTGGCACCGCGTCTTACAGCCGGCAACAATGAGGTGAGATTTTTACAATCAACTTAAGTTAAATACATCGTTTGTGCTTCCCCAGCGCGTTTTGGTTGTTTCTGTGACGGAACGACGTCGCGAGACTTGGGGACAGAAGGCTGAATTTCTTTTGGCCGTAATTGGTTTTGCCGTGGACCTGGGTAATGTCTGGCGATTTCCCTATATTTGCTATCAGAATGGGGGTGGCGCCTTCCTGGTGCCTTACTGTTTATTTCTCATTTTTGGTGGACTGCCGTTATTCTACATGGAGCTGGCACTGGGACAGTTTCATCGCTGTGGCTGTCTGAGCATTTGGAAGCGTATATGTCCGGCCTTGAAGGGTGAGTGGAGCGAAAATCTAGTAATAAATCTATTAATGGAACAAAGTGCATACGTTCTTAAGCTTGTAAAAATACTTTTTAGTTCAGAGGTAGTACTGTGGGCAAAAAATACCGAGAAATTGTTTATAAATCAAAAAGTCTTTATTTATTCGTGTAAATTCATTTCAAAGCCTCAAATTAGTCCCCCGGATGCACTACACTTATGCCAACGTTTTTTCCAATTTTTAAAACATGCTGTAAAGGCCTCTTCCGGTATAGCCTTCAATTCCTTCTTCGTTTCGGTTTTTATCTCTTCTATCGATTCAAAATTGTGTCCACGGAGCGGTCTCTTGAGTTTAGAGAATAGCCAGACGCACATGGTGCAAAATCAGGCGAATACGGTAGTTGCTAAACGATATGGGTCGAGTTTTTGCCTAAATGATCATGGAATACTGTTTTTGTTTTTCCATGGCACCATTCGAGATTTCACTTTTCTGGGGTCCGAATGGTCACTCAAAATGGTTTTCACTTCTGAAATTCCAACAAGGTGAGTAAGGTCTCGGACTGTCAATTTTGGAGCACCAATTCTTTGATTTTGTTGACGTGTAGCTCATCAGTTGATGATGAACTTTTGTACCACTGAAACTCTGGTTTTTGATAGAACTTGCTCACCAAAGGCCTTCTGCAACATTTTCAACGTTTCGGCAGCAGAAACTGCTTTGTTGACTAGTTTCAGACATTATAAAAAACGAAAAATTTACAATTAGCTGTTTACAAAAGGACTCGTATCACAAACACTGATGAATATTTTGACGGGTTATTATGAACAGATGTCAGTGACAGTGTTGCCAACTTAAAAATAATGATCCAAAAAAGTATAAATTCAAATTCCAATTTTTTTTTGCCCATAGCAGTACCTCAGTGAAATAAGTATATGTGCAATTCACATTGTGCATAGACGTTTTTAAGAAAATGTTATTATGACGTAATATAATGCGTTTTAATTTATTTTTATTTAATAGTATTAACAAATATAAGACAAATAAAAGCCAATAACAATTCAATTTGTTTTTGCTTCGAAATATAATAACTTTAATAAAAAGTCCTTAGGAAATAAGAATCGTTTTCAACTTGTCTGCTTTCTTATCCTGATGTTTACATTTTGTTTATAATTAAGTAGTTAATGTTCTTTCCTTTTGCCGTTATAACCTTGTTAAGGCGATAAATTTCATTCGTTTTCGGAATTTGGGACAGGCCTGAATATCATGACTGCAAACCGGTTTAGAGTTTTTGATAGTCCAAACTGAACCTTAACCGTAACAAACTTTGTTTTTAGTGACCAAGGCTAAACCTGAACCCGAACATAAAAATATTAAAAATTGTTCGGTGTTTTTTTATATTTGATCCTTTATAAAAATTGCATTAATTACGTAAGACAATTTAAAAAATGTGACAAATAATTTTTTTTTGTTTCCCTGCGTATTATACCCTCCAAAATAAGTTTATATGAGATACTTACAACATGAAGTAAAGGTCATAGCTGATATCCATGTAAGGCAAAATCTAACATAAAAATCGAACTTATAATTACGAGGATGTTGTGATTTTAATACCAGCAACTGAATTAGCAAAACAAAATTTACCTGAACCTAGGTTCTCAAACCTTACTTATGAACCAGTTCTTTGAAATCCCAACGCAGCCTTAAATCAAGTATTTCGTATCAAGTATTGATAAAATCGTACTTGAAATAAGAAATTGGTACACTGAGAAAAGAAAATCAATCTAAAATCTAGATTGAAAATCTCGTTTTCAAGAACCTTGCAATCTGATAAAAAAAGATTGAAAAACCTTATCATTAAAATCTTAAAAACAAGATTTATCATCTCGCAACTTATCATATATCCTACAGTTTTCTGAAAAGCTTCAGTTGAACATTTTTTTGATATATATAGATTTATTTTGCTAAAAAAACAAAAATAAACAATTTCCGGATGCAATGCAACCCACCCCCCCCTCCTGGGACTCGAACCACGACCTCTTCTCAATAACACATTGGCACGGCCGATTAGACGATTTTGCCGTAGGGGGTCAATTGTTAAGCGCAGCCAGTTGCAGTTTAAGAACTCAGGCTGCTAACAATCTCTGCTCTTATCCTGCAACTGGTCGAGCATATCAGTTGGCGCTCGATGGTAAAGCGGTGGTGTCAGTGTTTCAGTGCGCAGAAGATACTGAGTTCAAGCCCCATTATCGGCGGATTTAATAATTTACAATTTATATAAGTTTTTCAGAACGAAGAAAATGTTAATAACTAAAACAAACAGAACACAAACCCACCTCCCTCTCACCCCACACCAATCACACCACCCTTTCTCACCCATCACCTAAAAATATAAAATGATTAATTTATTATTTTTTTTTTTTCATATTAAAAAATGAGATTGTTTCATCTTAAAGTCGAGTATAAACGATCTTAATTCAATATTGTTGGATTAAGATTTAAATTGACCATCACGAAGTCTATGCAGCCATAAAAAGGCTTAAGAACAACAAATCAGCAGGAGCAGATGACCTGCCAGCTGAACTGTTTAAGGCTGGAGGCGAGGAGTTGGTAAGGTGCATGCACCAACTCCTCAGCAGAATATGGTCCGACGAGAGCATGCCCGAAGATTGGAGTCTAAGTGTAATTTGCCCACTTTTCAAAAAAGGAGACCCTGCAGTTTGCGCCATCTACCGTGGGATCAGTCTCCTTCCCATCGCATATAAGATTCTGTCGTGCATTATTTGTGAACGTCTAAAGCCGCTTATTAGCACACTGATCGGACCTTATCAGTGTGGTTTCAGACCTGGTAAGTCCACCACAGACCAGATATTCACATTACGACAAACCCTGGAGAAGACCTATGAGAGAAATATCAAAACCAACCATCTTTTGTTGATTATAAATCAGCCTTTGACACACCGATAAGGTAAAGGTTCTTTGACGCCCTGTCTACATTTGGTATACCAGCAAAGTACGTTCGACTTTGCATGATGACGTTGAGAAGCACTCGAAGCTCCGTCAAAATAGGAAAGAACCTCTCCGAACCATTTGATACCAAGAGAGGTTTTAGGCAGGGTGATACCCTATCGTGTGACTTCTTTAATCTACTGATGGAGTATATACTGCGCCAGTGCCCAAATGCCAACAGATCGGGCTCATTTCTTTATAAAGATCTAACGCTACTCGCATACGCCGATGATATTGACATTATCGGCAAAAACGAACGGTTGGTAAGCAGGGCGTTTTCAGAGATTGAGAAGCAGTTTAAACTGATGGGCCTAGCGGTAAACGAGGACAAGATGAAGTACCTAGTATCCACGGACAAGAAGTCTACGCGACTTGGACAATTTGTTACTATGGGGGAGTACAACTTTGAGGTTGTAGAGGATTTTGTCTACCTCGGGACGATGATTACGACAACAACATCAGCCTGGAGATCCGAAGAAGAATTACTCTTGGAAACCGATGCTACTACGGGCTCAGTAGGGAGTTCAAGAGCAGAGCCTTTTCTCGAAGAACAAAAATAGCGCTATACAAGTCGCTCACCATTCCAGTCCTGCAATATGGCGCAGAAGCATGGAAAATGACAGCAGCGGATGAGGAGGCGATTGGCGTGTTCGAGCGAAAAGTCCTTCGGAGGATCTATGGACCTTTAAAAGTTGGCGATGGATACCGCATTCGAATGAATCGCGAACTGTATGAGCTCTATAAGGACATCAGTCTAGTCAAGCGCATAAAGCAACAGCGGCTGCGCTGGTTAGGACATGTATTCCGGATGGATGAAGAAGCTCCAGTAAAAAAGACATACAAAGCGAAGGCGGCTGACTTTGGAGGACAAGACAGGAGGGGTCGCCCACCACTAAGATGGGATGATCAAGTGCGGAAAGACATTTCCAATCTTGGTGCTCTTAGCTCGCACAATGTAGAAGCGAGAACCGTCAAGCGGTTGTAATGCTACATCGGGCCAATAAAGAAGAAGAAGAAGATTTAAATTGAGAGTATAATCTTGGGTTAAGATTATGTCGTCTCTGTCGAATTCCGTTTCGTCTCGGTTCAAGATTATAATCTTGGTTTTAGATTGATTTTTTTCTCAGTGTACTAACCATATTATTGACACCGTTTGTATTTAATTCTGGTACAAAGTTCTTGGTTTTTTTTCTGAGTTTAATATAAAAAAAATTAGTGACAAAATGCCAAAACAATGTCAAACTGAAATTAATACTGATTTTTCCAAGTACATTTTAATGCTCTCATTCTACTCAAAGGTCAAATAAACATAAAAAAATATATGTACCTTTGCCAAAATTAAAAAAAAATTGAGTCCTTTGCCTCAGGCCAATCGCATTTTTGCTACCTTTGGCAACATAAATGAATTACAAATATTGAATTTTAGTCGCGCGCAAAAAATGAGAAAAAACATTAAAACGAAATTGCATATTTGAAATCTATTAAAGCAGCCAATGAAAATCGCCCGGAGTCATTCACCAACGATGATGATGAGACTTTGGAGTATGTTGTTGACGATGGTTTAAATTTGATGCCCACAGAAATTTATCTATGCCCCAAACCCGCAGATGTTTCACTACACTTTCTTGTGCCGGCGACATTATCTCGGCATTGAAACATTTTCTGGCAACAATTAATGCGACATTCAAGCGGAAGGAGCCGGGCGACTGAATCTCGAACAAAGCTCAAATCAAGCTCTAATTAAATTGCCTTTTGAAATTGACTTACAACAAGCGGGCTTATCTCTATGGTCTGGAAGTTTACATATCAAGTTGATAATTTTATTAAATGCCAAACAAAATAGCGAGCAACTTTGAATGTGAAATGGGATTCGCCTTTAAACTTGCCTGCAGCAAAACTTTGTGCTGAGTCAGTGGCCTAGACTGTGCCCCATCCCCGGTTGTGCTTTCAGTAGAACAGCAAACATCACTTTGTGCTCCGCTCAACAAGTGTTTGCACTGGCAAACCTTTGGCTCGAGTTTGAAAAGGGAGAGATATACTATAAGTGGAGGACAAGAAATCTCGTGACGTGTCTTATTGGCCTCATCAGCAAACTGAAGCGGAATGAAATTCAGAAGGGCTGGGTGGGGCAGAGGGGAGAGAGCTGCAACTTGGATTAAAAGCAAAGATATCTGCAAATTGTCACGCGGGAATAGGTATTCGAGTTGATGATGATTTTCCTTTTTGCATTGTTATCACTCAGCGATTGGCATTCCCTTGTTACCTGTTGATATTTATGAGTAGGCAGGTAGGTAGGGAGGGTTGGTGAACTGATGTAGCAATTACTATTTAATCCTTAGTAAATTTAAATAGTGCTGCAAGTCTCTGAAAATCAAATGGTTTTGGTAAAGATCCTTCAGAACGACGTGTTTGACTTTTCTCCTTTGTCTTCCCAGGTGTGGGCTATGCCATTTGCCTAATCGATATTTATATGGGCATGTACTACAATACGATTATCGGCTGGGCAGTCTATTATCTATTTGCCTCATTTACCTCAAAATTGCCTTGGACATCGTGCGATAATCCGTGGAATACTGCTAACTGTATGCCCGTGACTAACGAGAATTTTACAGAGTTGGCCACCTCACCGGCCAAGGAGTTCTTTGAGTAAGTACTGAAGTATTCAGATTGAGTATCATCACACCTTAATCTCTATCTATGTTTCTCTCTCTCTTATTTACAGGCGCCGAGTTTTGGAGAGCTATAAGGCTAATGGCCTGGACTATATGGGTCCGGTGAAGCCCACTCTAGCACTTTGTGTGTTTGGTGTTTTCGTTTTGGTCTATTTCTCCCTGTGGAAGGGTGTGCGTAGTGCTGGCAAAGTGGTTTGGGTCACTGCCCTAGCTCCGTATGTGGTATTGATCATATTACTCGTACGTGGAGTTTCGCTACCCGGTGCGGATGAGGGTATCAAGTATTATTTAACACCCGAATGGCACAAGCTGAAAAATTCCAAAGTCTGGATAGATGCAGCCTCACAGATCTTTTTCTCTCTGGGTCCCGGTTTTGGTACATTGCTGGCCTTATCCAGCTACAACAAATTTAATAATAACTGCTATCGGGATGCTCTGATCACGAGTACCATAAATTGTTTGACCAGCTTTTTGGCCGGATTTGTCATCTTTTCTGTATTAGGGTGAGTACACTAAGAAAACTATGCAAAAATAACCTATTCAAAAGTGACAATAATCTGAAAAATACCAAAATATATATTGAAAAATATCTTGAAAAAATTTATTAAATTTTAATTGCCTACACATTTCTTAAAATTTTTAACATGATAATATTTAAAAATTTTAAAAATACTGAAAAAATGACATTTCTAAAAATAATACAAACACCAGCTCTCAGCTAAAGTTCCCACTTCTTATGTGCCTGTGTTTGCAGAAAACTGGGAAAATCATACGAATTATTAATGGAATATAACAGATTTTAATACGTAAAAGAAAATAAGATAAAAATCAGCAAATTTAAAAAGAACTCAAAAAATTTTTCGTAGTATCAAATATAAAATCAAAATTGAATAAAAAACATTATCAGGCCTGTTCCCGTTTCCGAATTCGAATAATCGGAAATGCTAAGAGTTGTGATTTCTAAGAAACGATTAAAGAATTCGGCCGAATCTTTTTGTCACAAAGAGGGTTGAATGAAGTTAAATGGGATTTCGAAGTTGAGTGCCGAAGGAGACAGTCGGTATTTGTAAGCGAGTACATTTAACAATTCCGATTCCGCATGAGTTGATCGAAATCGAAAACGGGAACTGGCCAGTATAACAATTTTTCCAAAAATTCCAAATAATTTCATAACATGTTTAATCAAATTACCAACAAATATTTAAGACACTTAAAAAAACGAGAAAGCAAAACTAGCTTCGTCTTAATACACTTGAAAAAATAGAGAAAAGCTAACTTCGGCTCGACCGAAGTTCCTATACCCTTGTAGCTTGTACAATTTATTAAATTAAGGTTTTAAATGACTTTCGTCGAATATTATTAGCTGAGTGTATCAGCAATAGATGGCGCCATTACTTTGACCATTTGCTTACCAGTTTGTTATATCGCAGCATATTCATCAGATTTGGATCAACCTCGTCAAAATTGTGTGGAAGCCGATAATATTCATAACTGGAAAGCTTAAAGACGCTACCATTAAAAACAAAAAAGTTTTTCTCACTAGAACTACTTTTTCAACCGATCGTTCCTATGGCAGCTATGTGCTATAGTCATCCGATTTGAATCAAACTTGGCAGAACTTTTGTGGTACCATATAATATTGATCAGTAACAAGTTTGAGAGCGATAGCATTGAAAACAAAAAAGTTTTTCCCACTAAGACTTTTTTCAGAATTATATTTTGTGTGGCAGCTATACTATATAGTTGACCGATTTTCATCAAACCAAGTGGAATTATGTAAAAGCATAGAAAACTTATAAATTCGTTTGGTTTTGGTTTGGGCGCGTTCGCGTTAAAGACAAAAAAGTTTTTCTAACAAAAAGGTTCGGTTCATGGTCTGCTTCCAGGGTTCTTTGGGTTTGTCTTAGAACCGCAGCCTTGCTTATAATGGAGTAAAACAAATTTTAATACGTAAAAATAAATTTTAATAAAACACTTTTAACAAACAACATTTTTAAACGAGAAAGCAAAGCTAACTTCGTCTGTCGAAGTTTTAATACACTTAAAAAAGCTTGCTCCAACGGTTAGCGATTTCTACCTAATTTCACAGATCAGTTTGAAAACATATAATATTATATTAATAATGAACGAGTTTAAGGGCGCTAACATTGGTTCCGACATATTAGCAGCGTGCAGTAAAAAGAAGACTCTGACGCTAAAGATGCTACCATTGAGAACAGAAAGTTTTTCTCACTAGAACTACTTTTCGACCGATAGTTCCTATGGCAGCTATAATCCATAGTCATCCGATTTGTATCATACTTGGCAAAATTGTGTGGTAGCAAATAGTATTGATCAGTAACAAGCTTGGAAGCAATAGCATTAAAAACAAAAAAGTTTTTCATACTAAGACTTTTTGTCAGAAATATCTTTTGTATGGCAGCTATACCATATAGTTGGCCGATTATCAAAACTTGGTGGAATTGCGTAAAAGCATAGAAAACTTATAAATACGAGGATTGGGGACGTTTGCTTTGAAGACAAAAAAGTTTCTCTCACTAAAACTACTTTTCCAACCGATCGTTTCTATGGCAGCTATATGCTATAGTCGTCCGATCCGGCCGGTTCCGACAAATGTGCAGCGTATCAAAAGGCTTCGTGCAAAGTTTGGTTAAGATAGCTTTAAAACTGACAGAGAAGATAGCATAGAAACAGACGAACATGGCTATATCAACTCAGCTCGTCATGATCAGAAATATATATACTTTGTATGGTCGGAGATGCTTCCTTCTATGCGTTATAAATATCTGGACAATTTTAATATACCCTTTACAAGGGTATAAAAAGGGATTGAACCCTCACCAGATGACGGATAAAACAAATTTTAGAAAAGAAATCCGATACAAGATATTTCGATTCAAAACACATGTTCTGAACTAGATTGGTCTACCAGTTTCTTTAGTTCTTGCGTTTAAAACCAACTGAAGCTTACTTGGCAATTGCCATCTATTCAATCTTCATAATGATCTAAACTCATTAAAAAAATTTTTAAAATTTCGCGATTTTTTGGTCCGTTTGATATACACCTACTATTTACCCGTAAATATACCCGTCTTCATGTCAATCTAAACTCATATAAGAATATGGCAAATGTTCAAATTTCTTTAAACCTATTGACCGACACCTCCTATTTACCCGTCTTTAATTTCCAACTATTAAATCTTCATGATAATCTGAACTAATCATAAAATTTTGTGTATTTCCGGATTTTGGTAAACGCTTGATCTGGACCCGTCAATTTACCCGTCTACATTATAGTCTAACCCATAAAAGAATATTGAAAATTACGCGACTTTTTAGACCGTTCGATCTAACCTATGCGTCTACAATTGCCTGTATAACTGTATACACTTCCTATATTTACCCGTCTACTACTGCCGTCCATTAAGTCTGCATAATAATTTTTGGTCATATGACAAATTTGCAAATTTAGCGATTCTTTTAACAATTCGATCTACACCTCGTATTTATCTGTCTACATTGCCATCCATAAAATCTTTATAATAATCTTAGGTCATACGAAAAATTGGCAAATTTCGCAATATTTTGGAGTGTTCAATCTAAGCCCCTAATTTACCAATACCTTTTTTTCTTAAATATTGAAATGAAAATTTGGCAAATTTCGCGGTTTTTGGTCTACATCCCTAATATGTATGTGCCATCTATCCAATCTTCATAATAATCTTAGGTCTCATGAAAATTTTGCAAACTTCACGGCCAGAGCAGGCGGCCAGCCATAGCTACCACGAGCCGAAGTCAGTCGAGTTTTTACGCAAACGCGAGCCGAACTCATGATTGTGTGAATCGGTGAACACTGAATAAAAAGGCTGTAGTCTGTAGAAAACTCTCTTGGCCACCAACACAAGCACACTTTTTTTGTCCTCTCCATTTGGCCGGCACTGATCTACACCTCCTATTTACCAACCTCTTAAAATAATTTTGCAAATTTCACGGTTTTTTTTATCATTTAAATAAGAGTTATATATAGCCTTCAAGTCAAGGCCGTCCAGGCAAGTCCGAATCCGTTAAGCCATTTGTGCGTGATTGAGTAACAAACGGATAAACATACAAACACACAAACATAAAAACTTTCACATTTATTGTAGTAGTAAGATAGACAAATCAAATAATATCTACGGGCTATAAAAGTACTTTCAATTTATCCAAGCTAAAATTACCACAAGGACCACAGTGCGATGATGAGAACATAACCGAATCGAGCTGTTTTCTTATGTGGATTTTGGCTCGATTGAGGATTTTTTAAATCAACAACGTTTTGAAATCCGATTCACACCAATGTATACACATATAATTCCAATTACAGATATACAGCTTAGTTCTCAATTCCACTTCTGCAAAATTTAAGTGATTTGGAGACTAAATCTGGTTTAAAATCACAAAATATCCAAAAATTTATTTCTATTATTCTAATTTAAACTTTTCTAAAAGAAAGAGCCAATCCTTAAGAATAAACTACTAAATTTTTTTTTCAAATCTTTCCAGATACATGGCTTATGTGCAAAAGACCTCAATTGATAAAGTGGGCCTGGAGGGGCCTGGCCTGGTTTTCATTGTCTATCCCGAGGCAATAGCCACGATGAGTGGTTCAGTGTTTTGGAGCATTATATTCTTTTTGATGCTCATTACCCTTGGATTGGATAGCACTTTTGGCGGCCTGGAGGCCATGATAACGGCTCTGTGTGACGAGTACCCACGTGCCATTGGCCGGCGAAGGGAATTATTTGTGCTATTTCTATTGGCCTTCATCTTTTTGTGCGCTCTACCCACAATGACCTATGTAAGTTGTTATCTCCTGATGCGTTTAATTAACAGTTAAGTGAAATGCGGGGAAGGAGGGTATATTATAAATATGCATGTGTCCGGGTATCAAGGCTCATTAAATCGCTTATCCTTCTCCCTGTGGCCATGCCCCGTCTGGCCCATTGTCCGGTGTTTAAATATGCCAACGATGGATTGCCATGTTAAGTGCTTTTTATCGTTCCCTCAGTTCATCTCCACATACTCAAGACGTATATTCTTTCCTGCATTTTTATCACCTGTCTGTTTGCCTTTGGACTGAACGGGACGCACACACACACACAACATCACCAAATTGGCAAACACTTGACGCCTTTAGATGGGTTTTAGTTGTTGGCCGTTGGGTGTTGTTGTTGTAGTCCTCCCTCCTGCCACTTTGCCTGATTACATTTGAAATTGTAATTTGTTGCGTTCCATATATTTGACTTTGGTCTGGAGCCACTTAACTTCTGTCGGTCAATGGATCAAGCTATTCCATATCAACTCAAGGATGCATCATTAATCAGACAAAAGATGGTAATGCATTTTTCTTGGCCTCGTTAAGAGGGGTTATGACAGTTTTTCGATTAAGTTGGAAACTTAAAACTGGAAGAGATTAAAGTCTTCCATTTCCCATACCAATTTCTAATGTTAATTAATTTATTTTTTCCCAGGGCGGCGTTGTTCTGGTGAATTTCTTGAACGTCTATGGACCAGGATTGGCCATTTTATTTGTGGTCTTTGTGGAAGCAGCCGGAGTATTTTGGTTCTATGGGGTGGATCGCTTCAGCTCGGATGTAGAGCAAATGTTGGGTTCCAAGCCTGGCATATTCTGGCGTATTTGTTGGACCTACATCAGTCCAGTGTTTCTGCTGGTAGGAAGATGATAATGCAGTCTAATCTTCCATCCCAAAAGTTTTCTCTCTCCCTTTTTACTTACAGACCATATTCATTTTCTCCATATTGGGTTACAAGGAAATGCTGGGCGAGGAGTATTACTATCCACCCTGGAGCACTCCGGTGGGCTGGGCGGTGACCTGCTCCTCGATTATGTGCATACCCTTGTACATGATTTACAAGTTCTTCTTTGCCAGCAAGGGAGATTGTCGTCAGAGGTTGCACGAGTCCTTTAAGCCCGAAGACGATTGTAGTTCGGTAGTGCCCGGACAACAGGGTACCACGGTGTGACATGATAATGCTGTGCATTTGAATATACACACCCAAAGGACCAATATTAAGATTTACAATTTGAATTGCAACAGCTTGTCACCAACAACAACAACAACATCAACCACAACAACAAGAGCAGCAACCATGGAGGGCAGCAGCCACCAACGGTTGCTGGACTTGAACAGTTACTACGCTTATCACACAAATAATCTTAACTATACGGAGGCAGATCTACTGCCACAGAATGGCCATGATATTACTAATCCTAGCTCTAGTCTTAGCAATTCCAATCATTATCATTCCAATGCTGGCGAGGACAATAATTGCTCCCCCCCACCACCAATGAGGCTAAGCAGCTGCAAGCCGCTCAAGTTTCCGTTGGCCAGCGAGTGGTTGGTTTAAAGGAAGGCAGATAATCCACATCGAAAGTCCGGCAAAGCAGCCATTTTGCCCGACTTTCATTTGTTTCGGTGTTAGTGCACAATAATCTAGAACTCTTGCCAAGTATTCGCTACGTTTTGGATTTCCAGTTTAGTTTGTAAGCGTTAAAGGAACATAGTTTACAATTTGTAGGTAAAACTAAAAATACTGGTAAAAATGCTTTTTAAAATAGCTCGTATAAAGATATGCCAAATGCCCTGTACAATGTAATCCAAATTCATGATTTCTTTTGAATTTTTTTTGTCGCCAAAGTAAAAACAATTGTAAGACAGCCACTTACAATTGTTTTTATTACCAAGTTATGTTTTAAATATAATTTCAGTGAAATAAGACAAATAATGAAATGGTTTTATTGGGTATAAGAGGGTAAAGATCCCAAACGATTTTTATTTCCGGTACGTACCGAAATATGCGTTTTGACGCTTAACGAATCGTTGTAGCAATCACTGGCTTACATTATAATAAGTTTTGGTAATCAGTTAAAAAAACCGGACTAGTATCATCGTTCATTTACAGCAAAAGAATATCCTCTTTATCTGCTCTTCATTCTATGGATCCCTTCATTTTTCGAAATTTGAAGTAAATTCCTGATCTTAGACCCAACGGAATACTGATTCGAATTCAAGCACATCTATCTTCTCTGGTACAAAGTTGGCTTTAATTTGTGACACTAACGAAAATTTTTTAGACTTTTTCTGGATCATAAACGAAATAAATCTAATACATAAAAATCTCGTGTCACGGTGTTTGTGCTCGAGCTCCTCCGAAACGGCTCGACCGACTTTTATGAAATTGTTTGTGTATATTTCGTAGGTATGAGAATAGATAGTAAGATAGTAGGTGTTTAAATGACCAAAAAAAATCGCGAAATTTGCTAAATTTTATTATGAGGTTAGATTATTGTGAAGTTTTAATAGTTGGCAGTTGTCGATGGGTAAATTGGAGGTGTAGACCAATCGGTCCAAAAAAATCTGGAAAACTGCAACATTTATATATGAGTTTAGATTATCATGAAGACGGATAAAAAGACGGATGGTAAAGATCAAAACTTTTAAAAAAAATTGCGAAAATTACTTAATTTTCGTATGAGTTTAGATTATCATGAACACGGAGAAATAGATAGATGTTAGTGGTAGATCGAGAGGTCCACAAAATAACGAAATTTACTGAACTTTAAATTGAGTTATGTCCAGAGATTAAAGCCGAAACTAATAACGGTTACGGTTCCCTTTTTGGCCGGTTGTGTACGGTTGTGGGATATGGGTTACGGTTATTAACCTAATTCTGTTTCTGGTTTCGCTTACGGTTACTGTTGTTGGTATAAAATATCACGTTGACAAATTTTGCAGACAAAAGCGGCCCCATTTCGAGGCTCATTTATTCAGTAAAAATACCAAGTTCAATTGTCTTCTTCTTCCTTTCTTCTTATATCAAATCGAAGGAGAACTCCATGAGGATGCAAGAACGTCATAGTCTTTATGATCATCGCCCTCATCATCTAGACTCAAGAATTTCACTATTTTAACCATATTGCGTCTGTTATCAGAGGAACCGGAGATCTTGTATGTCTTTCCTTTCGATCTCTTTTGGAATTTCCTTTGCAAGAATGCCTTATCGATGGCGAATGATATTATCTGTAACATTTTGCGGTTTGATTAAGTTTTCGTATTCCTTGCCTTTGAAAATTGAGTTTGGATTTTCCGAAAACCAACGTAATTTAGAACTAAAAATGTTCTGACATCCACTGTACACAACAAAACGCAGGTATCTTTAATTTCTTGTTAAGGTAAAGTCTTTAGCTAGCTGCTCTCTCTCTTGCGCGATCGCTCTGTATCTCTATAGCTCTCTACATTAGCAACAATGCGGAGCAAAATAAATATGCAGTCAATTTCAGTGTACAAATACATATTTAAAATGTTCGTTGTACAATGCACATACATCAAATAAAACGTTTATAGAAAGTTTTACTAGTAAAGGAAAAACCGAAATTAACCTCTACATTTATTTCTGTTTCGGTACTGATAACCGGCAGTGATTGGAAAGGTACCCAGGTTTCTCACCTAGGTAAAGGCCTGTTCTGAGAAGCGCGGAAAATTTAGCTCGCTAAATTGCACATAATAAATTTAGCATCCACATAAATTATTAGTGAGCCCATATATAAGTCAAAGAGACCAAATTCAGAAACGGCCACACTGGGGATCAGCTGTTTTGTTTTGTTTACAAACAAAAGTTGAAAGTGTTTTTTTTTTCAAAAATAGTTTGATTAAGCTGGGCAACAGGAACACAGATATGTATGTTGATGGAGGTAGCGGCATCAAATTCCGGTTCAAGGCGTTGGGCGAGGATCAAATTATTGCCCGTTTGAGACACACTTGGAGTAGGTGCAGATCGAGGAGGAGGCCTACAAGTCTATTTTACGGATATTGGGAGATGATATGCGTCCTGCCATCGTCTTAATGGTGTCGAGCATGTCGCTAACAAGGCTGATCTGTTTGAGATGTCGAGCATAATACCGGACTACTACTTGAAGGGTTATTTGGAAGTCTGCCGTTCGGGCAACTGTAATCGTTTGGAGAAGTTTGTACAAGATATTGGCTCATCGGCCTACAGTGTGGGTCAGCTGAAGCAGTTTGTATAGTACATAGTGCTTCATGCGGCCCTGACGAATGCCCAGATATGACAATATGGGGGGTAGCACTTTTGATGATTGATTCAAAGTCGGTTAAATATGCATTTCTTTGAAGGAATGCTGCTATCGTCTCCAGGACGACGGCTCGGAGTATCTGCAAATCATGGATTTGGGCTCTGCCATCATTTTGGCTCTCAAGTGAAACGCAATGCTAAAGATTGGAAAATATATTTTTAGTTTTCATACAAAATTATTGTTTTATTTGCCGTAAATTCAAAATCCTGCTGATGGCGTTCACGTTTGACAGCCACGCCCACACCGCTGGAGCTGGCAATGCTGCCCACAGCTGTCGCATCGCTATCCAACTCTATTTTTAGCTGGTCCGCAGTGGTGTTAAACTGGATGACCGGGTTTGGATGTCACCACCTGTTTGTTTGGCATCCACCGAGTGCGGACGCTTGCGTCCGTTGGCATAGGAGGGGTATGGCACTCCAGTGCGGATTTTGTAACTTTCTTGGGCTGATTTGTGGCCCTTAGCTAATAGTTTCCTCACGATTGAATCTCTCGGTGCGTTTTCTTTTGGGTTCATGTTTCCCGTGCATTGTCGATTTTGACGTCAAAAAAATGAGCTGCTTATATTTCCGCCATCGCATCAGCTGTTCATTCAATCCACTCACGACCCACACCGCTATCGATACGTCAACTATCGATAGGCCAATTGTCTATTTATTTAGCGCGTCTCAGAATACAGAAACGAAATTCCGCCGCGGAAAGTTTCCGCCACTGTTTTTTTATATGGAGTGCGTCATAAAAATTTATTTTCCGCGCTTCTCAGAACAGGCCTTAAGGTACAAGTAAATGTCAAAAAATATATCTAGGTAAGGTAAAAGGTATCCGGAATTTCCAGTACCTAGGTAAAGGTAAAGGTGCAAAAAAGGTACTTTTAAATTAAAAAGCATGGTTCATCAATTCATATTAGTAATAAATATTAACTGTACGGGCTTAAATCCAAATATTAGGTTTAAAAATCCAGGATTATTTGGATCCACTTCGATTTCCACTTCAAAAAGCAAAGGTCTTGCCACGCTTGAAGTTAGAACTCCTTTTATAAGAGCATCATTAAGTTGATCAAAATATTTCAAATTTTTCAAGCGTTGAAGTCAAGAAAAATACTAAATTGCAACGGGATTTGCCTTGAAAAATTGTGACTAGTGCGATAAAAATAAGGATCATCTTGTAGCACTGGGCTAGAGCCGAATAAATAAATCAAATTGAAGATCAATAACCTCAGCGAAAATGTCAGTAACGTTATTCAACTCATAAAAAAAAAAGTTCTTGGAAAAATAATTTCAGCATCAGCTGAACTATGCCGCTCTATTACCTTTAAATCAGACTCTTCTAAAAACTCAGGCTTCACGTGTTTCATTCAAAACAGTACACTTTAAATGCTTTTCAGAAGTTGGATACATTTTCTGTAACTGTTTAACATTTGGATATCTCTAAGTCGGTATTTGCTATGAACTTCAGCTACTATATTAGCAATTATTTCATGTGTGTGGGAAAATCGCGAAACACGCTTTCACTATCCTAAAAAATTTGCAATTTAAAACCGGTTTCCAGTACAAAATTGGTTTAAAAATCGCAAAACTTTGCCAAAGTAAAAATGGGAGGACGGCTGATAGTCCGGCTTCCTCTTTTCTAGCATGAATCGTATAGTTTTTGAACACGGAATATTTGCCGGTCGTCCAGTTAAAGCCACAAACAGGTCCCGGATTCTTTTCTGTTCAATGTAGCAGAGCGCGGCAGCATCTCGGCTATAATGTAATCAGAGCGAAAAAAAAGTAAAAAAAAGTAAGTACGAAAAGTACCTAGTACCTTACCCATTGACAAGGTAAATGAAAATTAAAATTTGAAAATACCGAGGTAAGGTAAAAGGTACACAAAATATGTATCTAGGTATTTGTACCTAGGTACTTTCTAACACTGATAACCGGTTATAGGGTTACGGTTATAAGAAAAAAGTTTTGTCGGTTTCGGTTACAAATTTAAAAGTTTTTTTAGCAATTGAAGGTTACGGTTTCGGTTAGGGTTTTAATCTGTGGTTAAGACTAACACGAAGATTTGATAGATGACAATTGTAATGTAAGCTTCACTTCTTTGTTTTGTTTTTAAAATACTAACAGGGGCGTAGCAGCGCGAGCCGGGACAGCTGGTATTTTTATACTCTGTACCGAAGGTACATAGAGTATATTAAGTTTGTGCAAAAGTATGTAACAGGGAGAAGGAATCGTTTCCGGCCCTATAAAGT
This sequence comes from Lordiphosa magnipectinata, assembly GCA_037044535.1. Classification (NCBI taxonomy): domain Eukaryota; kingdom Metazoa; phylum Arthropoda; class Insecta; order Diptera; family Drosophilidae; genus Lordiphosa; species Lordiphosa magnipectinata. Next base: position 525,327 of record JBAMBO010002825.1, read on the forward strand.
ATATATATTCTTGATCAGCATCAACAGCCGATTCGATATAGCCATGTCCGTCTGTCCGTCCGTATGAACGAAGAGATCTCAGAGATGGTAAGAGATAGAGGTTTGACATGTATGGGGCATATATTTCTTATACTTGCAGGCAGATCAAGTTTATTTTCAATTTTTGCCACGCCCCCTCCCGCCCCCGCAATTTGGAAACGTCATATCTCGTACAGTTTTGAAGATAGATCGTTCGTTCCTTCTAGAGATACCTTGTAAACAAAATTATTTATCGATTTGCTGAAGGAATGATAAAGATCGGATGAACGATACTCAAGGTTTGAGCAAAAAACGGCCAGTAAACACCCCCCACCCGCCCCACCCACCACCACAACATTCTATTGAACGGCAATCTTACTGAGAGAGAGAGAGAGAGAGAGAGAGAGAGAGAGAGTGAAACTTAGAGATGAGCGCGTATAACTCGTGAGCAAATGCGAGCTGCGACGTTAAGGGTACAGAGTATGTTATAGTCGGGCTTGACCGACTTTCTTTCTTGTTATATTTTTCTTTGCTAAATATTTTGTTTCAAGTTTTTAAAAGATTTTTTTTAAGTTAGAGCTTTTTTTGCAAATGGTTTCACCAAAGACTCTAGAACAATTACAACAATGGAAAAACCTACCTTTATCAGAGAGTCTGGGCCGCGCACACTACATTTGCTCCGTCGTCTGCTTGTGCGGGCTGGCGCCATACGAATCGATTTTGTTGTTGTAACAAAGGCTGCAAACCTCTCAAATTCTTTAGTTCGGTTCGCGGACCGATTTCTAAGCTTGTCGAACCTAAGGTTTTGGATCGAACCTTGGTTCATAGCTTCTTAGTTCGTTTAAGAATTCTCCCTCCATTTTCGGTGAATATGAATGAATCAGTAAAAATGCTCGGCTCTAATTTGGTTGGGGACGAATGCACCATATTTCTTTCATACCTACCTCTACTGCTTCAATACTGCCTGCTCTTTGAAATTTAAACGTAACCTCTAACTTTTGTGTAACTTAATATGCGACGTTGGTAAAAAATTTGACTTTTGCTTTAAACCAGGTACAATAGGTCATAGTAGCCCTGAAATACGATAGTTTGAATGTTAACAATGCCTCCTACGACGAACAAAAAAAATCAATCTAAGTAAATTTGCATGAACTTGAAACCTTCCATTTTTTACTTAAATGCCAATTTCTTCTATATTCTTCGATGGATTTTAATGAAATATGTTGCGTTTTATTTTTAATAGATGAGTCTTTGATGACCAGCAATAAAATAAATGTTTCAACATTTTTTTTTTTCGTTAAATTTATGGTTTTTATTATTCTCTGAGAAGAACTCTATGTTAAACAATGATAAATATTATATTTGTGTGTGCGGTTCCGTGATTCTGGAAAACCAGACAACGGAATTATTCAATTTCGATTTCCAATATTTATAATAAATTAGCTTGGTTAATAACAGTAGATAATGCGATGTCGCATCACATAGGTACTCCCAATAGCGGTAATGTTTATTCTAAAAAATCGCACTTAAATCTTGCTTTTTTCAAAAAGTGATAAATTTACTTCAAAGTAGCCGATAACAGCCTTTATAACCCCGAAGTCAAACACCAGATTAAAAAGTGGTGTACTAATTAATGATAGGGCATTCAATTACCTTCCATGAAAGCATTACCTTTTCATAATGAATACTGGAGATACACATTTTTCTAAGGCTACTTTTCTTCCTAATCGAAAAACACTAAAAAATTTGTGGAATGAATTTTTGGACTCAGCGGAGGGGTATACATAAGGAATTGTTACCAAATATTCGGGATCGCAAAATTTGTATTATTTTGTAAACTAGTGTAATCAGAGTCCAAAAAAACCACAAGCCGAGCTTCTCTCAATCTCTTGGCGTGTTTGCTTAGAATTTTCGCACGGTAAGGTTTGAGAAGCTGTTTCATGACAGAAGCTTTTTTTGAGAAGCTTTATTTTTACTTCACAGCTGGCGCCAATAGCTGGTAAAGCAGACCGGATGTGTAAAAGCTATTTTCTAAACAAAGAAAAAAACTTTTTATTAGATGTTCCAAAGCGGGAGTGAACCCACGGCTACTCCATACACTACACGCTGCACACACCCGGCCACAATCAGAGTGCCAACAATAGGATTGAATAAAACTTATCGGCGAACATGTTGTGTATGCAAGTTTGACGAATAGAGCGCAAAGCCAGTTTATTCGGGTGTTGATTAATGTATGAGCGTTTTACAATCGAACGAAGCCGTTCTTTGGTACCAAATTAGAATTAAATCGGTCAATGTTTAGATACATTTCTTAGTTGAGATTTACCAGGTGAAGCAAACTTCATGAAGTTTTTGAAAAAGCTTTCGTTTGTAGGACACAGGTGTAGGTGTAGAGGGGCATGCGATACCACTACACCACTTTTCTTAAAGCCAGAGCTTTTTGGAAAACTTCATTCAGTTTGCTTCACCGTTTAAATCCCGACTTATACATTTGCCACATTTTTTTAATTTTGAAAAACTAACCTTATCTATCGGCCAACCATAATGGCAATAGCTTTTTTAGAGTTTTTGATAAAAATAATTTAAATATCAATTTACCTGACCCCAACAATTCATACACCATTCGATACACCAAGTTTATTCAGTAAAATATACATACATACAGTAATATACAATTTGCAGGTACACAACAAATCCAGTAAAAATAAAATATTAATATAAATTTTCCAAAAGAAAATATCGAAATTGCTACAATGCCAGGCTCAACCAGTTCATCTACCATAGATCCTGCTGAATTCGATGAACGTCGTGAATTTGAGTTGCAGCCAGGCAACAGTGCAATAGATTTACCTGAAGTTTCAAATATTTATCTGAATAGAAGACGGATTCCCCCACAGCCAAGCCTACATCGATTAAGAAGTGGCTTTATACGCCGACGTCGTGTTAATCCCACACCATTGACAAACAGGAATCGTCGTTTTGTTCCGATACCAGCTCGATCTCGACGCACTCATACGACTGGCGGCAACACCAGTAACTCGGTTATACGAATTCTTCTAAGTTTGTCTCCAAACTCACGGCATGTTGATAATGCAACCATAGTTGGGGATATGACTCTTCTTTCGAGTGCATTGAGTTTGGTAGGACAAATCCAAATAAATTCCATAGTGGGGATGGGAGCACATAGCGTGGTGTTTGACATCGACATGAACCATGCACCGGCAACGGGAACAGATGAGAACGAGGACCCTGCGGGCGGTGATTCGAATTCTTAGGATGACATTTTTCAAAGTTAATGAAATTGGAGTGTTAAGAAATAACGATGGTAAAACCTCAACCATGTGTAAAATGTTCAAAGCAATAAAAACCGTCAGATAACAACACCAAACACATTAGAATTTAATGTATTACAATTACAATAAAAAATTTAGTTTTTAAGATTGGAGATGGAATGATGTTCCAGCCAACTTTCTGTTGCTCATAACTTGACTATCGTTCGGATCGGACTGGCGGATCGATCAAAAAGGTCTAAGAGGTAAAAACCATTTATCTACAAAACTCGGCAGGCTGTCTTTGCTTTCGTGGAAGATTATGAAAAAATAAGTTAAGACAAAATACCAAGGAGAGCTCTCTACCAGCTGAATTCCTGTATAAAGACCGTTATTCAGTCATTCTACGGCAGTGTCGTTTAGGAATTTGACAATGTGAATATGTGCTCTCGCCAAGATTTTTACGAATCAGTTTATATTGGACGCTATTCTTCAGGTTTCAAGAGAAGTCATTTCGACCTACTGCTAGGTATGGGCAGGCAGTATCTAGAACTTCTGTTCAGCCAAATTTATTTTCAAATCATCCTTTGGTAGTTTCGTTTAGCCATCTTTCCAGCGTGTGCAGCTAAGCCGCCTTTAGAGCATTAAAATCCAGTGGCCCCAAAAACAGAACTTCTGTGTGTAATCCATTTTCGACCTAAGAACTAAATTTTATGTATTTATTAAAAGCAGAAACGTGAGAAAGATATGTGAAGCTTGATTTTGGGCTCTTCCGTGTTACTTTTAAAAAACAATTTTGAGTTTTAATTAAGTTAAATTTTAATTACATAAATCTGGCCTTTAAATGTTACGCGGAAATAAATGAAGGATTAGGATTGAAGCGTGAGGGGTATATAACTATAGACGATATACATCATAATGATAGATGGGGGTTGGGGGGTTTGTAAATTTATTTCGTCACGCTGAACAATTTGGTGAATGTAGTTCCAGTTGCCTCCTTCCTATTCCTGCGTGGGCGGTTGCTTCTTACGTTTGCGGCGAGGCTTGCGCTTTTTCTTTCGCTCCTATTTTTTGGTCGCCTTACCGCCCTCATCCTTGCTCTTGTCGGTCTTTTCCGAATCGGATTTTTTGGCGTCCTTATCCTTGGTGTCCTTGTTATCCTTATCTTTGCTCTCTTTGTTTTTATCCTTGGCATCCTCAATGGTTTTGCCCTTGCCCTCTTCAGCGTCTCGATTTGCCAGCTTGTTGTTAATCAGGTTGTGCAGAGCTATAATGGAGCGCACCATGGAGGCCAAGTAGACGACCAGCATCTGATCATTGGTCTTAACGTACATGGTGCCCGTGAACTGATCGTTGGTGATATCGGGCAGCAGATTGAATATATCCTGCAGTTGATAGACAATCTGATAGTTTATGGGCATTTTGCCATCCCCCACACGTTGCAGATATTGCTTGATATCACGTAGTTGGGCATTCAGACCCTTGAGACCCATCAGTTGATTTGTAATCTTCTGCGAGAGGCTTCCGACGGTGGTGTCCTTGATATCGCGTAGCAAATGCTCTACACCCACTTCTTCCGCCTCCTCGGCTCCAATTTCGCTGGGAACATGCTCGAAAGTCTTGCTGGTGGGCGAACCATCATCATGTACCTCCTCAACGGAGATGTACGCTTCAGTGGGCAAACCCAAGTCTTTGGGCTTGGCATCTATGATCACCAGCACAGAGTTGGGACAATAGCGACGAATCAGCTCATTGATGGCGATATCGTTCTGGTGCAGCTTTGGCCCCGTGTGATACCAGCCCACCACACGCTCTCGGGCATTGACTTTCTTGAACATGCCATACATATTCTCCAGATAGTCATGATCCAAGAACCAAACCGATTTGTCTTTGTCATCCTCATCAAAGGGCACTGAAATTGGCGACTTTAACAATATTCTACAGCTTTCAGTATTCCTACCGCTTACCTGCAAAACTGTTCGACACATCCAGCACTCCCTTTGAACGCCAGCAGCCCAGCAAGACGCCGACCACACGCTTTTGATTACCTATTTTGCCCATGCGATTGAAATGATCCACCACGGAAAGCAGCACCAGAGGATGCACTATCACCTTGTTTACGCTGACCTCCAGGGAAGGCATTTTGTTCTTGTTGTCGGGGGGTTTCGTTTACTTAGAAGTTGAGTTTGTGGTGTTTTACGCACAGCGTACTATGCTTTCCGAGTAGAATAATCACTCAAAGTTGGGCCACAAAATTTTGCGAGATTTGCGGCTAAAATTGATGACAAGCAGAATTAGTGTAGGGTTGTAGTGGCATGGGCATATCGATAAGTAAGTATCGATAAGCATCGAGTAAGGTGGCAGCTCTGATAATTTTTTAATTTATCGAATATAAAAAATGATTAATTACACTAGCTTACAAAATAGTACAAATTTTGGGATTTCGAACATTTCGTAGCAATTTATTTTTGTGAATCACTCCGCTGAGTCCAAAAATATAGTCCACAAATTTTTTAGTGGTGCCGTTTTCGAGAAATCGCGAAAAAGCCAGTTTTGTCATTGGAAAGAAAAGTTGCTTTAGAAAATGTGTTTATCTACGGTATCGGTTAATTCATTATGAAATGGTTAAGTTTTCTTGAAAGGTAATTGAATGCCATGCCATTTATTCATTCACCACTTCTTAATTTGGTTCTGACTTCGGCATTATAAAGGATTTTATCGGCAACTTTGCATTAAGTTTATCACTTTTTGAAAATAAGTTAAATTTTAAGCGCGCGTTGAACTCCATATTAACAAAAGTCACCCTAGTCGCGACTCTTCTTGAAGAGTCGTTTACAACCCGTTTTTCTTACTAGTTTTGACTCATTTTCGAGTCGTATTTTTCAACTTTTTCGAGTCGTATTTTCAATAATTTTTGAGTCATACTTTCAATAATTTTCGAGTCTTTTTCGGGTCGTATTTCTTATCGCTTTCTAAAAAAATAAATATTTAATTGAAGAATAATATTGATATAAGTTTTCTTCAATTAGTTATTGTATTTTTTGAGAACAATAATTTTTGGGCTTCTTTTTTCACTATTTTTCTCTATTGTTTGGCGGACCTTTTTTTCTTAAATAATATTTTTCTTCGTTTTTAATTAACTTTTTTAATTTTATTTGCTGTTGATCTCCTGGCTGACCTTCACATCACTTTATAACAGATAATAATGAACAGATATGCAGAATTTGACAAATGCATTAAAACTTGTAAAAGAAGTACCGTAAGAATCAGAACAGAGATAACAAGCTGTTTTTTATCGTTCAGCGGGGCGAGATATTACTGCATAGCAACAGCCTAAAAAAATCACATTTCAATCCCCTGCGTGATCAGTTGGCGATTGCTCTTATTTTGAGCATATGCATCAGTATTTTTCGAGTCTTCTTTAAATCGCACTTTAAATATATCTTTTTTTTTAATGATCAAAAGGCTCGATAAAGACTTTTTCCAAGTGCATTTTGTAAAAATGATCTTCCAAATGCTAGGTGGGTAATGTAACTAAAGGGGTTATACGCAGTGAGAATTATAAAAAAAATCGATTTTTTGTTTTTTTGCATATTCTTAATGTATGTACAATGTACATACAAAGAATGATAGCCATTGTACAATGTACATACAAAGCATGATAGCCATTGTACATACATTTAAGTACACACAAAAAAATTTCAAGTCAATCCGCCAATGATTTTCCAAATTACACGCATATTTGTCAGGTAAATTTACAGTGATGTAAAAAGTCGGTGACTAAAATTACTCTACGATCGTTTTTTGTAAAATAAAATACATTGTCACAATAAATTTAAAATAATGCGTATGATCCCTTAAATCCATTTTGATTGATGCGGAAAGAGAATCACATAGATCAGCTGTTGTCGACGCTGAACGCAGTGGACCTATAGGGACTAATCGATAAATTGTGCAATCGATGACAGAACGCGCTGAGGTGTAAGTCGATGCTGCTGCATTCGTTTGTCAGTTGTCCATCCCTAGGTTAAAAATGAAAATTGTTTAGCAAACAATTAAAGTGAGTGTCTAAGCACTAAAATAAAACCAATAAACCGTAAATAGTGGCCCAATAAATGTGTTTTGTATATCAAATCCACCATGAGTGAGCGCCAAGTTGGCAAAGCTAACCAAATGTAAAAGTTATTTATTTTTTTCGTGTTGCGTGCTCGCTTATGTGTGGCTGTGTGTGTGTGTGTGTGCGTGTAGTTTTGTCTCTGTCGTGCCCTTGGCTTAGCTGGTACACCTATAGCTGTACTCTTCTCACACAGATGACCTAAACGCTTAATGTTATCGATAGCGATTACCAGTATCGGCTCCGTTGCGCGAGAGAAATTACAATACAAATACAAACGCAGACAATTAGCTGAAAAGCGCAAAAAAGAGTTTCGTTTTATCTAAAAATTCAATTGGGCTCGGTTCGGGGACACACTGATATCAAATAAATGAGTGTGTGCTTTTAGGCCAGATACGAGAGCGAGGATGAGGTAATATTTCCGACTTGACTGGCCTTTCCCGTTTCACGCCCATTCCCTTCTGAGTCGCAGTGGCGGCGTAATCATCAATATCTCAATGAGCTGTCTGCAACTGTAAAACGAGGCTTTGGCTGTCGCGTGTTGTTTACAAAACGAAATTTGTGTGTGCGCTATTTGGCATTGGTCAAATTAATAGTGTTATCATGGCTCTGAAAGGAGCCACGCAGGGAGTGGTGTAAAATTTCACCAAGTTTTGTGCCAAAAAAAGTGGAAAAAATAACCAAAGACCAGCTCACACATACCAGGAGAAAGACGAGACAGACACACACACCGACACATACACATACGCACTCTCTACGCTCTTTTGTCTACGTCTTTTACTTTTTTTCTCGTTTGTAATCATTTTCCTCCCATTCGTGTGTTTTTTTCTACAAATATTAGAGCTCGAGAGCTGCTAATTAAATTATAAAACATACAGAAGCGTTAAAAGAAGACGACAACGTCGACTGAAACCGAACCAAAACCCTAGCGACACACAATCTCCCTCTCAACCTCAACACCCAGCTAGTCTGCGACTACTCTCAGCTCAAGTGTTGGCCTATTTCGCCGTTGAGGCGGCAGCGTGAATAAATAAAATACAACAACAACAAAACAAACTAATAGGTGAGCAGAGTTAAAATCAAGTGCCATCGATATACGCGAATGTTTGCTAAACAAACAGAAATAAAAAGAAAACACGACTCCGCCGTGAATTCCGATTAAAACATTAATATAACTGACAACAAACGACATTGCTGTAGATACAAGCAATTGAGTTAACACCAATTTAAACTGAGACACGAAGAATGTATGAAGATTTATCAGATTCAAATTAAGATTTAATCAAGCCTCTAGATGAAGAAAATGCGTCTTGGAATACGCATAAGCCTCCACGTCTAATTAGTGGTACTCTCTTTAGAGATCCTAAACCTACCCTAGGTGCTAGCCCAGCTCTTAAAAATGAATCGAAAATGAGTCATGTTGCTCGAATGTATGAATAAACCCCCGTTTTAACAGTAATACCATTAAAATGTCATATAAGTTGTTAAAGAAGGCATGAGAATATGAACCAAACTCCCAGTCTTTTCTTTCAAAATCAATTTATATATTTTCAAATATTTCCATTTTATTCAATGCCGAATTTATTAAGAAATCTGGCTCAGCTTCCGCGCTTATTGATAAAGTATAATTGGAGACTTGCGGTTTAGCTTTCGGCTTTTTTATGATATTATTATTACTCACATACTGCTCTCTGATTAGTTATGTTTCCCCATAACTCGTTATCCAGACATATCGCTTAAGGAACGATAATTGCATCATATACCCAATATAGAGGGTGTGTTTACTCGCGCAGAACTTCAGAATTAGAGTTGGTTTTTATACTCTGTACCAAAGGTACACAGAGTATATTAAGTTTGTGCAAAAGTATGTAACAGGGAGAAGGAATCATTTCCGACCCTATAAAGTATATATATTCTTGATGAGCATCAACAGCCGAGTCGATATAGCCATGTCCGTCTGTCTGTCTGTATGAACGCACAGATCTCAGAGATGGTAAGAGATAGAGGTTTGACATGTATGGGAACTATATTTCTTATACTTGCAGGCAGATCAAGTTTATTTTCAATTTTGGCCGGGCCCCCTCCTGCCCCCGCAATTTGGAAAAAACGTCATATCTCCCACTGTTTTGATGATAGATTGTATGTTACTTCCAGAGATATCTAGTAATCAATATGTTTTATCGATTTGCTGAAGGAATGATAAAGATCGGATGAACGATACTCAAGTTATGAGCAAAAAATGGCCAGTTTAACCCCAATATGTGTGTACATTTTTAGATATACTGATGGTATCTAATGCCACATTTCTTTAGACTTAACTAAAAGAGGAAAAATGTCTTCCAATTTTGTTACCCTTGGATCGTGCAATCCGAATTTTACATACAATCTCTAAAATCGTGAAGTCGGACGCGATTGATAAATAGAATTTAATCTTGAAACCCCACATTTTGTAAATTTTCCGGTTGATTTTCCAAACTTTCAATACAAATCAAAATATTTTTTCCGTAATTAAAATTTTTCCCATTTCCCCAAATATTTTCATTGGGATTTAAGTTTCACCAGACTGCTGGTCATTCCAATAATTCGACCGAACACTCTTGTAAAGAAGTTTTTGTCATCCGACTAGTGTGAATTCGTGCTTTGCATGAAAATGTGGGGTGCGTCCCGGTTCTCAATCAAATAGGGTAGCAAACTACATTCTAGGACTCAAATGTAGTCAGCACTATTCATTGTGGAGCTCGGAAATTGCAAATCCAGCTTTCCAAACTTATTGAATGCTCCCCACACCATAGCTGGCCACCAAAATTTCTCTTTGAAAAATAATCAAATCACGCCAGTATTGGCGAAATCCATCTGGAATCATAAATGGTGCCGCGCACTTATTGTTTCGAGCATTACTTCGGTGTTGATGCTCGGATCTAATTGTGCTTTTCAAAATAGTTAATATATATTAAGTCACGAGGTTCTAACTTAGAAATTATATCACTGGCAGTTTTTCTTGGTTTAAAAGGGGAGGAGAGGGGGAGTTTTCCAAGTCTGAAACAAACTTGATCAGGGTACAGTATACACCTAACTACATGCCATAAATTTGTAGCCCTATCTATAGTCTATAGACTATATCTATAGTCTCTGAGATCGACGCGTTCATACAGACAGTTGGGCATGATGTAGAATATATTTGCTTTGTATGTTCGGAGATGCTTCCTTCTCCATGTTAAATACATTTGCACAACTTCAAAAATAGTACTGAATTTATCAAATAACCAAATAACATGGGGAATGATTATAATTTTCTCTAGACCGAACCGCAAAATAAGGTTCGAAGCAGGTTTATTTTCAGTTTTTACTGCATAAGGCCGAATAGGGGTTGGAATCAATTTGGTTCTAAACCGGTATGCAGCCATGAATCTTAGTTCAATGGTTCATCTTTCAATTGTTTTTTATCCCTTAGTTCTGTGATCTTGTAGTTCATACATTTTTTGTAATTGACAAGCATCAATCGTTAACGTCGAAAATTATACCCGTGCTCGTTGTGCTGTTAAGAACTGTAAGAACACTATAGTAGATCTTAGGGACTTTAAGAGCTAAAGAAATCAAATCAAACATAAATCCAGCTTAATCATTTGATTAGTATGTAAAATTCGGAACAGAAAATATCTTAGCCAAGTCTTCAGACTTCAAATAAATAAAAACCTCTTGCTTCTTACTTAAAGATTTCTAAACCTTTAGTCGACCTTACAATGACAATGAAATATCTGCAAATATTCACATTATTGTCAGCAAACCGCAACCTGTGCAAATCTATCAATGAACCTGACTCACTAAAGCTTTTTTTTTTGCTGTTTTTGCTTATGTTTTGTTTTTTCCAGCTTTCACCAAATCTAGTTTTTCCTCGTGGACAAGTGCCAAGAGCCGTCGCCAGCTCCTCCTGCACTATGTAGGAGCCAACACAAAAAACAAACCACAACAAATCGCAATAAAAGTCCAAAACAACAACAACAACGCAACTAGCCAGATTTAATTTTTTTTGTTTAGTGAAAACATAAATAACATTTACAATAACAACAACAAAATCCAAGAAGATGTCGTTCATAACCAACTTGAAAAAGGTCTTTCACCTGGGCGGTGGAGAAGCCAAAAAGAAGCGTCTCTATAATAATATTAAAATGGATACGGATCCGGCAGAATTTTGGGAAATGGTTGGCGAACTGGGTGATGGAGCCTTTGGCAAGGTGTACAAAGCCCAACACAAGGAACACAAACGCTTCGCAGCGGCGAAAATGTGCACACTGGAAGATGAGGAGAATTTGAGCGATCATATGGTGGAGATCGATATACTGTCCGAGATAAAGCATCCAAATATTGTGGAACTATATGAGGCCTTTTCCATAGATGATAAGTTGTGGGTGAGTAGATCAACTTAATCCTAGCGAAGGAAAAGAAGTTTTTATTTGCACAACTTGTCCATATAGATGCTGATTGAGTACTGCGATGGTGGAGCATTGGATAGCATAATGGTGGAGCTAGAGAAGCCATTGACTGAACCGCAAATTGCCTACGTTTGCAAACACATGACAGAGGGACTGACTTTTCTACACAAGAATAAGGTCATACATCGTGATCTGAAGGCGGGCAATGTGCTGCTTACCATGGAGGGTGGCGTTAAGTTGGGTAGGTGCTGGCGTGAGACATTGTTTTAAGCTCTACAATTTTCTCTTTCACAGCGGATTTTGGTGTCTCGGCCAAGAATAAGCATACCATGCAAAAACATGACACTTTTATAGGCACACCCTATTGGATGGCACCCGAATTGGTTTTGTGCGAAACCTTTCGAGACAATCCCTACGATCACAAGGTAGATGTTTGGTCGCTGGGCATTACTCTTATCGAGTTGGCCCAAATGGAACCGCCGAACAGTGAAATGTCGCCTATGCGTGTGCTGCTCAAGATACAAAAAAGTGAACCACCCAAACTAGAGCAGCCCAGTCGTTGGAGCAAAGAGTTTAATGATTTTCTCAAGATATCCTTAGTGAAGGTAGGACTAAACTCGAAACTGGGAGTTAATTGGACTTTAGTTTAATACTTGAATTGCTTTCTCCAGGATCCCCAGCAAAGACCCACCACAGATGTTTTGGTGCAGCATAGCTTCATAAGCCGCAATCTGGATGCCAAACCCATTAAAGATTTGCTATTGGAGTACAGAGCTGAGGTGGTGGAAGAGGTGGTGGACGATGAGGCTGAGGTAAGTTCTAATTTCAAACTGCTGTGGTTGGTAGCGCTAGCAAATGACACAATATTAAAATACCAAATACGATTTCACCTCCCCCTCTCTCTTTTCACGCTGCTCTCTGCCTTTACTCAAATCAAAACACAAAAATTCTTTATTATTTTTATCTTTCGCCATGTCGCAATGTTTGGTTCTTATCATTTCCATTTAAAAATATAATTAATTTAGAAGCTTAAACGCCAAGTGAAACGGCGCTCGCTCTATCAGAGGGTTGGTAAGTCGTTCTACAGAATACCCCAGTTGCCCCAGCCGTCCCCCCCATGCACTGCATCCTGGCACTCGGATTTTAGTTTCTTTGATAAACAGAGGGCGGGGCGCTAAGTTAATTTACGTAGTTTTATCAGCTTCTTTATCACGTTTCGTTTGTAGTTTGTGTGGTAGAGGCCACTCCTGTGTAGTTTTTGATGTACACCCTTCTAGAAGTGTCGTTTAATTCCTAATCAGTGAAGATAATGAAAAGGCGTCTGCTTTGTCTTTGCGAATTTATAAATATAATGTCTAAAATTATGTTTCTATAGCAAAATGAGTCGGCTTTAAGATTAAAGTTATAAAAAATAAAATTTATTTTTTCATTTCTGCATATTATTTCATAATATTCTCTTAATATTTTTAGTAATTTGTAATTCTCTAGATAGCTCCCATGGGCGGATAAACTTACAATTTACTCTGGTATAGTGTATGTGACAGATAGAGCTTTCTATAAGATTATTTCTATAGATCATTTGAAACGTGAGGTTTTAGCCGGTTTGGGGTCGTAGTTGATTACACCAGTCTACAACAATTTCAGTCCCAAACCTTTAAAATCCCTTTCTCAGAATTTAACCGGCTAGCAACTATTTCACAAATACCTAAAAACAGATCGCTAATCTCAACAACTAAGAAATAACGGAAGGCTAATCGTTTACATAAACAACAAGCAAGATGGTTTCTGTAAACATCAAATAAAAGTAAAACTTCAAAATCAAAACGATGATAAAAACATCTAGTCAAATACCACCTAGATGGCGAAACTTACATCACACATAAAAACTTAGTTGTAGAAAACCAAAGTAAATCCCGAAATTCATGATGAACACTACAAGACTTCAATGTTTCAACATCATCATGGACATATATAAAACAATTCTTCTTTAAATCCATCGCTAAATCCATCAAATATCTTTCACAAATGTTAAAATAGTTTCGAACTTGTTTATATATAACTCCATAATACCAACCTACAAACCAAAGTTCAAGATCTTAGATTAAATATTTATACTCTGTACCAAAGGTACACAGAGGTCCGATTTCACATCTTCTAGAAAGCACTATCGGTCACATAAACTAACAAATAACAGAGTATGTTAAGTGCAAAAGTATGTAACAGCCAGAAGGAATCATCTCCGACCCTATAAAGTATAGATATTGTTTTTCGAGTCGATATAGCCATGTCCGTCTGTCTGTCCGTAACCCAATTTACTTTTCGAAGCTCCGATTCGCTGGTTCGGAGCGAAATTTACAAATAGTTAGGAAATTTCAAATTTGAAGTTTTTCTGAAAAGGTTTTGATTCGAACCTTGGTTCGACCAAAGATTTACACCAATTTAATAGGAAAACATTGATTGATATTCATAATAATATTCAGAATTTTTGTACTTTTAATTTGACAAAAACAGTTTTCAGGCCCTAGCAACTGAGACTTCATTCCATGGTACTTTCATGGTTGCTTATATTGACAAGCTGTCAAAATCTTATGAATGTTAGGGCCGATTCCTCATCTTCTACATAGTTCTGTCTCATAAACTATCAAATAACAGAGTAAATTGTAAGTTTATCTGAAACATAGAGGGAGATAGCTGTCGTCATTTTCTAAAAGTGGAATTTAAAGTCTAAAAAACAAAACTTATTATGGGTTTCCGCTTTATTGTGTATTGTAAACGTCGTTTTAGAATTTTTAATAAAATTATTATTCAGTCCTGTTCACGTTTTCGATTTCGATCAAATCATGCGGAATCGGAAATATTTAAATGTACTCGCTTCCAAAAACTGACTGTGTTCTTCGGCTTTTCACTTAAATCTCTCATTTAACTTCATTCGGCAGTTTTGATGCCAAAACAATTCGACTGAGTTCTTTAATCGTTTCGTAGAAATCACAACTCTTGCCAATTCCAATCAACGATTTCGGAAATGAGAAACGTCCTGATTATATTTTTATTGACGAATCGGGTATTTGTCACACAATATTGAAGAGATAACAACAAATTTGCTAGCTCTTAGAATGTTTGGTTACCCCGAACCGAAAAGTTGGGTTCGGAACAGGTTGAGGCTCAGCTCAACTTTGGTCCTCTGCCCCTCCCGAAATTTTGCAAATCAATTTCGACCCTAAATCGACTCAAAACGCATGCTTATTGCGTCTTTTTCGGTAGTGTTTGGTTCGAAAGCGATTTGTAGAACACATGGGTATGACTATTTTTCTCATAGACGTCTTTAATAGCTGAATTTGAGCTAAGGCTTGGGTTATGTGTACTTTAGGGGCATCCATGTAAAGTCAAGCGGGGGCAAATCGCGTCACCTCTGCGCTCGATAAGGATACGCTCAATTCGTTCACGCAGAATTTGTATCGTGGCGTCCGCTGTGTGGCAAGTAGCTCCTTCTTGTTTGATCCGCATGTGCTCCACATTCACATCGTTCAGTTAAGGTCTGTAGCTCTCGCCATAGAAGGAAATGGCCTCAAGAACGTCGTGTTCAAGAAACTACAAAACACTTGTTTTCACAATAGTTTCGTGTCATGGATCTTAAAATAATTTAACATAAAGTATAGCTCCAGGAGTTATATGTGAGGCTATTTGCTGAGTGAAGCTTCGTAGCATAGCTCTTGGAGCTCTCTGGAGCAAACTTTAAAATTTGTAATTTGTTGTAATTAACAAACTACAAAGACTCAACATTCTTACAGAAAATATATTGTCTTTCTTGTGGTCTTTCCCCGCCAGTTTAAAAGTGTCTGTCCCCTGCGATGTGCACTTTTTAAGTCTTAGACCCAGAGCTAAATAGTTCTATGTAGGAAGAATGCTTTGTAATTTAGTTACTCATTATATTTTTTTCTATCTTTTGGTCCAGGAACCCCGCAACTCGGCGCTCCAGCTCGACCTGGACGATGACTCTGCTTCGTTGCAGAGTCAAGACATTGATAAACGTAAGTTAAAACACTTAAACAAGTTTAAAACTTTGCAACTTATTATTTCTGTTGTACCAGTTCCTGGTACACCTACATCCATATCGCGGGATTCCAAAGAGCAATCCCAACCAAGTAGCAGTCTACCAGCAACAACAGCAACTATTAAGGCCTCAACAAATCAAGACAAACCAAACACGAGTAAGGATGACAATGCGGCGCCAGTGGCAGCTGAGCCGACGCCAGTGGTTCATACCAAAGTGCCTGCTCCGGCGCCGCCGTTGCCACAACAACCACAACCATCACCACCAGTTGCAGCAGCTGCCACAGCTGTGCTTCAAAAGATACCCGAAGATGTTGCTGCATCGGAAGCGGCTGATAAATTGGAATCGGACAAGAAGGTAACTTTAATGAAAATGTTTAATGTTTCCCTTGATGTTCAGCTTTATTTTGTTCCATTATTAATCTTTTTCCTTAATCCTTTCCTTTATCCAACAGCAGCAACAGCAACACTTTGTCAAAAAGGAAAAAGGCAAAGCGCCTCCGCCTCCACCTTCGGCTATCGTTGCTTCCGTTGCCAATACCAAGCAGCCATCGTCATCTTCGTCGCCGTCGCCTACCCACCCATCGGAGATTGAACTATTGCCCAAAAAGCAGTTCACTCCTCCTCCACCTTCGCCTTCACCCTCACCCACATCCGCCATCGAGGTGTCCATTGGCCAAGATGGTGTAATGGAGCCAAAACCGCAGCCTCCATCGCCCACCGCATCGTCCATCATATCCGTGCAGTCGGTTGCCTCCAGTTCGAGTGGTGGTAGTGGCTCAAATCCAATTCTAAGCTCCAGCACTTCGTTAATTACAATCAACAGTGATGCTCCAGCTCCCGCACCTGCCCCACCTACTGCGCCCCAACATTTGGTGTTGCCGAATAGCTTGGAATCGGTGAGTCAAATCACCGTGGTGACCAGCACACATCCCCCGGTTATTATAGACAACTCAGTGTTGCCACCACCACCTCAACAGCTCCAGCAGCAGTTACATGACCAGAATGAGGTCATCATAGTGTCGAACGATTTGAATAAGAGCACACATCTAAATGAATCATCAACCGATGATGATTACCCCTCGCTAGACGATAGTCTCGGCGAAACAACAACACCACCACCCAAGCAATCATCCATGATACTAACGGTCAATGAGCCAGCAATAGTTCCACCTCCGCCGTCAGCGGCTTCGGTGCATGCACGCAAGCTGGACGAGAGTGAGGTGTTAATTGTGAGCCCATCATATGCGGATGATGATTCGGCTTATAACACCGCCTCGGGCAGTCACGATCACAGTGATCAGCTAATGGACACCAGTCATGTCTCGGTGGTGACAGTCGGCGATGAGGTGATCAAGGTCAAGGATAGTAGCAATGAGGTTATCAAACGCCAACCGAATGGAGTGCTCCCCGAAGATGTCAATATTATAGTGAACCGCTTTAAGCCGGGAGCGGCAGGAGCAACGGTGGAGGATATGGAGAATGGTGGACGTAGAGCAGTAGGAGGTGGCATAGAGGTGCAAATTAGTGGCTCCGATGTGGATAGCATAGGCACGAACACTAGTCAGGAGAGTCGTCACGAGGTGGATCACAACAACAGGCAGCAGCAGCAGCAGATGCCGCCTCCAGCAGCAGTTCTGCTGCCACCCTCTCAATCTGTCATAGACGAGGAGGGTGAAGAGGTCATCATACGCCATAAGCCGCCTGCGCGTCTACCGCCCGCTGCCAAATCGGCCAATCATGGCGGCCTCACCAAAGAGGAAATCGAACTGCGCAATTTGCGCAAGAAAACGCGGAAGCGTACGCGTAAATTTGAGATCGATGGCGTCCAAATGACCACCACCACCAGTCGTGTGATCTATGGTGACGAGGAGAATGGCCGCATCTATGATGATCATGATTTCCGTAAACAGGAACTGCGCGAACTGAAAATGCTGCAAAAGCAGGAGAAGAAACAACAAAATGAGTTGCATGTCAAAGAGCAAATGGCCAAGGAGCAGCAGGATCGTCGCTTCGAGCAGGAGCGCATCTCCCTTGAGAAAACTTACGAGGCGGATATGGATACTCTGGCGCGCCAGCATAAGCAGCTGGTAGAAAAAACCGAACAAACGCAGGAGAACGAACTGCGTTCTTCATCCAAACGCATTCGCTCCGAGCAAGAACAGGAACTCAAAATATTCCGTGAGAATCTCAAGCAAGAGATTCGTCTACTCAAACAGGAAGTCGATCTGTTTCCCAAAGACAAACGCAAAGATGAGTTCAAACAGCGCCGCTCGGCCATGGAGCTGGACCATGAGGAGAAGGAGCGCGCCTTCCTCGATTCGCTGAAAGAGCGCCACGAGTTGCTGTTGCGTCGCCTCAGCGAAAAGCATCGCGATCATTTGGCCACCATTAATCGCAATTTCCTGCAACAGAAACAGAATGCTATGCGTACCAGAGAGGCTCTCCTCTGGGAGCTGGAGGAGAAGCAACTGCATGAACGTCATCAGCTGTCCAAGCGGCATGTCAAGGAGCTGTGCTTTATGCAGCGCCATCAGATGATTATAAGACATGAGAAAGAACTAGATCAGGTTAAGCGTATGCTGCAACGCAAGGAAGAGGATCTGGTCAAGAAACAAACACTGGAGAAACGTGCCCTGCCCAAACGCATACGTGCCGAGCGCAAGGCACGAGATCTAATGTTTCGTGAATCGTTGCGCATATCAACGAATCTGGATCCAGAGATCGAAAGGGATCGCTTGAAGAAGGTGAGTGCATAATACCAGCTATTTGTGGGTTTTGAAAAAATGACTTATTAAATTGTCGTTTTTTTTAATATTATAGTTCCAAGAGCAGGAAAAGAAACGCTATATGCAAGAAGAGCGTCGCTTTGAGGTGAAACATCAAAAGCAATTGGAAGAACTTCGGGCTACACGCGAAAGCGCCATAAGGTAAGTGGAGAAAATGGAACAATAAGTTTAATTCAATGGTCTCGTTTCGATCCAATATGATAGCTAATTTGATAGACAATAATACAGGAGAACGATCGTTTTGCAGTTTCCAGTTGCAGATAATTACTGTGGAAAAAACAAACAATTTTCGCCTTGTATTAAATGTAGGCTGCAGACACGAACCCAAAGTCCAAGGATGCAATCGGGAGATCGTGTGGTTCAGTAGTTAACATAAGTCTTGAACAACTGCTCCGGCTTCCCCATAATGTTTCTAGAGCTAATTAAACCATCTCTTCGGTTCGGATCAGTAGTTTACGACGAAAGTGTTAAATAGACTAATTTGTCTAGCCAGCTTGTAAGAAAAGGGACATTGAAATCTTGTGACGACACATTAAGTGCGCCGGCCCCATTCAATTAAAATATATTTATAATATTTTAAAATGAAAAGCAATCCTCGTAGAAAGAGTAAATTCTAAATTTGAAAACCAAGTCTACACTCGAAAATCATATGAAGTCGACGAAATCATCTCGTAGCAAACAACTGTCCTCTGAAATCAAATAAAATTAAATAAACGAAAGAAATTCAGGATCCTTTGTAAATTTTGCACACGCATACTCAAATCTAGCTCTTCTAAATCAAGCGAGCTTTGCGTTTTCGCATTGGGTCTTCTCAACAACTACAAATTTCTTGTAGCGAATCCTGGATAGGTTGATCATGAGAAAGGTGTACACTGTCATGAAAGCGAAATTCCAATCTGCTGATGACTCAAACTTTTATTTTGTGCTTCGTTGAGGCTTCCACATACTAGAATGAGATACATATATGAGATACCGATTTTTCCAATTTCGTAAAATATAAATTAATCGATATAAAAAAATCGAATTTTTGTTGTGTTGGTCGTGTCTCCTTTTGCTAGACCGTGTTCTTGATGTATGGTCTGAGAATGACGAGCATGCTTTAATAGTTGTAGACCAGAGTTCCCCAGCCATAGCCTCTGGTGGCCGAACACATTCGGTAATTTACAAGTTTTTGCATTGAGTTTTGTTTTTAATATTTTGTGATGTTAACACAATTAGAAGAAAATCAAGTCATGAACACTGATTTCGCAGGTTTGCTCTGTGTGTTTAATATAAAAAATCGTTCAAATTGTGCGTGTGTATACTAATATTTTGTCTTTTTATAAGCGCTTTTAAAGATGGATTTTTATTAACAAGTTTCAACTTTGGAAAGGATTATGTTAAAGAGTTTAGAATTGTTTATGTGTTTGTCCAAGTGTTTGTTGTAGCGTTGTCAATTCTGAGTTAACATGTATTTGTCTTAATTTCCTCTTTTTCCCTCTTTTGACGCAATTTGCATTTTTATTAGGTAACCTCATTTTTTCCAACGTCGATTGGTTTGCTGTGTGGAATAGCGAGAGGGGCCGGCACGAACAAGAGAAGGCAATTCAAAGATATTTTGAACTGCATGCGTGCAATAATGTTGATGAAAATATTTTAAAAGTAAAAAGCCACCAATTTTGCAACAATTTGCATTATAATTGGCTTAAATGTAATAGCACTTATAAGAACTTTGAAAGAATACATTCGCAATGGATAAACGGTACTACAACTTTGCCTTTAAAAAAAAGTAATAGACCGGTTGTACGGCCACTTCTTCCATTCGAATCGAAAGGCGAAAGGGCTCAAAGACTGCAAGCAGCGGAACTATCCAAATTCCAAGGTGATGATGTTTTCTTGCTAGTTCATGCAGCTATCGCAGCTGCCCGGAAACAAGGACTACATGATCTTGCTGCAGTTCTTCAAATACTTGCACGTACCCCGGAAAAAGCCAAGCGAGTCAGGGAAGGATTGACAAAGCCAACAGCAGAAACTATTCGATGCATAATTATTTTCTGATACATGCTCAGGGATCAATTATTCTGCTGAACACGCCCAATGTGTATATGTAAGATTCAGTCCATATCTCACTGCCATTGATGGAAAAGTTCTGAATGCTTTAACGAACACAAAATCATTTCAATCATGCCCCATATGCCACTCAAGCCAAAGAGATTTCCTTGGAAATAAAAATTTCAAGTGCTTCAAATTTGTGCCAGTTTTAGACAATCTGAAATATGGAGTAAGCCCACTTCATTGCTGGATACGAATTTTTGAGTTCGTCTTGCATGCTGGGTATAAGCTGGAGTTAAAAAAATGGCAAATTGCTACTCCATGTGACAAGCAAGCGATACTAAAACGAAAGGCAAATATACAGGAAATGTTTTGGGCAAAACTCGCTTTAAAGGTCGATAAGTCGAAGCAGGCGGGCTTTGAAAATACAAATACCGTTAACACTGCACGTCGCGCATTTGCCAACTTCAAAACATTTTCTGAAATAACTGGAGTTAATCAACAAATTATCTACAATTTGAGGATCATTTTGATATGTTTGTCCTGTCTGTTGCCAATAAATTTAGAAAAATTCGAGGCATACTATCACCAAACCGGCGAAATGATTGTGGACAGTTATCCATGGCTTCCCATGACACCAACTCTCCATAAGATTATTGCGCACTCAAGGCAAATCATGGAAAATACGATGCTTCCAGTCGGCTGTTTTGGTGAAGAAGCGTCTGAGTCCCGCAACAAAATTTGTAAATCGGATAGATTTCATCACTCCAGAAAGAACAGCCAATTTGAATCTTTGGGCGATGTGTTTAAACGAGCTTTGGATACATCAGATCCAATAATTTCTTCCCTAAATTTATCGCGACGCATAAAAAAACATAAAAATCTTTCCCTTCCCATTGAGGCAATCCAGCTTCTTTCGTGTGAACACGAATACATAAATGATTTTTCAGAACAAAATGAGTTTGAAGACAACAGCCTTCTTTTTCTTGAAAACTTTGAGCTGGAAAATGAAGAAAATGCTGAAAATAAAGATAATTAATGAAAAAAAACTGGTTTTTCGTAATTTTGGGGGCGGAAGGGGGCGTGGCGAAACTCCTATCTGCAACGTAAGCACGAATAGGTGACTGAATTTGGAAAGTTTATATCTAAAAATGCACGTAAAAAAATTAATGGTCTATAACAACATAATAAAAAAAACCGCAGTGAAAAATCTCTTTTGGTTAACTCACAATAATAAATGCCAGATAAAGTGGTAATTTTCCCCATAGTGCCTTGTAGAGAGTATATTAAATTGTCCAGATGTTTGTAACGCATCGTATTTCGGTTCCGGTTCTGGTACGTACCAAAACTTATGTTTCGGTAAAAGGTTCTGTTTTGGTTCTAACATTATTTCGGTATTTGGTATCCGTATTGGTAACTGGATTTTTTTTTCGGTATACTGGTACGTACCGGTATGATCCGGGAAAATATAAAGAAAAATCGGTCATTGGATCCGATTTCTTAGCGAAGACATAATAATTACACAAAAAACGTTCTACGCTTACTTTTCCTTCTCAAAGGTGGAAACATGGTACACCTTCTTTATTTTGTAACGTATTAAGCTCTGCAAAATTGATAATGATTAAAGCCCTTAAACTGTTTTGTGAAAATTTATTGAGCGGTGGTCGAAAAAATTTGACGAATTTGACGATTCTGTTCACTTCTATTGTCCGTCCAATTCTGGAGTAGGGATCATGTGTGTGGCCTCCGCAATATTCGACACATCAAAATAGAATACAATCTGTGCAAACGCAATTCTCATTGTTCGCTCTTCGTGAGTAAAACTGGAATCCTGATGTCCGTTTACCTTCGTAATCTAGTAGACTTCTTTTAATTAACCTTCCCTTCTTTATTAATCGTAGAGTTATGTTTGCGATAATCTTTGTACAGCCACAGATTATTGGTGAAATCAACTCTTCTGAGTTGGTTATATAAATTAAACTCAAACTTCCTATTAGACAGACTCGTAACTTTATCACCTTATCACAGAATCAATTTGCTACTAACTATGCCTTGCATAAACTAACTATGCCTTGCATAAACCGTTTCGTGTTCTCTGTGCTGATTACAATAACCTATCAAGTAATCATCTCCAAAGCTTCTCTTCTTGCTTTAAAACTACTATTTTAACTTATAAGTGGTCGGGTGCGGTGCAGCGGGTAGTGTGTGAGCCTGATGTGCGGGAGGCGTGGGTTCGACCCCGCCTCAGAACTCTAATGAAAAGTTTTTATACCCTTGTAGAGGGTATATTAAAATTGTCGAGATGTTTGTAACTCATAGAACGAAGCATCTCCGACCACATAAAGTATATATATTCTTGAAAAGCATGACGAGCTGAGTTGATAAAGCTATGTCCGTCCGTCTGTTTCTATGCAATCTCCTCCGTCAGTTTTAAAGGTATCTTAACCAAACTTTGCACGAAGTCTTTTGGTACAAATACGCTGCACCGGAACCGGCCAGATCGGATGACTACATCATATAGCTGCCATAGGAACCATCGGTCGAAAATGTTGTTTTAGTGAGAAAAACTTTTTTGTCTTCAACGCAAACGTCCCCAAACCTCGTATTTATAAGTTTTCTATGTTTTCACATAATTCGACCAAGTTTGATAGGACAACTATATAGTATAGCTGCCATAGAAATTGGGTGTAGAAAATGTATATAGGAGGCCTTGTCAAAAATGTGTACATTTGGCCGAGTGTACATATTTGTGTCAGTTGAATCAGGCTACTAATTTATATGAATCATACAACTACAAGGGTATAAAAACTTCGGGCGAGCCGAAGTTAGCTTTTATTATTTTACAATACAGAAGCTTTGCTAAGCCACACTTTATTCTTGAAAGCTTAATATAAGGTTGTCAAAAAAGTCTTGCGGTATTTTTATTGAATTTTCAATTGTTCATAAAATTGGTTATAATAATGCGATTTAAGTCAAATATGCGCCGTTTTGTTCGATGACGAGTTCCCAACGAGATGCCAACTTCATAATGCCCCTCTTATACAAGCTCGCTTCCCTATTGGCAAAAAACTCGGAGAGCCAATTTTCACAGGACTCTCTTGTGGCCAACTTCCGACTACCAAGCTCGTTCGCCATGGACAGAAATAGGTGGTAATCACTTGGTGCGAGATCCGGACTATACGGTGGATGCAAAAGAACCTCCCATCCGAGCTCCCGGAGCTTCTGGCGCGTCACCAAAGATGTGTGTGGCCTGGCGTTGTCCTGATGGAAGACAATTCGGCCTCTGTTGATCAAAGATGGCCTCTTCTGCATGAGTGCTGCATTCAAGCGGTCCAGTTGTTGGCAGTACAGGTCCGAATTGAGCGTTTGGCCATAGGGGAGCAGCTCATAGTGGATGATTCCCTGCCAATCCCACCAAACACACAGAAGAACCTTCCTGGCCGTCAATCCAGGCTTGGCCACCGTCTGGGCAGCTTCACCGCTTTTCGACCACGACCGTTTGCGCTTCACGTTGTCGTAAGTGACCCACTTTTCATCGCCAGTCACCATCCGCTTCAAAAACGGGTCGATTTTGTTGCGATTCAGAAGTGATTCGCATGCATCCATACGGGCAAAAATGTTTCTTTGCGTCAAGTCGTGTGGCACCCATACAACGAGCTTCTTTTTGAATCCAAGCTTCTTCAAATGGTTTATAACGGTTTGATGACTCATGCCCAGCTCTTGGCCGATGCTACGGCTGCTACTATGCCGGTCTCTTTCGATCAATTCAGCGATTTTATCGCAATTTTCGACGACAGGCCTTCCGGACCGTGGCGCATCTTCGATCACCTCTGCACCAGAACGAAAACGTTGAAACCATCGTTGTGCGGTGGAAATGGAAACTGTATCGGGTCCATAAACTGCACAAATTTTATTGGCAGCATGAGATGCATTTTTGCCTTTATCGTAGTAGTACTGTAAAATATGCCGTATTTTCTCTTTATTTTGCTCCATGTTTGCGACGCTATAACTCACGAACGACTAAAAACAAAGAACAATAAATCAAGCACGTGTTAGCGCGTGAAAAGAGCTTTCCAAAAAGCTCTAGCGTGAATTGATGCGACGAATACAACTAGAACTACGCGCTTGCAAAGACAAGCTTGCGGAAATACCGCAAGACTTTTTTGACAACCTTATATTTATCCAAATAGCGTAAAAGTCACAAAAAACTAAGTGCCAGCTTTGCAGTCTAGTTGTTGCACTCAGAACCGAAATTTTACCGGTACAATGTTAAGGTTCTTTACAGTTCCAAGAATATCGGTTCTCGGATACCGGTATACAAAAATTTAAAAATAAAGGTTCCGGTTCTGGTTCTGAGTTTTAGTCGGTTCATTCTCAGTATCCGGTTCCGGTTTGATTCCCTGATCTTTTGCTACAAATACGCTGCACTTTTGTCGGAACCGGCCGGATCGGCGCTGCCATAGGAACCATAGGTCGAAAAAGTAGTTTTTGTGATAAAAACTGTATCTTAAACTCAGCCCAAACCTCGTATTTATAAGTTTTCTATGCTTTCACATAATTCCACCAAGTTTGATGAAAATCGCACATTTATGTATATAGTACAGCTGTAGTTCTGAAAAAGTCTTAGGGCCGTTTTCTCATGTACATGTTTTTGCTCAAATCGAAATCCATCTAGATTTTGCAACTAGGTGGTTTTCGTGCAATTGATTGTCTTATGTAGGTTGAATATGTATTCGGGCATTTGCGCCACGGTCACACCGCGAGGGCTGGAATGGTATAATACTAGGTTGGCTGCACTCGGCTGTTATTATCTTTTTTATTGCGCGCCAATTTTTAAAATTAAAGCAAGAATTTTACAGAGGAGAAGGTTTTTCTTTTGGAACGACTTGTTACTATGATGGGAGATTAAGTAGTAGGTCGAAGCTATGTTCACACAGGCAAATAATTTGGACAAATTTTCCTGAATATTGGGCTATATGGGCCTAATTGTGGAACTTCCGGCCATATTTGATCAAATTATTTGCGAATGGAACCATAGTTTAAGTTTTTAATCCTGTAAAATCTTTAATCATGGCTATTTTTATTAAAGTTAAGCCAATTTATTTGGATGTGTAAGCTTAGCTTAAGCAATGAACTAGAATGTGCATCTGTAATTTCAGCAATGTCTGCAAGTGTTCTTGTATATTAAAGGCACATCCAATATTTTCCATTTTTGGTTTAACAATTCAGAGTTTACTGTTTTTAGCAGCAGTTGTTTTTTGTTTTCAAATATTTTTCAGGGAGACCTTATGCGCCGATACATAAAAATACTTAGTTTGCATTAGCATGTACATGCGAAATTCATTTAGATGGTTAGCATTGAACATGAGCAAAGCAAATGCAGCAAATCCACCTAGATTTGCAAAAACGCCAACATGAGAAAACGGCCCTTAGTAGGAAAAACTTTTTTGTTTTAAAAGCTATTTCTCCCAAAATTGTTACCGATCAATATTATATGCAACCATATAATTCTGCAAATTTTGATCAAAATCGGATATATAGCTGCCATAGGGACAATTGGTCGGAGAAGTAGTTCTAGAGAGAAGAACTTTTTTGTTTTCAATTGTAGCGTCTTTATACTTCCCAGTTATGAGCCGAAGTTAGCTTTCCTCTATTTTTTGTCTTTAAAAAAATACTTTTTTATGAACGCTTAACTAGCATGGTTACAGTCAGACAGATCAGAGCTGTTTGCTCAACCATATCCACTTCACAGTAAGCGTTGTGGCAGAGGCAGGGTCCTGCTTTTATTTTGTCTTAGGGCCGTTTTGTACATGCAGTTGTTAATGCAAATTAACTATTTTTATGTATCCGCGCATATGGTCTCACTGAAAAATATTTGAAAACAAAAAACAACTGCTGCTAAAAACGGTAAACTCTGAATTGTTAAACCAAAAATGGAAAATATTGGATATGCCTTTAATATACAAGAACACCTGCAGACATTGCTGAAATTACAGATGCACATTCTGATTCCCATAGTTCATTGCTTAAGCTAAGTTTACACATCCAAATAATTTGGCTAAATTTTAATAAAAATAGCCATGATTAAAGATTTTACAGGATTAAAAACTTAAACTATGATTCCATACGCAAATAATTTGATCAAATATGGCCGGATAGTTCCACAATATTGCCTATATTGCCCAATTTTCATGAAAATTTGTCTAAATTATTTGCCTGTGTGAAGATAGCTTTCGACCTACTCCTTAATCTTCCATCATCCATCTTAATCAAGTCGTTCCAAAAGAAAAACCTTTTCCTCCTCTGTAAAATTCTTGCTTTAATTTTTAAAATTGGCGCAGCCGAGTGCAGAGGTGCTGCCAACCTAGTATTATACCATTCCAGCCCTCGCGGTGTGACCGTGGCGCAAATGCCCGAATTTATAATCAACCTACATGAGACAACCAATTGCACAAAAACCACCTAGTTGCAAAATCTAGATGGATTTCGATTTGAGCAAAAAAATGAACATGAGAAAACGGCCCTTAGATGAGTTCGGAACTGAGTATAAATATGTGTGGATGGTTATTTTCAAACTCTCTTTGCAATACAAATAACGCATTGTTTAGTCGTGCTTATTCTTGTTCCGAACAATCTTTTTTTTTCTTTCAAAATTTCAAAGTTTTGAAACTTTGACTTTAATTTGTCTTTACAATATTTTTCTTTTAACAGAGAACTGGAACAGCTCCAGAATGAGAAACGTAAGGCTTTGGTCGAGCATGAGCATGCCAAGCTCTCGGAGATTGATGAACGTTTGAAGTCCGAGCTGCGCGATTGGCGTGAACAACTTGTGCCACGCAAACAGGTGTGTATACTCCCCTCCTAGCCCACAACTCCCGATTAATGGGACCAAATTTCTGCAAATTTTGTAATTTGCTTTCCGCCTTATTTTTTGTTGGTGTTTTGTGTTTTTTTGTACAGTCATGTAGATTTTTTTGGATTATCTATTCGTATATACATAAAACTAGAGTTGATAATTGGTCTAATAAGTTAGCTTTTAGTATAAATTTTGGTTAACTGGTGAATTGTGGTGTCTTGTGCTATATTCCCCTCTCCCCACCTAAAAAAGGCAATCATTCTCAACGTTTGAGAGAGATGAGTACATGATCTCAATATTATTGCTCATCTCTGACAACGAATATTGAGAATTTTGTCCATATCCAACGCCTGATCTAAAATCAAATTATTTTTTCAACTTTTTCTCTCTCTCCACGCAAATGCATACACTTTGGTGGCCTACTGTTCCTACTACTACTACCTACAAAACAAAAAAATAAAATCATAAAAACTAAACAAATACAAAACCAAAATGATAACTGATGTAAAAAAAAAACAAAACCAAAAACCTGCTTATCGCTGTGCTTTCCCAACTACTAACCCCAAAACACAAACCAAAAACGAATCAACCCAACATCCCATCAACTCTGGATGGATGGCTTTTGCATGTGTGTTGTTGTTAACCAACTCTAGCAACTGAATTCGATGATCACGGCCCTGATTAATCAGCATGAGAAGCGTCATGGCCTGGTGGCAAATCGCTCGGAATTCGAGAATCGCGAGGTGGAACTGCCCGTGAGATTGCGTGGCATTTACAATGATCGTTCCACCAGACTTTTGCCACGCAACACTTTTATTGATCTACAACAAATGCCCCGATCCAGATCTTCGCTCTTGATGTTGGGTGGCAGCAATAGATCTTCGGTTAATTTCCGTGGATCAGCGCCAGATTTGAGTCGTAGTGTGCCGAGCACACCAATAATGCATAAACAACAGCGGGCCCAGATGATCAATGAGCTGGTTTTGGAGGAGGATGATGATGAGGCGGAGCAAATGAAACGAGCCAGTGTGGCCACCCTGCCAGCGCAGAGTCAATTACGTGTGATTACCCAACTGCCACCGGCGCCCACTAATGAACTGGTTAAGGTGGTCACCTCCACACCGTCGCTGAACAGTGCCGAGGACTCTAGTTCCAAGCCGGCCATGAGCACTTTTAGGCAGAGCATGACGCCTCCCATGCCCAAAACACCCGATGAACTGGGTCTGGTGGCAAATCGCTTCAGTCGCCTGGATGTTACGGATGCAGCAGCCGCAGTTGAACTGCGCATACATGAGGGACCTGTGCTGACGGCCCAAACCCAACGTTTGCTGCACTCCACCTCGTTTGCCATCAAACGACCTTCGCTGGCCAGTCGGTCCAGCGGTCGATCCTCGCTAAGCAGTGCCCAATCTATGTACAATATGAGCGAACTAACCACACAATTCAACTCCCTCAGCGATGCAGAGTTGATTTTTGATGCGGGACGCAAGGCGGCCGCTCTTCTCGATGAGGTGCAGCCACAGCTGCGTTCTTCCGTCAAGCCGGGACATAGCCGGAACAATGGCAGTTTGGCGTCGGCGGATTCGGCTGTCACTTCATCTGATGATTTCTACTGTGACTTGTATGCCCAGAAGTATAAATTGCCGCGTGTGAATAGACGTCAGCTTAGCCTTGATGAGGATTCGTCGCCGGCCTAGAAAAAACAATCCATAAAATGATCAGCGGATCAGCTCGTTAACTCTCTAAACTTTCGCTACTTACTGCTTTATCATCGATTGCTTGGTGCTGGCTTACTAAAACTGAACTAATCCATTCCCATTTCTAATCTTAATCCTCTCAAACATATCATCTATGCAAAACGAGAAATCTACAAAGAAAACAAAAACTTGCCATAATTTTGTGTTTGCCAAAGTTCTAATAATTTGATTTGCAAATCACTTTTGAAATTGCAAACTTTTTAATTAGAAAAAAATTAATAAACTGTTTACTTATTTATTTTTTATACAAAAAAGTTTTTATTGATTGGAAAAAAAATCGAAAACATTCCATTTTTTTTAGCAGTATTATTGAATACAAAAAAATTGTACTTAGTTCAAAGAAATGAATCAACATTCCATTTACATACACAACACATATATATATAAAACATGCCAAGCATTTATTATAACTACCTACATACACATATGTATTAGTCCTAAACCCAAAGAAGGATTGTTGATATGCGATGTAAATATATCGGTTATTAGGGATGTTTCATTCCACATAGGAAACTAGGCAGGAAACGAAATATAAGTTGGGATATTTATGTTGATCATATCAGATATCTAAAATCAAAATTTATGTTCTAGCTTTAGAAATGCTACAGAAGCCAATTACCCATTTGATTATTAGGGAAAACTAAAAAAGGTAGATTTTGCGACCAAACAATACCGAAAATTATATATCTGAAATCGGTTCCATAAGTGAGATGGGCACGAAAAATAAAATTCTCGGCCCGTCCTTTTTCCGAGCCTTTATATTTAAGACCAATCGAGCACCATATATAATATGTTACTGTCCCTATCTTATTGTCATATTTTTTAACGCAATCCTATCCCTATCCCCCCAGTTCAGTTCCAGTACCGCGGTTATTCCATCAGGACTGTCCTTTAAAATCAAAAAATTGTTTCTTTTCTTTGGAAATTAAAGTTGTTTCAAAGAATTTTTAAAATCATTGCAATTATTGTCAGTAACCGACACTAGTTTCGTTCCTTGCCCACCTTTAGTTTAAACCCCTTTTAACTAGTTCTCCTTAGCTCGAATCAACTATTTTTCCTCTCCAAAAAGTAAAAGTTCGCTAAAAATGCTAAACATAATTTAAAAATTGACAGATTTGTAGCTAATAACATTTTCAAAAATTTAATAGCATTTCCACTTTAAAAATTGCTAGATCTAGCAACACTGTCTATAAAACACAAAATGTGCAAATTGGTTCTGAAACGAAATAAATCAACGTACTTTCAAACTATGGTTTGGATTGTTGAAAGATATTTTCAATATTTTGCTTCGATTAAACACTCTTTTTTCAGTATGTAGATTAATATATACCTAAATGATAAAAAGGATGTTTAAAGTTCTTACTGTTTTTAGGACTTTAATTCGCATTATTAATAAAAGTCAAACTGCTAGAAATCTAGAAAGATAAAATGTGGACACTGGTTCGGCTTGTTGTCTTAAACCTCACCATACGCTAAATATTTGGATCTAGGATCGGTTTCTAAAATTTTTAAATAGGTTTTCTGTACTGAACTTCAAAATAAAATGTTAATTTAAAATACTAAGAAAAAGCTCTATACTCAGAACGAGAAACACTTTAAATCAGTTTTGAAATCTGATTACTTTCGCACAGGAGTCTTATTTAAATAACGTATTGTGCGAACTAAATTAAAACATATCCGGCATTAAGCCAGCTATTTTCACGCCTGGCCCGCAGAGGCCGAACAAAATTCGCTTTTCACACCGACACGAGCCGAACTCATGCAGAGGCTTGTACCAAAAGAGCAGCTTTTCAGTCGCTGATCAGCGGTCGATGAAGGAGGTCAGGTACACTCTCACTTTTGAGCCTTGCTCTTCATGACAAACGCTGCATTAAACTAAACTTGTGTTGGGTTTTGTTTCGCCTCGCAAACTGGATTATTAACTTATTTATTCCAAATCACTAGCTTCAAAGTGCAAATTGGGTGTACTCTTATATACAACTTTTTTATGAGTCTATATACTTCAACCACTTTCCTCTCTGAACAATTTAACAGCTACTTTTCTGTCACACTCACTGCGAAGTGTTGGTTTACACAAGCCTTCTGGCCTCGTTCTCTTCCTCATTAATTTGTGCAAAGTCAAACGAAATGCACCAATACAACTGCAACTCTATAATTGTGTCATGTTGAATAAACATGCAATTTGGATGCCAATCTTGATAATTTGTCAACAATAAAAAATTTGGCATTAAATGAACGCTTTAACATTTGATGAGTCATGGATTTGGGAACAATTTTGTATTTAAAATTTAATTTAACTTAATTCAAGCAAATAAATCGAATTTATCTCCATTATCTTTCATGATATTGTATTGAATACAGAAAAGCAAAACCATTTCGAGTACTTTCTCAGAAAAAAATCTGTTTAATCGGGGTGAAGTTATCTTAAATCATCGAAAAGAGAAGGCGAAAACCCGGCTAGTGCTGGACTATGCCCATCCTAAGCCTGTTTGAAAAAAATCGATAAGCTTGTCAAAGATATCAACAATCCTGAAACTATTTATATTCAAATTATCATATCGCAAATATTCATAATGCTTCACTGTACACACAAAACAACAACAACAATAACAACGCGCTGCTAACTTACAAACAACAAATACCCAAAAAACAAAAACCAACTCAAACAAAAATCTTGAAAAATTTCTATCAAAAACACAAAACTTTTCTTGCCGGCTCTTCTTCCTCCTCTTCCTACTCCTAATGCGTTAAATAAAAAGCAACTACAGCAGCGGCTGCAACAAGAGGTTAGTCTATTCGAACACTACTTTATTTATACATACAAACGTACATACATATATGGCTACTAATGCATGCTCCATCTAATTGGGTCGGTGTATTGAATGTTCTTTAAGCCTTAAGAAGTGTTTGCTTTATTTTTACTCATTTTCAACATTGAATCTATTTCAACACACACAGCGTTTGGAGGAGACCTTCGCCCAGCAGCTGGACGAAATGGAAACCCTATATGGTGGGGCTCTGATTGTATCCATGCCCTCGGATACACTGCAGCGTGACCATTTCACTGGGTCCACACGCAGCAGTCTGAGCTCTTATTCCGAGGGTTGAGAGGAGTAGCCCCGTTTCTGTCGAACAGAGAACTCTGCAGCTATGCAAAAACACAATTGTCAGCCATTCATTAAGGCTTCCCCCTCTACAAATATTAATGCAAAAGAGAATATATAAAATATATATTAGAATGTGTGGAACATGCCAAGTTAGGCGCGCGTCGGGTCAAGCTCTTATACAATAATAATTTGTGTCGTAATTTGCTTAAGCGTAAGACTTAATTTAATTTGTTTGCAGTGTATTTTAGCTTCTATTATTCTATTATTATTATTATCATTGTACATGTCTATCAATTTAACTATCCCCATGCGTATATCGAAATATGTTAACGTTTTGCACGAGTCGTCGTCAATTTACTTAACATACAAACATTATCCAAGCTATTCTTTTGTTGACCTTAAAGCTATTGTAAATATATCTATGTAAAACTATACGAATTATACATACATACACATACATGAGAGAGTTTAGCTAAAAGTAAAATGTGAGCTGATGCGATTCCAGAAACAAAACAAAAGCGTGTGAGCATAAAGAAAAGAAAGGAAAAGAAGATGGCAATTAATTTGGTAGGCGAACGGGAAACGATAAAAGATATTTATATTTGTAAACGTTTATGCTTATATATTTTATATATATATATTTAAATTTAAATTAAACAAAAACAAACGCAAAAAAATATAAATAAAATAAAATGCAAAATTATAGAAAAATTCAAAATGAAAGTGTTTTTTTCTATACTGCAAATTGGGCCTCTTACGATGAACACTAAAACGATTCGGCAGCAGCGTGTGTGAGTGTGCAGCAGGGCAAACCTTGTGAGAACTTGGTGATGGCAATACGAAAAAGCGCTCTCTCTTCAGAATGCAGCTAACAATTGCCGCGGAAGAAGACAAAATATGTGTTCTATGGCAAGCGCGGTGAGAAAAAATGCTGCTTACAAAGTACTTTAATGTGGAAACCGAATCGGGAATCGAGACCGGCATGAATGCTGCTAGAGAAGAATCATCTGGGAGATCGGATCTGGCAAGTTAATTACGACCTGGAAGAAAACTAAAAACTGCGAAAAGGTTCATAAATTGTACCAAAAAAGATAATAAGAAAAACATGATTTTAGGAAGGGAAATCACAGACAGCGACATAACTTGAAAAATAGAGCAAATGGATGCCGCATTTCTATGGGAACAATACCAGACGAGCAAGTAAACCACAGAGCAAATGTATTCTGACAGATGGTTCTAGCTGAATACACCAAATTCAGCTTTATTTATTTTCATTCCCGAGCAACTTAAGAAATGTCATGACTCTCAACATTTTGTAGTCAGTTGTATTTTGTACACAGAGAAAATAAAATTGGCCGGACGGCGCTTGTAGAAACGTCAATCCTAAACGAACCGCATTGCGGCCCTCTAAATTGCACACACTTAATAAAGAATGCATGAAGCTACACGTGGCGTGTAGAAAAACTGCATGCAAAACTAAACGCCGCTTGTAGAAAATGTAAATGCTGTGTGGGTAAATGCAAAGTCTACCCGACAATAGAAAATCTGTTTATTTCCAAATAACTTCTACATTTTTCATGTAGCAATCTGAATACCACACGAACGTTTAGGTATTCTACATTAACGTTTGGAAATATACACGAAACGTGTGCAAATTTCAGTCCCGTATATATAAATGAGCAGAGCAATGAATTCGAACTTAAGAATTACATGCAAGCAAAAATTGGTGTATGTTTTCAATACAAGTAACACATTAGATGCCTTGCCTCAGACGCGCGGCGTAGCTCAGCCGTCTAAGGCGTCGTTCCAACCGTGTTTTTTCAGTCCTCCAAGGGCCCCAAGTTCAAATCCCCCCAGAGTAAGTAAAAAAAAATATAAATTTGTTGTGATATTTTTCAGAACCAAACTTGGTGGGTGAAAGTGTGGGTTGGTGGTCCTCTTCTGGTCTGAGATGATGCATAGTGAAATAATTGAGCTTTCAAGATAGCATATAAGCAAAAATCAAAAGTGCAGACATTTTTTTTTGTGTAAATTTTTGTGTACACGTTTTGACCGGGATTTTCAACCCATATGTAGCTTTTGTGCACACTGTGCATATAAAAGAAAATGAGGAAGAAAAGTTAGATTCGTGTAAAATGTAAAATTGGCTCAACAGCACCAAAGGAGGGCCAGGCCAAGCTTCGTGTTTCGTGTGTGCTACTTTAATAAGCTCGCTCGTGCGGTTTCGACCAAATTTCGCAGATCAGTTTGAAAACATATAATATTAATAATAGCAGGGTTTGAGTGCGCTAACGTTGAAAACAAAAAAAGTTTTTCTCATTTAGACCAATTTCCGACCGATCGTTCCTATGGCGGCTACATTAGTCATCCGACCCGGGTGGTTCCGACTTATTAGCAGCGTGCAGTCAAAAGAAGATGTGCAAAATTTCAGCTGGATAACTTCAAAACTAAAAGACTCGTTCGCTTAGAAACAGACAGACGGATGGACAAAGCTAAATTGACTTGGCTCGTCATGCTGAACAAGAATACATTAACTTTATGTGGTCGGAGATGATTCCTTCTATGCGTTGCAATCTTCTGGGAAAAATTATAATACACTTTTCAAGTGTATAAACCAAGGGTGCAAATCGCTCCCCAAAGAACAGGTTGGATTCGTGAACCCAACCTCTGAAATATTTCAGCCCCCGAACATGAACCCAGACCGAACCCCCTGTATACAAAAACGAGAAAGCAAAGCTAACTTCGTCTGTGCCGAAGTTGTAATACTCTTGAAAAATCTCGCTCAAACGGTATGCTATTTAAACCAAAATTGGCAAATCAGTTTGAAATCATATAATATTAATAATGACCAAGTTTAATTAATCGCTAACATTGAAAACAAAAAAGTTTATCTCACTAAAACCCATTTTCCTACCGATCGTTCCTATGGCAGCTACAAGAAGTAGTGTATATAAAGGTGATAAGTTGATTAAAGTAATATTATTAATTAAAAATGCTTTTTAGAAAGAAAGAAAGAAAACCATAAGTCGGAAAAGGGGAGTGTAAATGCATTTGGAAGATAATTTTAACAAGAATCGCCCTGAAGAGTCCTTTTAAAGATCTTTTGAAGATTAACGAGATTGAATTCATGTCCGATTTAAAGAAGATTCGGAAATGACTCATGTATACGCTCAAAACACAAAAAAGGCTCAAATGTGATCAGTAATTTCATAAAATGTTGGCTGGGTATGTGCGTAGAAGGTGAGGCTTCCAAAATTCAAAGATCAGACACTTTTGAAAGACTCACCTATGAATAATAACAATAAGGAATGTGGTCCAGTCGACTTGACGACTCACATACATAGCTATGTAATCTGGACGCGTTCTCCTGATCAAATGCACTCAGAAAAATACTACCGGCAGAGTTCTAGATCGATCGGGATAGAATTTAAAACGTTTTGTACTTAAAATTTCAAATATATTTTGTTTTTAGACGTACTTAAATTAAGTACGAAACATTCTAGAATAGAAAAACGACTGTTAATATTATTAAAATGAGAACAAACGTCCTTGAATCAAGAACATTTCGTACTTACAGTTAGCCAAAAATTTTAAGAAAGGATCGTTTTTAGTTCAAGTAAAAACTTTCTTGGATTGAGGACAAAATTAACTTACAATGCAAGCTCAAAAAACTGTGCTACGGAAAATCCGAATTGTTTGAAGTCAAGTCTGTTCTTAAAATTCCCTCCTAGATCAAACTTTTTTTTTTTTTTTTATGGATTCGAAATTGGATTCCATCCAATGTGGATTCGGACAACTGATAGGGTTATGGTTGATTTGCAAAGAAGCTAGAAGACGAGTAGGTTGACATAATAAACTCGGCAAACAGATCGGCTATGGCCTGATCAGTGTTTGCTTTCGCATTACCATACCGCACAGAAGAGGGCATAGTGGAAGATTTGCATTTGGTTATGGAAAGAGGGTAGATTTCTGACCTGCAGTATAAAGATCTTGGTCTTTGGTTAATTCATTTCCTCTGGATTTTGATATAATACAGAGACGTAGTTTCAAGAACAAATTGGGAAATGCTTAAGAATTTTATAGGCTTAAGCCAAGAACATTTTGTACTTTTTTTGTTAAGCATTATTTTGTTTCAAGAATGTTTCGGGGTTGACTTAAAAATTTATATGACTTCTATGAAGAAAATTTTGCACTTATTTTGAGAGTAAATCGGGCTGTACTTAAGACCATAACAAACTAATAATATGACCAACAAAATTTTATAATATTTAGAAATGTACCTTAAATATCCCGAAACAGTTTTAAAACCAGAGCTGCAAATCCAAAAATTTTTTCGGAACCTCCAGTTTTGCAGGTTGGAACCAAAATTTACCAACGGTTAAGGTTCGGAAATTTGAGGTTCAAGGTTTTTGGGCGTTGGTTTTGGTTCGAACCTTGGTTCGTTGCACGTTTTTCCTAATATATTTAATATAACAATACAATAACAATAACAATATCTTGACGCCTAGATACATTGTTATTCTGCATTTACACGGTGAAGCAAACATCATAAAGTTCCTCATGAAGTTTTTGATTTTAGGGAAGAGGTGTAGCGAAACAGTCGAAGCAGGCAAAGCATCATGGCAAGCTGGCAATGAAGTTTTTCGATACGTATATGTATAAGATTAAAAATTTGTGCCAGTTTTCTCTGATTTAGTGTCTGTTTATGTTCTGTACCAAAGGTACAAAGAATATTTGTGCAAATGTATGTAACCGCCAGAACAAAGCATCTTTGACCCTATAAAGTGTATACATATATTCACTTTCGCATGACAAAGTATATCATAGTCTGGCTTGACAGACTTTCCGAATTGTTATATTTCTATTTGTTGACTCTGCAGTTACGTACATAGAAGGGTACCCAAATAAATTTTAATGAGTATAATCTTTTTTTTTTAACCGATCCAAAAGCTTGGGTTCGGAACGGGTTCGGGCTCAGGGTTTGGTTCACAGTAAAAATAATTCGGAGTTCCGGGCTCGAACCGGTTCGGTTCAAAACCGGTTTGCAGCCCTGGTTAAAACAAGTATTTCGGGATACTTGAATCAAGTATTTTCGTACTTACCGTACTATAGACATCGATTTTACTTGATTCAAGTACAAAGTTCTTGGTTTGTTTTCTGAGTGTACATGTCTAAATTTAGACCCAATGTTAAGAGAAAAATCTGTCAATTGTTTAACAATCTATGAACACAGACTAGAACCAAAGCCTTAGGTTCGATTAGTACTGGAAACGAACCTTACACTTTACCACGGGTCCGAACCTTCCCCAAAATTTTACAGCTTTGCAGCCTTGGTATAAACATATTTAAAGCTTGCTTTACACAAAAGTATGAAATCTATATTTATTCTAAATTTCTCACAGGTATACCAAGAGGAAAAAATCCAAGAACATTGGATTCAAGATGAGAACAAACGCTACCAAACAACATTACATGAACGGTTTTTCTCATTTCTATTACATAGTTCTCTCTTCAAGAACCATTTTTTTCCAATCAAGTTGATCAAGTTGCTTTCATAATGTCATGAAAATTTAGAACATTTGCCCTTATAAAAGTTGGGAATATTTCGTTCTTGTTTTGAGATGACGGCAACTCATTTTCTGAACAAGTTTTTATACTCTGTACCGAAGGTACACAGAGTATATTAAGTTTGTGCAAAAGTATGTAACAGGGAGAAGGAATCGTTTCCGACCCTATAAAGAATATATATTCTTGACCAGCATCAACAGCCGAGTCGATATAGCCATGTCCGTCTGTCCGTCTGTCTGTCTGTCCGTCCGTATCTCCTACAGTTTTGAAGATAGATCGTTCGTACCTTCTAGAGATTGTAACCTTGTAAACAAAATTATTTATCGATTTGCTGAAGGAAGGATAAAGATCGGATGAACGATACTCAAGTTATGAGCAAAAAACGGCCCGTAAACACCCCCCACACCCCCACCCATCACCACAGCATTCTATTGAACGGCAATCTTAGTGAGAGAGAGGGAGAGAGAGTGAAACTTAGAGATGAGCGCGTATAACTCGTGGTTAAGGGTACAGAGCATGTTATAGTCGGGCTTGACCGACTTTCTTTCTTGTTTCCGTCTGTGTACCAACGGCGTTTTTTGTCGAATCTAATTGTGCTTTGGCAATTGCAATATGTTCTCGGTTATGGAGCCGAAAATGTTTCCTTTAGCCTGTTACTTACATTTTCAAATTTTCATGATACTCTTTTTATACTCTGTACCGAAGGTACATAGAGTATATTAAGTTTGTGCAAAAGTATGTAACTGGGAGAAGGAATCGTTTCCGACCCTATAAAGTATATATATTCTTGATCAGCATCAACAGCCGAGTCGATATAGCCATGTCCGTCTGTCCGTCCGTCCGTCCGTCCGTCTGTCCGTCCGTCCGTATGAACGAAGAGATCTCAGAGATGGTAAGAGATAGAGGTTTGACATGTATGGGACATATATTTCTTATACTTGCAGGCAGATCAAGTTTATTTTCAATTTTTGACACGCCCCCTCCCGCCCCCGCAATTTGGAAAAAACTTCATATCTCTACATATCTCTATCTACAGTTTTGGAGATAGATCGTTCGTACCTTCTAGAGATACCTTGTAAACAAAATTATTTATCGATTTGCTGAAAGAATGATAAAGATCGGATGAACGATACTCAAGTTATGGGCAAAAAACGGCCACTTAACACCACCCACCCACCCACCAATAACCACAGCAACATACCCCTAACCGTTCAACACAGGCAATCTTAGTGCGAGAGAGAAAGAGAGAGAGAGAGAGAGAAACTTAGAGAGCGCACCGCGTTGTGCGCGGGGTGTTAACTGGCCGTTTGACTCCTGAGCAAATGCGAGTGTAAGGGTACAGAGTATGTTATAGTCGGGCTTGACCGACTTTCTTTCTTGTTATTCATATAAAGACTCAATCGAGAGATTGAGAGCAGTTTAGCTTTGATCCTGTCGTTTGCGGCAGTGAATGCTGAAAAATAAAAATAAATTTGTAAATTGCTCCAGATTTCAATAATTCAACAATATAGTGTCGACGACATCAGTCTTTGCTTGCGTTGGTAAAGTGGCTAGAACTTGAAATTCAATGAATAAGGAAGAAAATCTTTTCAGTCTGTGAGTTTTATATTATCCGGGTTAAAGCTTCAACGATCTTGATAATGGATCCTAGAGATATCGCGATACTTTGTGCAAATATGCCTCAATAAAAGATTCTCCGACACAATGCAATACAAAATTGGGTCCGGATCCGAGTGCGGCTTTGTTTACCTTGATTCTTAGTCTAAAACTAAAAAAATTCAATAATGTCATTATAAGAAAATGCATAAATTTCCCAATTTAAATAAAATTTAGCTTCTAAATATTATTTATTTTTTCAATATCGAAATTGAAGCTTAAGTGGTTGATCGCCCAAAAACTCTTTAATGGAGTATTGGGGATTTAAAAATACCTTGTACACTGATACGATATCGAAGCGCCAACACAGAACATAAAATAAGCATCCTTTAGTATAAAAAGCTACTTAATTTGTTGTTACTTTTAAACTAATTGAGCAATTCTGATTTCATTAATTCCTAATTAATAAATGCCTGAACTTAATCATTCATCAAATATTAATGAATGCAAAAAAAATTCCTTTGTTCCTTTTTTTAAATTGCAAATGAATTATGAATATTTTATATCCATTAATAAACTTTTTCAATGTGCATGCATAGTATGGAGTAGTTGCACTCAAAATGAATCAGCAAATGTCAGAGTGATAAATGAGTAAAGGGTATAAACTTTTTAATGGTTATTTTTTTGCGAATGTCCAAACAAACTGCAATTGTTGGCAATAAATGTACAACTAAAATGCTTCCTTTGTCCCTTGGCCGGATGATAAATTTGATGTTGTGACATTTCCATTTCCTTCACTCACCCTCTTACTTCTGCCTCAACATCCAATCCATATTGCTTGCATGGATCCCACTGATACAATTGACCTTGCTGCAGCATTAGTTTTCAATTCACAATAAACGAGCAATATACATTGCAGAACCTTCGAAATAAGCTTGAACTTCCTTTGGCCCCAAATTGACCGCAAAGTTCATTCCGCCACCCCCATCCCCAGCTGTCTGGCAAAGCTTGTATTTTTTTTGTATTTTTTCTGCAATGGCCATTTTGTATTTTTATACATGAAGAACATATAGCAAATATCTGACAACGTTAAAATATGCCCCAGGGAGGGCGTTGGAAACTGAGGGTGGCTGGTGTCAGATCCATTGCTTGTGGTGTGTTGTCCAGTTTTAAACGCAACACGAGTTCCTATTAATACAGCGTCAGTCACTTGAGGGAATCAAATAAAAAAAAACCGAATTTACTGTGGGTACGAATTAAATATACCCAAAAATAAAAGGATTTTGTATATCTGCTTTTTGCCGAATTGCTGTTATCTATTGGTTTGTATTGTTTGTAATTAAGTTAAGGCTTGAAACATTTTTGCCATATGAGAGTACATATGGGTATTTCCATGACGTCGAACGGGACCGTCGTACCCATTTAAAGTGGAATAAAAGTCAAATTAAAATATTTCTTTTTTCTTCTGTTACTTTAACTTATAGCACTTTCGAAGCGAAGTTTTTGGCCATCAATATAAAAGCAAATCTCAGCGAAGTCTGCGAAAATCGTTTAGTGCGACTAATTTCAAAATGTTGTTGAATAATTTTACTGTACATTATAATTTATTTGATCGAAAAATTTTCTTTATTTTTTTTATTGTGCAATATTAATGTCCAAATTAGAAAAATTGACCTAACGCGACCTTGCAACCGAATATTTCGAAATGGGTGATGAACAAATATAAGATTGGCTTACATTAGTTCAATTTATGTGTCCCCTTTACACTTTGATAAAACAGAGTGTTCTTAAGCACTTTTAATTTTTTGGTCTCGGTAGACCTTTTGGTGGAAATGCCTATATGGGTATTTCTACAGATTGATGAGCCCAAAAAAAATATTTTTATAAAATGTGATTTTTTTAAACATTACATTTAAATAAAAACAGTAGAGGAAAGTTAACTTCGGCTCGACCGAAGTTTATATAACCTTGTAGCTTGCATAATTTATATAAATAAGTAGCCTGATTCCAACGACACAAATATGCAGTGATTGGAAAGGTACCCAATTTTCTGACCTAGGGAAGGTACAAGGTAAATGTTAAAAAATATACCTAGGTAAGGTAAAAGTTATCCGGAATTTCAAGTACCTAGGTAAAGGTAAAGGTACAAAAAAGGTACTTTTAAATTAAAACCATGCACTATGCATCAATTTACATTATTAATAAATTTTAACTGTAATAATAATAATTTGGGCATAAATCCAAATATAAGGTGAAAATATTGAACATTTAAATTTCATATGATATTATATTATTAAAATGTTTCTCATATGCCATATGCTCGCTTTTGTATTATAACAAGAGTTTTGAATATTTCGTCACCAATTCTATTTCTTTTTGGTGTAGGTACTTGGCCTCTACTGCCAAAAATTCCTTCAATAGGCAAAGCGGAATTATACTTATAAAAGTTTAAATTATTTGTATACTTAAGTATATATTCAAAAGATTTGCTATAATAAGATAAGTTAAGACTTCCAATTCAATATTAGAATTTTCATAACAATTCTCAGTTTCATCAATCTTTCATTACTGGTAATGTAAAATTTTTCAGAATCCTTTGTATTTGAACTCTCATTGACAACAGTTTCCAAATTTTCCGTAATTTCTTTAACACGCCAATCTCTAAAACACTTTACAAATTTAATTTGGAATCCACTTCAATTTAAAGCAAAGGTCTTTGCTTCGCTAGAAGTCAAAAAATGAAAATAGTTTAAAACTCCTTTTTGAAGAGCATCTTTAAGTTGATCACAATATCTCAAATAATTCAAGCATGGAATTCAGAAAAAATCCTAATTTACAACGGGATTTGCCTTGCAAAGTTGTGACTAGTGCGTTTAAAATACATAAGTTTCATCTTGTAGCACTGGGCTAGAGCCGAATAAATAATTTTTTTCACGATACTTCATCTGCTGCTACTGTGGATCTGCTAACAGCATTCCAAGTTGCCGTTGCTTTCGCTAAGGAAGAATTGTACAACCGCTTGAATAATGTGTTTGATAAAGTCTGTTTAGCATCTTTCGTAACAACTAAGTTCAAAGTGAGTGATGCGCATCTAATGTGCCTTGGAAAAATAATTTCAGCATCAGCTGAACTATCCCGCTCTATTACCTTTAAGACAGTCTCTTTAAATGCTTTTCAGAAGTTGGATGCGTTTTCTGTAACTGTTTAACATTTGAATATCTCTAAGTCGGTATTTGCTATGAACTTCAGCTAATATGGTAGCAATTATTACATGAGTGTGCACGAGAGAATGCGAATGTAGATTGCTATCTATATAGTGGTTACACAATAGTTACTTTTGTTATTGCAACTCCAGATATCGGCAGTCGTACATATAAAACAAGTAAGAGCGCTGTAGTCGAGTTTCCCGACTACAAAATACCCTGTCCCCGCGGCCTGCTGACTGCATACCGGCCCCCCGCTCCCATAAGCTTAATTGTTTAATAACTTTTGTGTTTTTGCTCGTATCTTATTTTCCTTTTGAGAGTAGTTAGATATAAGGCCTAGGATGGTATATATTAAGCCACCAGGTTCTAACTTTAAAATTGTGGTTGTGACAGTTTTTTGCGGTTTAAGGGGGGTAGGGGGGGATATATTTAAAATTTGAAACAAACTTGATCTGGGTACGGTATACACCTATGTGCATGCCATAGCTCTTCTAGTCTCTGAGATCGACGCGTTCATACAGACAGACAGACGGACGGACAGGACATGGCTATATCGACTCGGCTGTTGATGCTGATCAAGAATATATATACTTTATAGTGTCGGAGAAGCTTCCTTCTCCCTGTTACATACATTTGCACAACTTCATGATCCCCTTTTCCCATTTTTAATGGGAACAGGGTATAATTAGTATTTTGAAACATACCGACGATATTTTTTATACTCTGTACTGAATAGAGTACATAGAGTATATTAAGTTTGTGCAAAAGTATGTAACAGGGAGAAGGAATCGATTCCGACCCTATAAAGTATATATATTCATGATCAGCATCAACAGCCGATTCGATATAGCCATGTCCGTCTGTCCGTCCGTCCGTCTGTCCGTCTGTCCGTCCGTCCGTATGAACGAAGAGATCTCAGAGATGGTAAGAGATAGAGGTATAGATAGAGAGCGATAGAGAAATATATGGGACATATATTTCTTATACTTGCAGGCAGATCAAGTTTATTTTCAATTTTTGCCACGCCCCCTCCCGCCCCCGCAATTTGGAAAAAACGTCATATCTCCTACAGTTTTGAGAGATAGATCGTTCGTACCTTCTAGAGATACCTTGTAAACAAAATTATTTATCGATTTGCTGAAGGAATCATCAAGATCGGATGAGCGATACTCAAGTTATGGGCAAAAAACGGCCAGTTAACACCACCCACCCCCCCACCAACAACCACAGCAACATACCCTAACCGTTCAACACAGGCAATCTTAGTGCGAGAGAGAGAGAAACTTAGAGAGCGCACCGCGTTGTGCGCGGGGTGTTAACTGGCCGTTTGACTCCTGAGCAAATGCGAGTGTAAGGGTACAGAGTATGTTATAGTCGGGCTTGACCGACTTTCTTTCTTGTTTATACTCTGTACCGAAGGTACATAGAGTATATTAAGTTTGTGCAAAAGTATGTAACAGGGAGAAGGAATCGTTTCCGACCCTATAAAGTATATATATTTTTGATCAGCATCAACAGTCGATTCGATATAGCCATGTCCGTCTGTCCGTCCGTCCGTCTGTCTGTCTGTCCGTCCGTCCGTATGAACGAAGAGATCTCAGAGATGGTAAGAGATAGAGGTTTGACGTGTATATATTTCTTATACTTGCAGGCAGATCAAGTTTATTTTCAATTTTTGCCACGCCCCCTCACGCCCCCGCAATTTGGAAAAAACGTCATATCTCCTACAGTTTTGAAGATAGATCGTTCGTACCTTCTAGAGATACCTTGTAAACAAAATTATTTATCAATTTGCTGAAGGAATGATAAAGATGGGATGAACGATACTCAAGTTATGAGCAAAAAACGGCCAGTAAACACCCACCACCCCCCACCCATCACCACAGCATTCTATTGAACGGCAATCTTAGTGAGAGAGAGAGAAAGAGAGAGTGAAACTTAGAGATGAGCGAGTATAACTCTTGAGCAAATGCGAGCTGCGACGTTAAGGGTACAGAGTATGTTATAGTCGGGCTTGACCGACTTTCTTTCTTGTTTTGTTATACAGCCGTGCTCCCATTTTCACTTGTGTAAAAATTTTGCGATTTAAAACCGTTTTTCAGTAAAAAATTTGTCTGAAAATCGAAAAATGTTTGCGAAAA
Organism: Lordiphosa magnipectinata; assembly: GCA_037044535.1. NCBI lineage: Eukaryota > Metazoa > Arthropoda > Insecta > Diptera > Drosophilidae > Lordiphosa > Lordiphosa magnipectinata. Next base: position 570,259 of record JBAMBO010002825.1, read on the forward strand.
ATAAAAATGGGAGCACGGCTGATAGTCCGCATTCCTTTTATCTAGCATGGATCGTATTGATTTTGAACACTGATTGTTTACCGGATGTTTAGTTAAAGCCACAAACAGGTTCCTAGATTTTTTCTTTTAAATATGACAGAGCGCGGCAGCATCACAGCTATAATGTAATCGGAGCGAAAAAAGTCACGTACGAAAAGTACCTAGTACCTTACCTATTGACAAGGTAAAGGAAAATTAAGACCTTGGTAAGGTAAAAGGTACTGGAATTTGAAAATACCGAGGTAAGGTAAGAGGTACACAAAATATGCACCTAGTACAGTGGCCGGCACGTCTGAGTCTCCAGTGTATTGAACAAAGCTCTGCGGCAGCGACGTCGACACACGGACAGTATACGAGCTTATACTGCTCTCTTTTGCAACAACAAAGATGTGCAACAACAAAGATAGCTAAACACACACACACAACGCCAAAATGCGCATGTATTTTTTGCCGGCCACTGACCTAGTAGGATAAGTACGACACGTTCAGGTACTCATGGTCAGCCTAACGGCTATTCCCTTTAATATTACGATAACCATTACACTCATGTATATAGTCATCTCCTTCACTGTGATACACACATACACCCATGCATAAGACGACTCTGTAAATCAACTGTAAGAAGAACTCTAAAAAGGACGCGACCAGATCTGTCTGTTGCGAGTCGCAGTCGAAAGTGGAAGTGTAAAATGAAGAAAGCCAACCATTAAACGATATTAAACTAAACTACAACCTGACTCGTCTTTCTTCTCACATTATGTACCTAGGTATTTGTACTTAGGTACTTCCAAACACTGCAAATATGTACATTCGGCCAAATGTACATATTTTTTACAAGGCCTCCTATATACATTTTCTACACCCAATTTCTATGGCAGCTATCCTATACAGTTGTCCAATCAAACTTAGTGGAATTATGCAAAAGCATAGAAAACTTATAAATACGAGGTTTGGAGGCGTTTGCGGTTAAGACTTAAAAGATTTTCTCACTAAAACTAGTTTTTCGACCGATCGTTCCTATGGCAGCCGACAAATGTGCAGCGTATTTGTACCAAAAGACTTCGTGCAAAGTTTGGTTACGATAGCTTTAAAACTGACGGAGGAGATAGCATAGAAACAGACGGACGGACAGACGGACATGGCTATATCAACTCAGCTCGTCATGCTGATCAAGAATATATATACTTTATGTGGTCGGAGATGCTTCCTTCTATGCGTTGCAAACATCTAGACAATTTTAATATACCCTCTACAAGGGAATAATTAAACAAGGGCAACACTACGTATGAGTGATAAGCTTTAAATCCATTTCACAGACACAAATTTTGGGTTTTTCTATTTTAAATTTTTTGTGCAATAAAAATGTAAGTTTAAGAAATAAAATTAAAAAATTCTGAGTAAAAATAAATACAGGCTCTGGCAGTAAGCCGTTAGTCTAGTAAATGTGACTCGATGCCTTCCTGTTTTCCAGATCACGTATCACCGCGCAACAGAGTTGATTTTCCCTAATGCAGCATCCTGAGTTCGTTCAGTACGGGGCTCCGGGCAAGAATTTTGTCCAGTATCCTCTCTCTCTCTCTCTCTCCGGTTAGTTTACACAGGGTATAGCTTAGACTAATTAGTTCGGAGACACTTACAATTTTTTTTCATTTTCTATTTTTGTTTACATTTTTTACGCCAAAACGCATTGTGAGAGTATGACCTTAAAATGTGTCACACAATAAATTTGCGCTCTAATGAACATGTATACAAATTTTCAGAAAACCTCTGCATAGCCAGCTGGAATTTTACGGATGGGTACTACTGAACCGCCAGAGCCTCCTTAAAGAAATATTATACAAAGCATTCATAAACCGATTCATTTACACTGGCGCTCCACTGAAAAGGTTAAAAAAATGCTATTCATATTTTCATTTCTCTTTCAGTTTCAATTGCTAATACATTTATTATTGTTTTACGCTTAGAACATTCACTTGTTTACAAATGAAATTGCAGCAGTGCAACGGTAAGCCCGAATTTCACTCTAGTCGTCAAATGTGTAAAAAGTCTAACAGTCTCTCAATGATGGGCTTGAAGCTGCACGGCTTTGGTTCGCTCGAGAGCATATGACGTGGAACAAGAAGTGGCACATTGTCGTCTTTTCCGATGAAAACTTGAAGTTCAACTTGGATGGACCAGATGGCTGGAACTACTACTTTCTTGACCAGCAAAGGGAGGAATGTTTCTTAAGTCGTCATCATACTTGTGCATGAGTCGTAATGGTTTGGGGGGTAATATCATATTATGGGACTTGTAAGCTTTAGTTTGTAACGTAAATGAACGCATATGTCTACAAAACTGTGTTGAATAAGGCTTTCAACAATTCTCGAACATTTTGGGAGGATGCAATAGATATACCAGACAGGATAATGCCCCCCATTCATACTGACAAAGTGGTAAATTAGTGGATGAATCGATCAAAATGTAAAACTACTCGATTGGTCGCCATACTCCCCAGACCTTAATATTATCGAGAATATTTTGGGGAGTGCTGTCCCGAAAAGTATATGAGGGAAGGAGACAACTTGAATTAAGCCCATTAAAAAAGCCTGGTCAATAATTTCGCTTGAAGTTATTGAGATATTTAATTCTATGCTAAATCAAATGTATGAAGTTATATAGGTCTTGAACAAAGGAGCGTGTACCAAATACATGGGTGGTGTTAACTGGCCGTTTTTTGCCCATAACTTGAGAATCGTTCATCCGATCTTTATCATTCCTTCAGCAAATCGATAAATAATTTTGTTTACAAGGTACCTCTAGAAGGAATGAACGATCTATCTCCGTGGCAAAAATTGAAAATTAACTTGATCTGCCTGCAAGTATAAGAAATATATGTCCCATACATGTCAAACCTCTATCTCTTACTAGATCTCTTCGTTCATACGGACGGACAGATGGACATGGCTATATCGACTCGGCTGTTGATGCTGATCAAGAATATATATACTTTATAGAGTCGGAAACGATTCCTTCTCCCTGGTACATACTTTTGCACAAACTTAAAATACTCTGTGTACCTTTGGTACAGAGTATAAAAAAATATAACACATTTGATAGTAAAAAAAAAGAAAAACAGAAGAGATCAAATTCAAAGATTACAAAATGTAAATGTAAAGCATTCTTTGAAGAAGAATGTACATTCCCTTCTTGAAATAAAAGAGCACATTTGCTAAGGTTTTTGCTGTTAGCTGCCTTGATATAGCAGTCTCGGCTCCTCGGTTGAAAGAGGTTCTCGGTCAGTATCGAGAAAGTCCATCAAATCACCTACTTCTAAATCTTCAAAATCAATATCGTTTGCTAAACTCAAAATGTTTTCTCAAACCGCAGGAAGAGAATTAACTTCAAACTCATTAGATTTTAAGCACTCTGGCCATATTTGTTTCCTAGAATGGTTCATTCTGGTTGATTTTTATTTATTCCATGATTCGCTAATGTTGTACACTGCATTTTTGATGTTGTAGCTTACCAAAATTGTTTTATCGAAGATTCACCATCGCTTTGCTGACACAGTTTACGAAAAGATCTTCGTAAATAATAAGTCTTGAAATTGGCTATAGCTCCCTGATTCATTGTTTCAATCTCCACATCTTTTGATAATTCGGGTAAGCTAACCGGGTGCCCTGGAGCATTATCCAAAATGAGCAATGCCTTGTTTGTTGTTGCTCAAGTTCTTTACTATTTGTTTTAACTTCTGGGCACACGCATTTTTTAAAACAGCCTCCAAAAAGAATCATTAGTCATTCAGCCTTACCGAATTTCCATCCTTTAAGAACGCCTAGGATTTTCTGAGTGACATTCTCAACAGTGGTTTTAGCAATTTAGAACTATTCTGGTCATTAACATTTCCATACATTTCTGCTGCGGCAGCGAACTTTCTTTTGGTCGTAGCTTGACCAATAGATGGCGCCATTACTGTAACCACTGGAACTGAGTTTTGGTCATAACTTTATCATTCCTTCTGAATATCGATAAATAATCTTGATTACTAAATATCTCTAGAAGGTACAAACGTTCTATCTACAAAACTGTGGGAGATATAAGGTTTTTTTCCAAATTGCGGGGGCGGGACGGGGCGCGGAAAAAATTAGAAATTAACTTTATCTGCCTGCAAGTATAAGAAGTATATGTCCCATACTTGTCAATCCTCTATCTTTTACCATCTCGGAGATCTGATTGTTCATACGGACGGACGGACTGAAAGACGAACACACGGGCGTGGCTATATCGACTCTGCTGTGGATGCTGATCAAGAATATATATACTTTATAGGGTCGGAAACGACTTCTTCTCCCTGTTACATACTTTTGCACAAACTTAATATACTCTGTGTTCCTATGGTACTGAGAATAAAAAGACCGTTATAGCGAAATGCCGTATAAAAATCGGCTGTATAGCGGGGCATGGGTGTACTAAAATAAAAACGAGAAGGCCAAGCTAACTTCGTCTGTGCCGAAGTTTTTATTCCCTTGTAAATGCAAATGTCACAGTTTAAGAACGCTTACATAAAAATCAAACATTTTTCTAACTAAAACCCATTTTCCGACAGATAAACATCTGATTTCGACCAAATTTCGCGAATCTTTTTGAAAACAAACCAAATTAACAATCGCCGAGTTTAAGAACGATAAAATTGAAAACAAAAAAGTTTTTCTCACTAAGACTCAATTTCCGCCCGATCGGATGAATATTTCTATAGAACCGATCGGTCGGTTGATCGACATCGGGTGACTATATCTTATGGTTGCCATATGACCGATCGGTCGAAAATGATTCTTAGTAAGAAATTTTGTTTTGTTTTTTATGTTAGCGTCCCTAAACTGGCTGATGACTGATTTTATATGCTTTCAAATAGATTCGCAAAATTGGGTCAAAATCGGATGAATGTATCTTAAGGCTGCCATAGGGCCGATCGGGCGGAATTGAGTCTTAGTGAGAAAAACTTTTTTGTTTTCAATTTTATCGTTCTTAAACTCGGCGATTGTTAGAAGATTCGCGAAATTTGGTCGAAATCAGATGTTTATCTGTCGAAAATGCGTTTCAGTTAGAAAAATGTTTGATTTCTATGTGACATGACTGTGACATTTCCATTTGCAACATGGGACTTCCATAAAAACTTCGGCACAGACGAAGTTAGCTTGGCCTTCTCGTTTTTTCGTCATTTTATTTCAAAATTTGGTCTTGTATCCAGGAATTTACTGTATTAAGCTGTAAATGGGAAATCATATAGTTCCAGAGTTATGGACTTTTTTCTCATTTTAAATTCATTTTCAGTAACAATATCAGACTAAGTATGTTTTAATTTTAAGAAGATAGTTTTTTTGTGGTTGAATAGAGTGGAGAGAAGGCGTCCCTTGTATAGTTATGCAGTTGGAAAACCGTGATTTTAAAAATTCTGCCGCATTATAGTGACGTGGCAAAAGAGACTAATCATTGGTTATTTGAAAGATGTATGTAAGGCATTTAAGGAACTAGCTCCTACAGTCTAAATCGGTTTGTCGAAATTTGGTTCCTTTCGACCACTTTACTGCATCTTGGCAGGATCTGGAGGAATACATATAGCTTGCGTTTGTCCCATTTACGAAAACATGAAACTTATGGAATCGGGTAAAATACTAATGACTCCTTTTCCCACGTTAAAGTTACATAAATTGTTTTTAAATTTCTCTAGGAAGTCATTTGGTCAAATTAATGAAAATGGAAAAATTTGACGAAAATTTGCATTTATTTCTCGGACAGGGCTCCTCAACAATTTAAAAACGTTAAGCACTTTCGCAATCTCTATCATCATAAAAATGATTTTAGCAGATCGGCGGAGTGGCATTTCCACGCAACAGCCTTCGGCAAAGGACTAAAAACAATGGCAAGACGGGTAAGCCTTTAAATAATTACCGATAACCAGATTACCACAGCCACAGAACTCTATGAATGGACCAACGAATTTGTATCAAACATCACTGTACGATACAGAAACACAAATCATTTTGATACGACTAGATTTTTTAAAATCACGATTTTCGAAATGCATAATTATACAAAGGATACAAGTTTCCACTCTATTCAACCACAAAAAAAACTATCTTCTTAAAATTTAAACATACTCACTTTCCAAAAAATCTCATATTGTTAGTTTCCAAAAAATGAAGAATTTAAAATGAGAAAAAAGTCCATAACTCTGGAACTATTCGATTTCCCATTTACAGTTTAATACAGTAAATTCCTGGATACAAAACCAAATTTTGAGAAAAAAATGTAGAAAAAAAACGTCCCTTTCGCGGCAATTAATTTTTGTTTATTTATTTTCGCGATTTGGTAACCAAAAAAAATTTAAAAAATTTTTAAGTGAAAGTAATTTGAAAGTTTGGGATCGGATGTAAATTTACAGGTTTTTTCAATATGTTTTTTACCAAGGGCTTTGGATAGCAAGCAATTGAAAATAATTACATTTTTTAAATAGCTTAATTTTCAAATCATTTTTTCCTGCGAATTAAGCATATTTTGGCAAAATGCTGAAAATACATATATACAGGGTGTTCCATCAAGTGTTTGGAATTTGAACTATTCATAATTTGACTTTAAAAACGTCAAATATCATTCGGAAAGCGACTAATATTTAGTGAAAACTTTGTAATTTACGAAATGGGTCACTATTCGCTGGAAGAAAGTTGGGAAATATTAAAAACATATTTCCAAAGTATTGAGTCCTCGACTCAAACTGTGCAAAATTTGAAAAAAGCATTTATCAATTCGTGAAGCGAGTTCGTGAAACTGGAATGTTGGTATGTACGTACTCGTCCGGTGCGCTCCACCGAAAACATTGCTGCGGTTGCTGAAAATGTGCGTGAACAACCATAGACGTCAACTCGCCATCGATCTCAACAAATGGACATTTCGCGCACTTCTTTGATGCGAATTTTGCATAAACACCTTGCTATAAAGCCATACAAAGTTCAATTGGAGCAGCAGCTAAAGCCAATTGACCATCCGAATCGTCTACAGTTCGCAAATTGGGCGGCCGATCGTTTGGTCGGAGATGGTGAATTTGACCGAAAAATCATCTTTTCGGATGAAGCACATTTCCACCTCGGTGGTTATGTTAATAAATAAAATTGTGTCATTGTGTTCGATGCGGATTTTGGTCTCGAGGCATCATTGGTCCATTTTTCTTTGAAAATGAAGAAGGAGCCACCGTGACAGTGAATGGTGAGCGCTACCGCGCAATGTTAAGCGATTGGTTCTTTGAGGAAATTGAAGCGGAAGACTTGGACGATATTTGGTTTCAACAAGACGGCGCTACGTGCCACACAGCGCACGCCACAATCGATCTTCTGCGCCCTATCTTTGAAAATCGAATAATCAGCAATTATGGATATGTGAATTGGCCGCCAAGAAGCTGTGATCTGACACCGTTAGACTATTATCTTTGGGAAGTGGTCAAGGACAAATGTTATGCAAACTATCCTGCAACAATTGATGAGTTGAAGAACGAGATTCGAGCTGCTATTGCTGACATACGTGCCGAAACAATTGAAAATGTTCTCAAAAATTGGGTGGATCGAATGGGCTACTGCCAAGTCAGCCGTGCTGGTCATTTGACCGAAATTGATTTTCATATATAAATGACATGAACCAACCTTTCCAATAAATGTTCAACCTTTGAAAAATATCGAGCCGTTTTCTTTTTATAGCAAAATTAAATTCCAATTTTTAAATGGACCACCCTGTACTAAATTACAACAAAGAATACGAAAAAATTTATTTCGAACAAAGAAAAATTTGAGTGACCGATTTTTCATGGAATCACCCATATATTCTTGATCAATATAACGAATTGAGTCCATTGAATTTTGTCCGTCCGTCTGTCTGTCTGTCTGTCTGTCTGTTTCTACGCGAACTAGTCCCTCAGTTTTGAAGATATCGAGCTAAAATTTTCACAGTCTCTTTTGACTGCACGACCTTTTGACCATGACCACTTCTTGTAGCTGCTATAGAAACAATCGGTCAGAAAATGGGTTTTAGTGAGAGAAACTCTTTTGTTTTCCATATAAGCGCTATTAAACTCGGTCATTATTCAAATTAGATGTTTTCAAACGGATCTGCGAAATTCCAAAAATAGGAGGACTTTTTTGTTGTTTTTGGCAAAAAAAAATTAATAAAAATTTACTAGTGTTTGAGAAGGGCCACTTTCATGTTTCATTAACAAGCAATTATTCTACACAAAAAAATATTTTATTGATATCGACAAGTCGATAAAGGAAATATAGCAATTTTACTTTTTGGGATGTGTTGAACCTATTCAGTTGATCGGGACTGTAAATTGCTGTGATATCACTAGGCTGTGTGGTTCAGTTTAAAAAAGGAGTGGCAGTGATTCAAAATGATAGTCTGCTTAACACGAATCTGATTGACTATTTCTGAGCATGTTCTGTGTGATTTAAAATTTTGTTTTAAATTTTGATGAAGTCATCTTAAAGTACTATTTGTGCGAAATTAAGAAGCACCCCAGCCAGTAAATTAAGTGAAGCTCGGCTAGCTCCATTGGGTATTAAAAGGGGTATTAAAATGGAAAATGATTCTCTACACTTTTTGAAATTGAATCGTTTTACACCATCCCTTTCCACTTGAAGATTGCTTGATTGATGCCCGGAAACTATATACCCCGAGTCCCCTAATCAGTGCAAAAGATACATTTAATATGAAAGAAGGAAAAAAAGACGCTGCTGGTATTATTTAATTGAAATGTGAGAATGCGCTTTTCCAGCGTTCCGACACTTCACACTCATTCGCAATTCGCCCAGAGAGTCCCATTGAAAACGCAAAACGCGCTGCGGCGGACACGGACGAAAGTTGCCAAGTTGCCTTTTGGGCTGATGAAGAGCACAAACAGCAATCGTAGGCAAGTTGCTATATGGCAAAGAATGATGCTTGAGCAATGCCCCGTGGGGGCTCTTGCCCAAACCAGTGGGTCTCTCTGCACTTGGGCTGTTGCGGCGTTATTTCATTCATATTCATCCATTTCGTGTTTCTTTTGCTGCAGCTTAACACACACACACACACACGCACACATGGTAACAGTTTTTCCGCTTTTGCCACCCACGCATTAGCCGTAGCCTCCGCTGCCCGCTTGCCCGCCTGCCTTTATGTGAGAGTGTTCGCTGAGGATGCTCGCCATGTTGCCCAACAAACACAAATTCCAGCACAAAAGCCCAAAGATAACAGCTTCCTGCTAGCAAAAAAGCACGAACTCACTTCGTGTTTGGCTGCTCTCTCTCGTGTGATGCTGGCTCGCTCTCTTTGTCTCTGGCTAGGCGAATAGTACCGTTAAGGTATCTGCTTGAAAAATTTCAGATTCAGTCCCGGATGAGATTTCGCAACGTGCGCTTCTCACACCCAGCAATAAATAAAATAAAAAACAAAGAAATAGAACAAAAATCCCGAAGGCGTGCAAAACGTGTAGTAGAATTGCAAAAAAAAGAAAACAAATAAATAAATAACTAAAATACTATCACATGGCGTGCCAAATGAAATTACAAAACTGGATGAACAATGTTTAATGCACAAACTTTAAAGCACGCAAAGACCTAAGTTCTCATTGTGTATAATAAAATTGGCGAAAGGCAAAATGAATTGAGCAGGGCCAAGCAGCAGCAGCAGCAGTCGAGGTGGTTGGTGGCTGCGGGACGTGGGGGGCGCCAAAGCCAAAGATGTGCGCGCACAATACAAAAAAATACAAAGCATACTTTTGGGAGCGGCAAATGGCCAAAATCAACAGCAACAACAACAATGTCAACGTTACAACTGAAGCTGAGGCTGACGCTGCTGAGCGTGCACAAATAAGCCCAGAGATAGAACCCAAACACACACACACACAGCGAGAGAGCGAAAGTGACACCCAAAAGAGAGTGCGAGCCAGAGCGAGAGCTTCACATGTAAGTGAGAGTTAGCCCAGTCGCTGGTTCGTTTGTTTCCAGTGCTCTCGTTTTGATTAAAACTTTGTGCGAGTAGGTCGGTGGGGCGCGGCAAACGGCTCCTCAGCCCCCTCCCCGCACCCAGCGCCCAGCGCCAGGCAATATGCTTAGCGGGCAGCCCAAGCATAAGGTAAAAGCCAACAGTCCAGCAATTTAATTTCCGCAAACAAGCCAAGCAGAGAGCTGGGCCCAAAGACGTAGCCATGTGGCAAGCAATTAAACTCGCGCAAAAATTAACATAAAGCAGCAGGCGGCAGACGCACAAAAGTATGCAAGCTAGTTTTTCGCCCCCAGCTTCTTCTCTGCGTGTGTGGAAATAGGTGTGCCTGTGTGTTTGTGAGTGTTGTGTGTGTGCGTGTGTGTGTGTAGGCGCGTGTTGGTTGACAGCGCCCGCATAAAAATGCCAAAGAAGAAGCACAACGAGCCGAAAAATATGCAATGCTGAATAAAAAGGACTCTTTTGAGATGAGCCGATCACACCACTTTTGTATAGTATCTAAAAAAATGAAATGGACCCATCTCAAATTGAGAGAAATGCCAAATCTTAGCTTAACCAGTTTAATATTATGGAACTAAAAAGCTATTTAATGTTTAAGAGAAAGTGAAAAATGCATTTTACTGTGACTCCAACTTTACTACAGTAATCGAGCTTAATATGCGGTTAACATTAACCTATGTTGAAAAAATTATCCAGTCTAGGTAAAGATATCGACACATTAACAAGTTAAGCCAATGTTTACCAACGCAAGTCGCTGGATTTGTAGTTAAATTGTGGTGGAGCCATTAAGAGTGAAGGACGATTGAAACAGCAAGGATAATCTGGTTCACGTTCGTTTAGGTAAACACTTTCAGAAGACATACATTTTTAATATGCTAAATCCCTTGATTGATTTTAATTACAACTCACTTATTTTCCAACTACAACTTAACCAGAATAAAATGAAATTGCAATTGTGTTTGGTCGACCTTTCTAATTGTAAGGAAAAGAATTCTGAAAAAAAATACACAAAACTCTGAAAAATGTATGAAATCTTTATTTGAGTCGATAGAACAATCTAAAGAATTTAATATTTAAAGATGATTTCGTGTAAGTGTTGACCGCGGCAGCGCCTCAAATGATTCATACGCTGGGTCCAATTTTGGCATATTCTCTTCAACATATCGGCCGGTATGTTACGAATAAATTCTTTAATAATGGATTCCAGTGAGTCAACTGTTGCGGGCTAGGCATGAGCCTTAACATAGCCCCACAAAAATAGCCTACAGGCGTTATATCGTACGATCTAGCCGGCCAATTGTGAAATAAACTGTTCACCGAACTAGCCTCTCAATTGGGACATTGTTTCGAGTGCTGTGTGGCATGTGGCACCGTCTTGTTGAAACCACATGTCAGCCAAGTCCAGCTCTTCCATTTTGGGACAAGAAAAAGTTTGTAATCATCGTACGGTAGCGCTCTCCATTCACAGTAATGTTCCTGCCTTCGTCATCTTTAAGAAAGTACGGTCCAATGATGCCACCGGCCCATAATCCACAACAAACAGTGCATTTTTCGAGATGCATTGGCAGTTCTTGCAATGCTTTTCTGCTCTTCACACCAAATACGGCAATTTTGTTTGTTTAGAAATGAGCTTCGGCGCTGAACACAATTTTCCGAAAAAAAGTGGATCTTCATCCAACTTTGCCAGCGCCCAAACACCAAAAGTTACACGTTGTGGTAGGTCGTGTGGCTTCAATTCTTGCACCAGCAGTATTTAAAAAAGCTTTGTACCCAAATCCTTCCGCAGCCTTTTCCACGTAGTGGAGTAACAAAGGCCCAATTGCTGCGAACGACGCCGAATCGATAATTCACGGTCATTAACAATACTGCCGGATACTGCTGCGAAATTTTCCTCTGTCCGCACGTATACGTGTTGGTGGTTTAATGTCCATTAATATAAATTTGGTGCGAAACCTATTCACAAGATTCCGAATAGCCGCAGCAGAAGGTCGCCCAAACTGACCATAAAATGAAAGATGTGCACGATGCACTTTCTTAACCGAGGAAGAATTTTGATAATAATATTTAATAATCTGCAAGCGTTGTTCGTTTGTAAGTCGTCATGGTTAAATTATAGACCCAACGGAACATGTTTGACAGTAACATGTGCCACGAAAACAGCTGAGCTGCCAAAAACAGTGTGATCAAAAAGAAAGTTGCTAAAAAATCACCCTTTAGCTCATAGCCTTAATGTCAAAACATGTGTAGGCATTGGGAAATTTTCGGCATTTTCAATTGGTTGCAGATTCGGGATTAGAGAAGATTGCTGATACGATGCTACAGCCTCTAGAAAAGTTTGATAAAGCGTAACCATAGATGATAGATGCGTTGACCAACAATGATTTGAAATGTGTTGTTGTTCAGTGAAACCCTACCTTACCTTAGACTTAATGAAAGGGAAACCATCGACAGGATTTTGGCAAATTCGATCTGTGAGAGCGGATTAACTGAAGATGCGCTAAATTGGTGGGAAACCAATAAAGCCCAATTTCTTCTTATATATGAACTTTAATATTACTGAAACTTAACGGTCTCGGCCGCTGATCGCCAGTCGATTCTGTTTTGCTCGAGCTGGCTTCAGTTATTCATAACACGCTTTGCAATGCACTAAAGGAAATTTTCCCAATTTTCCGGCATTAATTAATAAGTTAAAAACTATGCCAGATTTTGCGGTCCAGTTTTGTGCCTTAACTTATACAGACCGTTGGGCTATATTTAGAAAAAGGTGGGCGTGGTAGCACTTCACCTTATAATATAAAATTTGAAAATTATTGACGCGTAATCAGAAACATAGTTTTCGGCCGCCAACCTAATGGAATTACGGGTTTCCTGAAAAAAAAAATGAGGCTAATCCATTTTTTGGAATTTCTTTTCTGTTCTTACAGTCCTCTCTAACTGCACAATAATGCTCTTTTGTGAGTCGCTGATCCAAAATTAATGCCAAGGCATCGTCGGCAGAATACGGCAAAACGTTCTTGATTGGGTGTGACATTATATTTCAGATCATTTTTGCATTTTCGGGAATTATAGAAAGTAACTTAAGAACTGCTGCAAGGACAGCTTGTGCATTTTACACGCAGCTGTGCTTGCTATTGTACGAATAATTGCACGTTATCTCCCTCAGATATTGATAAAACAGCAGCTTGTTTCCTCCGAATATCCTTTCTTTTTTCTTTTAAATATCTTTCAGATACGTCTGACAGACTTTGGCTTAACCCCTCTCTAAAGCATCCAAAAATAACATTATCTTTGGGAGATCGACTAATCGCAAGTAGACATTTGAGAAAATGAGGTCCTAAAAAATCAAATTTCGCAAAAACTGCACAAAACTGCAGATTGAGACAAAGTGCAACGGAAGCGGAATTGATGGCTCTACAAGGTGCAAAAAGTCACAGCCCTAACAAATTAAAACAAAGTTCAAAAGTTGAATTTTCTTCACAAATTTTTTTTGAGAGATTCCTTACGAATACCCTCAACTACAAAGACACCACGATTAATTTCTACAGATCAAAGGTACTAACACATAGTACATACTACAATGAATAGATTCCATCAAAAATATTTGAGAAAACTTTGTTTTTATTAATTTTTGGCAATTGCAAATCGCAGCAGAAATACGCACACTTAACATTGAACTGTCATTCATTAGCATAACCTAAGTTTAGCAGCTGCTCAGCTAACGGGGCTCTGTTAAATCAAAATTTGTGGTATGTAACATTGAGGACTGATGTACTTGTGAACTAATGAAAAAAAGATTTTAAGTTTTGAACACTTTTGGAAAAGGGGTTTATGTCTAATAAATGGCAAAATTTCCTATAGTGCAATGTCTTGCCCTTGCCGTATCTGGTCTATACATCTCATTTTCGGTCGTCCCCTCCTACCGTCCGATTGTTTCACTGGAGCTTTATCATTCATTCGGGTAACATTTCCTTACCAGCCACTGTTGGTTTATGCGCTTATCTAGATTGATCTCCCTATAGAGCTCTAATAGTTCGTGATTCATTCTGGGGCGAAATTTATTGTCTACTTTTCAAGGTCCATAACTAGTTCGAGAGTACAAATTTTGAAACACAGACTATATTAGGTTTTTACTTGACATGATAAAGAACTTGATCTATTTGGAGTCTTTGGGAATATGAGATATCTAACCAGTAAACTCAAACTCAAAACAATTTTAGACTTGATTTACTTGCACCTTTTTTCCATCTATTGCTGCTATTTTAAAATATGAATCAAAGGCATCGGGACCCCACTCATGCTGGGCTCTAGTAAATATATTCGGCTTTATTGTATTGCTGAAGAGGACTCATAAAGTTAACCAATTTTTTTTTATGCCAGTAAATTGTCGAATGAATCTTAGTTTAATGTTTATCCTCCACGTCATCCTCTTCCTGGGTTTTCAAAAGTGCTTGGACCTTGTCTCTTCACCAGTGGTGTCCAAACTCACACAATCAAACATTGCGTTTGTGTGCGTAGCAGCGAAACACGAAGTAGACCTCGCAACAAACAAATGCCACGAACAAATGCCTCGTGAAGTAAAACAAAAAGCCGAAAACGCGCATCGTAAGAGAGCAAGACGCCGAGCGTGCAATTTATAGAACACACGTATTCCGTTCTTTCTATACGTGTGTTGGCTGCGACGCCGGCAGAATTATAAGTTCCTATGGGATAGGATTTTGGCATTTTGGACACCAATGCTCTTCACTCATTTATTTGGCTTTTCGAGGTCTGATCCAAACAATTGGGATCCGTCTCAGGCTTAGCAGGTCGTAAAATTGAGGGTCCAAAAAAACTCAAACCCAACTGGTTCAACAGAATACGGTTCTCCCTCTCAGAAATATATTTCTTTCCAGTCAAATTAGGTTTCTTGGTTCCACACATTTATACAAATTTTTTCGAAATTGAAGATTAATTGGATGATCGATTTGGTGCCCTTTAAAATATCATTGTTGTTCTTTGCGGAAGACGTATGGCATCGTCAGGACGGTCATAATTCGGATTCTCATTATTTCAGTGCATGCATGCCCATTAAATGGTGCGGCCAGTATTGTGTGTGTCTACTGGGCGGTAGGCCTATGTCTAATAAAAACGCTTTTCTTAAGACCTTTTACGTAACCGGTCACCATCTACTGCAGCAATCGTTGCCAGCTGCAAAGTTAGTAGCTATGAAAAGTGTCTCTAAACTGTGCGGACTCGGCGTTAAACTGTAGGTTCCTTTCTCTTGAGCAAGAATTAGTAGCAGGGAATCAAATCAAATCGTTTTTCGGTTCCGGTCCTGGTACATACCGAAACTTATGTTTCGTTAAAAGCGAGGCTGCAAACCTCTAAAATTCTGCAGAAGGTTCGGTCCGGGGGTTCGAACCCATTGTAAATGGGTCCTGGAACCACTGAACCCAAGGTTTTGGTTCGAAACTTGGTTCGCTTGAACAAAAAAAAAAGAATAGTTTGACTTTCGATTTATTATTTCAACGTTGATAATAAAATTTATATACCTCTCTATTCATATACTTAATCATAATATTTAATTCTTAAGTTATTGTAATTATTAAATCCATTAGCTGACATTAACAATTTTTAGGAACTGCTTAGTTTAAGCATTATATCTTCCAGGCGCTGTTCATCTATACTTGCTCTTAAATCAGAGAGAACAAACTTAAGTCTAGAAAATGCTCGTTTAACTGATGCCTGACTTTCTGGAACAGCTAGTATAGTAAAGGCAATATTTTTTAAGACTTCGTTTTTATGATCTTTCCAAAATTTTAAAACATTTGTCGATTTATGTAATGTATGTGCTCTTTGACCATTTCCAAAGAAATATATAACATCATCCACAGCTTTAGTATTTGATATTTGTTTATTGCTTTCATAAGCTTCTCTTCTTCACAATCAGACGTTGAGTCAGTTGCTTTGCAACTGTTTTTTGTAAGCCAAATATAAAATCTCGGGTCTGAGATTACTGCAGCCTATACTGGTACTGAATTCATAGTAGAAGAATGTTTGTCGGGGCACTTCGATAGTAATAAACAATGATTTGCTGAAGATTTTGGAGCAATTGCTCGGCGTGAAAACCAAGCGTAATATAAATCACTTTTTAGTAATTGTGATCTATACCGTCCGTTTAAAGCCAAGTTGCTTCATTATATGGTCATTTATCTGTCCCTTTACATCAATAATCATTTACGCTTAGTTAGAAATGCAATCGTTTATAGTAAAATCTATAAAAAAAACTTCAATATTTCCCTGGATACAGTTGTATAACATTGAATAAATGAATTAAATTGGTAAACCGAACCTCATTTTTCAATAAAGTGGTCTTTATAAATAAGGCGAAAAAAGGTCTAAAAGTCATTTTCGAAAGTCACTAATGGGATAATCCATATAAAGTTGGCCACTCCATTTTTTATTATTTCCAAAATATTGTTAATGGCTATTATTTTGAAGTACTATATATAGATGAAAATACCCCTTCCGTTAATAGTTCTCAAGATAATCAGGAAAACACATGAAATTTTCAAAAAATCATAGCTTTTGAACGGTGTATCGGATTTAATCGAACCAAAAACGACTTTTCTCTATTTTCACGTGAACTTTGCCAAAAAAATGTGAGACAGCTACCTATAAGAAATACTATACTATACTATAAGAAATAATTTTTTTAATCAGTTTTATTTATTTTTCTTCACGAGGGCCACGTTGTATTTGATCCGATTATTTTTTTCAGAGCATATTTTTATGTACATTTCACAACTAATTTCAAGATGGAAGACAGCCTGAGAGAGTGGAAAAAACTTTTTTTTGTATTTTTATTTTTTGGTATTTGAGTGTTTTTTTTAAATATTATCGGAGAGTCCTAAAAAATTAACAATTAATCAAATTTTTGTTAATTTTGTTGACCGCGATATAAGACTTTTATTACCCAAGTAAATAATCCAAATTCTGACCAACGGAACTATGAACACAATCAAAGAAGAAAAAATGCAATGTATTTCTATTATAATAAGTGTATATATATATAGAATAGATCTCAGAGACTATAAGAGCTCGAGATAACTATAGTTATGTAGACTTCTGAAGTCTGCACGCAGATGAAAATTGTTGAAAATTTTTTCACACTCCTTCTCGCTATACAAATTGATACATAGAGCTATCTGTCACATAAACTAACAAATAACAGAGGAAAAAGTTAAACCGGCCCTAGGTCCTACAGATATTTAGCCTTAATTTAACACGTGTTCTCACTATGTGATAGATTATCATGATGATAATTGTAAAAAAATGATACCACAAAACAGAATTATTACTGTCAGCTTTCTTAGTCGTACTGCTCCCTAAATTGATACACGAAGTGTCTATTCACAAGAGTTGTCCAAAGCCGATATTGACTTAACCGCCAGACAGGCCGACAATTGGCAGGACAACCCGGTACCCTGAGTCTGGAAAAATCATAAGATTTCAACTGAAACGGAGTTGGGTGTTCAGGATGTGGCCAAGAATCGGTCTTTATTTTATGAATTATTCACAATCGATGGCATGTTAAGTGTTTTCGGAAATACAGTAAATCTAAGGATAAGGATAGCGCGAAACCGATCTTTTCCCTTCACCAGTCGGCAAGTGTGGACTCCTTGGCACTTAAATATTATAGTTATAAATCGCAGGCTCATTTTCGTCCCAATTTTCTTGGACTGGCTAGGACGCCGCCTTGATTTCTTATTCACAACGGTAGCTTCACTTCGACAATTTACGACACCGACTCCCTGTGGTAGCCCTTGAAAGTATGCTACATATAGCAATGGGGAATGCTTTTAGTAATTAGAATAGTTAATTTTATAGAATTGCGATACACTTTGGCAAAATCATCCAGTCGGATGAATAGCCGGGTAGTTTCAAGATTTCTTCTTACCAGTAAAATATTAGTTTCTTAATAAATTAGGCGGTACTTACTGTAGTTACTGGCGCATGTTTGTGTGTGTGTGTGTATGTGTCATAAAAATAGCTTAATAAATGGCAAACAAATCCGTGCCGGGACGCAGGTTGCTCATATGTATGAATTCGGTATGCCTGCAAGTATATGCGAGCGCGCGTGTGTTTGTGTTTGTTTGTTTATGCCTTTGCCATCGCTTTTGATAATAAATCCATAAATCCTTTTTTATGGCAACCAGCAATGAGGCACGGCTAAGTCGCTTCAATTCGATTATTTCGCAAGGAGCGGTCGTCCTGACAAATTTGAATGTAACACAAAGACGACAGTTAGCAGGAGCAGCGGCAGAACAGGACCTGCCCAACATAAGCTGACGTGGCCATGTCTAAAGCACGTAGTCAAGGTTGTTCCCTGGCTTCTTCTTTGCTTAAGTTTGGTAAAAGTTGCAACTACTTTTCCCAGGATAGCTCACACTCTCCTTTCGATTTGATTTTCACTTATTGGCCGCCATGTAAGCAGTTGTTGTTGTAAATGCGATAATGTCGGCTCAATTTGCGGCGCCCCATTGGGTGCCAGTTTGTTGTTTTGCAATTGATTTATGCCTGTGTATGGGTGTGTGTGTGTGTCTGCGAGAGATAAATACGCAGATTTTGATTGATTTATTGGTTAGCACTGCGTTTAATTGGGCATCGATTTGATTTACCCCAAAATAGCTACACACAAAAATGACACCAGATATACAATAAGGACCACAAATTAAAGTGACATTTTCATTGAGCTTAGTTTTGATTTAAATACTTTTAAGGTTTTCACACAGCTTATTAAAACGAGATCGTAAGTTAAAGTCGGCCCTGCCCGATCTCGAAATACCCCGTTAGTCAGGCGAAGGAATGTTTAACAGCTTTCACTAATGTTAGTCAACAGAGCATTAACATTAATCTTAACATACTAACATTATGTTAGCAGACAGCGCATCTTGACCCCAAAATGGGCTTAAACTGGGATCCTTCCACACATCTTCCTCCTTACGAGGACAGATTACCTTTAATCAAACCTACAGAACATTGTTAAGCTATAAACTAAATAAATAAAACAAGTAAGAGCGCTGTAGTCGAGTTTTCCGACTACAAAATACCCTGTTCAATTGAGACACACATACAAACACACTCACATACACAAACGCATACACACAAACGAGCGCACACCAACACACACGCGCGCTCACACGCGGCCTACGCAGGCAGCGATGCCTGCATGAAGTGGTTGCATCCCCCCCCGCTCCCATAAGCTAAGTTGCTTAATAACTTTTGTGTTTTTGCTCGTATCTTATTTTCCTTTGGAGAGTAGTTAGATATATGGCCTAGGAGTATATTATATATTAAGCCACCAGGTTCTAACTTTAAAATTGTGGCTGTGACAGTTTTTTGCGGTTTAAGAGGGGAGGAGGGGATATTTTCAAAATCTGAAACAAACTTTATCTGGGTACGGTATACACCTAAGTGCATGGCAAAATTTGTGTCTCTATCTCTTATGGTCTCTGAGATCGACGCGTTCATACAGACAGACGGACAGACGGACATGGCTATATCGACTCGGCTGCTGATGCTGATCAAGAATATATATACTTTATAGGGTCGGAGAAGCTTCCTTGTGGCTGTTACATACATTTGCACAACTTCATGATCCCCTTTTCCCATTTTTAATGTGTTCACTGGCAGTTTTTTGCTCATAACTTGAGTATCGTTCATCCGATCTTTATCATTTCTTCAGCAAATCAATAAATAATTTTGTGTACAAGGTACGAACGATCTATCTTCAAAATTGTAGGAGATATGACGTTTTTTCCAAAATGCGGGGGCTGGAGGGGGCGTGGCAAAAATTGAAAATAAACTTGATCTGCCTGCAAGTATAAGAAATATATGCGCCATACATGTCAAACCTCTATCTCTTACCATCTCTGAGATCTCTTCGTTCATAGGGACGGACGGACAGACGGACAGACAGACAGACAGACAGACGGACATGGCTATATCGAACCGGCTGTTGATGCTGATCAAGAATATATATAATTTATAGGGTCGGAAACGATTTCTTCTCCCTGTTACATACTTTTGCACAAACTTAATATATTCTATGTACCTTCGGTACAGAGTATAAAAAATATATGACCAAGTTGTGTTGCTTCAAAAGCCGAAAAGTATGCAACGTTTTTATAACTCCGCTATTTATTATCGATCTTTATGAAAATGTCAGAGATTATAGATAGTGCGAATATAATTCTTATATTCATGAGATCGATATCTTAAAAATTATGCGAGTTATTCAACATTTTTTATTGTGTTGGCATGGGGGGCGTGGCTAAAATTTCCTGTGATAAGACTGTGACACTTTTTTGAACTCAAACAAGTTGATCGTGTACAGACCAAAATTTTTATATTTATTGATTTAATACAAAATAATCGAAATTTTTGACTGCTTCAGCCAATAGCTACCAAAAATTTTAGATTGTTCGAGTTTTGTTTTAAATTCTACATGCTTTAAACCCCATATCTATATGAACGACCAATCGAATGAATTTAGTTTGTTCTTAACCCTTTAATTATTCAAGTCTAAGCAATATATTTCCTCTTCCTTATGCTACAAGAATTTTTTATATTTTAGTGCATTTGTCACACGTGACTCATTTAAATGTTCAAATACATATAACCAGACAGCGGACATTGCATATTTTCAAAGAGATCTTCATCCTAGTAGGTAGGGTGAATGTGTTTTTAAAAAAAATTTTTGTTATTTTGTGCACCAAATTGTGTTTTGTTGGCTGTTCAACTAAGTAAATAATAGTTAAAGTCATTTTGAAATTGAATGCGATTTGTTACCACTGATTCTTGGCATTTTATTAACGTAAAGAGGCAGCCCACCCTTAGCTACTAGTATTAAAATCTGTTTGAAAATATTCCAAATCCGTTGTCAGCATATAACCTATCTTACAGACTTAAAAATAATCTACTTACTTAAATAAGATCTCATATTTTCAATTATTTTATTTTCTTTAATTACACAGTTCTACAAAATAAGACCATTTGTGAGTATCCCGAGCATCTTTAACTAATTCCTGCTTGTCTACCCATGCGGAATACGAGTTGGCATGTTAAAGTCATATCTTAAATTCCGATTCCAAGATATTGGCGAAAATCTAATTTTCGGACTTTTTACCGTTCTAGAATTTTTTTAGGCCACACTAAGCATTAATTGATGATTTTATAAAACCTCTATGATAGTATACATATCAATGTAACTGAGAAAAATCAAACACGCGGTATAAGTAATGCCAATGGAGTCGAAATTGGCCTTCAAAGTCCAATTTTACTTGATTTATAGCATGTGCACTAATTACACTTTGACACATTTTTGAACTCAAAAAACTTGATAGCGTTGATACCAAAAATTCAGGGCGTGATGGTAGTATAAAAACCCTGTCTTAGTTTGGTCTGATTAGCTGCCGTTTTCTTTTTATTGCACGTTGAACTTTTCAGCTTCAGAGTAGGACTAACGATTCCATATCTCGTGAATTATTGTGAATTTTGCTTTTAAATCTTTAACAAAGTTGTTGCTCTTGGCTTGGCCTGCAAAACATTTCTTTGCTGCAAATCAAAAAGACCAAGAAAGAAAGTCGGTCAAGCCCGACTATAACATACTCTGCACCCTTAATGTCGCAGCTCGCATTTGGTCACGAGTCAAACGGCCAGTTAACACACAACGCAGTGCGCTCTCTAAGTCTCTCTCTCTCTCTCTCTTATTAAGATTGCTTCTGCTGAACGCAATGCTTAGGTTATGGGTGGGGTGGGTGGGGGGTGTTAACTGACCGTTTTTTGCTCATAACTTGAGTATCGTTCATCCGATCTTTATCATTCCTTCAGCAAATCGATAAATAATTTTGAATACTAGATATCTCTAGAAAGTACGAACGATCTATCATCAAAACTGTAGGAGATATGACGTTTTTTCCAAACTGCAGGGGCGCGAGGGGGCGTGGCAAAAATTGAAAATAAACTTGATCTGCCTGCAAGTATAAGAAATATATGTCCCATGCATGTCAAACCTCTATCTCTTACCATCTCTGAGATCTCTTCGTTCATACGGACGAACGGACAGACAGACAGACGGACGGACGGACAGACGGACGGACGGACAGACAGACAGACGGACATGGCTATATATCGAATCGGCTGTTGATGCTGATCAAGAATATATATACTTTATAGGGTCGGAAACGATTTCTTCTCCCTGTTACATACTTTTGCACAAACTTAATATACTCTATGTACCTTCGGTACATAGGATAATTACAAAAGTTGCCCAAAAAAGCCAAGTTTTTACCACTTTTCTACAGTTTTTCAACTTCATCTTGAAACCCGTTTCGAATTTGGACAAGAAATACGTTTTAACGAACCAACTTCATTTAGTTAATCTTTCATATAGTTATAGGCCCACAAGCACGTACAGCTGTAATAAAAACTCGAAAAAACGAACATTTTCGGTAAAAAAGTAATAATATTAAAATTTTTAAGTACAGTTTTTATACTATTTTCTTGATTTAATATAAAACAATCGAAATTTTTGACTGGCAAAAATTGCCATTTTGCGAGTTTTGGTTCCAATTCTACATGCTCAAGGGCCCGTAACTATACGAAGGACCAATCGAATGAGGTTGGTATTTTCCTATCGCTTGTTTATTTAAGTCCAAGCAACAATTTTGTCCTGCATTGCTTAGTCAAAATTCGTTACCGCTTTCGAGACAAAGTTAAAAAATAGTACAAAATGAGGGAAAAACATGATAATTTTAAGACATTTTTGTATTTTTGACTATAAAGATGTGACTTTTTTGACTTGCTACTTAAGAATGTTTTGTAAGCCAAGCCAAGAGCAACGACTTCCTCTAAGAAGTCAAAGCGAAATTCCAAATAGTTTACGAGATATGGAGTTGCGAATCCCGATCAGAAGTTGAAAACTTTAAAGGGCAATAAAAAGAAAACGGCAGCTAACCAGACTAAGCCCAGCGAATGTTTTTATACTACCAACATACCCTTTCAGACTTTTTTGGTCCTGACTCGATCAACTTTTTAGTGTTGCACAGTGTTATGGAACATTAACCTAGCATTCCATGAATCTGTTACTGAGCATTTAAAAAGATATTTTGTCACGCCAATGTTATATCAAATTGCCTTTTTCAAATTGCTATTAAAATTTGTGGTGGGAATCTAGTTCTCCTCCTAAAAATTTAAATCATGATTTTCGGGCTTAACAGGATATAACATTGCTATGGTCCTGACAAAAAAACCACAACGAAATTTCCATAATTAGTGCATATGTTAAACTGTATGATTTGATGGTTAAAATAAATGTCCGACAAAAATAATGGCTTGTAGCAGATTGTTTAGTATGACAAAATTGCTATAAGTCAAGGCTTCATTAAAATAAACAATTAATGCTTAGTGTGGCCTACAAAAATTCTAGACAAGCAGGAATTAGTTAAAGATGCTTATGTATCTATAAAGTAAAAGTAGGTATGTTTGTTGCAATGTCAGCGGTCTAAACCACTGAACTGATCTTCGCCATATTTTCACAGTATGATCATGTCGATCGAGGAAGAGTCATAGGCTATGTCTCAAGCATATGAACCGGTTCGAAAGCGGTTAAAAATGGTTTCAAAGTGGTTCAGAGCTATATATGAAAAGCTTTTTAAGCAATGAACTGGAAACCTGGCCTGTAAGTTGGTAATATTGAGTTGGATATTTTCCTGAGTCTGGACCGGTATTGAACCGTTATAAAGTGTTTCAGAGCTATATCTCAGAAGTTAGTTAAGCTATGAGCTTTAAATCTGGTCTGTATAGGTTGGTAATGTGGAGTTTGATATTTTACTGGATCAGGATAGGTATCGAGCCAGTTTCGAACCAGTTAAATAGTGGGTTAGAGCAAGGCTTCAAACCGGCCCTGTAGCGAATCCCGGAGAACCGGTTCGGTTCAGGCTTATACATTTTTAACCTCCTGAACGTGGACCTGAACCGGACCCCTCTGCTTAGAAAATGGTTCGGTTTAAAGCTTTCACTTTACTCAGCATTTTCAGAACTAATGTAACTATCACAATATATTTACCGGATAAATATAATAGTATAGTGCTGAATCGGAGCATGATCATTTCAAAATAATATTCAAACTCGACATATGAAAACTTCGAGAAGGAAATATTGCATAAGTCAGTTTTGTAAACTGACAAAACAAATCCTTCTCATTAAAAAAGTCTTATTATTTTACCAAAAATTGTATCAACGATCTAAGAATAGATGAAACATGGCTTGAACCAAAACCTTAGGCTCGATAAGTAAAGGAACATACAGAACCGAACCTTAGAATTTTCAACGGGTTCGAAATCCCGGACCGAACCTTCTACAGAATTTCAGAGGCTTGCAGCCTTGGTTCAGAACCATATTTCTGAAATTTTTTAATTTGTGAACTGGAAACTCGATGCGTAGCTTGGTACTATGAAGTAAGCCGAACCAGTCGGCTAAACCAGTTCAAAAGTAGTTCAACTCCACATCTCAGAAATTTTGTAGGCTAGAAAATTGGTCTGATTGTTAACATTGTGAGACATTTAACATATCTCAGAAATTGTATAAGCTTTTAACTGGAAATATGATAGTTATTATTATTATTCAGTATTTTGTCTTTGAATGTAATTAAATAAATCTTTTTTAATTACGTTGGGTTTTTGATTTTCTTAATTTCATGAGGTTGTTCATTACAGCAGCGAGCACCAAACATTGAATTGATTCTCCAAGTTCGAAATTTCGATCTTGGTTCTTTGGTCCGGGAGGATGCTGCAAACTGTAGATTGTCAAGCAAATATGGTGGCTCTCTTTTTATTAAAATCTTATTAAAATTCTGAGGCTCATCCAGGACTTTACATTAATGCCGAACTTTGGTTGGCCAGGCTAGTTATGTGCTCCGTACGACGTCGTTCAAAAATATGTCTAGCTATGGAATTAAAGATCACTCCAAGCCATCGAATAGCGTTGGGATCAGTTACGGCTTTTCAATCAGAAGTCTGAGTTCTTAGGTTTAAGCTTCTTGATTAAATACAGCCTTTAATAGCCCAGTTTTGTCTATAAAAACTATGCTCTGGCATATTCTTTCATAATTCCCAAAGTAAATCTTTCCATATCCTGAGTTATGCAACACTCTTACAATAATACATACACCGCATCCACCGCATCATTGATGTCAATTTCATTTATGAAGCGGAGATTTTCAAACATGATTTCCTCTGGTTTTTTCCCATTCAACTCAATGACAATGCCTTGAATATATAAAACCACACAATACTCGTATTATTGAATACGAATCAATCATGGAGTGTGTACCATATCATAGCATATCAATCAGGCGTATGCGTAACTTATTTTCATTAAAATAGCGAGTGAAAAACTTTCCAAATCAAAAGCACAATGGCTGCCAAATGAACAGACAGACACACACGCACACTCTCACACACGCACACACTGACATATATAAGTCTATGTATAGCCAATGACAGCATCAATAGTTTTTGAAAAGTGTCAGGAAGCCGCCTTGAACATTTCCGTGCCAAAGTGTCCGGGTAGGAGCCAAGTTTTCTTCGACTGTTGCATGGCCCATTGTTTGGAGGGGCCACAACAACATCAACACAACAAATACTGTGGGCGTGGCTTTGCCTATAACTGAGAGGCCTGCCAAGGAAACGCATTCAAGCAGTTTTCATTTTCATTTTGCATTTACATTTTCATTAAAACAAATCACACAGAAAATGTCATTTTGCGGACAAAGCAAAGTAAAGGCCCCCGGCATTGTAAATACATTTGTTTTTTCTTTTCCCCCTCCCTGTGGGTGGGTGTGTGAGTGTGTTATTTCTTCTTGCCTAGAAGGAAGATGAGATATATCAAAGGACTGGACTTGGTACTAGACAGCTTCTCATAATTCTCGCCTTTTATTTGATACCCTATAGAAGGGTAAAAGTGTGTGATGAAAATGAATAATTAAAGTTCAAAAGACTTAAAATTGGACAAGTAAAACATATTATTTTTTACCATTAGTGTCTAAATTAGGGCTGCGAATAGTTAAAAACTCGGAAGGGCTTCTCTTCTGGGTGCGGGCATGCTAAGGTCCTTTGGTTTAGCACAGCGGATGTAAACCTAGATGAAGCTTCGATCCCCTGTTGAAGATAATATTTTTAGGCTTATTCAGAAAACATGTTTATTGAACTTTGAATTTTAATTTATACAATTTTTTTCAAATCATGTTTATTGAACTTTGAATTTTAATTTATACAATTTTTTTCAAAGTGAAATTTTCTCAAGTTTACGGGGCATGCACAAACATATATACAAAGCTTCTATGACTTGGCGTTTGCTACTGTTGTCAGAATTTTTGCTAAAAGTCTGACTTGGGATTCCCATGCGGTCTAATCAGTTCTGGCATGAGGTAGCCTCTGCCAACTCATTGAAGTAGGGCAAAAGATCGCTGATGATTGAACTATTGGAAGTTTATAAAATAGCTATACGATCAACCAGCCTCCTTTGTGGTGTTGTGCGTGTCTTGTTATAGAAACGTTAAGATGAAAATCATAACTTATTGACCTAGAGCCTGCTAAAAAGTTCAATGATTAGTAATCCAAAGGTCACATCAAGTTAATAAATTAAATAGGAGATGCCCACAATATACGGCCAGGTAGGCTAAGATATAGGAAAACATGTTTTTCCTGCTGTTTGCCGAAAGATTTTCTTCAAACCTAATAGGGATTTAGCATCACGGATTAAATCAAAACTTAGAATAAAATGTGCACCGCTTTAATAAATAGTATACTCGTAGAGTCTTAAACAATTGAATCATATGAAGCTTATTTGTGGCAGCAATTATTTCGGTAACGATAGTTGGCTAAAAGTATCATTAACGCTCGTTTCTAAGCACGTTTTTAAGCTCTTTTGCAAATAATCCATTCTTCAGTACGTTTGTGAACAATTGTCGAATATCATATCTTATTTTTGAGATCGTTTGTACACATTTAGATAATTTTTTCTTATGGGGACCAGGTACTTTCGGTATGGGTCGTATAAATGACAATTATAATGATTGTTGACCATTCGACTCTTGACTAAAGTATCAAAAAGGTTCGTAATTTTAACCAATTAGTTAAAATTGATCTACTATAAAGGCAAAAACGAACAAAGATGCTAAGAACGAGGGTTTGAACTAAATCCTTATACTTAACGACATGTTCACACCTTCGGACGGAAAATTCTGCAGGATTTTAGAAGTTTGAAGCGTTGCTTTAAAAGCGTACAATAACATGGTCCAGCTTATAGAAGAAGTGCTGGCGATTTAGAAAAACTTATCCCAAACATTTCTAAAATTTTTTTAAGCGAATCTTAAAATCTCTTTGAATCTCTTGCTCTCCTAGTCTCTGAGATCTAGGTACAGACAGACGAACGGACTGACGGTTAATGCTGATCAAGAACATACATATATATTTATATGGTCGGAATTGTTTCCTTCTGCCTGTTATTTACATTTCAACTATTATCGTATACCCTTTTTACTCTACGAGTAACGGGTATAATTATTCTTTCAGACAGCTCAAAAGTAGGCAGCACTAAGTTGCACTAGGAAATGTCTTGAAAAGCAAGGCTGCAAACTCTAAAATTTTGCAGAAGGTTTGGTCCGGGGCTCAAAATCCGTTGTAAAGTCTAAGGTTCGGGTCGCGGACCGGTTCCTGGAACGCATGAACCCAAATTTTTTAGTTCGAACATAAAGAATAGTTTCGATTTATTAATACTAATTTTTTAAAATAATATTTTTTATTTCAATAATTTAATTTTAATTATCAAATTCATTATCTGACTAGATTTAGTTTAAGTTATTAAGCATTATATCTTTTAGGAGCTGTTCATCTATACTAGCTCTTAGCTCAGAAAAATCATACTTAAGTGTTGAAAAGGCTAGTTCAACTGATACCTGAGTTGTTGGAACATCAAAAATAGTAAAGGAAATATTTTTTAAGTCGTCGTTTTTTTGACATTTCCAAATTTTTTAAACATTTGTCTATGTATGTTCTCATTAAGAATTTCTTTTTGGAACTTCAGCTTGTCTGTACTACTTTTTTAACAAAGTTTGAAATCTCGGGTCTTAGAATACTGCATCTAATATTGGGACTGAGCTCATAGCAGAGTGCAACACTCAAAATAGCCTGAGATCGGGACCAATAAATTGTGAAACTAGAGGCATCAGGTAGCAAAACCTCATACCCAGATTTTCTTGATCACGTCAAGTTCGCGTTTAATGGGCACATTTATACTAGCAACACACCGCTACAGCATCTGTTGCTGGTTAAAAAAAGATGTGAGGTAAAATTTTGGAAAATTCACCAAAAATTAAGGAAGTTACCACAATTGTTATTTCAAATTCCCGCCACTCGACATAGTCGATATGAAGTGGTTCGTGGGTGAATATAAAATTGGTACTCCATTTCGCTGTTTTTTGGCTATAGAGTACCATCTCTAAGGGATCTGCAATAGCCCATTTTACCATCATAAAAATCAATTTTAATAAAAATCTACCGTGCACTTTTAAAGATATTCAAGAATTAAGGTTTAGTGCCTTCTGGAGGTACCTTAAAAAATTGCCCGATTGAAGATTTTTTTGTATTGCGTTCCCAATGACCCTATCCACATTTGCTGAATTTTCCAGATTTTTATCTTAAGCCCTTAAAATCTAAAAAAAAAATTGTTGTCGTTGTGTGTTGCAAGTACAAAAGTACCCATAAACCGCGAACCGAGGCTTTATTTTAAAAACTGGGTATGATTTGATGCTTACAGAGGTCCTTTTTATCATAATTTATGGGTCTCATGCCGGGTTTTTAAAAAAAGTTGGATTTTGTCGAACTATGTAATAAGATTTTAGAACAATTTCTAAACATGAAAAGCAAGCGTAAGAAAAATCGTTAGTAATTGTGAATCCAGCAGCTTTAAAGCTTTTTATAAATTGGCTGTTCAGATTTTTATGAGTTCAGATGATTTTAAGCGGAGCTCAGTTATAGAATTCTGAATGCAAAAATCTTTAAGATCTCGTCACACAGTATAGCAATGGTTTTTGAAAATGTTTTTATATGTGAGTACGGAGTTTCTTACAAAGTGTGCGAGCTCAACGAATGTCAAACTAAACTTCCTTAAAAAATCGTTAGCTACTAAATTTAGTGTGAGTGTAGCACAACGAACTTTAATTATATAGTCCTCCAGGAAATCTATTGCGGAAACTTGGCCATTGTCCAAATCAAGAAATGTTTTTGATTCACATGAGCATTATTGCAATTAACATTACATTCTTTATGCAACTGTATTCCCTTTCTGCTCTGCATTTGACACTTAAAAGTTCTTCTGCTCGAACGATATTCGCTCCACTATCGACGTTGAAAGTATAAATCTGACATAGAGAAATGTCGTAGCATTAGAGAACTTCTTGAATGATAGCAGTCAGATTACAAAGAATTTCTGTATTTCCCTATATGTGTCCTTGGAAAAACTACTTAATTTTGTGAACCGAACCTAGTTTTTCGAAAAAGTGAATCCGGTTCGGGTTAGAGGAGTCAAAAATATCAGGGGTCAGGTTCGTCGGACTCAAAAAACCCGAACCGAACCGGTTCTAAGGAGTTCGGTTCTGGACCGGTTTGCAGCCTTGTTGAAAAGTCATTGCTTATTACGAAAAGTCCTTCAACTGGCAGAGTATCTCCTGTTTCATACCTTTTTCACAAATAATTTACCCATTTGTTTTATTTTATTTCTTTTGATTGCTTTGCAGGACCAGTGCAAAAATGGCGACAGTTTTGCGTGGGTGCAACAAAGATAAGCACAGAAAGAAAGCAAAACACTAAAAGCATCATCATACCGCAGCAGCAGCTGCTGCAAAAACAAAAACAAAGGAACCGAAAAAAAGAACACCAAATCAATATCAAGTCGCTTGGAACATAGCCAACATTTTGAACATCACACATACGCCATGGAGCCGGTGATGAGTCTGGCTTTAGCTGCCCATGGACCGCCCAGCATACTCGAGCCGCTGTTTAAAACCGTAACTACGAGCACAACGACCACCACGACGACAACCACACCGAGCACCAGCACCAGTGCGGCCGTCTCCTCGCTGGCCCCCACCGGCACCACCCTGCTGACGGCTCTGCTGGAGAATATCACAACAACGGCAGCCACGGGTCTCTATGATGCGTACGGGAATCAGACGAACGGCACTCTGGCTTTTGATAACAAGGGTCCGCGCTACTCGCTCGCCTCGATGGTGGTCATGGGCTTCGTAGCGGCGATTCTGAGCACGGTAACGGTGGCGGGCAATGTAATGGTGATGATCTCCTTCAAGATCGATAAGCAATTGCAAACGATAAGCAATTATTTCCTGTTCTCGCTGGCCATAGCGGACTTTGCCATTGGGGCCATATCGATGCCTCTGTTTGCGGTGACCACGATACTGGGCTATTGGCCCCTGGGGCCGCATGTCTGCGACACGTGGTTGGCTCTGGACTACTTGGCATCGAATGCATCGGTGTTGAATCTGCTGATTATAAGCTTCGATCGGTATTTTAGTGTTACACGGCCTTTGACCTATCGCGCCAAGCGCACTACGAATAAGGCAGCTGTGATGATAGGCGCCGCCTGGGGCATTAGTCTACTGCTATGGCCACCGTGGATCTATAGTTGGCCCTACATTGAGGGCAAGCGGACAGTGCCCAACAATGAGTGTTATATACAGTTCATTGAGACAAATCAGTATATTACCTTTGGAACGGCACTGGCGGCTTTCTATTTTCCTGTGACCATCATGTGTTTCCTCTATTATCGCATCTGGCGGGAGACAAAGAAGCGGCAAAAGGATTTACCCAATTTGCAAGCGGGCAAAAAGGATTCCAGCAAGCGATCGAATAGCAGGTGAGTTTTACTGGAGAGAAGGGCAGAGCAATGACAGCTACTTCTCGGGAATTTTCGGGACGAGCAAGAGGAGTGGTCATATTAATTATTTCCCTCATATTTTCCTTTAGCGACGAGAACACAGTGGTAAATCATGCAGCTGGCGGTCTACTGGCATTTGCCCAACTGGGTGGGAATGATCATGATACTTGGCGTCGGCCACGCTCGGAGAGTTCAGCGGATGCGGAAAGTGTGTACATGACCAATAATATGGTAATCGATTCGGGATATCATGGCATGCATTCGCGCAAGTCAAGCGTAAGTGGCCCCCAAAGCCGCCACCACCACTTGCATTTCTTCTGATTCATTCCTCCCTTTCGGCCCTATTTCACCCTCAGATCAAAAGCACCAATACAATCAAAAAGCCATACTCCTGCTTTGGCAGCATCAAGGAATGGTGCATCGCGTGGTGGCATTCCGGACGCGAGGATTCCGATGATTTTGCGTATGAGCAGGAGGAGCCATCTGATTTAGGGTATGCAACACCAGTAACAATTGAAACTCCTTTACAAAGCTCCGTCTCCAGGTAGTACAAAAAACGAAATCCAGTTCTCTATTAACCGTCTATTTGCGAGTAAGCAAACACTTTGCACTCTCTCACCAGAGATACAGCCACGCACACAGGGATGCTACATGTACACTCCTCTTGTACATATGTGTATGTATAGGTATAGGGGTATATGTGTGTGTGTGTGTAACTGTGTGCGTGTGTCTTGTGTGTCGCATTCCATCAATTGCACTCAGAGCACCCCAAAACAAAACAAATAAACAAAAAACCAAATTCGATCTGTTGTCCTAAAGAAAACAAGAAAAAACGAGCGTTTCACACGGCACATCCATCAAAGCAAAAAAAAAAGAGATTACACTTAAACGGACAGGGATGGAACCGAACCTAGTCGAAGTTGAAAGCTAATTTTACGCCACATTTTTAATTGAGATTGATCATAACGCATGAGTTTTTAGTTTTTTGTATGTTTGAAAAATAGGTATTAGATTAGCCTGACCCTAGGCTCTTAGTTTTATCATATTAACCCAGAAAACATTTTTCATCGCGGAAGATAAGAATGCGGTTCTTCCAGTAGGTGTCGCTTAACTCTGGTGATATCGCATAGTTATCGCATTCTTATCTCCCTTCGGGAAGAAGTGTTCCAAGAAAGCGATTCTTCCTGGAAATAAGAAAGCGATTCTTCCTGGCGATAAGAAAGCGATTCTTCCTGGAGATAAGAAAGCGATTCTTCCTGGTGATAAAAAAGCGTTTCTTCCTGGCGATAAAAAAAAGTATATTCTGGAGATAGTAAATCGTTTCTTCCTGAAGATATGAATGGGTTAATGAGTCTCTTATGTGGGAGGATAAGATTTTTTATTTTTATTATTCCGAAAACAACAAATTAAACAAACTTATATTTTTTTTATCACAAATTTTTACTTACTCTGAGGGGATTCGAACTCGGGGCCGTTGAACTGAAACACGTTTGGAACGACGGCTGCGCCACGCCGCTCGTGAAAAGCAGCGCATCTAATGTGTTACTTGTATTGAATAAGATTTACTTGTATTGAAAACATACACCAATTTTGGCTTTCTTGTAATTCTCAAGAACGAATTCCCTCTCAGCCCATATAAATAGTGAAATTGAATCGCATTCATATCTTCAAGGCGATATTTTAGCGATATATCGCCAATTTACCGATTGTACGAAAAAAAGCACATATCGCTTATTTATCCATTGTATCATAAGAAAGCGATACCCTATGTTTGTGTAAATCGCCAAACATCAGGAAACTCTCCCCTCAAATTATCGCCAAACTCTCTTTCTGACGATAGAGATAAGGAACCCGACAAAATGTTTGCAGGTAAAATTTGCATTTCTGAAGTTTCCTTGCTGTAATTGTGATAAAATACAAAAATTCTGGAAAAAGCGACTTACTAATTCTAAGCAAAATTCCAACTCTTTTTACTCAAGAGAATGTGAGTAGCTTTGCTTTGACCTACTAGGACAAAGAAAACAAATATTTTATTTAATTTTTACTAAAGTTTTGAGGGATCTCATTACATTAAGAAAAAAAAACTACTGTCCAAAACCCAGCAAGAGCGGACTCCTTTTTGAACGATTTCGTTCGTGAATTTTTGTTCCCAGAACAAGCCTGACGTGCATAGAAAAACACCACCTATAACGTTTGTTTACTAAAACTGGCAAAACTTGGTTGCTGAGGCTTTGCTTTATGGCTGCATTCTTTACTACGATTACCCGCAACGTCTCGCGTGAGGTCGACAGCCGTGTGCGTTGAGATGCCGACTTTCGCGTTAAGTAACGAGGTCCCGTGCTCCGATCCCCAGAGAAGGAAGTTAAAGTATAAAAAAGGAAATCAGAGAGAAAATTTATTTAAAATAAAATTAATTTACTTTTTAACCAACCATTATTTTTTTTTATATGGCAAACACAAAATGTTCTTAGAGCATGCTTAAGCCGTTTATAAAGTGAGCACAAAATTTTCATAAAATGACACCCACTGTTCACGGTTCAAGAAAAAGCGGGATTACTCTCCTTTTGTCATCAAATGGTTTTGATTTCTGTAAATTTAGAAGGGATTTAATTTTTCAAATGATTCTGCAAGCATAAGGAAACTAGAATCAGCAGACTATCTTTGGTTCCGACGCTTTAAAAGTTGAAAATTTTTGAAGCCAGGCAAGGAAGGTTCTGGACATTCATCTGGTGGGATCAGCTTAGCCCACTCCAATGTGAGTAATGCGGTTTTTGGCAAATGGCAATACCTACACTCAATAAAAAAATCAATCCATACGGGATCAAATCAATCCTGATCCTAAAAAAGATTTAGTTGATCCGACTTTTTAATCCTAGAAATGATTACATTTATCCCGGGGTAATCTTAAAATAAATTGAACTAAGCAAAAAATTCGAGAACAATTTAATCCCAATACGGGATAATTTTAAGCTTGTTCAAGAGATTGTTTTTGAGCTCGAAATGTTATATTGATTTGACCGCAGGAAAGATTCCTCTCTACTTCTTTTTCTCCGCCATATTCCATAAGACATCCTTATTCACTTCCAGACACAAACCAGTTTTGGTATATTTAAAACTTCTGAAAAACAAAGAATTATAAAAATTTGTTGGGCTCAACTGGGGGACTCGAACCCACCGACCATGCGGCGCTCTGAACACGAATGGAATGGAATCTCATCGCTCACAACCACCGCCATCGTTTGTTGCTGCATGTCAAAAATGCTACTTAACGATTGTCGATCTCGCTGTCTAATCAAAAATGCTACTTAAATTTTGTCGCTCTCGCTCTCTTATTTATGAACATGTGATCTCGAAGGGGATTGAAGTAAGCACATTCGGAATGATACAAGTTCGAAAGGCTTGGGCCAATCCCTGAAAGCTTGAATTGTGTAGAATATCCTGTAAGTCGAGATTGAATTTTCAAGCTCATGCCGGGCGGTTGGAGTAACCAAGATTAAAAAGATTGAAAATATCCTGACGTATTTTTTTCTTGATATACACTCAGGGAAAAATGGCATAGTAAAAACTATAACAATCATATTTGATTTTACTATGCAATTTTTGTATTAAAATCAATTAATATTCAATTTTATTCAACTAGAAATCATATTTATCTTTTGTTGTTGTTTTTTTTTAAGTTACTTATTTTTTCTTTTTCAGTTATTTTTTATATTTGTTTTTTTTTGTTTTTTTTTTGTTTATTTAGTTATTTGTTTTTTATTTTTTTAGTTATTTTTTTAAAATTTGATTTCTTCTTTTTTTTACGTTACTGGGATTCGAACTCGGGACCTCTCTCACAAATATATGCTGAAACACGCGGACGGACGCCTTTGCCCACTCGGCTATTTGCCTTAAGCAAGACGTAGCGTCAAAACCATAGTTAATAAAGTACCCAGTTGGGCGAGGCCTGGGATCAAGTCACCGAAGCAGCATTTCTTCTTTTTATATTCTTTTAGAAAAACTTTCTTAAAATTAGGGTTTATTTTCTCAATTTTAGGGCAAAATACCAAAAATTTGTAACAAATATTTTCTAAAATCAAAGGCGAAACTACCCTAAAAATTAGAAAAGGCACCCTAAAATAAAGCAAAAAAAAAAAAATTTTTTTTAATATTTTCATATTTAAATTAAAATGTACACAGTTTATATTTACGAATTCCATATTTAACGCTGAATCAATGGTGAAAATGTTAAAGTCAAAGTGTAAATTTCAGAGCATTTTTCCCTCAGTGTAGGTCGCTGTACTTTATTTTTGTTTTTAATTAACGAAACTAATAATTTTAGTACAAACGCTCTTGAACAAAAAATTATTCGTTCTTGAATTTTCAGTAATTTTGCTCTTGGAATCGAGCTAAATTCGTTCTCAATTGGTTTTGATAGGCAAAGGGAGTGAGGGCAAGTTAACTTTGAGAGAATAGCGTTAGACTCGCTCTCACAGAGAGAGATGCGTCGGTCGGGCCGAATCGGTCGAGTCTCTCACAATTTCACTCTTACCGTAATTTTGAGAACGAGTGCTCTGGATTAAAGAGTGAAATTCTCTATTTTTTCTCTGAGTGTTTGCATTGGATTTTCCTGGCAGTTGTGCTGCAATTCTAAAGTTGCTCAACAATGACTACCTTTTATACCCGTTACTCGTAGAGTAAAGAGGGAATACTAAAGTAGTGCAAATGCACTCAGAGATAAAAAGAGAATTTCATATTTGGATCCAGGAATTCGGTAAGAATGAAAATTCTTAACTCACAAATTTTTTATTGATTTTAAATATTTTTCCTTGGCGTCTGAAAGCGACATTTACTGCGTTTCCGAGACAAAAATCGGTTTATAATATCGGATAATAATATATTTTATCAGTGTATTCAAACTACTTAACCAATTTGAAAGTGGTATTTTGTGCGATTATTGACAATTTAAATACCTTTCGATTCACATTACTACTAGATCAGGTCTAAGTAAAATGCGAATTGCTGAAGCAGTTGATACCTACCGCTCAATGTCAAATGAATTCAATTCTCAATTCGTAGAAAAAGAAAGACTTGATACTACATCAACCGTAGATTTCCTTTTAACTCAGAATTTTAGTTCAATATAGCTTATTCCGACTTTGTCAACTAGTATTTAATTTTGGCTACATTTATGTGAGTCGGTTGATAATCCCTTGGCCTATGTAAGAAAACTTCGGAAAATAAAATCTAATTTGCGTTCATTCGATTTCTGAAATGGATGTTGGCAATTGTAGATATAACTTGAATCCATCATTGCACACCATCATGGCTCCTAAGGCTAAGGGGTCGATGACTAAGAGGGGCAAGATGGGTGTGTCGGCAAAAATCCTTTTGCGGAAGCCTTTTTGCTATGCCCAAGATGTCACAATTCATAAAGATACCTGAAATTCTATTTAGAGCTTTTAGACAATAGTCTAATAGAATGGTTTATTTAATTCCATTCCAAAAAGTAGAGATTTCCAACGTATAATCATTTATCCATTGGATCAGATTGTCTTATAACAATAAGTAACACCCAAAAAGCTTAAGGACCAAACCGATTTTCATTCTATATTCTATAGCTTCAGTAAAAATCAAACAATATTAAAATTGCAAATACCGAATCACAAAAAATAAATAGGCCTACATAGGCCAAAAAATAATAGGCCTCATAAAAACTGTATAAACTTAAAGCTTCTCTTTTTTCGAGCGATTAGGCTGCATCTTCAAAAAAAGAAGACTACCATTTTGGCAAGTTCTATTACAAGAATGAGAGTATATTTATATTTAGCTATCTCGGATGTCAAATGATAATTAAGCTTCTAGTGCTAAATGGTAGCTTCAAACATTTGAAAATACGTTATTCATATTCATATGTACTATACAGCCCATGTCTGAGTGCTTTTCAAAAGCAATTATGCAGTCGGTGCTTTCAACTAACAGCCACTCAACACCTGCCAGTTGAAACAGGTGACGACTGAAAGAGCTGATACTCCGACACACAAAAGGGGGGGACTCCACAGGCTTCGCTGTTGATTAAAACCCTGACATCTCCCACTTCCCCTCCAAAAGCTTTAGAATTTCCAAAATTGTTTTCCTTTAACTTTCTTCTAGCTTGACTAGTTTTTGAATAAACTAACTTTTTGGCACATTTTTAATATATTCAATTCAAAATGTGCAATTTAAAATAATTCTCTTTCGGATCTTATATCTTAATGTATATAGGTATAAAATTATTCATTTAGGACACTAATTTATTTTATTTTTATTTTTAAATTTCTGTATGGTAAATCACATGTCAATTTCAATTTCAATTCGATCCATCCCTGTCTGTTCATTATGAATGTGTATCTACTTCACTTCGACGAGCAACTGCATCCGCCTGGTCTCTGTTGTTATTGTAGCTTGTCAGCATATAGTTGTTGTTGTTGTTGCCTGGTTTTCTAAGCCTGTCAGTGTCAGTCGACGTGCAAAGAGTCGCGTCGAGCCGAGTGTTTTGTTGCCTCTGATACCAATCCATTTACACACACATTTCAGATGCACCTCGATGAACGTGATGCGGGACAACTACTCGATGGGCGGCAGTGTGAGCGGAGTGCGTCCGCCCAGCATACTCCTGCCGGATGTCTCGCCCACGCCGTTGCGTCCGCCACTCAATTCCATTTCACAAATGCAGGAAATGAATGCGGTGACCGGCAACAGCAGCGTCGTTGGGTGCGGCGGCGGTGTTGGCAACAATGGCAATGGGAATGGCAACAACCACAATCAGCACCACAACAGCAATGGAAGTGGAGGCAATGCCACCACGCTGCCCGTTAGCAAAATTGGTTCGCGTTCGGTTAGCCAGGACTCGGTCTACACGATACTCATACGACTGCCCTCGGATGGGGCCAGTACAGCGAATGGTGGAGGAGGGGGCGGCAGCAATGCGGTGGTAGGCCACGGAGGCTCGGGAAGTGGCACTGGCCCCGGCACTGATTGTGCACCCTCCATCAAGATGATACACGAGGATGTGACGGCCTCGACTCTGTTGGGTGCTGGTACGGGCCTAGGCGGCGTTGTCACCATCCCCCCCACCACCGCCAGCACCCGACGGCCCCTCCCATCGCGTGATTCAGAGTTCAGTTTGCCATTGAACCGACGCTTGTCGCATGCCCCACACGATGTGCGGCTCCTCAATGCCAAAGTCATTCCCAAGCAGCTGGGCAAGGCGGGGGTAGGAGTAGCAGGAGGCGCTGGACCGCATGCCCTGCTCAATGCCCGCAATGCGGCCAAGAAGAAGAAAAAATCCCAGGAGAAGCGCCAAGAGTCCAAGGCGGCCAAAACTTTGTCGGCCATTCTGCTGAGTTTCATCATCACCTGGACTCCGTACAACATACTGGTGCTAATCAAGCCGCTGACCACCTGCTCGGACTGCATACCCACCGAGCTGTGGGACTTCTTCTATGCCCTGTGCTACATCAACTCCACCATCAATCCCATGTGCTATGCCCTGTGCAATGCCTCCTTCCGACGCACCTATATACGCATCCTCACCTGCAAGTGGCATACACGTAATCGCGAGGGCATGGTACGCGGCGTTTACAACTAAGTAGAAAGAGAGAGAGAGAGAAAAAGAAGCGGAAGTAAAACGAAAACAAATATTTGCAATAAATGTTGTGTGCAGCAAAAAACAAAAAAAAAAAACCAAAATTGTTTAGCAAAACCAAAACTAGGCTTAAATATGTAAAACACTTGGACAAAAGCAGTACTGATTTTTTGATGTCTAGCCCCCGATTATACATACAAACATATTTAAATATATTACTAATCATATACATAGAACATTAACTAACAAATTTCTAAGGAGTTGCTCTGGAAGATTCGCAAAGATGAGGGATTGGGAGGGTCCCACAGCCGCTTGCTGAATTTCAAGAATTTGAGTGAAATTCAGGAAAACGGTGTTGCTTTCCCTTGATAAAATGAATAATCTAGAAAAGTGTCTACTGTGGAAGTTCCCTTTGAGTTATTAGCATTAGAACAAATTTTCAACTAAAACCTACAAACGTCTTCTAAAAGTAAAGTAAGCTGCAAGCCCAATCAAATTTTTCCGGAGCTCTGGTTCGCGGGTTCGAATCAATATTTATCAATAGTTAGATTTAGAAAATTTGAGCTCCGGTACCGAAGCAGAGGCTTTGGTACAAACCATGCATGGTTCGGCTGAGATAAAAGTCGTACTGTCTGTAGGAAAGATCTTTGAATGTCTATAGTTTTGGACGAACTGAACCGAATATTCAGGTTCACCATAAAAAAAATCTGAAAACCGATTCGCAGCCCTGAAACTAAGTCGACAAATTCTAGAACACTATATTTATGTACTTCCAATGGAGGTTCAATTACCAAATGGTCCACCACTTTGTTTGGGAATCATTTCTTAGACATGATTCAATATATATCAGGGTTTGGAAGTAAGCCAAACCGCCCCTAATGCCTGATCATTTCAAAACGCAATTAAACACTCGCAACAAAAAATATATCTAACGCGAGTCTGCGACTAGATATATGACGAGTTGAAAAGTGATAGCAAGAAACTAATTGCAGTTGTTGTGCCCTTTGGTTAGATTTTGGCGCGTGTTTATCTGAACCCCTTTGATCGAAAATCTTAGGACCGGAAACGAATTGTCTGAGCTGTTTCTTAAGTCGATTATCCTGTTACAAATGAGCAAAATTTACAATGATTTTTATCTTCAGATAGGCGATTTACCTTAACAAACTCGTCGATAAATGAACCGAGCCGCACTGAACTTTTTGCTTTTTCAGTGATTGGTTCGGTTTAGCGATACGATCATGACCTATCGGTTCGGTACGGTTTGTTTCGGTTCGGTTCAGAACCGATTTACATCACTGATACAAAATTAAGATTAGTTTAACCATTCTATGATCTCAAAACTAGAAAATTCTGTTCGTGTTTTTTATATTCACGTTTTCTGTTTTCATAAAATTTGTATTTATAAAATTTTATGATTTTATAATTCCTTACTTATTTGTAAGAAGCAGATTCTTGTTTCAAAAGTAAATAGAGTTTAGCTCAGAACTTTTTTGGATTTCAAAGTAAGTCCCACCTGGATTTTGTCTACACTTTTTCATAATCAGGATTGGACTATGAAATAAGTAAAGTAAATGTTAAATTTTTTTTTTTTATTTGAATACGGTTGCATGCCGGAATTTATACGGAAATAGCTTCAAAAAAAAAAAAGTATCTATGAGAATTTTAAACACGGTTCAAACAATTCCGAGCTAAAACTGTTACTTAATTTGTCTAAGTTCCCTTATCTTACTGGGACTGTGCGCATCCAGTCAATATTCTTATTTTTGCAAGCTTCTTAAAACATCTTCTTGTTCTTTGGGCCAATACGTATGTATTGGTATATATTTACTGTCGCCGTTTTCGTTGGTGACCTTATTTTCCCTATATGTAGGGACTGCCAGCAGTTTTTCGGGTGCATAGCTCTGTGACCAGGTGACACCAAGAAGAGGTGTCAGTCGACTTGAGACCCAGCAAGTTAGGATTGCAGGATCGGCTTTTTAAAACGTTGATATTCGACTGATCCCCTATTCCCCCGAAGTTTATACTCAAAACCTTTGCGAAACTAACAGAGCAATTCTCGTAACATCATTCTAGCTAAGGCCAGAATCCCTGGCTCCTCCTTTTCCCCCTCACATCATCTTCAAATGAGAGTAAACCAATTTGTTAGGCGTTTATGTACTTTTAGGTAGGCACATTGCTCCATGCAAACAAGAATTTAATACAAATATAATGGATTACGATTTGAAAAGAATATATATATAAAGTGAGTGCATATATATATATATTATACATAAAGCAAATATACCCATGAGTAAGCTTAAGTTGTTGGCGTGAAAAAGAAAAAAAAAAAGAAACCAAAAAAGCTTTAATACAGTTCAAACTACAGACAAGTAAGTTGATTCCGCAGGCAACGAATCGTGGCGGAGTGAAGACGAGGAGAGGTTGCAACTTGTATTGTATAATTTTTTTTGGGGGGGAACGGGAAAATGTGATTGTATTGCTCTGTTTTGATAGTTTGAAATTTGTTTATTTTTTTGTAAAACATCAACTACGCAAAAACCCAAAAAATGTTTGTAGTCATAACGAAAATTACGAGTATCTGTATGTATTAAGAACGTAACCCACCATAGTTCAACTACTAAGAACAAAAACACTTTTTGTAACTGTAACACATGAAGAATACACTTAGAAACAAAAACCAAAGCTACAGCATCAAACGAACGAGCAATAGAGATGCATTCAAGCGAAGGGCAGTCGCGGGGAATATAGGAGAGACATTTCGCTAAGCAATAATACACTAGGAATATAACGAAAGTCAAGGTTGTGTTTTTAGAGGGGGAATTGGGTTTCAGTTTGCTAGCACTCGTCGACTGCCCCTTCCATTTTGTCTGCCATTTCCAACTACCAAACGTGAGCAAGTTAACCGAAATCATTCTACTGAAATGCACCAAATTCAAGTAACTAAAATAAAATTACATACATATTTAAAGAGAAATAAAGTAACAAATAAGCGACAACAGCAACAACAAGCAACCTTTTTATCAATGTGTAGTTAACTAACCGAACAAGAAATTGGAAATTGTTAGGCCCCATTTACACTGTCCTCGCTCGTCGAGTGGTGGGTCAGTTTAAATGAGCTAAAATCAAAGCAACATTTGTAGTCTCAAATGGCACAATGCAATGGCAATTGTATTATTATATATCTCGATATAAAGTTTTGAAATGTCAACCAAACTACAACCCAAAAGACATGATTTACAACCACGCACACATCCAAATGAACCATATATATAAATATAGTACGGCAACCAGAATATATCTGAACAGAAACCAACTTAACTTATATAGAATTAAAACCACAGAAAAATAACAGCGCAGAATCTAAATGACATAGTTAAGGGTTTGAAATGTGACGAAGCGAGGAACCGAAGAACGGATGGTACACACAGCATATTGATATGAAATGAGATTTAATTGCATACAATCTAATTGTTTGGAAATATACTACGATATATTATAATACCATATATGAATTAAAGCTAACAATAAAACATGTGAATGAAGACAAAATCGGATTTGTTTAATTGAATGGTTGCAGGTGTTGGTTATCACTCAAACTTGGCACTCCAAAAATAGAAATAGTCATCTTCCAAATCACAAGTGACGAAAAAAAATGGCAGAATGCGTGTAACACTAAAGGTCTCTTTCATTTGATTAAGCTATTTTCTGTTCAATGGTATAGCGGCAACTAAATATTTACACTGCCCGACAGCCGATTAGCGCCCCCTAATCTCTTGTTGACCTTGAAGCTTAATTTCAGCCAATAAAAAAAATCTATTAAGTTGCATTTTTTTAATGAAAGTTTAATGAATTTAACGTAAACGGAAATGCAAGTTAGGGTAGTACAGAACACTCCCAAATTACTTTTTAAAATTACTTCCTTCGTTTATTCATAAGAGATTTAATTATGTGTTGTGCCTCCACGGTTAACTATGACCCGTACATTCTGTTGTTGGGTAAGGAGTCATACAATTTCTTGAGACAATCAAGTTAAATAGCCTCCCAGGTACTTTTTATTCCTTGAAAAAGTTTCGATTCAGTTTGGTATTGCCTTCCAAGCTCGTATTCTTTTCGTGCCCACCCTTAAAACATGTAATGTTAAGGTCCGGCGAGTACGGCTCACAGTGGCACTATTTGAATTTTTTCGTTGCAAAAATCTTAACTTTTGCCTCACCTATAAAAATAAGTGTTTAAACAAGGTGCTACACCTTATTTTTATACTCTGTACCAAAGGTACACGTACACGTACCAAAGTTACGTCTTTGCTATAAGGAGTCTGAGATTAGTCGGCAAATAACATTTAGTCAACGAAAGCTGTCTTAGTATTCCGTGGGGTTTTCCAGCGGCTTTAGTCACTTGTTCATTCCAGGTCAGAGTGCTATTAAAAGTTATTACCTAGATTAACGGCTTGAGCAACATATTCTAAAGGTGTGCCAGCAATATTTAGACGTTTGTGGGAAGCATCTCTGACCATATGATCAGCATGACGAGCTTAGTTGATATAGCCATGTTCTTCTGTGCGTCCGTCCTTGTGTCCGTCTGTTTCTATGCTATCTCCTCCTCCCTCTTAAAGCTATCGTGACCAAACTTTTATTGATTAATATTAAATGCTTCCACATAATTCTGCCAAATTTAATCCAAATCGGATGA
The DNA here is from genome assembly GCA_037044535.1 of Lordiphosa magnipectinata. NCBI lineage: Eukaryota > Metazoa > Arthropoda > Insecta > Diptera > Drosophilidae > Lordiphosa > Lordiphosa magnipectinata. The sequence goes on from JBAMBO010002825.1 coordinate 613,595, forward strand.
CTATAGCATATAGCTGCCATTGGAACGATCGGTCGAAAAGGTAGTTCTAGTGAGAAAAACTTTTTTTATGAATACTTATTATCTATTTCAAAACAATTTTGGGGAGTTTGGTCAAAATCCGACGAATATATCGTATAGCTGCCATATAAAAACTGGCAAGCAAAGTGGTGAAGTGGTCTCTTGCTGAGTTTAAGAAATAACTCAGCTAATATTGTTCAACAATAAAATTAAATTTTGGAATATAAATAATTTAAAACCTTTAAACAAGCTGCAAGGGTATAAAAACATCGGCCGAGACGAAGTTAGCTTTCCTTATTGTGTCGTTTCCATTTCAGCCTTGGTGGCTGTGTATCCAACAGAATCGTTTTCACTTTGTCGTACTTAGCGTATCCCTGCTCTTTAAGACATTTCTGCATAAATTGCCGTTTGGCTGTCAACAAAGATATTTACTGTCTCTTGGAAATTTCCGTATGAACTTAGCGAAAAACACAGGCCACACAGAAACCACTGTGATGACGCCTCCTCCAAGGAACTAAGCTGTCAGTTGACAGCGAATGCTGTGCAGCGGAATGTTCTAGAGCATCTGGTTCCTTACATCTACTAAAATACAAACTGTATTATACAATTGTCATTTGTTCCCTTCTGTAGTCTGCATTACTTACTCTGACCTGTGTGTCCGATATTTTGTATCGGACAATTTGTTACGGTGGATGCCTTAGTGGCTGGCTTTCCTGGCATATCCTGAACAGTGCCTGCATATCCAGCTTTTTCAGTGGTAAAAAAAGAATATCGAAATTCCAAAGGTGTTCTTTTCAATTCAAAAGTCTGATTGTAGGATCTAAGATAATGGTCTAACTACTAACTTCTATCTTATTCTTAATCGCTTCGCAGCTAAAAAACAGTTTGCATTAAAAAATATTTATATAAGTCTTTAGCGTTAATTTTAAAGATTTATTTCAAAGCATTTATACTTAATGTTTTTTTTTTAGTTAAGACTGAGACTAGAGTTACTTAGTTTCTTTACTCCCGTTCGTTGTTTTCCTCCTTGCTCTTGTCTTCCCCTTCTCCGACATCGCTACGCATTAGCATTTGCGCATTCTTTTGTATCACTTCCAATTTTTGTTGCATCAACTCCTGACGTCGTTGTTCCGCCTTTTGCTGTTTATCCTCCAGCTCTTCTAGGGTCAAAGGCTCAGTGTTGGCTGCCTCTTGTATTAATTGCTGTATGCGCTTGGGTGGCTGACGCAACGTCTCATTCAAGGTTAATTCCTCACTAGAACTTTCCACCAAACTATCCAACGGAATGGTAAAAGCCTCCGAGGCAGCTAAGTGAGAGTAGAGAGAAACTTGCACAGCGTTTTCCCTGATATGAGTTCACCTCAACTTACGGTATTCCTTTGATAAATTTTCCATTTTGTTGGCAGCAGGTGCCTTTGTGTCGTCTATTGAAGTGCTGGACTTGGTATTCGAGCAGCCCATGCCCAAGCAGCTACTCAGGCGCAAGGCATTACTTGCTAAGACTTCCGTTGACGTTTTTCCAGGAATGCTGATGCCGCTGATGCTGATGCGATTTCCGACTGCATCCGCCTGGATTGCTTTAGTATTCAATTTCCGCTATTAGGCAGGCAGACAGTATAGACAACGTTTAATCGCTCATTAATATTGATTTTTTTGCTGTTTCTAGGAAATATGCCAAATTGTGGGCGGAGTGGAACGAAATGCGGCCGTTTCGTTGGACAACTTAGTGGCAACTGAACTCAGGAATTGCAATGCAAAGTTTTGCGCGCGTGACCATCATTAATAATAATCACTCAAGGGGTGCGGGGGAGATAGACAGGACAACTGTCCGGTCCTGGATCAATACTCACACATGTGTGGGGGCGTGACTTACGGTCCTTGCGTGGGTGCTGCCAATTCCTGGAAAAGCGGCGACTGAGTCAATCAACTCCAGCGCTAATTGCGCTTCCACCGAAAAGTTTACTGACCCACTCAACTTTGACCACAGTCCGTGCCTTTGATTTGCTTTTACTGTTTACCATAAAAGCGACTAACGGCTTCCGGCTGCGGAAGCTCTTGGCGCGTGCCAACCACCGCCCAAGGCGGTCCGCCTGGTCTTGGCCAACATTAATATGAGCCACACGTCGTTGCGCCTCTGTGGTCAAGTCTTTCGTATGCAAAGTGTCTGAGAGCGGAAGCACAGTCGTCGCCCACATCAGCCAGTACAGTACGGTAACAGGTGCCCCCTACTAAGTAATGAGCGACGTTTAATTAGGTTAAGTGTCAATAAGATTATGTCGTCAATCAATCAATTGAACGAATCCATGGACATCAATCAAGCGGCTAAATACCAAAAGGCACTTTTTTCCACTCAGACTGTAGTTGTTGTTATTGTTGTTGTTAAGCCAAAGCATACTCAGACATACATATAAGCAAGTACACACTTTCTTATGCATCTTATGTATGTATGTCATCCAGTCTTAGCAGGTGGGCAAACAATTGAGCAAGGTAAGTGCTTCAAGAGGTGACTAAAGACTAATTGAGTTGAATTCAAAATGACGACCAGACCATTCTATGCTGGAACATTCAAAAAAAGAACTCCAAATCAATTAACTTGAAATGAGGACAAGTCACTGGCCAAACTAACAAAGAAAATTTACCTTCTCTGGTCTCCAATCGCAATGTATCTTAATTAAAATAATTACATTTGGTTTCAAGCTAATTCTAAGCACGCCTTCAAAGATCAGAAATTCTGTAGAAGGTTCATCGTAAAGATTTACACCCCTCGTAAACCTTAAGATTTCGTTTTCATATCGGTTTTCAAGATTTCTTGTTTTGTTTTGGATTTTAAATTTAAGGACAAAAGAAATACGGAACTCAATACGCTTACAATTTTTTTTCTCAGATAACAAGGATAGGAAAAATAGATAGTTAGCTGTCTGTCGGTCGGATGACGCTTTTTAACCGTCACCGTTTCCTGTTTGATTAAAAGTCATGGACCAGCAACCGGTGACTTTTTTTCTGGAAGTAAACTGGTAGAACTTTGAGGTCTCTATGAATACTAGGGCACTCTGGCCGAGATGTTGATCTGATCTTCTTAAGCTTAAGCCTCGATATGTTGCCGCCTTTGTTTGCCTCCGAGAAGGTACAGTGCTGACTTTTTTCGTGATTGCCAGCAATATTCCAAGGAGACGCCAAAGCGGACAGAAGCCGTCCAGCTAGACTGCAGAAGAGGATGGAAGTCAGCAAGGTATAGTATGCTTATCTCTATTAAAGGTAACGTGAATTGGCCACTAAAACGCGATTTGACTTTGATAGGCTTTTTTTGTGGTATATCTGTAATCCCAAGTCTATGCCTATTAATGCCCTTAAAAAGAAAATAAAATAGTGGAAAGCTAACTTCGGTTCTGCCGAAGTTTATACCTATATTTTTTGTAAACTCGGGTTGATTAAGCTTAATTTGTACAACTTTTATTCTCTTCGCTTTAAGAATGCATGACGCCATGAATCAGAGTGACCAGAGTTCGATACCGATAAGCCCAGTGTGTAGCCTGGATCGATAACAGTGTTCTCGTGAATATCGATATATACCAGGGCTACCTAAGCAACCTTATACCAGGGCTTCGTGTTCAACCTTATACTTTATATATAAATTATATAAATAATGGTTTTAAATAATTTTTATTCAACTATTTAATTTAAAATCACTAAGTGAGCTTCCAAACTCGGCAAAAGATAACGCCACTACTTTGACCAAAATTGTGTTGAAACAAATAATATTCATAACTGAAGAGCATAAGAAGCTACCATCTGAAATTAAACAAGAAAGGAATATCGGTTAGGGCTACGGTTAGTATATTGGCCGGTCGCTTTTTTCCGGTTACGGTTATATTACGGTTTTTGGAAATGGGTTACGGTACGGGTTACGGTTATTAACCTAATTCTGTCTCCTGTTTCGGTTACGGTTAGGGTTATTAGTATGAAATATTACTTTGAAAATCTAGCAGACAAAAGCGAACCCATCTGTAATCCCATTCATTCAGTAAATATACTGAGTTGAAATTTTTAGATATTCACAGAGTTATTTTCGCCCATTTTACAGTTATAACATTATAAGTTTAAACTAAAAGATAAGAAACAACGTGACATTATATAAGCGTCTAAACCACTGCAAATTTCCGACAAACTTGGATTTGAACTGTTCTTCCCTGATAATTCAATAGAATTAATGTTGTATGTATTCAAGTGTGCATATTGGATAATAATTTAATACAGTTATTTTTCTGCTCTGCTTAAATATGTATAAAGAAATATTATATCTCGGATCAAAAAATATTTCACATCGGTAAGCATCATTATCGAACAGACTAGGTTCTCTAAATTCTAACTCGTGAACTAACAGATAGGTAAATGCTGAGTTGTTGTTTTCGATTAAAATTTTACATTGAATCCAGATAGAATGCTAAGGAGATACTCGGATACGCCGAGTACTCTCGAAAGCAGACTTGGTACGATGAGGACTGCCGCCGCGCTACCGCAGAGAAAGACGCTACCTACAGGAGAGCTCTGCAGTCTGGAGCAACTGATAGCACAGATTGGACCTTATCAATGTGGCTTTAGACCTGGTAAATCCACCAGAGACCAGATATTCACACTGCGGCAAATCCTGGAGAAGACCCGTGAGACAAAGATCAACATCTTCTATCTTTTTGTTGATTATAAAGCCGCCTTCGACACACTGATAAGGTCAAGGTTCTTTGAAGCCCTGGCTACCTTTGGTATACCAGCAAAGTACGTTCGACTTTGCATGATGACGTTGAGAAGCACGCAAAGCACTCCGTGAGAATAGGAAGGAACCTGTCCGAACCATTGGATACCAAAAGAGGTTTTAGGCAGAGTGATACCTTATCATGTAACTTCTTTAATCTGCTGATGGAGTATACACTGCGCCGGTGCCCAAATGCCAACAGATCGGGCACCATCTTTCGTAAAGATTTAATGCTACTCGCATATGCCGATGATATTGACATTATCGGTACAAACTAATGGGTAAGCAGGGCGTTTTCAGAGCTTGAGAAGCAGTCTAAACTGATGGGCTTAGCGGTAAACGAGAACAAGAGGAAGATCCTGGCAGTGAGTCTACGCGTCGTGGACAAACTGTAACATATGGAGAATACAGCTTTGGGGTTATAAAGGAGTTCGTCCACCTCGGAACGGTGATAACCAGCGACAAAATCAGCCTGGAAATCCGAAGAAGAATCATTCTGGCAAACCGATACTACTTCGGGCTCAGTAGGGAGTTCAAGAGTAGAGCTTTCTCTAGAAAAACGAAAATAGCGCTATTCAAGTCCTTCAATAAAAATCACCAAAGACTAACAGTTCGCTCTGCATTCTTGTTGTTTCAACTATTGCTGGTGCTAAAACTGTAACAATTTCGCTAATCTTGCCCCACTCCTTAGGTTTCAGAAAAAAGTCAGAACTAACTGCTGCCAAATTTGGATCGGCTAAACATGCCAGCATCCGAACAAATTGACAGTGTAATGTCACATATGTATAAGGAAAGATGAGGAAGGTAAAGATTTTGGTTAGGTGAACTCTAATTTTCGCTCGTTTGATCTCATTTTCCCTTGTGCCCATTATATGTATGTATGTATGTAGAATGTTCATTGAACATTCATCTAATTAGTTAACGTTCATCGATATTTTTTTACTAGCACAGGAAAAGCAGAAATTAACCCAAATATTTGTTTCTGTTTCGGTACTGATAACCGGTTATGTTAATAAAGGTTATAGGGTTACGGTTAGAGAAAAAATTTCATTTCGGTTACGGTTTCGGTTACAAATTATAAAGTGTTTGTAGGGGTTAAAGGTTACGGTTTTGGTTACGGTTTTAATCTCTGGCTATCATTGAAAACAAAAAAGTTTTTCTCACCAGAAATAGTATTTTGACCAATCGTTTCTACTGCACCTATATGATATAGTTATCTGATTTGAATTAAACTAAGGAGCATTATGTGAAAGCATATAATATTAAAAAATATCAAGCTTGGAGGCGATAGTATTCAAAACGAAAAGGTTTTCTTACTACTTCTTTTCACTATATAGTTATCAAATTTTCATTAGACTTGGTGATATTATGAACAAGAAAGAAAGTTGGTCAAGCCCGACTATAACATACTCTGTACACCCCAAAGTTTGTATATATCTGATCACAAAGTGGCAAAAAAAATTGTTTTCCTTATAACTCGACTATAGTTCATCTGATCTTTATTATTACTTCGGCAAATCGAGGTACGAACCATCTATCTACAAAACTGTGGTAGATATGACTTTTTATACTCTGTACCGAAGGTACATAGAGTATATTAAGTTTGTGCAAAAGTATGTAACAGGGAGAAGGAATCGTTTCCGACCCTATAAAGTATATATATTCTTGATCAGCATCAACAGCCGAGTCGATATAGCCATGTCCGTGTGTCCCTCCGTCCGTCCGTATGAACGAAGAGATCTCAGAGATGGTAAGAGATAGAGGTTTGACATGTATGGGACATATATTTCTTATACTTGCAGGCAGATCAATTTTATTTTCAATTTTTGCCACGCCCCCTCTCGGCCCCGCAATTTGGAAAAAACTTCATATCTCCTACAGTTTTGGAGATAGATCGTTCGTTCCTTCTAGAGATACCTTGTAAACAAAATTATTTATCGATTTGCTGAAGGAATGATAAAGATCGGATGAACGATACTCAAGTTATGGGCAAAAAACAGCCAGTTAACACCACCCACCGGAGTTCCGGGTTCGAACCGGTTCGGTTCAAACCGGTTTGCAGCCATGTTTTTCACAAACTTAATATACCCTTCTTTTCAGAAATGCTTCATAAAATATTCATTCCCATCAAAACATCCACATTAAAGTCCAGTATTGAAATTACATTTTCAGTTTATTAAAAATACAATTTTAGAAACATTTTCATTTCGTATGCAAAAAAATGGTTTATAATGTGAGTGTATGTGTGTGGGTGTGTGTGTGTGTATATTTTATAATGAAACAATATAAACTATTAACAAAGCAACTTGATATCTGCAGCTTAGGAACATCATCCTCATAATCATTCTTAATTCTTGCAAACCTTTAAAACTTATGTAAATATCTGCCGCTGGCAGCAGTTCAGGGTATAAAAATAGATATCATAGATATATGACTTAGATAGGCAGGCGATCAGATTTTTGAAAAATAATGATTGAAAAATGTTAAGGACTTGTGGCGGGTGCTGATGATCGCCTGCTTGGGGTTTGGAGTTGTCGTGGCCAAGTAAAAGCAACGATTTTCAAGCCAAATTGGCAGCAGCTGGCGTTAATCGTATTCCTGTTTGATGGACAGAGTTTTCTCGTTTGCCTGCTCAGACTTTGCGGAAGAGTTGTTGGCGGCGGCAGCAGCTCCGCTGGTTGAGGCCGCCGTTTTGTGGTTCTTGATAAGAGTGGCTGCCGTGGAGCTCAAGGGGATGGTCACATATTGATTGCCGTCTATTGGGAAGAAGAATCAATTGTTGTTAAATAAATGTGAAATAAATTCTCTCCGCTCTCATAAGGACTTACCCTCCTCAGCATGCAGCTGCAAGTGTCCTGTTTGTATCAGTTGTCTTAGCATATTCGGCGGTATGTTAGCAAACGAAGCAGCCGGATAGACATACTTGCTATCTCCCGTGGCAGCGGCAGCTGCTGCTGCCGAGGTTGCTCCTCCTCCTCCGGCTGCCGCTGTGGACGACGAAGAAGCAGGTCCAGTATCAGTCTGATAGTTTAAAGGTGGCATGGCCTTAGCGCCTGTTGCTGCCACACTTGACTCGCTTTTATTATCCCGTTGATTGGTAACTCCTTCACTGACTTCTGCAGGCATTTCCACATCTGAGGAGTCATCCGATTCGTTGCCCGATGAAGTGGGCGAACGTTCATCCTAGAAGAAGAGAAAAGTGTGAGATTAGAGCTGCTGCAGCCAAACAGTCTGGGCTGATCTTAAGCCTAAGCTAGGATTGCCAAGATGGGACTCTGGCTGCCTGGCTGGCTGCCTGTTCTATATGCCAGCCAAGTGCCTGGGCAGAAAAAAAGCAATATGTTTGCACCAAATATGGCGCGAAATTGCGTATAAGTGCTGGCCCGGCTGTTCGCCGGCACGCATCTCAATGAGCTTTGCCTTAAATGTGCACACGCGTTAAAGAATTTAGAATATTGATTTCGTACGTCGTCGTCGTCGTCGTCATTATCATCGCCTTGTCTGGAGTATGGCAATCGCGTCATTTTAATTTTGATTAGTGGCCAGGCGAAAAATAATTGCAAACTGTAACAATGCGATCGCCATTTTGTTGAAGAGTGAGCCAGCTAGCGCATACGCCACCGACGACCGCCGACTTCCAATGAAATTGTAGCAGCCCGGCAGACGCGTAAGGCAAAATTGCATTGTTGACCAAAATGGGCGTCGCAGCCAGACGACCGCCTTTTGAGTGACAGCACCAAGACATTTTAATTAGCAAAAGCCAAGACAGTTTGTCTCCAAGTTGATCGGCACCAACGAGTGCAACAAGTGCGGCAAGTGCAACTGGGTTGGTTACGCTCGCGTTGTTTGGTTTGGTAAGATGAGCTGCTCACGTAAAGGTTACCAAGTGACTAAACTTCTCAGATTTAAATGGTCATGTGGGTCTTTGCTTACGCATTGAAATGACCAACATTTCAATTGAAATGGCATTAAATTTACAACATTAGCAATAAAATATCCAAAGTCTTATTTATGAGCTGCTTGCAAGCAATTTGATTGCCCTATTTTATAGTTATTTATGTGTTTAGTATTGAAATTAAATGGTTCGACCACACCGGGTGTAGAAATCAGTTGATAACAAGCACATTTAAATGCGCTTGACAGCACCTCCCCAATAAATAAATACAATTAAAACAACATTTTATTGCCTAATCCATATATATAATATTTATTAAAATAAAAAAAAAAAAATTTGTGTCCGCCCCCGGGTGGACTCGAACCACCAACCTTTCGGTTAACAGCCGAACGCGCTAACCAATTGCGCCACGGAGGCTAGTTGAGATTCGGCTGCCTAAAGCTCTTGATTAACTTGAAAGACAAAGATAGAAATATGGAATTGATAAGCAGATTATTCCAATCAGCAAAGTGACTGAAATTCCTTTCTCCCTAGAGACGTCATAGAAACGGTTTTAGTTATTTTCAGTGTTGCCAATTTAGCCTTTTTCAGTCAAATCTGGTGCTTTTAAGAGAAAGTTTTTCGGAAAGTATAATAGCGGGAATTAATACAAAGTAATGTTCTTTAAAAAGCATACTTTTAGACTCCACCAAATACGGCACAGTTACAATTTTTTATATAAGACCATTTTGTTCACTAAAAACTTTAAAAACTTTATCAATACTTGGGGCCAATTTCTCTTCTTTCAGAAAGCTGCTATGTGTCAGATAACCTTACAAATTACTCTGTTATATAGTACACTGGTCGGCATAAGTATTTTGACAAAGAACTTTTCATAAATAAACCATTATATCTTTTAAACAAAAAAATCCCAAAATTTTGAAATTTTTAACGGATGCTGGTGTAACAGTAAGTTTTCAATAAAACATAAGAAGTAATACACAATCAGCTGCTTGGGTTGGAAAATATTAATCAAAATGTGCAAATGGCAGTTGGCATAAGTTTTTGACAGTTGATTTATTCTCAGCACAGGACCTCAAATGATGAAAGAATGATTGATTCTAGACAAGTTTATCACGCTGAACCCGAATCTGCCTTTTGGAAATTCCATATCTCTAATGGATTAACTGTAAATTGGGCATTAAAATGCAAAAAATGGCTTTTTTGACCGTTTTCCTCTGGACCCTATATGCTAGAAAACAAGATATTTAAAAAAACTTGATTTGTTATGTAATAGTACTTGTTTTTATCTGTAAAATGTAGTATATACTTTATTCAATTCATAATATATCAGTTCGTGATCGATCTGCAAAGTATGGACGATATTCAAATTTTTGGAATTTTTTTTTATTTTACATGACCGCCCGTGTAGTTTTTAAAGAAATAATTCATATTTGGGTGCATTTTACCTTAAAAACTAACTGGCGCTCATGAAAAGCACAAAGAAAAGAAAAGACAAGATTTGTGTATAAGCTAGCATGTAGGAGCCAATAAATAGACGGTCAATTGGATCGAATGATCGCTAATCGTCACCATGCCTTGGTGTTAGTTGAAGAGCACGTGAACAATTTATGAACTGAACAACCGAACAGCAGAACAACTGAACACTTGAACAACTGAGCAATGTTAGTGAGTAGACATTGAAAAAAAAGAACAAGTTAACATGATTAGTGAAATGAACAACCTTTAGCCAACATTACAGCATGGCCACACTCTCACATCGTCACATCGCCGCTTTATCTAAGAAAAATGACATACGTAATGAATATTTAGCAGCGGTAGCTAAGAGTGCATGAGTTGTTTGTACAACAGCTGTGCAGGAAATGTTACGTAAGGATCGTAAAAAACTCAGAGGAAAAAATGCGGACTTGTCGCCGAACCATCCGTTTCAGTATTTGAGAGTCTTGAAGACGATCGCCAAATTTTGTCGAAATCGGATGACTATATCTTAAGGCTGCCATAGAACTGATCGATCAGAAAATGAGTCTTAGTGAGAAAAACTTTTTTGTTTTCTATTTTATGTTTTCAAAAAGATTCGCGAAATTTGGTCGAAATCAGATGTTTATTTGTCGGAAAATAGGTTTAAGTTAGAAAAATTTTCGATTTTTACTTTGACATTTCAAAAAAACAGTATTTGCAAGGGTATAAAAACTTCGGCACAGACGAAGTTAGTTTGGCCTTCTCGCTATGAATCAAAAAGTGAAGCAAAGGCACAACTTAAAGTCATACAAAATCAAAAAGTTTTAAAAAAAAGTCAACCGGAAGTAGAAGTTGGAAAGGTGGGTATGAAAGCTTTATAATCGGATGCTCAATGAAAAAGTTGAGTGCATTCCGATAGATGAGTAAACTTATTAATGTAAAAATGCACTCAAAAAACTATCCCGCAGCTCAGTTTTACACAAAGCAGAAAGTTATTTTTTTTGACCAATCAGTACCTCCAATTAAAGTTGAAAAACTTGATCAATAGGTTTTGATTTGCCTGACTATTTGATTCAGCGGCTTAAGAACAAGTACATGTTTGCACACAAGGCAAAAGGAGTGTCTAACAAAACGAATTTTACCATTTTATCGTAATCTCAATGTCAACAATATTTTGGACTGGACGCTGATTCTGTCTCCTGGATCATAAGCAGAGTATATTTACAAGGCTTTTACTCAATTGGGGTTCTTTGAATTGATATGTTTTCAAATGAAACAAAAAATGTGGCTAAACTATTTCGAATTTTTTGCAAATTCGGGACTTATGCTGAGCACTGCCAGTGCTGGAAAATCAGTTCACCGGTAGCTTCCCCCAACCAAATTGATAGTCGTGTGTCGTGCTTAAATGCCGAGCGTGTCTCATTAAATGACAATTAGAGTTGAAGCTTGAGCGAAATAACGAGAAAAAAAATAAATACAATTAAATAAAAAGTGACCAAAAGCAATGCGAACCGGCGAACCGCAGCCGAACCCAGCCCATTGCCTCACGGGGCAATGGAATGCCTGGGCCAGGCCAATGGCATGCAATTTATATAAAAATAATGCCAGGCATTGTCAATATACACGGCCTCGCTTGGAGTTGAGTTGGCGGAGAGCCTGCAACAAAATGCAATTATATAGAAATTTGTCTTGCTGTGATATGTGCGGCATGTTGTTGTTGCTGCAGTTGCTGCTGCTGCGGCAGCTACTGTGTGGCCATCGGTAGCTCCAAAAATAGGCAATTTGGGAAAGGCTAATAATAAATGCTAGCAAACAGTCAGTCAATCGTCAAAATGATTGCTAGATACAGTCAAATCTGTGAAGTTTGAATTCCTCAAATTTTGGTAAATTATTTCAAAAAATAAATCAAAATTAAGTCTTATAATTACGAGGCGATTTCTTGTTAAAAGGACCCCATCGTTTGGTCAGAATCTAAAAAGTCCATAAAGATTATTCTCTGTGTCTTGTTTTAGAAACGTTGTGATGAAAATCATAACTTATTGACCTAGAGCCTGCTAAAAAGTTATACAATTGATTATTCGTTTTGTGTACCAAAAAATCTTAGCTTTTATCTTCCTAGACATTGCTTTAAATTGTCCTTTGTTTGTGGCGCGAAATACAGGTATTTCGAATTTATTGAGGGCTCTCAGAATATAGTCCAAAAAATTACCTTTAATTTTCAAAATCTTAAATTTTAAGCAGTTCCCACTGTAGCCATATGAATGAATTTTCAAATTGGCCAGCTGACATTCACAACCAAGGTGGCATTTTGTTTTATTTTTTCTGTTTTTGCCGAAGTGAATGCGAGTCAATTCGGTTTTGGTGGCTTGTGGTGTCGTGTGACCTACACCAAGCCATCATGATTGACGGATGGCACATTTGCCGATTGATTAGTTGTTTTTACCAAAATGGTTGCCACAATGGCTGGCTGGATGGATGGATGGCCGGCTGGCAAAAAGGCGACAAACTTGTCGCAGTAGTCAGCACCCGCTTCGAATGGTCAGAAATGACAGACAAAAAACCTAAGCAATCTACCAAACCCACCGACCAACCAACCAACCATTCAGTCAGTCAGCTCTCAGTGAGCCAATAAACATTTGCATTTGCATGTTTGTAGCTGCTGCTGTTGCTGTTGCTCCTGCCGCTACCGTTGATGCCGTGTGCATCTACCGACGCTGATAAGTAGAAGCCAAAAAATACAAAACAAAAAAACAAAACCAAAAACAAAAGAATAGCCAAATGTGCTCCGCCAAGCTGTGCGGGATCCATTGATGCTGGCGCTTTCAATGAAAACATAAAAATAAAAATGCAAATTAAGCCTGGCAAACGAAAGCACTTAAATCTAACGCACAATTGCCAGGCAATGGCGGGGAGGATGATGGTAGCTGGAAAGGGCGGTGGGAAACAGTGGGTAAAGATAGGGATAAAAATGGGAAAATATTAGCTGAGAAAGAACTTTCGTACCCATGACAACGGGGTGCAGAGAAGCTGGGTTGCGATAGGTCCTGTTCTTTGAAAACAGGAGAAGGCTCAAGTGAAAAGTCTTCCTGCAAAAATTGATCCTCTTTAAGGGCGCGCGCACACATGCGGTTCAAAGATGAACTGACGGCAGAACTAAAGGCTGATCTTGACAAATAACCACGCTCCGTGCATGCTAGGCATCGAAAACAAAACTGCCAGGTAAATGGAGAATCACTCACATATTGTTCTAAGCCCATTTGATGACTCTCAGCGAAATTATCGTGGAAAATGAAAACAAAAAGCGCCTTCCGCCAATTTTATTTTGTTAACACAAAGGCTAACAATGTATGTTGTTTACGCTTTCAGCAAATTATCATATTCTGCTTTTGGGAGGAAAATATTACAATTTTAACGTAAACAGAGGAACAAGATCGACCGACGCAATTTAATGTTAATTATGTCATCGATTTCGAGTCTCTACTAACTTAAGTGTACACCCTACATATATTTTTCAGAGCTATGGTATTGCGTAAGTGCATCATCCATTTTATACTATTTATTCTCTACCACAAAGCATTCAGGAACCGTAGACTAGAAACTTAAAGGAATTAACCTTAGAAAAAATGAAGGATATGATCGAATGTAAGACTTTAAAAACAAAAATGTTGTCCAAAAACATCAATATCGACCATTTGAATATTAATCGTCGGGTCAAAGAGCTTAAAAGAGTGTCAAAACTGATTGGGACTATATTTCCGCCCTAAACAAAACTGACCCGATAAACTAAAGTCCACTGATGAGTGATAAAAACGATGCACGGAAAATAGGTTTCTCTTACTCATTATTTTTTGTGTGGACGTTGACGTACAAGTGGCCCATGCGACACCAAGAGTTTATTGTAATTAGCACAGAGGACACGAAACGGTTCATTCAAGGCATAGTTAGTAGTACAACGATTTAGTGTTAGGGGGATACACTTACGAGTCGGTCTAATAGGAACGTTGAGGTTAATTTGGCCAACCAACTCACATGAGCCGATTTCACCATCAATTAGTGTATGTATGAAGATTACACCAATCATAACTCTACGGTTAATAAGGGAGGGACGGTTAATCAAAAGAATTCTACTAGA